>JAGFNQ010004611.1:313904-942779 GCA_024364735.1 Boesenbergia rotunda
CGACGACCTCCTCTCCGGAAGCTCCCATCCGGCCGCTTCCCGCCGACCACTCCACCGCGTCCCCTTCGTGCATCGACCAAGTCCTTCTCCCGCTCTTCCTCTTCGTCATCTCGTTCCTCATCGTCGGCGCGCTCATCAGCGTCGCCTTCGGCTCGAGCTCCGAGGCGGAGGAGCATCTGGCGCGAAGGATGAAGAAGAAAAAGAAGCGGGGGCTCGACCCGGCGCGGGTGACTTCTTTCCTGCTCGTGCCGTTCGGCGCCGTGGATTGGGGACGCGAGGAGGCAGGGGAGTGCGCCGTGTGCCTGGTGGAGTTCCGCTGCGACGACGACTTGAGAGTGCTGCCGGGGTGCGGCCACGGCTACCACGCGAATTGCATCGACCCCTGGCTCATCAGACACGCCACGTGCCCCTTGTGCCGAAATGACCTGGCGTCGCCGCCGGCTCGCTCACCCGGCCGCCATGTCATTGACGCTTAACATTTCGCCTTGGACTCGTCGAGGATTCATTGGCTGTGCAAAAGAAAAGAAAAAATGGAAAGCAAAAAATGTTAATATTTTCCCTACTCTAGGAGATATTTTATTAATTTGAAATAGACATTTAGTTAAAGAAAAAACGTGTATGAACTGTGAAAGAACAAAAAAGAATCAAAAGCATCAACGTATAATTGTAAATTTTCAATTGCTTCTTGTTGTTTTACAAAAGAGATTGTTGTCCTCTGCATTGTTGCTGCAGTATACAAGATTGTTTCGATTCCATTCAAGATCTCGTTCGCGAATAGATTGCGTTTTCCGTGCTCATTAAGAAGCAAAGTACACCTCAAAGGTGGAGGTTGATCCCGACCTTACTTACGAGTAGCTAGTTCAGCCAGATTGGCACAGCAAAGACCCAGCAGAAGGGCCGACGAAGACCTCACCCGGAATTTCAGGAGCCAGGAAAACGCCCGATGCATTAACAAACCGACCCCGGGGCAGGGTCGGTCGGGTCGACCCCGAGCGTCTCCTCACTCGATCGACTACACCCGTACCCCGATCCAGATTTGGGTTGGACAATCCAGTCGGACGCATAGTGACCCACGCTCCCTCAGCATCCCATGGATCTGACAACCCACAGCACCGACCGAGACAGAGCCAGACAGATATAGCCCAACAGACCCCTAACTCAGGGCGTACCCTGCGCCTCAACTCTCCTAGTTGGACGCATGGCGGCCCACACTCCCTGACCATTACCCGACCCGGTCCTTGGCACTCGGACCCACCGGTCGACGCTCGGGCTACGAACTAGATTGTCCCTACACCGCCTTATGTAATTACATCTGGGGTACGATCTTGATTTCGGGGTACTATGCGCCTTACCCATTTATGACACACCTCGCGGTTATCCCGCCGATTCAGTATCGTCGTACTGCCCAAGTACCCCGCGCCATGCCAAGGTACTTTCAGGTGTTCTCATACGAGCTGACAGGTACCACACCCCTGTCTCGTCGACACAGACAGGGGTTGTCAGCTCCCCCAGCTATATAAGCCCTTCACTCCTTATTCTGCAGGTATGCGCGCGAGCTCTCCCTTCCACTTTATTTCCATTTGCTTCACTATATTTTCTGCGGAATACTGACTTAACCGTCGGAGTGCTTTGCCGGGGAAACTCTCCGGCGGGTTTGCTAACGATCGTTGTCTTGTAGGCGGAAACCAGGTCAGAGCCAGGTCGGCGCCACCTCAGCCGCTCGTACCACTCGGGAGACCATCCAGCCCTTGGGACTTCCACCTCGCTTCGTTACAGGATCAAATTTGGCGCTAGAAGGAGAGCATCCAGCTTGATCAGAAGTGTATGATGGAAGCGCCCAACCGGGTCGTGATGACTGTTACTCCCGAGGAGTACGAGCTCCTCTCAGCCGCCCGAGCTCGAGGAACCCCACTGAGGTTGTCACGCGCTGAGGGCCCAGCGACTCGCCCCCAGGAGCCCGTGGCACCTAATCGCTCAGGAGATCGGGGAAAGGTCGTTCCGCTAGAAGAGACGCGGCCCCCTCCCTCCCACCTGCGCACCACAGCCGGGCCGACACAGCGGAGCTCTCGCCGGTCGAAGTGTCCGCATCCAGCCAAACGCGCTGGCCGTGTTGTGATAAGGGAAGAGCTCCAGTCGGAGCGCCAGCGGCCGCTCGGGCGCACAACCCTTTCACTTTGTGGATCTTGGAGGATCTGGTTCCCAGGCATCTCAGATTCTTCACCATGCCTGAGTACGCTGGGGCTGCCGACCCCGAAGAGAACCTCATGAAATTTGAGAGTGTCGTCCTGCTACACTAGTATACGGAGGGCGTGAAGTGTCGAGGATTCTTGACAACGCTCTCTGGATCCGCTCAACGATGGTTCAACCAGATACCCAATGGGTCGATCTCCAGCTTCGAGGAGCTTAGGAGGACATTCCTCCAGCATTTCGCTAGTAGATGAAGGTATCACAAGACAAGCATTAACATGTTTGCCTTGAGGCAGGGTCTGAAGGAACCGCTACTGGCCTACATCAAGAGATTTTATGGGGTGGCCCTGGCCGTCCCGACCGCCGGGCCCGAGGTATTGATCAGCGCTTTCTCCCAAGGACTGCAGGAGGAAGAGTTCTTTCGCTCGCTCATTGAAAGCCCCCTAAAGACTTTGACAGCCTATTAAGGAAGGTCATCAAATACATCAATGTGGAAGAAGCACAGGCCGCGCGGAAGAAGGAGCCGACCAACACGCCACTCCCACCTCCCGTGTAGTTTAACCGATCGCCAGGCGGGCCCATTCGCAGCCCCAGGGGGTCCGCTGACCGAACCGGAGCAGAGCATCGGCAAGCGCAGCAAGTGGCTCAGGGGTGTCTGTCGACCCGCTGGAGGCCCTACTGCACATTCCATCACAACCACACCCACGACACGGAAGAATGTCGTCAGTTCGGACGGGGTCAAGCTCCCCAGACAGCTACACCCGAACGAAGAAGGCAAGCCTCCCCCGGGCAAGACCCAGGTCGAGAAGGTCGAAACATCCCCTTAGTCGATGACAGACTCGAACGAGAGCCTCCGCTCGTTCGTGGCTTGTTCCCGGAGCAAGTCGAGATAGAAGAGCAGCAGGCCAACCGGCAAAACGCCGTTCGAGGAGGAGTGCACATGATTTCAGGTGGGCTAGTCTGAAGAAGCTCCCATCAAGCAGGCTGTTAGAAAAAGTTGTACTCTGTAAACTCACGGGAATAGTGGAAGATCCGCTTTCTCGTATAAATGGCCAAGTGTCCCAGACTCTCGCTCTAGCGAATTATAAGTGAGCATACTCCCACGGCCCTCGGCTCGGCTCTCAGTCGGATGTGTGGCGGCCCACACTCCCTGAGATTTCTCCGATCGAGAAGCCAGACTCTCGCTCTCGCGAGTTATAAGTAGGCATGCTCCCACGACTCTCGGATCGGCACTCAGTCGGACGCGTGGCGGCCCACGCTCCCTGAGATGTCTCCGACCGAGAAGCCAGACTCTCGCTCTCGCGAGTTATAAGTGGGCATGCTCCCACGACCCTTGGCTTGGCTCTCCGCCGGACGCGTGGCGGCCCATGCTCCCTGAGATGTCTCCAACCGAGAAGTTAGACTCTCGCTCTCGCGAGTTATAAGTGGGCAAGCTCCCATGACCCTCGACTCGGCTCTCAGTCGGACGCGTTGCGACCCACGCTCCCTGAGATGTCTCTGACAGAGGAGCCAGACTCTCGCTCTCGCGAGTTATAAGTGGACATGCTCCCACGACCCTCAGCTTGGCTCTCAGTCGGACGCATGGCGGCCCACACTCCCTGAGATGTCTCCGACCGAGAAGCTAGACTCGCTCTCGCGAGTTATAAGTGGGCATGCTCCCACGACCCTTGGCTCGGCTCTCAGTCGAACGCGTGGCCGCCCACGCTCCCTGAGATGTCTCTGACCGAGAAGCCAGACTCTCACTCTCGCGAGTTATAAGTGGGCATGCTCCCACGACCCCTCGGCTCTCAGATGTCTCCGACTGAGAAGCCAAACTTTCACTCTCGCGAGTTATAAGTGGGCATGCTCCCACGACCCTCGGATCGGCACTCAGTCGGACGCGTGACGGTTCACACTCCCTGAGATGTCTCCGATCGAGAAACCAGACTCTCGCTCTCGCGAGTTATAAGTGGGCATGCTCCCACGACCCTCGGCTCGGCTCTCAACCGGACGCGTGGCTGCCCACGCTCAGTGGGCATGCTCCCACGACCCTCGGTTCGGCTCTCAGCCGGACGCGTGGCGGCCCACGCTCCCTAAGATGTCTCTGACCGAGAAGCTAGACTCTTACTCCCTAAGTGGGCATGCTCCCACGACCCTCGGCTCTCAGTCGGACGTACGGCGACCCACTCTCCCTGAGATGTCTCCGACCGAGGAGCCAGACTCTCGCTCTCGCGAGTTATTGTTAGTGATATAAGAGAAGTGTCCTAAGGCAATCGCCTTATGATTGTAATCATTTATTCTAATAAATGAATATTCACTATTTGAGTATACATGTTTGTGTATTTGATTGAGATCTTAAACTCATTTACTGAATGTCCGCAATACAATTCACAGCATGAGAGAATTTGTGATGAATTCACAACTAGTGATTATCTCTACATGTGCAATTGTGAAGTATTGAAATTGTCCCTAGTCGATGAATTGATAAATACGGACACTATCAATTCTGTTGAGACTAGCATGAGTTATTCTCTAATCAGTTGATTCTCACTGGCTGGTGACATTGAGATGTCCGGAGATAAACATGAATGCTAGTTAAGGGAACTAGTTCATTGGAGTGACTGACTGTAAAATTTCATATGGTAGTCTACATATAGATATGTCAGTGAAGTTCTTACTGCAGCTTAAGTGCGATGTTCCTTTGACTTGCGGTGTTCAAGTCATCTTGGTCATGGAGACTTATACTTTGACATCTTAAGCAAGCATCTCCAAGGAGGTGTGGACCCAGGATGATTGGGTATAAGCCGAAGTGCCCGAAGATGTTTGAACAGCCTACAAAGGATTCACCACTCCTTGCGAGGAGATGTATACCCGAGGCCTATCGTCGGATTGTTACTCGAAGCCTCTGGCCAGAGCATGACATGTTCAGAGTATGAATCTCTTAAATACATGAGAGTAATTAGAATCCGTAGGATGAGAAAACGTTACTTGGGCTAGGTGTGACGTAGTCAGCCTAGTGGGGACTGACACACATAGACCATGTCCTGAACCAAGTGGGTATAAGATGGTGAAGGGAATGGGGCATGATTCATTATAGCTGCTGAAGGGTTTCAGAATTGTTTCTGAGGTCAACCGTTGATCTTTCGATTAATTGGGGATCATGATGTACTACTAGGTGCCACTCATGATCGTTCTATAATTGATTAATTATAGACGGCCAACATAAATCGAAAGCCTATTTAGTCACACGCACTACGAGTAATCCGAGGGATTTAAAACGTGTTGAAAATTGGATTTTCCAATCAAGAGAGATTAGGTTTGGTTGAGCCAAACGATAAGTCGAATCTGAATTTTTCAGAGACGCATCGGAAGCGTAAAATGGCTAAGCCTTTTGAAGACTTAATAGATGAATTAAATAAGTTTAATTCATTGGGGCTTGGCTTGGATGGGCCGGCCAAAGAGAGCCTCCATCCTCTTTGCTTGGCCGGCCACAACAAAGGGAGAGAACCAAGTTTTTGGTTCAATTTATAAAATAAACAAGTGTGGTTTGTTTTATAAAATTATGGATGATATAAATTTTTATATAATAAACCAAGGTTTGGTTTATTTTTCATAGAAATTAAAATGAACCATGGATTGGTTTATTTTATAAAATCAATCATGGATTGATTTACCATGATAAGGAAATTTATTCCATAGGAGAGAAGATTTTTATCATGAATTAAAATATGATTTTAACCATGATATAAAATCAAACTTGACATGATGGAATAAGTTATTCCATATTTGAGAGGCTTGATGGTTGAGAGGCCACTATATAAAGGACCCAAGGCAAGGCTTGGGTGTGAATCATAGAGATGAAGGCATAGACTCTCTCCCTCTCTTTCTCTCCTTCTCTTCTCCCCTTCTTGCCGTGTGCCAACCAGCCCCAAGAAGGAGCACCAGCCGGCCGCCCCTGCCCTTTCCCTGCCGACCACCACTTGCTACCGGAGAAGGAAGCTCTGGCCATCTCTTGGCCGAAAGAAGGTGCTGCTGGAATTAGAGTTTGCCGCAAGGATCTTTTTGCCGCAAGCCTCTTCTTTTGCTTCGCCGGAATTTTGATTCCGACCATCCTTTTGTGGTTAGTCTTCTGACTTCTCTCTTGGTTTTTCTTGTCGCGTTCTCGGAGAATCTAGTAGTTCTCGAGAACACGAAACTCGTGGCTTTGCGAAGTCATCCCGAAGATACTCGGTGTGGACGCGAATAGAGGCGGAGCTTCCAAGGGACGCTTACGGTTAGATCTTGTCTCTTCTTTCGAGTTACGCGAGGTAATACGTAAATTAGTTTACGTTTCTGCAAAATTTTAAATATATGATCATGTCTACATAAGATAAACTTGCATGCTTAGATGTGTGGTTAAATGATTTAGAAAAATTATTTATGCTAAACCTTCCGCTACACGTAATTAATTTTGAAATTACGAACCCGCATCCATGTCAACATGCACCCGGTCCCAACAGTTATAAGTGTGCATGCTTCCATGACCTTGGATCGGCACTCAGTCGGACGCGTGGCGGCCCACGCTACCTGAGATGTCTCTAACTGAGAAGCCAGACTCTCGCTCTTACGAGTTATGAGTGGGCATGCTCCTACGACCCTTGGCTCGGCTCTCAGTCGGGCGCGTGGCGGCCCATGCTCCCTGAGATGTCTCCGACTAAGGAGCCAGACTCTCGCTCTCGCGAGTTATAGGTGGGGTTGCTCCCACGACCCTCAGATCGGCACTCAGCCGGACGCGTGGCTACCCACGCTCCTTGAGATGTCCCTGACCGAGAAGCCAGACTCTCGCTCTCGCGAGCTATGAGTGGGCATACTCCCACGAATCCCTCGGATCGGCTCCCAATCGAACGCGCGGCGAGCCCTGCTCCCTGGGTACTACCCAACCGAACATCTAATCTCTCGCCTTCAGGCGAGCTATGAACAGGAAAGGCCCCGTGGCCTCTTGAGCTTGATTTTTCAACAGGGCGCGCGACCGCCCGTGATCGAAGTAGCTCGATAGTGAGGCTCTAAGCTAATCTAGTTGACAACCGAAAATGCTCGAATCAAAGGTCTGTCTGATTCTTTTATCGGCTAAAACTCTCGTGCTCAGGAGTTTGAGCTAATCACTCGAGAAGTCGACTCAGCCGACGGTGCTCTTACCCAAGTGATTAACGCTTAGAAGCCTCCGAGCTCAAGCATGACACTCGCAAGGCCGAGCTGATCGATCGAGTTACTCGTGCCAAACACCAATACAGAAACACGAAGAAAAGAAACTTGCATTCATAGTAATCCTACTACAAAAAATGAGGCTAGGCCTCCACTAAAAAGGAAAAAGCAAGGGAGCGCCTCCCACAACGACTGCTCAAGGCCTACAGGCGTGTCGCTGAGACGCGGCATGAGCCCGGACTGCCTCCAGATCCTTCCAAGCTGTCTCTAGTTCCGACTCCAGAACGACGCGTTGCCTCCGGAGCCGTACGAGGTCTCTCGAGCGAGCAGTCAGCTCCTCCTCCTTGATTTTCAGTTTGGCGCGCAGCGCAACGGTCGACTGACACGTCTCCAGAAGATCTGCCTTGACCTTGGCCAGCTCGACCTGAGCCTGGTGCTCAAGGTCCCGGGCTTGGTGCTCTGTATACTCCAGGCGAGCGATTTGGCACCGTGCCTGGATGACTACCGTCTTAGCCGTGTCCAGTTCCGCCCGATACTCCTCAAGGTGCGCTTCCGTGCGGGTGACACGCTCTTGTAGGGCCAAGTTCTCAGCTCGTAAACTGTTCAGGGTCTCGTCGCTGGATTGCAGCTGCGCATGACGGAGCTGGGCCTCCAGCCTCTCCTCTCGGGACTTGGCTTGGTTCAGGGCCCAAGCTTGAATTATAAAACAAACTGCCATGTCGTAGATCGAGCCGAAGAGCTATAGAAAGAAAACAAGTTGTAAGCCGGACGAAAAAAGGGGGGATGGAGAAACGCGAGGCGGTAACAGGACATACCTGATTGGCCTCCGCTGCAATAGCGTTATCCCTGGCAATCAGTCATACTCCTGGAGGTCGTGGCACAAATGGTTGCTTAACGGACCATACACGTGAACTACTCGGGCCGACTCGTGCGGGTCGGTCACTGGAGCCTCGTAAGATGTACTAGCATCAGCTCGAGAAGGCAGCACCAAATGCACAGGACGGGGCCTGTAGCTCCCTCAGGAATAGAAGGGGGATTCATATTGACTCGTACGCCCGATGAACCAGCCTGGGTCGAAGGGGGCGTAGGCAGAGTGGTCCCCTGAACAGAGGATGCGGGAGTAATGGGTGCAAACACGGGTGGAACAAGAGTTTCCGACGAAGAGGTTACCGTACGAGGCGCAACTTGGGTCCTCTTCCCGGACAGAGGGGTGGTGGTGGTCCTAAACGGGGGCGAACGGTTGGCCGGTCGACCCCTGCGGCGCCTGGTCTCCAGTGGACCGGTGTCCTCGTCTAGGACCTTATGATTGGAATCCGGCGCCTCCCCCTCCGGCGCCTTCTCCTTACTCGAAGAAGGCACATCGGTGGAAGCTGCCGCTAGAGAAGCAGACGCGGGGGTAGCTGAAGATTCGCTGGCTTGAGCAGCGATTTCGGCGTTCACCGCCCGAGGCGTCGGTGACCGGCGACTGACACTTCAGTGTCCAAGAAATCGCTCATCGGAGGACACGTGTCCCCGCCAATTAATGCAGACATCATGAGGAAGGATACGAAGTGGCTCGTATCATGGATAGGACAGATGGGACAGTCAAAAGGATATTTGACCTGCCAACTAGGTTGCAGGGGCATAAAGGGGTGGCCCGACTCCGACCCCTAAGGGAATTATAAGTGGGCATGCTCCCACGACCCTCGGCTCAACTCTCAGTCGGACGCGTGGCGACCCATGCTCCCTGAGATGTCTCCGACCAAAAAGCCAGACTCTCGCTCTCGCGAGTTCTAAGTGGGCATGTTCCCACGAACCCCTCGGCTCAGCTCCCAGTCGGGCGCGTGGCGACCCAAGCCCCCCGAGATCTGGTCGATCAAGCAGCCCAACCCGCGTCTTAGTGCGGGGCATCAAGGGACAAGGCTCCGGGTGGCTAACACTCGGGAATTATCGCGCTCCAGTACCTTGCCCGTCCACTCATAAGGCTAAGTCGCTCGATCACTCTCTCACCCGAGTTGTCGACACTTAGAGACTATTGTGAAGCTAGATAGGTCGATTGTCCTTGCACTCGACTCGTTTTCATTAACAATCGCCCGAGTCGGTAATGCCTGGCAGAGACCGAAGAAGGTGCACAGAAAGAAATATTATTAGAAAAATGATTTAGTACAAAACTGAGACAAGCCTCTACAAAATGACAAACAGGAAAGAGAAGGAGATAGGGAACTTATCGAACAAGGAAGACGGACGAAGCGGGGCAGGGCTAAGCCTGAACACGGACAGGATGTCCTCGCGCAGCAAATGACCCCCATGGAAATGCCGACCTCCGATCTTGGAGATGGCAAAACTATAATGAGGGAAAGTGCGGAAGTCCTTGTGCAGAGGTCGGGGAGAAGGAAAATTCACCAGAAAGCCGACCGGCAAAGTCGGGCTCACAACGAGACGAATATAGAAATATCGTTCCTTCCAACCCTTGTTAGAGGTCAGAAGTTTCGATAGGAAAGAAGTGCCAGATCGGGCCTGAAAGAAGAAATCACCCAGTTCTTGGCGTTTGGGATGAAAGAAGTAGTAAAACACTTCGGGGCGAAGGGGAATTTCATACAAGAAGAAGATGATGACCAACCCACAGAGGAGTCGGATGACATTCGGAGCCAATTCGGATAAGTTGAGACGGAATTAGCGACAAATGGCGACAATGAATGGGTGAACCGGAAAGCGCAGCCCGACCTGCAGATGGTCCCGGGAGGTGGTGATATGGTCAGGCGGGGGGTACGCAGGTCGGTCGGAAGATGAGGGTAATGTGAGAAGATGATCGAGCGGAATATGGTAGTCTGCTTGGACCACCTTGAGGTCGTGGTGATCAAGCATGGACACCATGGTGGTATACCAAGGAGATGGAGGAAGGGACGATGATGCCATTGAGAGCAAACGAGAGAAGAAAAACTAACCCAGGGAAAGTTCGCCGGAGAGGATGAACGGAGCGAAGTGCCTTGCCGGAACCCTAGCAGGGGATGGAGGAACAATGTTTCAACGTTAGGAGTAAAAAGGCAATGGTAAAACCACCCGGTAAGTTCCTATTTATAGGACCCCGAGAGCAATGCCGGTCCTCCGATGGCGGGCCAGAGAAGAGGCGGCAAAGGATGCGAGCAGTCCGATCGAGCCCAGAAAGGGCCCTGTGACAGAGTAACCCACGTGCACTCTCATCATTCGCCCAAGCAGACGGCAGATGCCTCATCGCTCGGGGAAGCAATGACGAGGAGACAGGTGTGTTGTAGCAATTAAATGCGACAATAAATGCATGAGATTCGAATCTGCTCGGGCATCTCGAGGAGCCAGAACCGAAGAGACGGGTGATGTGACAGGTTCGGCCGATCGGGATACATGCCCACCGACGACCCCCAAGGTCGGCAAAAAGGGGTCAGGCCACTCTGGTGCACCAGGCCCGCTTCTATAGAGGGCAGTCCAGTCAGTCAGACTCGACGCCTCTTTCGATTAGACTTGAGGGGGACGTTTATGATCCCGACCTTGCTTACAGGTAGCTAGTCCGGCCAGCTTGGCGCAGCAAAGACCCAGCAGAAGGGCCGATGAAGACCTCACCCGGGGATTCCAGGAGCCACACTACAAGAAAATTGCCATATACCCACGGTAAGTTTTAGCTACACATATATAAACTATGGGTATAGATAACATATAGTCACAGATATTTGAAATCGTCACTATAAGTTATAGGGACAGATATCAATGCTGTGGGTATTGGATATCTATACCTACACTTATATTTTGCTGTCACTATAATTTTTTTTTACTGTGGGTATAAGTTGCGTATACCTACACTTATAATTTACTGTTACTATAAGTTATAGGGACAAATATCAATGTTGTGGGTATTGGATATCTATACCTACACTTATATTTTGCTGTCACTATAATTTTTTTTTTACTGTGGGTATAAGTAGTGTATACCTACACTTATAATTTACTGTTACTATAAGTTATAGGGACAGATATCAATGCTGTGGGTATTGAATATCTATACCTACACTTATATTTTGCTGTCACTATAATTTTTTTGTATTGTGGGTATAAGTAGTGCTAGTGTATACCTACACTTATAATTTACTGTCACTATAACATTTTTTCTATAGATATAAATAATATATATATACCCACACCATAATATACCGTCACTATAACCTTTATATGCGCCATATGTGTGGTTTGGTTCGGAGGGTTTGAGTTTGTCCCCAACATCGGCGCCACCGTCTGCGGCGGTAGGGGAGGGGTTCAGGGTGTGGTCCTGAGTACCTTCGCAATCATTGATGATCTTCAAGCTATGAATCGAGGTGATAATATTGTGTTAGTATATACATTTTCTTTTGTTGTTCCTATCCCTTTTTGTTTTTTTGGAAAGATTTCATTAGAATTGGAAACATCAAAAGGTTAGAAATATCTATCCCTTATCATAAACTATTTATTATGATAAAGTTTATCAAAAGAATTATTTAAAAAATTAAAATATCATATTAAACTATTTATTATGGCAAAACATTAGAAATATCTTTATATTATTTAACATCTTAATATGCGCACTACAAGAAAATAGGGCTTCAGAAACAGATTTTTAAAACGGAAATAAAATTTATTTTAAATTTTAGTAAATTATAAATAAATTTGCTACGGAATTTCTAATATGTTTCATTCAAAGAAAATAATACGCGCAAAAAAAAAGAGAATTTAAAATCAATTAAAAATGGAATGTATAAATAAAATTTTCAAAACTAAAATAAATACGGAATAGCAACTAAATTTGATACGAAATTTTATCTGTTTATAAATCGCTTTCAAATATTTTAAATAGAAAAATAATCCATTTTTAATTTATATAATTCGAAAAAAATTATTAAGTAAATATAAATATATTTTGTTTTACTTTAATAAAACCCTAGCTAATCCCCTACGCTAAATCACGGACAGCGCGGCTAAGGGTTCCTCCGCGCGACGACCGGGCGATGGCCAGCTTATTTTGAATCAGGGACAGCGGCGAAGGTAATCCTCCGATGACGCTGACCTTTTTTCAGACGATCTTCTCCGACGTCTTTTCACAGAAAAGGCTCAAGTAATCCTAATCTCCTTCTTTAGCGTTCTTCTCTGTTCTTCAATGCGCGGCCGCAGTAGCACCCTAATCGAGCGACGGCGACCGTTCGCGCAACCTAATCGCCTTGGTGATTGATGGTATTGATCAATGTTTTGATTCCAACCTCTTTATTTTCTTGCGCTAATTTTCTTTCAGGTTATGCATTCGTTGTTTTTGTGATGAAATTTGTAAACTTTGTTGCGTGATTGGATATTTAGATCGGTTTTCTTACTGTTTTGGAACTCTAATCTGTTTCATCTTCTCGGCTTCATCATGTATCTTATTGAACGGACTCCTATTAAATATAAGAGAGAATAATGTCTCATCCACCCTTCATTTTCAGTTTGTCTAATTTGAACAGACAAAGAAATTAATCGAAGGATCTTTTATGTTACTTTTCCTGATAGATTAAGAAATTGAAAGTGTGTATCCATCAGTCTTCTTTGATGTATTTAGCGAAATAGGAGTTCTAATTAACTAGTAAATTGTAAAATACGGTTCAAAAATAATAATATTAATAATAGCAATAATAAATAATTAAATAATTAGATTATATATATATATATATATTCTATAAATAGGAGTCAAAATTTAAACAACCATATGTAAAATTTTGGAATAATTTTTTTTTGAATTTTTGGAAGTATTTGCAGGGAAAATTGGAAGTATGATAGACTAGTTTTGAATTATTTAATGAAAAATTAGATTTTCTGAATGTAGATATATATTAAAGGAAAAGTTTTATTATATATATTATAATTTCACCCCCTTTATCCCCGGTAACCTAACTTTTTCCCCCGCCGCACTTTTTCTTCTTCTTCTTCGCGCGAGCGTGAGGCGACGGCGAAGTTCCGGTGCTGCCAACGCCGGTGATGTCTTCTCCGTCTTCGACGTAGCAGCCGTTCCTCGCGCGACCGCCGGTCAAGCTTGGTACATCGCCAACTTCCCTTCTCTCCTCCCTAACCCAAGTTGCCGCCGAACCCATCTTTCTTTCCCTGTGCCAATCGCCGATGCCGCCGCTTGCGTCGCCTATTCGCTCACCGCCAACTCCCTCTCCTCCCCTCCCAGAGCGGGCGCCGCACAACCCTTGTACCGCCCGATCGCCTCACTCCCCACTCGCGATCCCGTCATCGCCGATTCTTCACCAGCCATGGGAGATGCCGCCGGTCACGGGAGATACCACCTGTCGACCTCTTCCTCCTCTTCCTCAGCTCTCGATTGTCATATAATTGCGGGAGCCGCCGGCCTGGCGTTCGACATGGCCTTTCCCTCATCGGATTGTCGACCTCTCTTTTCCCTAATCTGTTGCCGACGCCACAACGCCACTGCCCGTGAGCCCTTGCCGAAGAAGAAGGGTTATAGGTAAAGAAGCAATTTGATTTGGCAGTGTATTTGGCTTGATTGGATTCTGTTAGCTACAATTAGCATTTCAATTAAAAGAAGATACCGATTGATAGGTGGATTAATCAATTAGTAATGGATTAATTGAGGTGATGGGGTTTAACCAAGAGGATAAGTGATTTTGAGTGTACCGAAATTTTTAAGGTTACAATTTTGGTAATTTTTTTCTTTGCATAAAATTTTGTTTGAAAGAGGCATCCACTTTTTGCTTTGAGTTGCATCTGGGTGACTTCCAATCATTTTTAAAGGAAATTAAGTTATGGGTCTAACCTTTACATTTATAGTCTATGTTGGATAGATTTCGTCATAACAATTAATAGTAAACTGCTCTGAAAAATGTTCCAGATTTTTTCAGCCTTCGGTTTTGTGCATAAAATTGCAACCTTTGAAAAAGCTGCTGGCTTTCAGGTAAGACTTTGACATGGTTTTTTTTTGATAAAACTGCAGGTTATAACTTTCCTTTCATTGGATGTTTTGCAGGCACTAATTCAATACACGGATGCAGAGACTGCTGCTAGTGCAAGAAATGCATTGGATGGGCGAAGTATTCCGATGTTGCAGTTTTTTCCATGTTTTCATGCTGAAGTTATGACTCAAGACTGTTTTTTTTAACTCATTCTAATCGAACTTGAATGTTCCAGGTACTTGCATCCTGAACATATTACATCTTGCCATTTGTGTATTTCATATTCGGCTCACACAGATTTAAGCATCAAGTTCCAGTCTCATCGTAGCAGGTAGGAATTGCTCTGCAATCTAGGGCAACTAGTTTGGGATTGCTTATGATTTAAGTTCTGGCATGATTCTGAATGTTGTACCTTGTTCTCAGATTACACAAGGAAAGCAACAACTAGAGTATGATTTTTCTTAGAATTTGCATCTTATCATATTCAACACCTATCTTAAGAGTGCATTGTCAGACAGGTTTCCTCTTGCTAAACTTGTTTTTAATTGTAATTGATAATACTTTGCTACAATTTAATGTTTTTATGATCTGCACATTTTTTCATTATTAACCTATTATTGTTTTGCATTTATCTTCTATGCAATCTTATGTGAGAAATTCATTAGTGTGTTTTACATTTGATGTTAGCTAGTAAGTGTTGGGTTTTAGTCCTTTTTTTGTTAGTTCATGCTCATTTTACTGTCAATGATGAAGATCATGAATATAGTATATATGTATTTAATTTTATTAATTTTCATTAAGATTGATGTTAATTTTATTAAATACATATACTAATATTAATGTTTTATTGTAATTTAATTTACATGTGATAACTAGAAGTGAAGGTGCTCATCTTTATTAATCGTTGGTGAT
Source organism: Boesenbergia rotunda (assembly GCA_024364735.1). Classification (NCBI taxonomy): domain Eukaryota; kingdom Viridiplantae; phylum Streptophyta; class Magnoliopsida; order Zingiberales; family Zingiberaceae; genus Boesenbergia; species Boesenbergia rotunda. The sequence continues at coordinate 329,081 of JAGFNQ010004611.1, forward strand.
TCATGTTTATTCCATTCCATGAACTAACTAATGAATACTTATTCCTTATGTGTACTTTGTGTATTCTAATTTTTCTATTTCTTGTTGATTCCATTCCTTGTGCCACACGCATCATAAACGACTAATTCAGCTATATTCTAATTTTGTAACACAATTTGCAACGTGTTATATGCCAACTTTTTTTCCATCTTTTTTCCATTAGAAGATCAGATAATATTTTTTAGTGTGAAAATCTCACTTACCTCAATATTGTTATTAATGGAAGTATTTTAGATGCCCCTTGATATTAAGACAATGTCTTTCATAATGTTTCAGAATTATGAAAAGATTCCAATCAAATGATCTGAGATATATACAGGTCATGATATTACATAAAAGTTCATGGTTATGCAATTTCATATTTTCACTAGCTTTTTTAGTTCTTCCTTGGGTAGCTTAGTGTATCATGATAATGCTGCTAAATGTTCACAATCAGAATTATTTAAAAAGTGAAATTTAGGTACTCAGATTTCATCTTTTCAGGTACTATTCAATGATACTATATTTCACAATATACATTATGGTCGGTTGTCTGCAACAGAGGTGGTTGGTTCTTGCTGACTACCAAAGTAACTACCATCAAAGTGGAAATACTAGAGATTCATCCCTTGTTCTTTCAAGTTTATGATGCTGCTCGGCGTGCTGCAATTCACGAGACAATCTTGAATTTTCCTAAGAAGTCTTAAACCTGTGGAGTTTTTTTAATGATGGGTTTTTTTTGCGCTATATTGTTATTGTGAAAGTCTATTTATTGGTACTAACTCTATTATTGTAATATTGATACTTATTACTTTAGAACTTGTTTTATTTTTAATATCATTGAAGTCTTTTTTTAATATGATTGTTATTCTTATATATATAAATTTAAATATATAAATTAAATTCTAAATTTTAATTTTTTTACCCATAATAAAAAATTATTATATGCTATACCTATGGAAAATTTAAATTTAACTAAAGTGTGGCTATAATCTATACCCACAGAAAATTAAAAATCATATCGCTATTAGTTATACCCACGGAAAAAAGACTTTTGCACTAAAGTATATAGTGATAGAATTATTTCTGTGGGTAATTACTTGGTGATTATTTATGACGGTTTTTAGTTCTGTCACTAAAACCTCTAGTGACACAATGAAATCCGTAGGTATAAGTCGAGGTATTTTCTGACGGTAATGAGTACCATCACTATATATTATACTGACGGCAAAAAAATCGTCGGTAAAGGTATAGTAAAAATGACGGACCTGAACGCCCGTGGGTATAGACTTTTGAGGTTTATACCCACGATTTGCATGAGATTCGAATCTGCTCGGGCATCTCGAGGAGCCAGAACCGAAGAGACGGGTGATGTGACAGGTTCGGCCGATCGGGATACATGCCCACCGACGACCCCCAAGGTCGGCAAAAAGGGGTCAGGCCACTCTGGTGCACCAGGCCCGCTTCTATAGAGGGCAGTCCAGTCAGTCAGACTCGACGCCTCTTTCGATTAGACTTGAGGGGGACGTTTATGATCCCGACCTTGCTTACAGGTAGCTAGTCCGGCCAGCTTGGCGCAGCAAAGACCCAACAGAAGGGCCGATGAAGACCTCACCCGGGGATTCCAGGAGCCAGGAAACCCCCCGATGCACTAACCGACCGATCCCGGGGCAAGGTCGGTCGGGTCGACCAAGAGCGTCTCCTCACTCGATCGACTACACCCGTACCCCGATCCAGATTTGGGTCGGGCAATCCAGTCCGACACGTGGTGGCCCACGCTCCCTCAGCATCCCATGGATCTGACAACTCACAGCACTGAGACAGAGCCAGACAGACATAGCCCAACAAACCCCTAACTCAGGGTGTACCCTGCGCCTCAACTCTCCCAGTAGGACGCGTGGCAACCCACGCTCCCTGGCCATTACCCGACCCGGTCCTCGGCACTCGGACTCACCGGTCGGCGCTCGGGATACAAACTAGATCGTCCCTATGCCTCCTTATGTCATTACATCCGGGGTACGATCTTGATATCGAGGTACTGTGCGCCTTAGTACTCATTTATGACACATCTCGCGGTTATCCTGTCGATTCAGTACCGTCGTACTGCCCAAGCACCCCGCGCCATGCCGCGGTACTTTCAGGTGTTCTCATACGAGCTGACAGGTACCACATCTCTGTCTCGTCGACACGGACAGGAGTTGTCAGCTCCTCCGGCTATATAAGCCCTCCGCTCCTTATTCCGCAGCGATGCGCGCGAGCTCTCCCTTCCACTATAATTCCATTTGCTCCACTATATTTTCTGCGGAATACTGACTTGACCGTCGGAGTGCCTTGCCCGGGAAACTCCCCGACGGGTTTGCTAACGGTCACTATTTTGCAGGTGGAAATCAGGTCAGAGCCAGGTCGGCGCCACCTCAGCCGCTCGTGTCACTCGGGAGATCATTCAGCCCTTGGGGCTTCCATCTCGCTCCGCGACAGACCATGTTTAAAAAGTTGCTATTGTTTGTGCAATTTATTCTCTGTCAAATTGGAATTTGCATTTTTAGGCTATATTCAGTTTAAGCTAATTGTTTGGTATACGAATGAATAAATGCTGAAAAAGACAAGTAGCAGCCGAACAAAACGTAAAGAGTACTAAAAATAATGCTGATGAATAGGGTTTGCCTAATGTCAGCAGTTTGAATTGTCCCTGAAGACCTTAACCTGGCATCCTGATAGAATGAACTAGAACTGTATTAGCAATTAGTGGATCATGCATCTGTTTTATAGATCTACGCCTTTAATTTTCAAACTGATCCGTGCCTTGTCTACGTACGTCGGTTTCAACTAATTCCTTTAATCTGTCTAGGGGAGTTTCTGAAACTACAATTCCGTTCTGCACGTATATAACGAGATGTATCGTGAAGCAGAACTGCAAGTGCATCGCCCTTTGCAGAGATGGCGAGACTGCAACTTCTCCTCGTCTTCCTCCCTCTTCGTTTCTCTACAGGAATCGCCCGTCGTCCCATTCTCAAGCTTTGTTCACCCAGCGATCAACTTGTCCTCCTGAAATTCAAATCTGGCGTCTCTGATAGCACCACCAACGCCCTCTCCACATGGACTCCCACCCGGGATTGCTGCACCCAATGGAAGGGCGTTCGCTGCAACCTCACCACCGGCGCTGTCACCAGCTTGAAGCTACACTGTTCCCAAGGCCACGACCTTCAAGGCACTCTATCCCCGTCGCTCGGCTACCTTCCATCCCTCCAAGTGCTAGAACTCGTCGGCTGCAAGCGCCTCAACGGAACCACCCAGGAGCCTCCAAAGGCAGAAAGGCTCACACAGCTCCAGCAGCTCGTCCTCGACGACAACAACCTCAGTCCTCGGAGGTGATCAGCTCCCTTCCCACTCTGCAAAAGCTGGATCTTTCCGGCAATGCGCTCACTGGAAACCTCCCGATCAGCTTCAAGAAGGGCCTCCGCGCTCTCAATTCCATCGACCTGTCCTACAACAACCTCACGCTGCCGACCCTCCCCCGCTGGTTTCTCCGCTGGAAGAGATTGGCAAAAATCAACCTTGCCGGGCTTAACTTGACCGGCAAATTGCTGGAATTCCCGCCAAACTGCACCTTGCGATCGCTGAACGTGTCGAACAACGAGATCCCGCGGTTAAATGATCGGTTCTATAAATTTCTTTAGATAAATTGAGACAGTGCAGGTCTTGATCAGCTACTCAAAATTCTCCATAATATACTATAGTTAAATTTTGAATTTTAGATATTTAATTTATTATTGAAGGATTTAATCATGCTGCGTAGGATGAGTCTAAATTATATTGTAACTCTTATTAATTATACTTAACTATGAATCTGGTCTTGACTATTATTTGTCATTCTTCTTCAAAAATTTTGACTGGTAAACTTTTGATATTTGCAAAAAAATATCGCCTTGCGATATTCAATTTAGATCATTCAAATGATTAGAGAACATATTTTTGTTTCTTCCCAATATATATACTTCTCTTGAAGACCAACCTTTATGTACAGACCGACCGACTCGCTAATTGTTAGGTATTGTCGAAGAAACTTCCAAACCGCCCTCATTGCCCACCGTTTTATAGATTTTATGCTCAATACACAAAGCGTGCTTTGACTTTTATGGCAGATTTCTGAAAGAAAGTCCAAGTGCTACTGTTTGAAAGAAAATAAAATAATTTATAAAATTTTAAAGTAATGAATTAATCATGAAATAATATTAATATTTGAATATGTCAGTTGACCCTGATCAAAATTCAAAATTATGTTAATGCTTTATTTCTATATAGGAACATATAATAATTTTGATGGACGAAAATTTATCTACAATAAAATGATTTCGTAACTGTCCCAAAATTCGTATTTTATATAGAAAAAAAATTCTATAAAATATATCATAATTAAAAATTGAAAAATAATAATTAATAACCTAATCTCGCATTGCCTATTAAAGTCTAATGTAATGCTTCTTCATTACACCATGACTGCTACTGACACTGTGTTTGAATTGTTCAAACTTCATTCAACTGAAAACAAGAGCAAGTAGAGTTTAGAGTAACACGCTTGTGTAAAAGAGCACGAGAGCAAATCTCAACCGGTATCAGATACCGTACGCGTGGCACTGATGATGACAATGATGCCGATTGCCAACTCAGAGCATAAAAGTTAATGAACCTTCCGAAAAGCCATCACTCCGACTCTGTTAAAATCCAGATACATCGAACCCAAATTCAACTTCAATTTTTCTGTCCCTTTCAAAACTCCCCTCCCATCTCCAAGCTACACGTGGCGAATCCAGATACCTTCCGAGGATCCCCTGCAATTTTTCTCAGCCAGGCACGCAGCCCAACCGAGCATTCGTTGCAATCCTTGGAGCGGATCCCGATACGAGGACATCAACCCAAGTTTAAATCGCTCCGCAGAGCCGCCATCCTTCGCTCGCGCGTTAATTCGTTATCCCGACCATGGAGCGGCGCCCGGAAGGAGAGCAGAGCAAGGAGGCGGCGGAGACCAAGTACCGCGGCGTCCGGCGCCGGCCGTGGGGAAAGTACGCGGCGGAGATCCGGGACCCGAGCAAGCACGGCGCCCGTGTCTGGCTCGGCACATTCAATACCGCCGAGGAGGCGGCGCGCGCCTACGACAAGGCCGCCTACGACATGAGGGGCGCCCTGGCCGTGCTCAACTTCCCGGACAAGGTCAATTCCGGCGGCATCAGCAGCTCGTCTTCACTACAGCAGAGCGAGGAGAAGCAAGTGATCGAGCTGGAGTACTTGGACGACAAGGTGCTGGAGGAGCTCCTCGAGTCAGGCGAAAAGGGTGGGCACAAGAATTAATAGCTTAATTAATTTGTTTGAGCTCCATGAATTATGCAAATGAAAGCTATTGATGCGTGTGTTACGGATGATCAATTAAGGTAAAATAATGTCAGAGTGATTTTATCTCTCTATGCGAATCAGCAAATCTTCACGTTCGATCTATCGAATACCACAACAACAACAAAACATTCATGCCGGTCGAATCTCACAGATTGGGAGACAGCTCACTGTTCCATGAGAAGCAAAAGAGAATTAGAATGGGAATTCCAAGGTCGTATGTTTAACATTTGAATAAGTCAAAAGTTTGGCAAACACAATTAATCCATTTGATGAAATCAGTCAAAATCAGAATGTTTGAATAGATTTTCTAAATTTTACCAGATATAAATCTATTTTTTCCTTATATGCATCGTGTTCTTCAAAATTCCACACCAATGTGTTGAATTGGGAAAATGCATGGTTGTCTAGGCTCCAAACAGTTAACAAATTTGAATTTGGAAGCTTGATCAAGATTCCATACACACAAACCAAATCTGAAACAACTAATGCTCCAAAGATAACTTTAATTAGGAGGTCAATTGGAACATGGGACATACTTTGAGGTATTTTTGTTCAAAAAATCAAAAATGATTTTAATTTGGTGTGGCCAACAAATCATGTTGTTTAGGATAAATTGAAGATGACAAGAAATATCTCTTGTGGAGTTATTGAACACTTGGAATTCCCCATTGGTTCAAAAAGTGATATAAAAAGATTCATCAACGCATGATGCGTACACTACAAAATATTCAGCATTTAGCGACAGACATATTCCGTCGCTAAACTCTAATAGCGACGGAATAGCGACGGAAAGAGCGCCGTCGGGTATTTCTCCGTTGCAGGTCAACGGTAGCGACGGAAAGTCAAATCCGTCGCTATTAACGACGGATATTAAATTAAATAATCCATCGCTATTAGCGACGGATACGTAAACATCCGTCGCAAATCGCCAAATCCAGGGGTGACGTGTCCGGGGAATAAATTAGCGACGAAAGTCAAATATTCGTCGCTATTAACGACGGATTAGTCAATTATCCGTCGGTATTCTATCATAATTGGCGACGGAAAATCAATTATTAGCGACGGATATGGTAAAAATCCGTCGCTATTTGCGACGGAATAGTCAATATTCCGTCGCTATTCCTGAAAAATTTCCAGCAGCTTCAACCAGCTTTTTCCCCTTCCCATATATACATTCAATACATAATAAATATCCAAACAAAACAAATACAACAGATCTATATCCAAATACATAACAAACATTTCCAAATCCAAACATAAACACATCCAAACACATACCAAACACATAAGAAACATATTGATATCATATCAAACACATAAGTCCAAGTTCACACACACATAAAAAACATATCAAATACATACTGAATCAAAAGTCCAAGTTCATACATCAAAAGTCGAAGTCTAAAGATATCATATTGATATCGTAATGAAAAATTATAATTTAGTAGAGAAACAATACATACATGAATATCAGAGTGAATACTGGATCAAAAAGAAAAATATTCCTGCACAATAGAAGATAAACTATATAAATAAAAGTTAAATAGAGTCAATATCTGAATATAACTCTGATAATGTTAAATCTGTAAATTTAAATGAACAAATAAGAAATAATTAAGAAACAATATCCAATATACATACCTTTCAACCGAGTCAATATCTGAATTCAACTCTAATAATGTATAATCTGTAAATGAAAATAAACTAATAAGAAACAATTACTGATGAATATAATAACAAACTAGATAATTACTGATGCATATAATAACAATTATTGAATTCAACTCTAATTATTTAATTTTGTAAAATATAGACAAAAAATATAACATACCACAAAAATATCTCTACTCCTCGAGGGTATCCTCAGGATCCTGTGTCTCCTGAGACTCAAAACAAGGGACAGGAGGGGCGGGTATCTGTGTCATGGGCGATAGGGTCACTGCAAAAGCTTGCATGTGACACACTAACTCCTCAGTGTGTGCCTGGAGGGCCCGCAAATCTCTCAACTCTGCATCCCTCGCTGCGTCCCTCTTGGTCCACGCTGCGTCTCTCTTGGCCTACGTCGTCTCCATTGTTGTGAGTCAAGTCCGCAGGGCATCATTTTCCTCCCGCAATTGACGAACCTCACTAGAGGAAGAGGAGGAGGATCCTAGACGTCCCCTAACCCCTGGAACTCTCATATGATCATATGTGATTTTTGCCTGAGAGCCCAGATCGTATAGGGTGGTCTTCCTCCTTCCACCGACGACATCATAATAAATCTGATTCACCTCGTCGGTGGAAAGAGGCTGTGAATCCTCCCCCTCTGCAGCAGGCTGAGACGCCTCTGCCTCTGCAACTCTAGTGGTCATTGCTTCCTATGAAATAATAATTAAATTAATCTATATAAAATGTCAAAACAAATAAAATTTAATTAATATACTTACATTGATTGCTAAGGAGCGTCTATCAACAAATGATTCATCTTTTTTCTTATGGGTCTTGCTGAATACCTCCCAACTAGTGGGAGGTCTCTGTAATTCAGCAGCCTGTATATACAAAATATAATGTTTAAACATATCCAAAAAACATACTAAATGTTTATAATAACCTAAATAAAAACTTACCAAATTAGTGGCATGCTGGATAATGGAACGGGATCCAGCCGTATGCTTCGTGGATCCAGTGCCGGGGCTAGCAAGCTCGGAGTTGCGATTGGCTCGAGCAATCGCAACATTATCTTTCCAGTGCTGGACATCCCAGACTGCTCGCCATGCTGCCCAAACTGTCTCAGGGATCTATAAAGGCCTATTTGCCTTCTTTCTCCACTTGTATACCATGTCCCTGTACAACTTGGGGCAGTAGGCATTCCATGTTCTTTTGAATTGCTCCTCTGCACCCTCCTCCCAAATATATCGTTTCTATACAAAAAAATATGGTTAGTATCATGTTAGTTGTAACATCAAATTAAATATATATTTAAACTACTTACCAAGAATTCACCATAATAAAAAGTCTTTAATTCTTGTTCGATATGACCCCACGTCGTAGCAGTCGACAATCTTTCTTTAAATTTTTTCGAAATATATGCTGAGACCTGGACCACCTGGTGACCATCTGGGATGAAACTGTAGCAAAAAATGAAATATATTAGCAAAATTTGAAATGAAATATATAAGAATTACATATATACTTACCAGTCACCCACTACTCTGAGTGTAATCTGATCACCACGGGATCTCTGGCTTAACTGCATGACTATAAAAATCCAAACTTATAATATTAGATGAAATACAAGAAAAAATGCTTTTAATGACATTGAAAAGTGTTATCATATATTACTTATACTGACATTTTTGATATAGTGACATTAAGTTAAAATATCCTCTATAGTGATGTCGTCTAAAGTCTTATAACTTATGACAATTCTTAATGTCACTATAAAATAAAATAGTGACAACACTAATAGCATGAATAATTGTTATAGTGACAAAAAATAGTGTCACTATAAGATTTGTAATGACATTTATACATGTTGTTTTATTATAGTAATGATGACAAATTTATATGTCCTTTAAAATTATTTATCAAGACAATTATAAATGTCTTGAATTTTATTTATAGTCATAATAAAAAATGTCACTAATGATAGTTTATAAAGTTAATTTAAAATGTCTCGTTATGTAATTTATAGTGACACATATAAATGTTTGCTATATTAATCTATAAGGATATTTAAAATTATCATTAATAATTATTTATTATGACATTTTGAAATGTTTTCATATGAGTTTTACAATGATATTTTTATCTATATGATTTAGTGTTTTATTGTGACATAAAAAATATCATATATTAATAAATATCTCACCCATTTTTAATATTTTCATGATATAAATATTCACGTATATAACTAATTAACATAAATACAAATAAAAATTTTAAATTGAAATTAAAGTGCTAATCAATAATTGTCAATTTTTTTGCAATACAAGACTGTCAAATTGGTCACCTCAAAAAATATCTTTGCACTAATTACAATCACAAATATACCCAATGTATTTAGTTTAAGAACTAGCAAAAATTAAGTCTCTGCTAAAGCAAAACATAACAAAACTTCCAAACTTTACTGCATCTTCAATCTTCAACCATCACATCTTAAACAAAATCCAATATTCTTGTCACCTAAAAAAAATTATATATTAATTAATTTGTGTAAATGAAATAAAATTAAAGAAGTATATATTAAAGAAAAAAATGTATATCTGATTCATTCTATATTACTTAATTTGAACATAGTATACTTGCTAGAGTGCATCAGCAAGCACTTGCATATTGAAATATTTTCCTTTAAGAGAACTTCTGGGAGAAAGGAGAAAAGTGTTATGGGACATTGAAAAACACCAATATATTAGTGCCCAAAAATGACTTCTTGAATAGCCCAATGTAGAATTTATCCAATAAGTTATAGTTAAGCGAACAAACAAATAAATTTCAGTAAAGTAAATTGTTAAAATGGAAAGTCATCATAGTCTTTTAGCAAAATACCTCAGAAAGAAGTTCAGTGTCATCCAATGCCTGTTTTGTGGCTAGCTACCAATAACTTAATTGTGTCGGATTAAGTTGCATAGTGAAAGCAAACTTATTAACTAGATTTAATGATTTAACTATGTTGTAAGGGAGATTAAGAGAGATCTACTATGTTCTTGATGCCAACATCGACAACTTTTGGCCTTAATATGCTTTTTTTTAGCCTGCATGAGTGCATGTCAAGAGAAAAGGGGTTAAAATAATCAAGATAGTCTTAAAAGAGTTTTGATTTAATTACTGAGTTAGTTGGAGCGGAACCATGCATAAAACCATGGTTGAGTGCTAATCCAAGTCCTTGTGTTTTATTATTTGAATTTGATTATTTCATTTTTGTGTTGGACTTGTTAATTTTTATTGGTCATAGCATAACTGAATTGACACAAAATCCTTGTACTTAATACTAGTGGAAATAATATCTGATTCATTCTATATTACTTAATTTGAACATAGTATACTTGCTAGAGTACATCAATCACTTGCATATTGAAATATTTTCCTTTAAGAGAACTTCTGGGAGAAAGGAGAAAAGTGTTATGGGACATTGAAAAACACCAATATATTAATGCCCAAAAATGACTTCTTGAATAGCCCAATGTAGAATTTATCCAATAAGTTATAGTTAAGCGAACAAACAAATAAATTTCGGTAAAGTAAATTGTTAAAATGGGAAAGTCATCATAGTCTTTTAGCAATATACCTCAGAAAGAAGTTCAGTGTCATCCATAGCATGAAGATCCAAGAGTCCAGCTCCAAATTCTCCTCTAACCTCGGATGAATAAAAGCCATCATGAGCAACGGCAGTATATGCTTCAGAGATTGATTCCCCAGCAAAATTCATATTTCTTAAAAGGTTAAATACTTTATGCTTCTCCTCAACTGTTTGAGGTCCGTAACCCTACGAAACAAAACGCAGGCAACAACGCTGTCAACAGTACGTCAATTTACTGAATACCCCCATTTAAGTGAGCAGTTGAGAAATGAGATTTACGATAATAACCAAAGCATTTCTGCATACATTTTGAATCACATTGAAAAACAACGCAATGCAAGAAGAAAAAAGGTCAGATCTTTCTCCCCATTCAAGCACACATACTTACATGAGGACACTGGGGAGAAGACGCTGAACGGACGACACCATCGGCGAGGCCAGATGCTGGAACCCAGCAGACTGGAGCCACCGAGCCATGACCGAAGAGGGGAACGAAAGGGAAGCCGCCGGTGAGTTGCGACGGAGGAGGAAGAAGAGAAGAAAAGGAAAAGTCGACGGGTGAAGCGGAGAGGCTAGGGCACGGGAAAAGTAAGCAGAGGGTGGGTTTAAATAAATTTAAAATAAAATAAATAATTTGTTTTAATAAGAAAATGTTTAGGTTTATAAGGACATTTATAAAATGTGTCAAGATAAAAGGTTTAATGAGATACTTTTTTATAAAATTAATCAGTTTTAATAAGTGTCATTATAATTAGTCTATAATGACATTTACTATTAAGTGCCATAAAATAAATGTCACAATAGGTCTTTTTTCTTGTAGTGTTAAATCTGATCACAACTAGTATCAACGAATATGAAATACAAACAACTAGTATCAACAAAGATGAAACACAAACAACTAGATTCAACGAAGATGAAATACAAACAACTGGTAATGTTCAATACAAACAACTAGTAATTTTCAATACAAACAATTGATCTTAATCCGATGGAACTAAATTAGCATGCAAGTTTTCATCGCTTGACTCCGTTGATACATCAACCTCCTCACTGCTAGATATTTCACCATTATCGATTTTCTCGTAAGAGACATTATCATCTATAAGTAATTGTGATGCTGATTGTATTTCTGAATCAACTGAGTTCATTATGGTTTCTTCATTTTGATAAGCATCGGAGTTGTGGACAGTTATCGTATTTAGCATTTCAATGGTTGACCTAGGCTTCATTTGACAAACAGCAAGTCATTCACTTGGTTGTCTTCTCTTAGTTGGGTACTCAAGATAAAATACTTGACCAGCTTACACCGCAAAGATGAATGGTTCAAACTTGCTGAATCTTTTGGATGAATTAACCTCAACTAAATTGTATAAACGATGTTTTCTGGTACCCGTCCTTGGAGTTGGATCATACCAAGAACACCTGAATAATACACATCTTTTGAAAGGTAACACTGGGTATTCAACCTCGATAATTTCCTCTAGTATGCCATAATAGTCAAATTGAGTTTCATTGTTATTTGTTGATCCTTTGACATAAACACCAGAATTATACGTTAGTTTTTGTGAATCACGTTGGCCCACATGAAATCTATATCCATTCACGTAATAACCGGAGAAGACAGTCATAGTACGCAGAGGTCCAAATGCGAGATTTTTTATTCTTTCATCTTCTACATTTGAAATTCTATGATCATTCACCTATAATAGTGGGCATTGATAAAATTAAATTAATATGTAATAAAGAACTTTACAAATAAAAATGCATATTAACACACTTACATATATTTGAAACCAAAATGCAAATTCATCTTCTATCTTCTGATCTACCTCATTTGCACTTATAGATGGATTTTGGATGTACAACTGTTGTTTGTACAACCTGACATATAAGTTAATTTGATATCATGTAAGAAGTTTAATTATATTATCGGACAGTAATTTTAATACAACAGGAGCTAATACCTTAGGTATGATTTGACCTCTTTACAGTTTAAGAGGATATATGCCCTAGCAGCATGATATTCTTGGTCATTTAACCGTCTAGATATAGTTGCACCCATTGCTCTTCCAGGATACTTGAAAATAGAAAGCATGTCTGGGTCAAATGTTTGAATGTCATCTTGATTGCGTGAACACTTTCGATGTCTGGTTTTAACATTTTTAGCAAAGTACTACGAGCAAAATGAACTTGCTTCTTCAACCAGATATGCATTACATATTGATCCCTCAACTCTTGCTTTGTTACGCACATTATTCTTTATTTTCGAAGAAACCTTTCAAAAGGATACATCCATCTGTATTATACAGGGTCACCTATTTGTGCCTCGCTAGGTAGATGTTCCATTGAATCAAAAAAGTTTGATGGAAATATTCGCTCAAGCTTACATATTATTAATGGAATCTCTATCTGAAGGCGTAACATATCTGATACTGTAATAACTCTGGAAGTCAAATTTTTGAAAAATAGGCTTAATTCTATAAGTGTTTGTCAAACATTATTAAGATGTAATTCTTGGAAAGCTATTGGAATTAATTTTTGCATGAACACATGACAATCATGACTTTTCATTCCAACCATTTAAAATATGTTTTTATCCACACAACGAGACATATTAGAGGCATATCCATCTGGAAATTTGATAGCTTTCAACCAAGAACACATTGCTTGCTTAATTTCTTTATCCAATGTATAACAAGCCTTGGGATATTTACCAGTTGTTTCATTTTGATGCAACTCATGCCTGCTAACTAATTATTTCAATTCTTCACGTGATTTTATTCTATCTTTTGTTTTCCCATGAACATTCAGCACAGTATTGATGATGTTGTCAAAGAAATTTTTCTCAATATGCATGATATCCAAATTATGCCGAATGAGTAAATATTTTCAATATGGAAGCTCCCAAAAAATACTTCTTTTCCTCCAACCACATTTATTGACTCTAACAATATACTTGTTGATATCATCTGAACCATCCTGATATACTAGTAGAAATCCATAACTAACAATTTCATTTAACATTTCTTCGCCTCACATCCCAACTGGGGGTAACTTCCTAACCACTTCATTCATTTTGAAAATTTTCTTATTTCTTCTGAACGAATGATCAAGAGGTAAAAATTTTCGATGATTATCAAACCAAAAAATCTTGCCACTGCAAGGCAAAGAAAATGCATCTGACTGACTCATACAATGTGGATATGCTAACTTTCCAGACGTGCTCCATCCTGATAACATTGAGTATGTAGGAAAATCATTAATGGTCCATAACAATGTTGCATGTATTATAAAGTTTGATTTACTTGCGATGTTATACGTCTCTGAACCTATATTCCATAATGATTCAGCTCAACAATCAAAGGTTGCAAAAATACATCTATTTGCCCTTTTGGATTATGAGGACCTGGAATTAGCACAGTAAGAAACATGAATTCATCTTTCATGCACATCCATGGTGGTAAGTTGTATGATGTTAAGATAACTGGCCATGATGAATATTGTTGTGCATAACTTCCAAATGCTGAAATCCATCTGCAAAAAGTCTTACATTACGTGGTTCCATAGCAAAGGAAGAAAATGCTGAATCTAAATGTTTTCATGCAGGGGAATCATAAGGATGACACATTATGTCTCCATCATATCCATGGTTTTGATGCCAGATCATATGACTTGCTGTTGCTGCTGATGCATACAAATGCTGGAGTCTAGCAGTCAAAGGAAAGTAATACATGACTTTGTAGGGAATATTTTTCTTCTTCTTCCCAACCATGCGAGTACTATGCTTGTAACGAGGATGATTACACATTTTGCATTCCATCAACTCACTATCTTCATTCCAATAGATCATGCAATTATTAACACAACAACATATCTTCTCGACTGACAAACCCAAGTCTCTAATTAGTTTTTTATAGTTGTAGAAACTATCAGTCATGCAGTTATCAGTTGGAAGCAACTCTGACATCAATTGACATATGTCATCATAACATCGTTCTAAGAAATGATGTTCCGCCTTCATATTCAATAATCTTGCAGTAGTAGACAATTGAGAATGACCAGAAGGAATACCTTCCCATACTTCTCTTTCACTAGCCTTCAACATGTCATATATTTTCTGAACTTCAGAAGTAGGTATTTGATCTACATTTGATTGATCAAATGCATTCATTGCATCGTAAACCATTGATTGCATTGCATCAACAGACCTATATGATGCCTCTGAACCAATTGAGTTCGATGATGAAGCGACAGAAGGTCTAACAGATTCAAATACATACGGCTCTCCATGACAATACCAGTTGTAATAATCTGGAACAAACTCATACCTACAGATATGAGTTTTCACTGTATCCTCATCACGGAAAGTTGTATTTCTACATCTGCGTTGATTACATGGACACTTTAACTCAGTGTCATTCAAACACTCAGGATGACACTTTGCAAAGTTGACAAATTCTTCTACTCCAGCAAAAAATTCTTCATGGATAAATCCATTATCTAGCCTATTATACATCCATGTCTTGTTCGGATACATTGTATCTGAATTATCAACCACAAATAACAATCCATTATCAATTAATCATTTAATTAATCAATTAATTAAACAATTAAACAATTAATTAATCGATTAATCAATTAATTAAGCAATTAATTAATCAATTAATTAAAATTTAATTAATCCCTAGGGTGTACTGTTGTGGCAGGAATAAATATTAGAATTTTGTTAGGAAGAAAGGAGGAAGAAGGGGAAATGGAAGAGAAACTTGGAGAAGAGAAGGTCCAGCACCTCGCTCGCGCTCCCTCATGGTTGCTCACGATCGCGCTTGCAAGCGGTGAGCGGCCGTGCTTGGAGCGATTCGGCGAGCGTCCGTGCTCGCGAGCGAACGGCGAGTGGTCGTGCTCGCGAGCGACTGACGAGTGGCCGTGCTCCCCAGCGATCGGCAAGCAGCCGTGCTCGCCATCCTCATCATTTGGTTGGTGATGCGCCCCACCAAACCCACTTTCCACCTCCGCGACGCCACAATCTTCCAGTCCAACCACTTCCTCCGCTCCTTCCCCTCCTCACATCGCCAAGATGCCTCCACCGACGGAGTGCACTTCCTCCTTCCTTATCTGGCATTTCCACTGTGTTCTCCCCGTCTTCCTCTCCATTTCAAGCCCCGTATAAATTACTCGTCCGCCTCATAGAAATTACTTGTGCTCTCCACTGGTGTCTTCCGCAGCAGTCTCATAAAATTTTGAAGAACTTTAATGTGAAGACGATTTCTTTTGTTTGTGTCGGTGAAGTTGCGATTGAGACACAACCACTTCTTGGGCAGTGGCATGGCCGCGGAGGGGGAAGGTGGGGAGACGATGATGATGAAGGAGAGTTGCAGTCGGCGACACGGTAGCAGGGGCTGTGGAGACGCCTTAGTCACCTTGCTTGGTTCGTGGCTGGCGAGCATGATGGGAGATGAGGCAGCGGAAGAGATTGGCATTCCGCCCGATTTTGGGTGGATGAAAAACAACTCAAAAAATGGTCCGTCGATGGATTTTCGAATCATCCCGTCCATTAATTTTAACTAGTAAACAGTGGAAAAGAAGTATAATGCATCTTTCCTCACTAAGTAAATAGCAGAAACTTTTCCTGCAAACAATTTTCCTTCCCTTTCTACATCCATCCTCTCATGTAAACAAAGCATTAAGAAATCACTAATGGCTTGAATAAATATAGTTGTAAGCAATAACAGAAGTATTAGAACTTTTAAGAAAATAAATTGTAAGAAAATAATTTTCATGGAGAAACTAACAGATTAGAATAATAATACAACTTCTTTGCCAAACAGGGTATTCTATTACAAGGAAAGCTAACAGAATATTACAATACAACTCAAGATTAGAAGAAAAGCTAACAGAGAGAGGAGTCAACTTCTTTGCCAAACAAGGTATTCTATTATTTGTGGTTCACACTTTAAGCTTTACAAGGATGATTGTGCATTACAGAATAATATACAGAAGACATCTTATCTGGTGAACACATCTAATCTCATTGATCAAAAGAAAACAAACTTCAATGAAAAGACAGAAGAATTCAATAAATAAACCAAATCAGTGCACAAGTATTCTCAATGTTACTACCATCTGACTGCGTGGAAAACTACATTCTAAATGAAAAACCATTTGGCCAAATACAAAGATGATTGCAACTAAAGCATTTTTTTTTGTGCATGGAGACTGCAATTAGTAAACTGGAATGTTGAAGCTCAGAATACTACTGAGTTCCTTTTTCATACATTCCGTACCCAATGCTGAAGCTTAGAATAGTTGGGGTCGGCGGTAGTTGCGCCAGCCCTCGCGCGGCCGCGCATGGCCGCGGCTGCCCGCGCCTGCCAGAAGAAAATCAAATGCGGTGAAGAACATACATGAAACAATCGGAGATGAAGCGTACTTGTGACTGGAGGAGGGTTCACCGGAGGAGCATTCGTGGGGACGATCACGCGATGGAGAAGAGAGAAGAGTGATCACGCGCGGCCGCAGGGGGGGGGGGGGGGGGGCGAACGACGCCAATTATACATAATTTAGCAACGGAAATAACTTGTCCGTCGCTAATAGCGACGGACAAGTTACAATCTGTCGCTAATAGCGACGAAATAATAATAATCCGTCGCTATTAGTGACGGGTTTGACCTATTCTGTCGCTAGTTTTAGGGGTTTGACCTGGAACCCAGTATTAGCGACAGATAATTAATATCTGTCGCTATTAGCGACGGAACATTTAAATGTTCCATCGCTAAACGCTGATTTTTTTTGTAGTGGTACTCAATACTCATGGTTACCAGCTACTACTACGACTTGTTCTCGTACTTTGCATGCCTTCTTCTCCTCTTGTCGAGCTCGATACACCAATCGCAACGTACGTGAGATCGGTGTATAATTAACATTATAGAAATGTTCACTTTAGCATGTATATAATTCATGTATGAATTTGCTCGACAGAGCATGCTGAGCGAGAAATCGCCGACCAGACGGTGGCGAACCGATGCATACGTAATAGAAGTTGCATTGTTAAGAAAACGACGGAGATTATCGCCAAGACCAGCTTCGGCATCAGCGAAGAGAAGGGGCATTGAGTGTTCAAGAAGCTGCATAATCCCAACCTAACCTAGGTGTAGCCTGGTTGGGCCACATGGCACCGCAGGGAGACAGAGCATTGACGGAAAGGCCTCGACAGCCTGACGTAGCACTGCAGGCCATTCGGGTCAGGATGCCCGAGTGGGAGACCAGCCTAATACGGTTTGAAGTTACCCCAGCGAGAGATTCCGAATGTCGGGCTTAGGGTCACCCGGTCAACATACATCCAGTAGCCATTCGACTCCCCTCAAGGTCTTCTAGTCATATGTCATAAGGATGAATCGTGTTGGCCGAGTCGAGTGCTGAGTGCCCCAAAGACTCGGATTGCCCCTTGCTTAGCCCAAGTGGCATTGACTTCTTTTTGAGGTATCACTCGGGTCAGTAGGTCGACGACTCAGCTCAGGAATTATCGTTTTTCTAGGGCCCACCCACTCCCTGACACTATACTGGCAAAAGTGGTACGAGAATCGGTGCAGGACGGTTCAGGTCTGACACCACTCATGTCCGAATCGTGAATATCCCGCTGACACAGTACTTTTCTGACATACTCTGGCACTCCGTACAACAACGACCCCTGTCCGCGTCAGACTAGGCGGCGTCGGTCGGCACTGGTTGGCGAGCTGACAGTATCCTTGATCCTGTCCCACATGAGACAAAAAGGTGGCAGACGCAGGACAGAAGTTGTCGGCTCCCTCGGCTATATAAGGTCCTCTGCACTTCATACGCAGGTATGCACGAGATAGTTTTTGCTACAGTTCTTCTTCTGCTTTCATTTCTTCCACTGGAGACTGACTTGATCGTTGGAGGGCCTTGCCGGGGACTTCTCCCGATGGGTTGCTGACGGTCATCTCTCATGCAGTTCGGAGCCAGCAGAGGCAGTGTTCGAGTCCACCTCACCCTTGGGAGTCCGCCTCGCTTTGGACAGAATCATATTTGGCGCTAGAAGAAAGGCCTTCCGCCTGATCGAGAGCGTAAAATTGAAGATCCCAATCGAGTGACGATGAGAATCACTCCAGAAGAGTACGAGCTCCTATTGGTTGCCCGAGCTCAGAAGACCCCCAGTTGCCTCTCCACGTTGTTGATGCAGTCTGACCTGATTGTTATTTTGGTGTTGACACTGATTTTAGTTTAGGTTGATGAGATGATTATGATTAAGTCCTGGTCGGGGACTGGGCTTTGGATGAATGGGAAAAGTCTTAGCTTGGAGGGCCAGGTGTGAAAAGTCCTAGCTTGGAGGGCTAGGTGTGAAAAGTCCTAACTTGGAGGGTTAGGTGTGGAAAAATCCTAGCTTGGAGGGCTAGGTGTGAAAATTCCTAACTCGGAGTGTTAGGTGGTTGAAACCCTGGCTTGGAGGGTCAGGTCTAGCCTGGAGGGCTAGGTTGGATGAAATCCTGGCTTGGAGGGTCAGGTCCTAGCCTGGAGGGCTAGGTTGGATGAAACCCCTGGTTGGAGATACCTGGAGGAGGGGATAGGGCTTGGAGGGCCAGGTCCTAGCCTGGAGGGCTAGGTTGGATGAAATCCTGGCTTGGAGGGTCAGATCCTAACCTGGAGGGCTAGGTTGGATGAAATCCTGGCTTGGAGGGTCAGGTCCTAGCTTGGAGGGCTAGGTTGGATAAAACCCTGGCTTGGAGGGCCAGGTCCTAGCTTGGAGGGCTAGGTTGAAGTCCCGGTGAGTGAGACTGGGCATGGAGTTTTGGTCCGGGGGACTGAGCACGAGTCAGGGGAGGCTGGAGCCAGTTCTCTTGACTTAGAGTGGGTTTGGCCTTGCCCAGATCGGTATGGTGACCGATTAGGGAAGTTGGCACGGTGTTCCCTCGTGGATCGGTCTGGTGACCGATCCAGCGATGTCTGATCGGTCTGGTGACCGATCAGGGAACATACGGTGACTTTGGCAAACCTACTAATCGGCTTCTGATCGGTCTGGTGACCGATAAGGGAGCATACAGTGAGTTTGGGAACTTTACTAATTGACTCCTGATCGGTCCGGTGACCGATCAGGGATACTGTTCGGATCGTTCTGGTGAACGATCAAACTTCGCGGACTTCTCACTATAACCGATCAGGTTGGAGCCTGATCGGTCGGAGGGTGGCCTGATCGGTCACCAGTTCGATCAGGCCACATCCTGATCGGTCTGGGGACCGATCAGGAGGTTTGGACTGCGGAGCTGGGAAATCACCCTGCAAAGGGGTGGATCAGTCTGGTGACCGATCCACGACTTGGGGTCGGTCTGGTGATCGGTCCCGGAGAAGTCGCGATTTTTGATTACGCGTTGGGGACCAATCAGGATGGAGCTTGATCGGTCTGAACCCAGCCTGATCGGTCTGGAGACCGATCAGGAGTCACTCTGATCGGTCCGGTGACCGATCAGTAGCTGGCAGCTTTAATTCAAAAACACTGTCAGAGCTCTGATTACGTCTGTTTCTCTACTGATTCGCTACTGATCTCTGCTCCTAACGTCTGATTGTTGATACTCCATTGATTTGCTGAGCTAATGAGCTGCTAAGTGTGCGGGTTACTCAAGTTTACTTCAAGGGAGTCAAACTGAGGCTTTTGCTACGACAGATTGGGCAGGTTTCCATCTCAGGTTGCAACGGATGCTGACGCTGCTGGAGCTGCTGACTGGGGCTCGACTGAGAGAAGCTCAGGGAGTCCAGGAGAGCTCAGTGGTAGGTGAGCAGTTGCAGTTGAGCAGCTGGGAGCTGCAGAGAGGTGGTTGTGACCTGGCGATCAGTGGGAGAGGCTTAAGGGCTTGGTAGCGATGAAGCCTCAGTAACACTTGATCACTTCTTGCGACAAGCTTTGCTCCATTACTTTGCAAACACTCTGATTTTTGGAGCAACATACTTGAGCACTTGGAGGAAACAAGAAGTCCATCGAAGACCGGAGTCCAGATCAGCAAAGAAGACACGAAGACAGGGACAGTTGCTATCTTGAAACAGTGGAGACACTTAGCCTGAGGTATGGCAGAGATCTGGTGAGATCATGCTGAGTGGAGTTCGGGAGAAGTTCTCTTGTGTTCCTTTGGTTCCTAGTGCTTTGTAAGCCTTTTTGTTTCACTATTCTTAACTTCATTATTTCTGTGAAACGCTGTGGAGAGGTTTCTCCACTGAGAAGGAGGTTCCATTTGATATCCGGATTTTCCGGGGCTTGATCTGCCGACGATCAAGGGATCGCCCACCTCACGGGCACGCCAAGGAGTAGAGGCAAGTTATCCCCGAACCTTGTAAACCCTCCTTGTTAGCGATCTTGTTTGTTGCTTTAGTTTGTTTTTATTTTCTGCGTTTCTGCACTTCTCTGTTTCCATTGTTTCCGCTGCTGTACTACTAACCGTGAAGTGCAGAGAAACCCTAAAGTGAAAGAAGTTTGTGTCTGACTATATTCACCCCCCTCTCTAGCCATCCAAGTTCCAACACACGCAAGTAGCCCGGCGACTCGATTTTCTGAACCGTCGGCGTTAGACAACTCGATGGGTCGGGAAAACACCGCCCGACCAGAAGGCGGCTCGGTCCCATTCCCCGTTGCTTTCAACCGAGCCCGAGACGATGAGACTCACTCAAATCCTGCTGAAGCGTCTGCATCCAGTCAGACGCATCGGTCGCGCTTGGATAAGGGAAAAGCCCCAGCCGATCCACCGCCAACTTCCTTAGCGCGCTGCCCTTTCTCCTCGCAGATTCTCGAGGATCCGGTCCCCATGCATCTCCAGTTCTTCACCATACCGGAGTACTCAGGAACGACTGACCCCGAGGAGCACCTTATGAAGTTCGAGAGTGCTGCCCTACTTCACCAATTCCTCGAGGGCGTGAAGTGCCGAGCTTTCTTGACGACATTGTCGGGGTCGACCCAACGATGGTTCGACCGGCTCCCGAATGGATCCGTGTCAAGCTTCGAGGAGCTTAGGAGGCTATTCCTACAACATTTCGCCAGCAATCGGAGGCATCATAAGACCAACCTCAACTTGCTCGCGTTGAAGCAAGGCCCGAAGGAATCGCTCTGAGCCTACATCAAAAAATTCAACGGGGTGACCCTGGACGTGCCGACCGCCACGCTCGAAGTGTTGATCAGTGCGTTCTCCCAAGGGTTATAAGAGGCGACTTCTTCTGTTCGCTGATCAGGAAGCCGCCGAAGGACTTCAACAGCCTGTCGAGAAAGGTTGTTAAGTATATCAACATGGAAGAAGCACAGGCCGCTCGAAAGAATGAGGTAGTTAGTACGCCAACCTCAGGTCCTGCCCAGAATAACCGCTCCCCAGGTGGGCCCATCCGTAGCCCTCGGGGGGCAATCGACCGAGTGGGGATGGAACGCAGACATATGCAGCAAGTGGCACAGGGATGTTTGCCTACCCGATGGAGACCCTACTGCGCATTTCACCAAAGTAGCACACACAACACCGAGGAGTGTCGACAAGTGAGAAGAGATCGGGCTCCCGTAGCTCGGGGGTGTGGGCGTCAGATCTCCCTAGGACGCGTTTTGGGTCGGGGAAGTCTGACGGCTATCCCAGCAGCGGGGGAGCCTAGGCGGAATCCACCAGCGGCTCGCAACTTGTTTCCTTGGGAGGAGCAAGCCAAGTTTGAAGAGATGGATGAGGAACAGGCCAACCAGCAGAACGCCGTCCGGGGAGGGGTCCATGTGATCTCAGGCGGGCCGACAGGGGGAGACTCAAACCGCGTCCGGAAGGCACAGGTACGTCAATTGGAAATTCATCAACTCGGGACTAGTGCTGCTAAGGCGCAGGGGCCCCAAATTAGCTTCGGGCCGCAAGACTTACAGGGACTGGAGGTCCCACATGATGATGCCTTGGTCATCACAGTAGTGATCGCCAACTATCAGGTCCACCACACCATAGTGGACATGGGCAGCTCGGTCATCATCCTATATAAGAAAGCCTTTGACCAATTGCAGATCGAACCATCCCACCTGGAGTTAGCGGTCACACCATTGTTCGGGTTCACGGGAAATCAAGTACAGTCGATCAGGCAGATCCGCCTGGCTGTTTCCTTAAGCGAGGAGCCATTGAAGAGAACCAGATGGTCCACTTTCTTGATAGTGGATGCCCCCTCAGCCTATAATGTGATCTTGGGATGACTGACTCTTACGAGTTTCGAGCGGCGGTCTCAACCTTTTATTTCAAGATCAAGTTCCCGGTCAGCGACAAGGTTGGGGAAGTTAAGGGAGACCAGAGGGTGGCACGTCGATGTTATATGGACGATGTCTGGACTAAGAGTTAGAAGGCTTAATGCACGTCCACCAGCTACAATATGGTACAGTCCTCTCCATGGGCCGAGCTGCAGGAGGACAAGGAGGAGGTTCAACTGCTCCCCGATTGGGTGGAGAGCTGAGTCAAAATAGCCGCGGGCCTGCCGGACGAACTGAAGGAGCCGCTATTGGAATGCATGGCGAGGAACCAGGACGTGTTCGCCTGGTCGGTGAAGGAGCTACAAGGTGTCCGACCGGAGGTAGCTGAGCACCACCTACACGTGTATCCTAATGCCCCGCCGGTCAAGCAGTGCAAGAGAGATTTTAACACGGAGTAAAATAAGGTCCTTCGAGCGGAAATCGAGAAGCTACTGGAGGTCGGACACATCAGAGAAGTCCAATTCCCAGCCTGGTTAGCCAATGTGGTCATGGTGGCTAAGCCCGACAACAAATGAAGAGTTTGCATCGACATCCGGGACCTCAACCGAGTATGCCCTAAGGATTGCTATCCCTTACCAAGAATCGACCAGATGGTCGACTCGACCGCTGGAAGCGAGCTCATATTAATGTTGGATGCGTATCAAGGCTACCACCAGGTGCTCCTAGTGACCGAGGATCAGGAGAAGGTTAGCTTTATCACGGTAGATGATACGTATTGTTATACGGTTATGCCGTTCGGACTGAAGAATGCAGGGGCCACCTACCAGCGTATGATGAACAAGGTCTTTCGGTCACAAATCGGGAGGAACATAGAAGTATAGGTGAACGACATCCTAATCAAGACTGTTCGAGCGACCGACCTGGTGTCAAATGTGGAGGAGACCTGTCAAACCTTGCGTAGGTATGGGCTGAACCTGAACCTGGCCAAGTGTCTCTTCGGAGCCCGAAGTGGGAAATTTCTCAGGTACATTATCATCAAGAGGGGCATTGAAGCCAATCTGAGCAAGGTCCAAGCCCTACTTGATATACCCCGACCCCGGAACCTCAGAGAAGCGCAGAGGCTAACTGGACGGATCATGGTGCTGTCTCGTTTCATCTCCTGATCCGTCGAACGAGGGCTGCCCTTCTTCAGGACTCTCCATCGGGCTACTAAATTCCAGTGGGACGTCGACTGCGAAAAGGCATTCGAAGAACTGAAGGCCTATCTAGCCGAGCTACCAGTCTTGGCCAAGCCAGAGGTAGGAGAAGTCTTGTATGTATATTTGGCAGCCTTGGCAGAGTCGGTCAGTGTGGTGTTGGTTCGGCAAGAAGGTAGCCATACGTCAGCTAGGGAGGGGGGGGGTGAATAGCTTCCTTCGATTTTCTTCCTACAATCGTTAGTGTGCAAGCGGAATATACTAAACAAAACAAAAACTAACGAATAAGAACGACACACCGATGTACGTGGTTCGTATATGATGCTCCTACTCCACGACAGTCCGTAAGGTGGACGATCCCTAATCCTTCGGTGGATGATTCCCCGGAGCACCTCCGGCTAGATCTCGTCGCTCCTTGTGGGTGGAGAAACCTCGCCACAACACTTGTACATGACTTGAGCAATATAGGCTACTAACCAGCTCTATCCAAGCAGGATTCGCCAAGAAGAAAAGACTTAAACAAGCTCCCTTAAATAGAGCTCGAGGCTGAATATGACCGTTACCAGTCGATTGCCCCAAGGGCAGTCGACTGTTGGGGCAGTCGACTGGCCTCACTTGAATTCGAATTTCACAGCGTGACCTTTCGAATTCTGGCCATATCAGTCGACTGCCCACTGGTCCTTCCCTAAGCCTAGGGTTACCCTTCCCGAGTACATTTCTCTTCGCACTCGAACCCTCCCGGCTTAGTTCCCAAGTACAATCACTCAACACTCAGACCCTCACGACCTAGTTGACTCTTCAAACAGCAGTCTCGATCTGTTGCCTTCACGCCCTCTTCATCTTCGGCTCCCGTCCCTCAGATTCGCACGCAAGCTTTCGGCTTGCCTCCATGCCATCCTTCACGCATACCTCGAAGTACGCATTCCTCAGCTCATCGTCTCTGCTCCAGTCAGCCTCGATCTATCGCCTTCAAGCCTTCTTCGACTTTGGCCCTCGCCTCTCAGATGCGCACGCAAGCCCATGGCTTGCCTCCATGCCTTCCTTCACGTACACCTCGAAGTCTGCTTCCCTCGGCTCATTGTCCCTGCTTCGTCCATGGTCCCTCGGATGCGCACACAAGCCCACGGCTTGCCTCCATGCCACCCTTCACCATACCTGAAGGCATCCAATCAAGTCTATGTGTACCTGCAAACCTGCATACCAATACAGTACGCAAAAAAAAAAAAAAAATAAAAAATTCCAACATAGGGCGAGAACAAAGTCGAAAGCAAATGTATTCTCGCATTTATTAAAGGGCGCCGAGTGCCGATATACAACACTCGAAAAGTTAGCTTACGTCCTGTTGTTAGCTGCTCGGCGACTTCGACCATATTTCGTAGCACACCCGATAGTGGTCCTAACCAACAACAGTCTGGGTCGGGTAGTGTCAAATCCAAAAGTGTCGGGATGATTGATCAAGTGGACAATCGAGCTGAGCGAGTATGACATACAGTATCAAACTTGGTCGACAATCAAAGCGCAAGCCTTAGCCGATTTCCTAAGTGAGCTACATTCGGAGGAAACTAAAGAAGCTTGGCAAATCTACGTGGATGGGTCTTCGGCTCGGCTGGATAGTGGTATTGGTATTTTGATGGTCTCTCCAAAGGAAGAACAGTTGCATCTGTCAGTCCGACTAGAATACCGAGCCACAAACAACAAGGCCGAATACGAAGCTCTCATCGCTAGACTACAGGCTGCCAAGCATGTAGGCGCCACTCGGGTAGTGTTATACTCGGACTCGCAGTTGGCCACTCAACAACTCGCCGGTCAGTTCGAGTTCAACATGATCGGTTACAAGCATTTGTGGAAACCTATGAGAGGCTAAAGGTCGGGTTCCAGGAGGTCCAGTTGTAGAAGATCCCAAGAGAGAGTAACCTACGAGTGGATGAGTTAGCCAAGTTGGCTAGCTCGGTAGGCTCCTGGGTGCTTCCCCAACCAAGCAATCAGACGATGATGGTGATGCACATAGAGCAACAGGCAGAGCTGGAGCTCGGGACGGACTGGAGGGCGCCACTAATCACCTACCTGACAAGCGGGGCACTCCCGACTGACCGGGAGGAGGCCCGGCTCCTGAGAAAGCGAGCGATCCAGTATTCCTTGGTCGGGGATGCACTGTACAAGAGGGCCTTTGCCCACCGCTACTTAAGTGTCTGGGTGAAGAGGACGCCGAGTACGTGTTAAAAGAGATACATATGGGGACCTGTGAAAGTCATGCCGGAGCCAGGGTTGTGGCTCAGAATGCGCTGCTCTCAGGATATTATTGGCCGACCCTACAGAAGGATGCCGACTGACTTGTCTCCACTTGCATATCATGTTAGAAGCACCATAACCACCCCCACCGATCGGTCGAGATGATGACGACATCAGTGGTCTCTTGCCCGTTCGACCAGTGGTGTATGGACATAATGGGTCCTTTTCCTACCGCCCCAGCTCAGAAAAGGTTCTTATTAGTGGCGGTGGACTACTTCTCTAAATGGATAGAAGCCGATGCCCTAGCGTGCATAACCGAGCAGGCTGTTATCAAGTTCTTGTGGCAGAATATTTTATGCCGATACGGAATTCCTCACAAGCTGGTCTTGGATAATGGACGACAGTTCCAAAGCAGGAACATCCAGAAGTGGTGCTCGGCTTATGGCATTCAGCAAGCATTTACTTCTTTGGCGTACCCCCAGAGCAACGGACAAGTAGAAGTGGACAATCGGGAAATTCTGAGAGGCTTGAAGACTAAGCTGGACCATGCGGGCGACACCTGGGTCGACGAGTTGCCGAGCGTCTTGTGGGCTCAGCGGACCACACCGAGAGAGACTACAGGTCAAACCCTTTCCAGTTGGTCTATGGAAGCGAGGCTGTGGTACCCGTTGAGGTCGGATGTGAGTCTGACAGGCGAAAAGCATATGATGAAGAGAACTCGGAAAGAAGACGTTTAGAGCTGGACCTAGTGGAAGAAATTCGGGAGAAGGCCGCCGCCCGGATGTTCGCTTATCGCCAAAGGATGAAGCAAAATATGACCGAAAGGTGTTGGCAAGGACGTTCCAGGTCGGCGATCTCGTATGGAAGAGGGTAAAGTTGGTCGGCGACGTTAGCAAGCTGGAACCCCAATGGGGAGGACCTTTCAAGGTAATCCAGAAGTTGGCGTCCGGAGCATACTACTTGGAGAACAAGCAAGGAAAGAAGCTGGATCGACCCTGGAGTGTCATTCATCTCCAGCCTTACAGAGAGCCATAGTGAGGTTCTGTGAGTCGGCTGTATTTTATAACTCTGTAATATTAATGAAAAGCCGAGACCCTCACCCAATGTGCAGGCACTCCAGACTCTCGCCTCCCGAGCGAGTTATAAGTGGGCATGCCCCCACGCCACCACTTGGCTCGGCTCCCTGATCGGACGCGTGGCGACCCACGCTCCATGGGATCAAACCGACCAAGTGTCCAGACTCTCGTATTTCAAGCGAGTTATAAGTGGGCATGCCCGCATGCCACCAATTGGATCGCCTCCCTAAGCGGACGCGTGGCGACCTACGCTCCCTGGGATCAAGCCGACTGAGTGTCCAGACTCTCGCCTTCCGAGCGAGTTATAAGTGGGCATGCCCCCACGTCGCCACTAGGTTTGGCATCCCCGAGCGGACGCGTGATGATCCACACTCCCTGGGATCAAGCCAACCGAGTGTCTAGACTCTTGCCTCCTGAGCGAGCAACCCCATACTTGGCTCGGGTTCTTTAATCGGATGCGCGGTGACCCACGCTCCTTAGAAGTGGACCGACCGAGCGCTCATAGTCCCACTGAGTGGGCAGGCAACGGGAGGGCTAGTTCCATGCCTTCGCCTAACTTAGGGAGCTCAGCTAAGTCTCATGTTCTTTGGCTCGGATAGCAGTTGAGTCACTCAAGCTGACTCCGCGAGGGTCAGAATAATTAAAAAGGCCCCAAGTATCAGCCAAGACTGATAATACTTTGAAATGAAAAACAATATAAAAATACACAGGCAAGGGAAGAAAATGCAAGATATATTAAGTTCCTTACAAAGGAGAGGAACCATCCTCTATAAAGGCAAAGGAAATAAAAGGAAAAGCTAAAATGAGCAACCCCCCCCCTCGCATCCCTTATTCGAAGGGTCGGAGAGCCTCCTCCGGTAGTTGTTGAGTAAGCCCGGATAGCTTTGCTGTGCTGACCAGGAAGTTGTCGGGGGGAAGGTGCCCGTCCTGCTTAAGTTGATCAAAGGTACTGATCATCTGTTGCTTAAGCATGGGGTTCACCCGTCTCGCCAGCTGCTTGCTGAACGCAAAGGAGTTAATGTACTTGAGCTGTAGGCGTCCTGTCGAGCCGCCTCTCCTGCCTTGTAGGCCCGGAGTTCTTCAAGTTCAGCCCGAGCAACTTCCCAGTTGGCTTGTTGCGCCCGAGCCGACTAAGATCCTCCGCCTGAGCATTCAACTCCTGGTCCCGAGTGGTCAGCTCGACCGCCACCTCCTCCACCCTCCTAGCTTGGGTAACCGATTCCTCCTCTTTGGCTGCCAGTTGGGATCGTAGGGACTCGGAGGATTGAGATATCTCAAGGAGCTCGACCTTCATCTTATTCAACTCCTCCTGAGCCCGAGTCTGCAAGACCCAGGCCTTACGCTCGGTATACTCCAAGTTGGAGATTCGGACATTCGACTGGACGACCGCCGAATTCACTGAGTTGACCTGGGTCTTGGCAATCTCCAGCTGCTCCTCTGAGTGAGCTAATCGGTCCTGTAGGGCAATGATCTCTGCCCGTAAGTCATTCAGGGTGGCCTCATTTGAGACTAACTTCGTGTGCGGGAGCCAGGTCTCCAATTGCTCCACAAGGCGCTTGACCCGCACTCGGGCTTCAGAGTGTGCTATCACAGACATGGATAGAGTGTGACAGACACCCTAGAACTGCAAACAAAGAGACAATTATAAGAAGTTTTAATACCGAGTTAGAAAAAAAGATAAAAAAGGGGATAGGAAACTTGCATACCTGAGTGACCTCTAGAAAGAAGGCATTCGCCTTGTTGTTGGGACCCGGTAGTAGGACCCTTCAAGCCCTTGGAGAACGCTGTTCCCAGGGACTGGCACATAGAGGTGAAGCTCTTGAGACCGGTCGGCGACCGGCCCGTAGAGGTGAAGCTCTTGAGGTCGGTTGGGCAGCTAGCGAGGCGACGTCCACAGGTGGGCGTCGGATCTTATGGGTAGCAAAACATGCAGGGGAGGTCCGTTGATCTGACCCTCCGCTGGCGGAGACCCCAAGTCCCTGGGAAGAGGGAGGTCGGGTGTACTGGAGGACGCCGTTCAAGCAATGGCCTCTGCAGGCGCTGATAGGCCAGCCGCAGGTGTGGAAGGCCCAGCGGCAGTCTTTTTCTTCTTCTTCTTCGGGCGTGCGCTGGTGGAGGGTCCGACTGGGATATCAGTCGAGGGAATGAGCTCTTGGCTGGCGGATTGGGCCCGTCGAGGCCTCAACTCGAGAGGCTGGTCCTCCACATCCATTTGCTCTAGCTCAACGGTTGGGGCGACCACCGAGCAAGCTGGAGAAGGCGCAGGAGCGAGGACAGACGCGAGTGGAGTCACTTCTCGCTGCTCCAATTGTTCGCTGACTCGGGACTCCAACTCAGCGTCATCCATGCCGAATCCCTCCTCCAAAGCCGCCGCGAACATCATGGTAGTTGCGAAGTAGCAAAATTTTAGTTAGCCATAAAATATCCAAAGGAAAGACAGAACAACTCACCGAGTGATGCGGGTAGGGAACTCGGCACTTGGCTGAGACCAAATGTGTAGAGGATCTCCTCTCTTAGCGGATTTACTCCGTGGAACCGCCGAGCTTGGACACGACCGACTGATAGGCGGGTAGGGATCGATAATTTTTGGGGAGAGGGGGAGAAGGAGGTAAGTCCTCGATCCAAGTGGTGGGCCAGCTCGGGGCCGAGGTTGTATTAACAAAGAAAAAGTGCTCCTTCCAACCTTTATTGGAGGTTGGAAGTTTCGCTAGAAACGAGGTTTTGGCTTGGGCTTGGAAGAAAGTGTCGTCCGACTCTTATTTTTTAGGGTAGAAGAAGTAATGAAAGATCTCGGGTTGGAGCGGGATTTTATACAAGGAAAAGATAATGACCGATCCGCATATCAAGGGAATGACATTCGGGGCTAGTTGGGAGAGGGAGATCTAGAAGTATCGATAGATGGTGGAAATAAAAGGATTGATCGGGAAGCGAAGACCGACCTGGAGGTGATCTCGGGATAAAGTTATGAAACTGAGACGGACACTCTCAGGTCTGTCGGTCGGGTCGGGCAGACGAAGCCTATGGTCAGAAGAGATTTGGTAGTGTGATTGGAGTTGGTCGAGGTCATGAAAATGAAGATCGGTCACCATGGTGGTGTACCAGGGGTCGGAAGTTGAGTGAAAAGAAGTCATAATGGAGAAGACAGAAAAAAGAGGACTAATCGGAGAAGGAGAAGATTGCCGAAAAGGTGAGATCGCAGGGCGGTTGTGGTCGAAGTTTGCCGGAACCCTAGCAGAGCGCAGGAGCAGCAAGACACCAGGGTAAAAGTAAGACGGTGAAAGTGATGAGGAGGTGGTATATATAAGGCCGAGTGGCTAATGTCAATCGTCCGATTGCGATCCGATTAAAAGGCGAGAATAGATCCAAGCCGTCCATCGACACCACAAATATGCCTCGGGAAAGCACGTAACGGTCGCGGCATGCTGACACCTCGTTGCTCGGGAAATCCAATAACCAGGGGACACGTGACCCTCGGCAGTTAAAGCGGGGATACGAATCGACCCGTTCAGATTCGGGAATAAGACATGAATGACGTGTGTCACGCCTTATGTCAGTCGAGCGATGGGTATTGACAGTTAGACGATCGGGTCCATGTGTTAGCCCAATTGATACAAGTTGATGGTCCAGTCAGTCGGACTCGACACTTCCTTCGACTAGACTCGAGGGGGATGCTTAAGATCCTGACCTAGCCTAGATGTAGCATGGTCAGGCCACGTGGCATCACAGGGAGA
Organism: Boesenbergia rotunda; assembly: GCA_024364735.1. Taxonomy (NCBI): domain Eukaryota; kingdom Viridiplantae; phylum Streptophyta; class Magnoliopsida; order Zingiberales; family Zingiberaceae; genus Boesenbergia; species Boesenbergia rotunda. Next base: position 360,184 of record JAGFNQ010004611.1, read on the forward strand.
CAGATCATTGACGGAAAGGTCTCAATAGCCTGGCGTGGCACTGTAGGCCACTCGGGTCGGGATGCCCGAGTGAGAGGTCAGCCTAATACGGTCTGAAGTTGTCCCAGCGAGAGATATCGAATGTCGGGCTTAGGGTCGCTCGGTCAACACGCATCTAGCAGCCATTCGGCTCCCCTCGAGGTCTTTTAGTCATATGTCATAAGGATGAATCATGTTGGCCGAGTCCGAGTGCTGAGTGCCCCAAAGACTCGGATTGCCCCTTGTTTAACCCAAGTGACATTGACTACTTTATGAGGTCTCACTCGGGTCAGCAGGTCGGCGACCCAGCTCGAGAATTTTTGTTTTCCTATGGAATAACTACTCCCTGACACCATACTGGCAAAAATGGTACGAGAATCAGCGCAGGACGGTTCAGGTCTGACACCACTCGTGTCTGAATCACGAATATCCCACTGACACAGTACTTTCCTGACATACTCTGACACTCTGTACCATAACGACCCATGTCCGCTTCAGACTGGGCGACGTCGGTAGGCGCCGGTCAGCGAGCTGATAGTATCCTTGATCCTATCTTCACATGAGACAAAAAGGTGACAGACGCGGGGCAGAAGCTATCGGCTCCCTCGGCTATATAAGATCCTCTGCATTTCACATGCAGGTACGTGCGAGGTAGTTTTTGCTGTAGTTCTTCTGCTTTTATTTTTTTCATCAGAGACTAATTTGATCGTCGAAACTTTATCGAGGACTTTTCTTGATGGATTGCTGTAAGGCAAGTGTTTGAGTCCATTTTACCCTTGGGAGTCCGTCTTGCTCAGCGACAGGATCACTGCAGATGCTGTTCCGGTCTGGCGGCGGCCCACTCGGCGAGTTTCTGTGCGCCAAGAAGTCCTACCAAGCGTGGAGGCTGGGGAAGGACATCGATAGGATTCTCCATGACATCGTCTGTTCCCGAGGGGAACAGGGTGATTCTGAGGCGGAGCAGCAGCATGAACTCCTCGGACAACTCCTCGAGGCCGACAATCGAGACGGGAGAAGGAGGAAGTTGACTGAGAGGGAATTCATGGACGAGCATAAGACTTTCTTCTCCACCGGTCACGAGACCCCGCGCTGGCCCTCTGTTGGCCTGGGCCTTAATCTTGCTGGCCCTGCACCAGCAGCGGCAGAGCATTCTCCGGGAAGAAGTCGAGTGAGTTTCCGGCGGCCGGCCTTTTGACTCCGACGCGCTCTCAAGTTAACATAGGCAAATCAGAAGATTTGATGGTGCAAGTAATTGCAGATGGAGAATGTATGGAACAAGGTGCTCCGGCTGTCTCGCCGGCACCGAACATGCAACGGCAGGCGAGGGAGGAGGTCCGCGTCGGCGATTTGGTAGTCCCCGGACTAACATGTGGGTGGACGTGGTGGGCATGCACCACGACCCGGAGTTGTGGAGCGATGATGTGAACGAGTTCAGGCCGGAGAGGCTCGAGGAGTACCGTGTCCACGGTGGGTGCCAGCATCGGATGGGCAGGGAGGACCTGCGTCAGGCGCAGACAAAAGACGGTGGAGATCCTTGGCCGATATGTAAGCGAGTAAAAATTGGGGATGTTTTTAGAAAATCGGAGAGCCGCACTCGCTGGACATTGGACGGCGGAGATCCTTCGTCAACAAGAGCTCACCAGAGGAAAATGATGGCACCATTTATCTTCACTTTTGCTGCGTTTGGGATCCAGGCCGCCCGACTATTTGCCGAAGGGGCATTCGATCGAGAGAATCCTTCCGATGCCGGAGAACGCGACGGAGACGAAAGCGAAGTAGGGAGTCAATCAAAGGCGAGCAACGATGGATCGCCTTCTGAAATCAGCTCGCTCGTCGGGATCTCTCAATCTCTCCAATCGATCCCTCAAGTAATTGGTTCTCTCTGAGGATGATTTAACTTTTGTCTGGCAGATTTGATTCTGCAAACAGGTTTCGCGGAGTCTTCTCGACGTTCTCGCTACCCTTTCGCATCACGATTTTGTAGTTCGGAATGATCTGGTTCATATTCTTCTGTTTCGTAAAATTTTGAGTTGGCCTCATTTTCGATTCACAGGGAGTTGCCCGATGAGATTTACAAAAGCTCGGAATCGAATGCGGAGGATGAAAAGTGGTGGGAGGTAAAAATTCCTTCTTTAGCTTCTCCAAGAAGCATCTTTTAGCTAGTTACCAAGTTTGACAGCCGAAGTTCTTTTGTTTGACCTCGCCCTGCATTTCTTTTCAGGCCGCGGATCTGCAAAAGCTTATTTTGGCTCATAACAACCTTGAGATATTGAAAGAGGACCTAAAAAATTTGAATATGTTAACTGTCTTAAATGTCAGTCACAATAAACTATGTTCACTGCCAGCAGCCGTTGGCGAGTAAGTAGCTGTGCTTTTCCTTTGTTTTTAATTCCATGTAGCATTTGCTCCTGCATTCTGATATCTCGCTCATCAGGCTTACTTCGTTGAAGGCATTGGATGTGTCGTTTAACATGATATCTAGTATCCCTGAAGAGATTGGCAGCGCAACTTCTCTGGTCAAGTATGCCCTCTCATTGTACATTATACTGAAGTTGGCCATCATATTGTGACTATACCATAAATTCATGCATATTTTCTTTTTACATGCAGGCTTGATTGTTCAAATAACGAACTTAGGAAACTTCCTTGCAGCCTTGGAAGTTGCTTAGACTTATCAGAACTTAAGGTATTTAACAGTTGGGTTTACTAGAGTCATTTCTATGTCATTCTTATCTAGATTAGGACTATGGACTAGCATTATGTTGAAACATATTGTGGGATTCTCAATGTGACTAGAGTTCTGCATGTTGCTTTTTATATATTTTCTTCACATGATATTAGGCATCAAATAACTGCTTGGCAGAACTTCCAGATGAACTTGCCAACTGCTCAAAGTTGATAAAATTGGATGTAGAGGTACAATTATTGCTAATTTAAAGGTCCTTCAAAAGTTAGTTTTCATTTGCGCAGTGATAAAAAATTAAGTAGTTATAATCCTAACGGAGTGGTATAATCCAAGGGGAACAAGTTGACATCATTCACTGAGAGCATGCTAATTTCATGGACTTCGTTGACAGAACTCAATGCTGGTATGTGAGAGTGCTTTAGCTTTTATGCTTAAAGTGGAGATCTCCTAGTTTTTTAATTCATTATTCTAGAGGCTACTTGAATGGATACCAGTATGCTAAATTTCTTCTCTCGGCCCTTTAAAGCTAAAAATCAGCTCACCTGCCTTCCACATAGCATAGGTCTCCTCACAAAACTTATCCGTCTGGATCTTCATCAAAATAGTAAGTATGTTTAGCCGATTTGTATATATATAGTTTTAGTCAAAACTTTTGTGCGTTTCTTTAGAGCTTCTGATCATCTTCCTTTGAATCTTTTCTAGAAATTTCATCAATTCCATCTTCAATTATGGGCTGTTGTTTACTTGCTGAATTTTATATGGGGTAAGTTCAATTAATTTCTAGAATGATTTATAGTTTCTTCCTCATAAGAATTCTTCCATGTATTTAGAGGCCCATGGTTGTTTGTCTTGAAACGCAGGACTAATTTACTGTCAACTCTGCCGTCAGAAATCGGTGCACTTTCCCATTTAGGGACTTTGGATCTTCATGCAAACCAGGTAACATTTTTTTTTTAAAAAAAATTGTTTTGACCTTTGCAGAACAAAGTATATTGCTAGTTTGATTACTTTTACGAAGTTCAGAATCTTGATGAAAGAACATAGCTAGATGAAAACAGGATCTATATTATTAATTGAGTTGTGAAAAATCAAGCCTGTCATTATACAATGTTGATATTAATTGTTGGAAGTTGAGTGTTGTCATTACATGATCGTTGTTACCCAACATTTTGCCCTCCCATTGTTTTTTATTTTCTCAAAAGAAAACAAATCAAGGATTATGACTCTAGATGTGCCATCCCATTTTGTGCCCCCTTTTATTATAAATACTTGTAATAAATCCTTTATGCGTGGATTTCTCTATTCATTCTGCAATGAAATTCCTAATATATTTTTTATATATTTGCCTTATAGTAGCTTCAGGTAGAGATTCACGTGATTTTGGTGAATTATTTTGTATAATGGCCACCCTTACCAAAAATTTGAACTGAGAAGTAATGAGCAACTGTACTTGGTTTAACAAACTCAAATATTTCTCAAGTTAAATAAAAATTGTAAATAACTAAACAAATTTTAAAAAGCACTCTTTCAATTTCTTATCTGAATAAAAATAAAGAAAATTAATTTGAAATTAATTCAATTAAAGTCTTAAAGAAGAATTATTGTTTGTGTAAAAATAGGATGATCACTTTATATATATTATGCATTAAATGAAAAATACACTGCAATATGCTTGAAGAATATGCCAACATAATTTTTGAAACATTTTTAGAAGTGTAGTAAATTTGGGAAATCATAGCGTCAATGATATAAATTGTTTAAAAGACAACAATATGAAGGAGGGGGCTTGGAGGATAAACAAGAAAGATGATTTTCTCCTACTGAGGCTAATATATTTTATGTTTGAAGCATTGGTTCAGAAAAGACAGATAAAATTTATTTTTGGACTTAAATTTCATGAGTGGCATTGAATGAGGGCGCAATTGGCAATTTCACATGAATGTGGCAAATGTAACAGTTAGGATAGAAAACTCTAACATGTGGCGTGTATTCCTTTCAATATGACTATATGATCACTTGACTTTAATTGATTGACTAGAGTTACTAATTTGTTTAGAGCTTAAGTTTCTCTCTGTTGTTGATATGCTTTTACTCTTTTAGTTAAAGGAGTTTCCTGTGGAAGCCTGCAGACTGCAACTCTCTGTCCTGGATCTCTCCAATAACACTTTAACTGGCTTGCCGGCTGAGATAGGTGAGGTTATTGTATTCCAATTCCCCTTGATCTATGTTGGTATTTTTATTGATGATTTCTTTCTTTACATTAATTAACTTGAGGTAAAATTATTTTGGAAAGTTGCTATTTCTAGTATAATGGATTTTTCTTGAATGATTTTTTTTTTTTTATGTTTACACAAGGTTGTCCTTATCTACTTGGAACTATCATGAATGTGTTGAAAGATTGTTGTGATTAAGATGTGAATGCTTATAAGCATTGCATATATAAAGATAATGAAACGTTAGGCAAGTTTAATAGTACAGATGGCCATGGTTTTAGATCAGTCTACTAGGTACAGATTGGGACCGATTGGAGTAGGCCAGTCACTCAAAACTAGCCTCAATCCATGCAGTTGCACAATTTTCTTAATCCTTAAAGCAATTGTTAGTTTTAACTCTAGTTTAAGTGAAATTTGGAAAAATCAAGTAAATCTATATGTTACCATGTTAGTAGGAGTATTTGTTAATCATTTAATACTGTTAAACAAAACCCACCAAAGCAGGAGAGACACATCCTGTACATCCTATACATTCTAACTCGATTCTGACATGTCCTTAGCGTAGTATTGCTGTGGCACTTGTTCATTGCACTGGGATATCAGGCATTTCCCTACTCCATCACTAGGTTCAAATAAGAAAGAAAACTAGTTTGAGGATGAATTCAAACCAGTATATCAAAGTCTTAAACCTGGAAACAGCTTCACCTTTTTATTTACATGTGACCTCATGTATTCCGACTCCTACAAGTTTGTTTATTCATTCTCTACTATTCTTCAACTTTCATTGTCATCATACAATTGTTGGAAATATTTGATGCTATATTTTCAACCTGTATCGTTGGTGTCACAAAAATGGCTACAAGAAACAAGATGAGATCTGGAGCATTATAAATTATGAGCAGCTTGATACCTCATTTTTTCTGTACTTTATTGTTGTGTGATTTAGGCTGGATGGAGATCTTTTTTTCTCACTTATTTTGCTCTGTTGCTAACGTCGATTACCTTAAGTTTGCCCTTTTTGTTGATAAAAATGTGGCAATTTCAAATATGTATTTCTTTTTTGAATAAAGAGGTATCTGCAAAAATGGCTCTCCAATCTCCTCTGCTTCCCAATGAAGCAGTGTTGGCTTTTCATGAGTTTGTTGATATATATATATATATATATATATACTTTGATCATATTTCCTAAATAAAAAAATCCACAGAAATCTGTTCAACCATTTGGAGTTGTCTTATTTCTAGTTTCAATGTCATTCACTTGAATTTCCAAATCAATTCAAGGTGCAATGACTACTCTGAGAAAGCTTTTGCTGACTGGGAATCCCATGAGAACTCTTCGAAGGTATCACTAGTTTTTGCATTTAAATGTCTTAAAAGTTTTGGTTGGAGACTCGATGTTTTCTAATAATTGAGCCATTTTGTATTAGCTCTCTGGTATCTGGACCAACACCAGTGCTGCTGAAGTATCTTCGAAGTCGCCTCTCTGCCGATGAAGGTAATGCCCTTTCCCATATAAAGTTGAGTATTTTTATTTGCTACAATTGTCATCAAAAGTGTTCCGTAGATCCACATGCATACGCATTGGTTCACTACAACTTGTATGCTCACATATGCATATGTAGTTGCTTATTGTATTGGCTAAAATATTCAATTGACTCAATGTAAGACTAAACTAGTTTACCTTCTCAACCATCCTTGTTATGGAATATTTACTAAATGAGAAAATGATTGCTAGTTAGCTTACATTTAATTTAATCTATATATAAAGAAACAACAAAATAAGAAGGGAGGAGATCTCTTGAGCAAAAAAGGATGTGATATGTGAAAGTTATAAATGAGTGGTTATTTGATGATTTTAAAAAGATTTTTTTAATGTTTTGCATCAGCACTGTATATCCGCAAGTGCTAAAGGCATTTTATAGTTTTTTGCATTGGTTAGTCATTGTGTGGCAAGTGTATTTTTTTAGGGGTGTCAATTCGGGTGGGTCGGGTCGGATTCGAGTCGGGCTGGATTTTTTTTTATACTCCCGGCCTGAACCTGAATTCAACCTGAAATTTCTAAACTCGAACCCGACCCGAATAACCCGAAAAAATAGAGTCAAAACAACTTTTTTGGCTATTTTCTCCATAATTCTTCACTTTTATCTCAATACTCCATCATTAGCATACTAATATTAATATTAATATACATAAAAGCATCTTAATTTCCAAAATAAAATTCGATTTAACCCCAAAAAACCACTAAACCTTAAATTCGGGTCAACCCGAATCCGAACCCGACCCAAACCCAATTTTTTTCGGGTTGATTCAGGTCGGATTTATTTTTGACACCCCTAATTTTTTTTATAATTGTTTTCTCACTAACAGTTGGATGCAATGCATTTGAATATCTGCTTGCTTGATCTGTATCCACCATGTGGTATGGTAACAGAATTATTCTTCTTGCATTTGTACTAATTGAACATTTTCTTGATGATTAAAGTTCTTAAATCTTTGTTTATATGTTTATGTTTAAACTTTAAATCCTTTACTGAATTTATTTGTCCTCTCTCTACCTTTACTGAAGTTCACGGTTTCATGTATGATTGTGTATAGAATCTGGATTGGGAACTAGTAAAACTATGAAAGATGATCAAATTGCAAGAGCAACTAGGTTGTCCCTGTCTTCCAAGGTAAATATTATATTTGTTATTTTTTTCTTACTCTTGCTGACAAAATTGCCTATTAATAATTCAAACGTGAGAGTCATATTATTGTCTGGACAAAGTAAAAGGTGTCTCACATAAAAAAAAACGAACCTCACATAAGAGAAGTTTCATACAAAGAATTTATTAATCAAAAGTTACTTATTACATAAAGACACGACACTCTTATACACTCAATAGGATACTAAAATAGGAAAGAAATAACACTGATTGAGAAACATAATAATCTTTTCACATTAAAAATAGGATAATTACCAAAATTATTTACAAATTTAGAATTCAAATTGACTTTTTTTTCCTTATGTGCATCATTTTCTCACCTACTGAGAACTTAGCTGTATTTGAATTGTTGGTGTATCTTCTTGAGTCGTTGTTTCCATGCATGCAGAATAATTGCTTCATCAACTTTATTTAGCAGTGTTTCTTTATTATTATTTTTCTTTAGATGTCCCTTTCAGGGAACAAGAAATTGATGCACTTTTCTCCTCTTTTTACGTTTAACTTTATGTTCTTTCTTTCTGGTTGCCCTTTCCAATCACTAAGAAAATATCTTAATTTGTCTTAGTGAGGAGATGATGTCCATGCTTGTGTAACAGCCACACAAAACAAAAGAACTTCACATACAGGAAAATTCTCAATAGAGAATTGAGATAGAATTTTATTAATCAAAAGCTTAATGATACATAGAGACACAACACTTTTATAAACCCAATAGCAACTAAACTAGAAAAGAAGTACCACTATTGAGAGAGACAATGAACTTATTAAACTTCTACTAAAATAATGATTATATTATCAAATCAAAAGATACTCAACTTTCCACATTTAAAATAGGACAATTACCAAAATTAATTACAAGATTTTGTTATTGCGAGTTGGAGATGAGAACAAGATTGTGTTTTGATGAGCGATGATGGGTGGGGTGGAAGGGCATTAATAGGAAAATTTGAAAAAAAAAAATGTGATTCTTTGTCAAAATTATGAGGCTATTTTGGTAAATTTACAGCTAAATGACCATAATTTTGGGGTCGGGATGTGTTTTTTTGGGGGAAACCATCTTGGGTCCATGCCCTGGACGTGTGCTTAACACATGGACCATCTCGAGCTTGGCATGTGGATCTGCAAGGTCATACCCAGCTTGGTCCAAATTATTTCTATATAGGACCTGGCCCTGGCCCAGCCCATGTAAATTTGGTCATGCTGCTACAGGTGGCCCAGTTTGTTTGACATCCCTAGTTCTGATGGTTAGGCCATTCATGTCATCCTTGTCCCACCTCCAATGCTTCTCTCTGAATTGAATGGATATCAATTTCCAATCAGAAATTAAGTAGATGTTCCCTTTCATTACAACCAACTTTTAACTGTTTCTTCTACTGGATCAGGAGTTAACATTAAGTGGTTTAGGATTAACCACTGTCCCACCTTCTGTATGGGAGACAGAAGAACTGGTGAAAGTTGATATTTCCCGGAATTCAATTGAAGTGCTGCCAAGTGAATTATCAACTTGTTCCTCACTTCAGGTATGAGAATATGATGGTCAAATAACAGTCAACTGTCACCTTGTTCTACAAGTAATGGGTATCTCACTCGTTTTGGTAGACAGAATGAGATTCCAAACTCTGGTCACCAGGTCTCTAAATTTCTAGAGGAGAGTTATAAAAAGTTCTTGCTTTTTAGCATTAATATATTATTGATTTTCTTAATTCTCTCCTATCTTATTTTAAGTTTTTATCTGCAGACTTTGATTCTTTCTGGAAACAAGATACAAGAATGGCCCGGTGCAGTGCTGTCTGCTCTTCCCAACCTCTCTTGTTTGAAACTGGACAACAATCCATTATCACAGGTATAATCAGTAGTGATGAATTTACATAAGGTGGAGAGTGGAAACTACCTGTCTTGGTTATTTGGTTTATCATTGCCTCTCAGTGGTTATATAATTCCATACTGCTACCTGGAAAAGGTGTATATTAGCAACATACATAACATGATTACTGCATGTATTCAATTGTCTTTTTGAGCATCACACCTGATGTAATCAATTAACAGATCTGGTAAGTGTTCACATGTTATGGGTGTGCGTGTGGTTCTACAAATTCTGCCTGTATAAGCCAGACCATACTTGTTAGTGACAGCAAGCACTGTCTATTTCATGAATATGTTAGGAGACAAGCTTACTGCATCTATCTCTGACAGATTCCATCTAATGGCCTTGAGTGCCTTACAACAATCAGGATTTTGGATTTAAGTGGCAACAGGTCATCCTTGCCAGAATCTTTTTCATTCTCCAGTTTACCGCAATTGGAGGAACTTTACCTAAGGTTTTAATTGACTTGTTAAATTGTTTCAAATTCCTGAGACACAATACAACAGTATGAATTATTTTCTAATTTTCAGGCGAATGCAGCTGAGTCAACTCCCTACAGGACTGTTGACCTTACAGCGACTAAAAATTCTCGATCTTAGCCAGAATAATCTTGTCTCAGTGCCTCAGGTAATCACTGACTGGATATATACAGAAAAGAAGTCATCTGTCTTTAAGTAGGATTGGGTTAGGCTATGCCACTTTGTTCTCTTCCTAAGACTTCGCTGTTATCTACAGTAAATACATAACTCAGTATTCTTGTTATGATTGAAACAGGAAATAAAGGGTTTAATTTCCATTATTGAGCTTGATGTTTCTGACAACAACATAACTGCGCTTCCTCCGGAAATGGTCTGGCTGCTTTCTTTGAGTACCTCTTACTAGTTTATGCAAGATTTTCAAGTACTTTAATTTAACTAATTTGAGCTACTTATAAATAAGTTTCTTTTTCCAGTGTAAACTTTAATTGGCTAGTCCACATTGTGGTGAAGAACTTTATTTTTCGGAGAATTGGAATTTGGAAATCAACAAATTATTGTGCATTTCTGCAAGCAATGAACATAAGTTATAATTCTCATCTATTGGAGGTTAGCTTCATGGATCAGATTCACAATTGAACAATATACATTGTTCCAACATATATATTCTGGTTAAACCAGTCATATAACATCTAGAAAGCAGTGCTGGCTTCTATTTACCTCTAAATCCTCAATTATATACACCGAGCACTCCCTTAAGTTGGTATAGCTTTAAGTAATCAATATGGTTTTCAGGTTATATGTAACAAGTGAGTCCATATCTCATACAATACCATTATGGCATCTCTAATATAGTTTGCCTCTAACCAGAAGATTGAGGACTTTTGGAGCCATTATTGAAAGAAAAAAAAAGGATGACACAAAGGCAAATTAAAGTAAATAGGAAATAAGAAATCACAGGTAGCATAGTCAGGAATTATGTGACAAGTATTAATTATTATTATCTTTATGAAAAGCTACAGGTGGATAATATGTTGGTTTAGTTTTTGTTGGATTTAAGCAGTGGGGTGATAAATAGAGATTGAAGGAGTAAAATAGTACTTGTGAAAACACCTGAGAACATCTCCAAGAGTCATTTAGTTGTGGTTTCTGTGTATCGAAATAGAATTGTACAATTTTATCATGGATTTAGTAGACAAGTAGGTACAAGAGAGCATATAGAAATAGGCGCAGAAGAAACAAAAATAAAAAAATGGGAAGAATAAAAAATAAGTAATCGACAGAGACAAATTTTGGTCAACTCTATACAGTATCATCCCAAAAATCTGCTGTCAAGAATATCATTAAGAAAAATATACTAAAAGGAGCATAATTATGAAAAAGAAAAGGCATTAATATTGTTGATGAATAAGACATAATAAGATGAGCATCAGTCCAAATAAAATGCTGCGGTAAATTTAAATGAAGCTACTGTACTGCTTTCTTGCTTACATGTTTGTTCTTACATTCTAATATTGTGGAATAAAACAAGAACATTATCATAAAATGAATGATTAAAACATCCAAAAATTGTTTGAAACTCAAACTTTTACGAATTCATCCTAACTTGGATTTAGAACTAAATTCTCTCTCTGTGTATGTATATTTATGTACACAGTCACATACATATCTTCTGCCAAGTGTAATGCTAACCTAAGAAACAAAAAGGACATGAAAATTACAAAAATCAAGATCTTTTTACTACATGAAACTAGCATTACAGAATCATTGTTCTTAAACATTGCTAGGTTCAATTCTCAAGAAAGCGATGTCAATATAGATGGAGTTTATCCACTTAATCGGTTTGAACTATAAATTTCTGCTAGCTATGAGAAGCGCACATGATAAAAAAATCTTCTCTTTTGTGTTTGTCAGGGACTGCTCGAGCCAAGCTTACAAGTGCTGAAACTTGATGGCAATCCGCTGAGAAGGTGCCAACGTTGCCTCATCCTATTTCTCAGTATTAGGAGTAATTATTATGCTGATTTGGTAGTTCAAAGTTCAAACTAGATAGAAATATCACAAAACATTCTTATATCTGGATTAATGTTGTCCCGCCTAGAAGAAACTGTGGTTCTCAGATTTGCTTTTCTACTTCAACCAATGAACCAATGCCCCTTCTGCATTCTATCTTTTGCTTTTTACAAGATAATGAAATCTAGGTAGGGTGGTTTCCGTATGATCTTTTTTCTGTTTTGCAGCATTAGACGAACTATCCTAGATCGGGGAACTAAAACTATTCTCAAATATCTCAAAGACAAACTCCCAGATCAATGATCACTCAGAGATGATCACAACTTCTGTTTATTATTAGACCGGGTGCTCCAGGAGTCTCGTAAATTGTGTTGGATGCGAGGCATTTCACTACCGAGCTTTGTGGTATAAAAATAAAATACGTGAAATGCTTTGGTTGTGTTCACAATTCATCGCCCTTTCAATTTATTCATGCTATTACTTGTTTGCCAACTGGTAATTCCTGGTCTCTATTTAATTATTTTGTTGATTTGAAGGTAAACAGCTGCCGATGTATGTGTATTGTTCTGTTGTATCTGTTTTCACAGTACTAATTATTGATTATTTTTATTGTAGCAAATGTTGATCTTGATGTTGTAAGAAGAACCACTCTTTCTTATTATGAGAAATGCCTTGCCATCCTATTTTGTATTCAAGCCTAGTGTGTATTAACTTAGAGAAATTGGTTGTTTTAGGCATTAAAATTTATTTGTTTATCCACCCCAATTTCAAGCTTGCCAATGCGATGAGTTCTTTAAACGTTGCATTTAGGTATACACGACTTGTAATTTGGTATCATTCGTCATCCAAATTCGTCAAATTCTGAATTTAGTGCACATTTTAGTTTATTTGATATAAGTAATTTGGTCACATGTTAAATCATTATCTATCAAATTTATAGGAATAACGAGATCCTGCAGAAGTCTAATGAACGGTCAAATCTGGCCTAAACTGATAGGACAGCCACATAAATATCCGATTTATATTTTTCTCTCAATTGACAATGCGAGACCAAGAATAGAGTTCTTTCTACTTTGAAGATGCTCTCACAATCTAACAATCCCAAAGAGACTGGATGATAAAATACAGTTTTCTTATTTGGTAAGTTTATTTTCCTTTAATTCCGTCGATATTTTTTTAATCTAGTTATTTAGGTCTTCGGTCCAATTAATTCGAGAGAGAGGATGATTTATTTTTACATATCAGCCATTAAATAAATCCGAAAAATACAATTGGATCCTGACATAACATCCATTGTCACCCGAGGAGGAATGTTCTATCCCGAAACTTCCTTGTCCTTGTGTCCCAACTCATCGGTGATGACCAGCGAGTCGTCCGATCACTGATTGGACACCACTGGTTGCCTCCGACTGTTGCTTTGAACTAAACTATACCCTGGGTGATACGGTAAATCCGTCGGGGATTGCCGTAATTGCGATCTTACCGGATTCACCGTCGAATTCGGCGAGATCACAATTGCGACGATCCCGACTGATTCACCATTCCCTCACGGTATCGTTTGATTTGGGACGGCGATCGGAGACCGCCGATGGTGTCCGATTGGCAATCGGATAACTCGTCAATCATCGCCGATAAATTGGGACATAGGGACAAGAAGAATTTTGGGACAGAAGCTCCCGTGTGTTGTCACCCACGGTGGCCCGTTGATACTAATGTTATACTTTATGTAATGGCACGCATTCATCTGATCATCTCATCTCATGGATCTTTCAATGTTAATGATTTTGTTATTTGATGGTAGGTATTTAATTCATGGCAATTAATTTTGGAGATGATTTATTTGGTCTTACAAAATTTTTTAAAAAAATTAATGAGATTGGGTAACGTCGAACCTTGGGCGACCGATCCAGCCTTACGAAATTTCCCACCGGCTCCCGGATAAATCGGGAGCATTGGCAGCGGACTGTCTAGGAGCCCGACGACTCAGGGTTCACGTCTCATTTTGAAAAAAAATCTTATAAAATATACAATAACTGATGATTGAATATGCTTGAGATAATAATTAATCACTTCCCTAGGAAAATTTTCAAGAAGCATTTACAGTAGAATCATCAGTTAATCTATTAAAATCGAGACTCAATCAGAAATTGAAAAGAATGACTGTTACTAAAGTTCTGCTTATAAACGTGTCCCAAGATTTCTAGAAGAAAGAAAGAAGACTCGATTGTATCAATCGCTCACAAAGATCGACGTATCAATGTCGAAGCGCAAATACTCGAACATTTATTTCCTGGTGCATTATTTCAAGACTTGGAAACACCTGAAGGGAAGAGTTTACATGACTTTATTATTTACGGATTAATTGGAAATGCTTCCTAGCCTAAGAACAACAAGATCCTTATGTTTGCTAAATGATGAAATGGATCAAAATGAAGCAAGAAAACAAATGAAAGGCCAAATTGAAGCAGAGAGATCAGGAATAAAAAAAAACAGGGCTATTGCTCACTCCAACGATGCGACGATGGCCTGAGCGATGCTCGCCAATTTGGCGCAGTCACTGCCCGCCGCCCCCGGCACCTCTGCCTTGTTGGCGCTCCCCGCGAACGCGGCCTCGCACTTCTTCGCGGCGGACTTGGCGGCCCCGAGCTGCTGCACCGCCTTCTTGTACACGCGGGCAGCGATGTTGTCCACCGCGTTGCGCAAGTGGTCGACGTCGTCGGCGTACGCGTCCAGGCATTTGTCGAAGCTGCTCTTGTCGGCGGAGTCGACTTCCAGCTCCATGAGCTCCTCGATCTCTGCCTCGGCGCTGGTGGCGTGGGCGATGGCGGTCCGCGTGGCGAACAAGGCGAGGTCGTGGAGGTCGCCGGAGCCGGACTTCTTGAGGGATTTGACGCAGAAGTCGTAGCTGAAAGCGGGGTGCTTGTCGGCGACGAGCTTGCAGGCGTCCCTGACGTTGTTGGGGATGACGGAGGTCTGCGGAGGGCCGGTGGTGGATACGCTGTGCATGGAAAGGAAGAGGGCGAGGGAGAGGAAGAAGAGAAAGCACTGCATGTTGGCAACGTAGTTAACTGAATACGAGAGCGTGTGATAGATCAGTGGATGATGAGGGAGATGAAGGTCCTTCTCCAATTTATAGGGGGAGATGAGATCGAGGCCTCGATCGAGTTTCGCGTTGAGCGACGGAGGATGCCCTCGTCGCCGTCAATTTCGGGTCTTCAGAACCGCAGCTGCATGCACGTGGAACAGATCTTCGAATTATTTATCGGTCAATGTCTACAATTTACAAATTGCACCGTGCAACAATTTTAGGATACGAATTGTATAAAATAAAACTACTCTATTAAATCTCTGACAAGGCACTTGACGTGAGCCAATTGGAGGAAACTCGGTCGATTATCATTTGTTCATTCCTGGCGTGTCACAAAGCCAACCGACCTTCAGTGGAGAGTTGCGCCGAGTGCACCGTTTCCGGCGAACTCATTGCTCCTGGACAGGACGTACTCTGTACGAGATGCAGAGAGATGTTTAAGCTGCTGGAGAAGGCGAAGGCAGTCGTCAACGGGCCGGAGCTCTTTCTCTACTAGAACCAGAAGAGACGATCGAGAAGAAACAATTAATTATAAGCAAAAGAGAGTTCGAAGGAGAATGCCGCCTCCAGTCCTGGTGAGGATGGACTTAACGGCAAACGGAACAGGCATATGTCTCGCAACATCGATGTTCCTGCTGCAATCCTTGCTCCGTACAGGTAGCACGTACGGGTTTTTGATCGATCAAGTTCATTCGTTTTGATGCCTTCTCAAGTTTGAACTTGCCCAGGCTCGTAATCTTGTTCCGGATGATTGTTTTAGGACTTTATCGTGTGTTTTCGGAAGTGAACAACGTGGACGACAAATCATCGTGGTGTAGCCTTGAGCGATGACGAAGGAGGATACCCGCGCCTGCGAGGTTAACACGAGCGTTACAGGGATACACTGGAAGGAGTTCTGGCGAAACACTTTCCGACGCTTCGACGCTCAAGTTAGGAATTATTCAAAAATAGAGAAGTAACAAGAAGAATAAATTAGTAGAGTTTAGAAGATCTCCCCTTACATAGGGGCTTAAGCATCTTATATAATCGTTGCTTTCTTCTTTCGGGTGCTCCTACGTTGCTGTAATCGCCTCTCCTGTTCCCACGCCTCATGATTTGTGGTTGCCTGCCAGCTGTTGTTCACTGGGGGCTATTGGTAACAGCTTCCGCACACATTTAATCATGCGTTGCGGGTCATAACTGCCGGCCAATATTCTTATTTGGGAGGAGACGTTTAAAATGGTCGCGGCCTGTATTAAATGTGTCATTATCGTCGTTAACGATAAACTTCTCATCCGTCCTCTCTCTCCCGAGCTGGTCTCCGCTCCGCTCTCTGAGTTGAGCTCGGGAACTCTAAGTGCTCGAGTCGGTTCCGGACCACCTCTCCCGAGGTGGTCTCGGGAACTCCAGCCCGAGCTGGTCTCGGGCACTTTTTGCCCAAGCTGATCCCGAGTTGGTCTTGGGCGATTTCCTCCCGAGTTGGTCTCGGGGACTCTCTCGAGCACTTCTCTCCCTCCTAGCCATGGCGTGCAACCTTCTCGCGCTATGTGTTCACCTTAAGCTACTCATCCCGATTACCTTGGTCTCGGGAACCCCAACCCGAGCTGGTCTCGGGTACTCTTTGCCCGAGCTAATCCCAAGTTAGTCTCAGGGGATTTCCTCCCGAGTTGGTCTCGAGGACTCTCTCGAGCACTTCTCTCCTTCCTAGCCATGACACACAGCCTTCTCGTGCCACGTGTTCACCTTGAGCTACTCATCCCGATCACAAGTCCCCCCTTTAAGTATAATCGAAAGAAGTTTGTCTGACTGATTGAACTTGTAACATTTCTCCTAGCCAGGACTCTAAGTAATCGTTTGAATTGGTCCCAAGAGTTTCATGAGTTCCAATACTCTGCGATGATGGCTGTCAATCACTCATTAAGAGCGTATAGGGCGTCTTAATGACAAGAAATCTTTTTTGACGCCATGTGACAGGATCTCCTTGGGGCGCCCTTCTCTCGATGTGCTTCGTCAAGGCATACCAACCGACGACTATGATGAACTGCATGCTTCGAGATTCATGGCTAACTCTCTCCCGCGCGTCGCAAATCCATCCTCCCGCATCGCAGATGTTCCCTTTATAAAGGAGAAGCGAAGATGACTATCTACCTTCTTGCACCGTCGACCCTCGGAGCTCGCTACCTCTGCTTTCTTTTGCAAAAATTGTTTTCAATGTAAGTTTTACTAAGCCATCTTCCTCCTCCTCTTCCTCTTCAACCATCCACACCTCTTCCTTAGAGTAATGGGCAAGGGTGGAAAGGCAGAGGGAAAGAAAGGAAAGAATAGGAAGAGGAAAACCAAGGGGAGACTGGAAGAACAAGCCTAAAGCCGGAATGGTACGAGGCCACCTCCTCGAGGACTAAGCTCGGAATCTTGCAGGGCACCTGTGAAACCTATGGAATCCCTACAGATTTTGATGTTAGGGGTATCTAGGCTTGATTAATCTCCCGTAGAACCTCCTTTAGGATTTTACACCTTTTTCCTAAGCCAAGTAGAATTCGATCTTCGCTTCCCAATCCTCCCTTTCTTTATAGTCATATCTCAGTACTTTGACATTCCCTTTCACCAGATAACTCTGAATGTCTTTGCTCAGATGAGTGGGGCATTTCTTTCTTTACAGGCTTGATCCTTCTCCAAACCCGGTCCCCGACCTGGAAAGTCCGGGGAATCACTCGGCAGTTATAGATTTGTCACATGCATTGGCGGTACGCAGCTAGTCGGGTAGCTGCTTTGTCGCGCACCTCCGTCGCCAAATTTAAATTGAGCAGTCGCTCCTAGTCATTATTCTCCTTGTTATAAAGTTGTCGCCGAGTTCATTCGTCACCTATCTCAACAAGGATTACGGTCTCTGCACCATATACTAGATGAAAGGGACTCTGCCCGATCTCCTCTTTAGGAATTATGCGATAAGACCATAAGATACTCGGGAGTTCTTCGACCCAACTCCCCCCAACATATTCCAACTTATGGGTAAGTGACTGAAGTGAAGGCTTGGTGAATACCCAGCCCTTCACACCATTCTCTCAGCATATGATGTGAAAATTATCTGTCATTATCCGATACCAATTTATGAGGAATTCCATACCTGCATACTATATTCTTCCATAGGATTTTCATCATGACGACCTCGATAATTTGAGCGAGTGGCTCGGCTTCAACCCATTTGAAGAAATAATCCACCAGTACCAACAAGAATTTTTTTTGCTGTGGCCCTGTCAAAAAGGATCCACTATGTCTATCCCCCACTGATCGAATGGACAAGACACTATAGAGGCTTGAAGTAGTTCAGATAAGAAGAAGAAACCGATCACGAGAGGGAGGAGGAGTTTCGAAGGAAAAGAAAGGGTTTTATTTTTATAAATTTGGCTTTTTTGTAAAAAGACCCTCCAAGTTTATTAAATCCCAACTACACCCCAAATTTTCAAAATTTACCTCTAAAAATTTAGTATTTAATAATTTCCACTCGAGAGCCCTTTGTAATCAATTGTATAGGTACGAGTCATCTGATTAGAGGTGAATAACCCTATAAATTAAGTTAATCAATTTCTCTTGTTTTTACTTAGCAAGAGGGCAAACACTTAATTAATTAGAAAATAAATGCATAAAGAAATAAAGTAAATGGATATAAGAATTTTACTTTATTGCAACCTAGATAGGTCTTAATCTAAGACAAATGAAACATTCACTATGAATCTTCTTCATTGAAGGCAGAGAAGTCTTTTACCATAGTTCAAAGCTCAGAAAGTAAGTACAGAAGTGAATACAAGTGTTGTGCTTTACTCTAGCTCCAAAGTGTTATTTATAGCCCTATTGAGGAAGTTACCGTTATGCTGACGTGGCTTGGAGGCACCTCCAATGTGATTCAGGGCGCCACAGTGGGATAGAGTTTTATCCACACAACAACGATAGCCTAACGACTATTGTTCACTTAAGGCACCTCAGTTTCAACTTAGGGCATCTCAGTTAACATCGAGGGCGCCTCTAGTATTGTTCACCTGAGGTACTCCAGTTCTGCTTTTCGGTAGAATCAATTCTAGCACCCGAGGCACCCTCAACTAGACTCGAGGCGCCTCGAGTCTTTAAGTTCAACTTCTAAGTTGATCTTTTTCGTTCTGCTCACTTGGGTGATCCATTGGTCATTCAAAGTTGAGCTTACCCGAACCTAACTTTTGCATTCTCCTTGAACATATTTTCTCCCCTGTTTTTCATCCCTCGGACATTGTTCACGTCTTCCTCGTCTACCAATGTACTCTTTCACAACTCCTTGTCTTTCGGATGCACCAAACCTGTCGGCTCCTTTCCTGTGTCATTTTTCTCTCTCACTGCATCTTTTGCTTGACTTCTTGTGCTCCTAAATTCCTGCACACTTAGACATAAGACATCAAACATAACGGGACCTAACTTGACTTGGTTGACCACATCAAAATCAATCCGGGATATTTATAAATTGTTGTATCAGTTTTTCCATGGGTTGACGCAGTTATTGATTGGATAGTTATTTTCTTTAATATATTTTGAGATCAATTTTTAATTAATACAAAATGTCATTTGATCTCTCTCATATAAAAAATCGCTATGTCAAGATAAAATGCTTTGTGGGACCAGCAATACTGAGTCGATTGGGGTGAGTGAAATCACCTTTTTCTCCAATAGTAGAAATTTGCCATCTCACCCGCATGCACTATTATTTTTGGGTTAAACCCCTCATGATTTACCTGCTTATTTCTAGTTGAGACCGACATTATTGGATCGTCTGAAGTGAGCATTATCACCTTTTGTCATAGAATAGTAGAAGTTTACCATCCCCACAGGTTTGCATAGTTGTACCTATATGAGTGTTTGCTCCAATAAGTTTTAGGATCAATTCTCGATGATCCTGTCTGAAATCGGTGATGGCTGGTCCATTGGTGAGTTGACAATCAAGTTGAATAGTAGAAGACACTTGGACTGACCTGCAGACAAAGGGAGAAAGGAGAGAAGGAAACAGAACATTAGATGGATAGCCAAGGGTGCCTTGACCCATTCAATCCAACACTCAAATTAGTGAAGGGAAATATGGAAGATGAATAGTAATGAAGTTTTGTACACGTAGATGATCCCGTACATTTGCTTGCAAGAGCGTGCTCCTTTTGTACTATCATCGAGATGTTTTTCTCTTTTCATTAATCACCTATCATATCGCTTGTTTAAAAAGAAATGTCTCATCAGTATATATTTATTATATTTATGAATTTCATCGCAATATATTTGTTATATCTATGAATCTCA
This sequence comes from Boesenbergia rotunda, assembly GCA_024364735.1. Lineage (NCBI taxonomy): Eukaryota > Viridiplantae > Streptophyta > Magnoliopsida > Zingiberales > Zingiberaceae > Boesenbergia > Boesenbergia rotunda. The sequence goes on from JAGFNQ010004611.1 coordinate 380,533, forward strand.
TCGTCGTATATTTGTTGTATTTGTGTAATTATACTTCCACATGTTCTGATAATTCACATGCAATATTAATTATGATGTTGACCTATGCAACGGGGTGCATGTTGGGCTTTTAGGGTCTGGCCCATTGAATAGGGTCGAGTAGTAGGGGCTCGAATGGTACAATACTTGGTGTAAGGGAGCAAAGCACCGAGTCCTAGGGAGCACTAGTATGATTGTGCCTATTCATCTATAGGGTACGGAGGGGAGTTGAGCCCCTGGACTCTGGATAATTCAATCATCAAACATAACTCTCAGCTGGCAGAGCGGAGCATTGAGACAAAGGAAGTGTATCCCTAATGGTCAAGGGAGTCTGAGTAGAGAATAACTTGGAGCTGGCAGAGTAGAGCATTGAAGCGAAGGGAGTGTAGTTAGTGTAACTCTCTGGGCCAGGAGAGTCCGATAGGAGAATAACTTGGAGTTGGCAGAACAAAACATTGAGGCACAAGAAGCGTAGCCCTCCGAGTCGGGGGAGTCCAATCGGAGAATAACTCTGAACTAACAGAGTAGCCCTACTGAGGCAAAGGGAGCGTAGTCCTTGGAGGTCAGGGGAATTCAACCGTTTGATTATTTTTTTAAATGACCCGATCAACCAATAACCCGAGTTGCCCCCAAGGGCTTTGACCTCCACACAAGTAAAATGATTGACCTTCCGATCCTACATGGAGGCTCCTAATATTAGCCGTATCACCTGGCAAAATGCACACCCCAACATAATTTAAGATAGCTTATATTGGAATGAGCGATATCATATTTTTATTCCAATAGTAAAAGTTTACTACCAAGGGGCATGATACTATGGTAGTTAGGTTCTCATGCAATCAGGATTTAATTTTCACCTAGGGTAGTGCTCTAACCATTTTGATAGTGAGTTATGCTCACCAGATAATTCTGATAGTCAGTAACATTTTTTCATAAAATCGAAACTATCATATTTAAGATTAATAGGTTAAATATGAATTTTAAAAAAATAATAGTAGAAGTTTATCAAGCACATGGTCGATTGTAAAAAGGAACTAGTTGTTAAATTTTAAAATACAATAAACTTGTTTAAATTCCTACATTACATAATTTTTAACATTGACTCATGATTTTAAAAATATTTTAAAAAATTAATTTATAGGTGTAAGTTGAAATATTTAAAAAATGCAGAAAATTATGGGCAGCTGAAAACAAACCGTCAGCTGTGCGGCCTTGGTGAGTTAGCGTCAAATTGGTTACATTGCAATTGCCCTAGCTGTTGCGTCCTCCTCACCTTTCTCTTTCTCCCGTGGCGTCCACACACGCAAAGCCGGGGCCGGTTCTGGATTCCCTCCCACTGACTCCCTATCTCTGCTCTCCCTCGCTTTCTCAGGTTCGTCTTCGCCTCTTCTCCTGTGTATGCCGTCTCTGTCTCGATCTCTTTGGTCACTTCCTTCTCGGATCTTCAAAGTTCAAGGTGGAAGACGAAAGAGCTTAAGGAGTCTAATTTGTCTCTTGCTTCTTGAATTTTTGAGCCAGAAATTCCTGAAGGTCGCACCTTTGTCACTCAGTACACTCCTCCTTCGATTTTGTTCTCCTTCCGTTCTTAAATATCTCGATCTGCACCTCTTGATTGATGTTCTGTCTCCCGAGATTTAGGTAGAAGACTGAAACACTGGAGAAATAACTCGTTCCTCACATATTGTTCATTAGCTTTTATTCTTGAACTTCGATTTGACAAATGAGACCATCTAAATGCTTCTGGTAGGACTGAAAATTGTTTCCCCTGGAGATGCTTGTATCAGTGCTATTTTCTGGCGGATCAGTGTAAAGGGAGATGTGTAGTTTTCCATGTTTTTTTTTATGAATTAATTTAGCTATATCCAGAAATACCAGTGCCAACTGATATGGAGCATGCATTCTTTACCCCTTAACTTTTGTTATTACTTAGTCATGACTGTGTAGAATGGAAATGTAGGATAATACAGAATGCACTAGTGATACAGTGGTGCTATCAATTTTCTGAACGAATAGTTCTCTATTATCATTAAAAAAATAAAATACTAACTACTTTTGTAATGGCAATAGGAATGATTTCCACTCCTATTTTTAGTAGCTTATAATATGTTTCTCATAAGTAAGGATGGATTTGTTACTCAAAAACCAGTACATATAGCTTAACAACTTTGGATCAGAAGGAAAATGAGAAGGACCTTGATTAGGAATAGCTTAGGGAATCTGTGATTTTTTATGCTGAGAAATGAATGAAAGAGAAAACAATTAACTATTTTAAAGCTCAAAAGAAAAAGAAAATCCTTCCTCCAACTGGAGACAAAGAGAAATGGATTTTAGGGTAAATGTTTAACATACATGGACTATGGTTATGTTACAGTCTAGTACCCAATGTTCTTGGTTTGATCCAGCCACATAAGTGAACTTTGTAAATGGTCAGTTTTGATATTCTGTCAAGTTATATCAACAGAATATGATGAGAAAATGTCTGGGACACCCAAACAATTCTTGTTAATCCAAAGGATAGTTTTCTAAAATAATTAAAAATTTCCCTTCTTCCCTCGGGTTCTCTCTCTTACGACTATGGCTACAAGGCCGGAAGTAGCTCTCCCCACATGATTGGCAAGAATGCCTTGACAGTGGAGTTCAGTCTTAGGATGGAGCAATAGTGGCGGCAAGAGAAAGGAAAGAGTTTCCTGTATTTAAATTTATCAAAAATAGTTTTTTTTTCTAATGTATTTTAGCCTTCTGTCAATTAAACATCTCCTATTTGAAGCTCAGTTTATGCAGTTCTCCCACATTTTCTATTGTGGCCATCGTTGCGGTCGATTTCGAATTTGCATCATTAGTGGAGTTTGTATGATCTTCATCCTTTTATTCCTTACTGAACGTGCGACCCAGAAGTGATGCAGGACTAACCTAAGATGACCCCTTGAATTTTAAATGGGCATAACTTTTGACTTGTGACTTGGAATCAAGTTTATCGGTGGCCACACGTGCAGAATTTAGAGATCTACATTTGTTACTAGGTACCTATAAGCGTCAACTTTCAGTCCAAATTTCGCCATTTAGGCCCTCATCCGAGCCTTATTACTATTTTTAGTAATTTCTATTTTATGGTATTTAGGGTATTTTTGGTATTTCTGGCAAGGTTGTAAAAATCGCTAGGCGGTAGTCGGGCGGAGGACTATCGCCTAGCGCCTAGACGACGCCTCGGTGGCGCTAGGCGGTGTTAGGCAGCGCCAAGGTGGGGTGCCGCCTAGCGGCTAGGCGGCCGCCTAGGCTGACTTTTGCAACAGAGATTTCTGCTATATATGGGTTAAGGCTTGTTTATGTTAGCGTTTTGTTTTATTAATTTCAATTTTTGTCAAGTAATTTCCTTTTTCGATAAGAATCTTCCTTTTCTTTACAATATAGGAATGAGGTTTATAAATTGAGATTTATTTCCTTTGTCTTAGGGTCTAGAGTCTATATAAACATGTTACCCCTCTATCATTAATAAAGTTTTCCTCTTTTTGGTGATTTCTCTTCTTGTTTTCTCCTCAAAGCTGTCTTTTTGTCAGCCTGCAAGATAATCGCTATCTTGTTCGGCGTCAAGAAACCATTGGTAGGGAGGAGAGCTTGCAGTAGACATTGGAGAAGCATTGTATTATGGGCAGCAGTGAAGCTGATGCATCTGCAAAGACTCCAAGGACATCCGTTGCTCAGGTACTCGGCTATCCACTTATCATCCATTAAGTCATCATGACTTTAAATTTTTTGTATCTTGTTTTAGTTTGTATTCTTGGAAAAAAATCAAATTTTCTTGAGTTTTCTTGTGCTAGGAGCAAACCACTGCTACTAGCTCCACCCCTGCTGTGACTGTTTATCCAGACTGGTCAAGCTTTCAGGTGGTATACCTTATTTCTGTGAATTAACTCTTTCACCATTTTTGTCATGAAGGTTGTTACTTGTAGATTATGCCTATGCTTGGGGAGGCTCATCGAGTTGTGACTTATTCTGACAGGCATATTCACCAATTCCACCACATGGATTCTTTCATTCTCCTGTGGCATCTAGTCCTCAGCCCCATCCTTACATGTGGGGACCTCAGGTGTTTTTTGTTATTCAAATATTTGAAAATATTATTTTGAATGTTTTTTTTGCTAGTCAAATAATTATTCTTTTGAATGTTTTTGGGCATTTCAGAATGAAATCTTAGTGAGGCATGAACACATACTTGTTACAATAGATTAGAATTATTGCGGGAGCCAAAATAAGATGGAATTGATATGGAATTTTCATTGAAATACATAGATTTTATTAGTTCCTTACACTGTAGTAATCCATCTATCAACCAGGTGATTATGTGAGTCATACAGTGAGAACCGAATTCTCATGCCAACTTCACAATCCTTGTACTCGCTTATCCATAGTGAGGTCAAAATATAAGCTGTGGAAAATGACACGGGAATGACATTGATCATACATGGATACATTTATTGAAAATGCTTTTGTGATATAAAATGACAATTTTGGTACAATATCTGTGTGGTTTTTATGTATTGAAGTTCATTATGGTGGATCTATGTTTTCCAACCTTGCCATGACACCTTCATTCTTAATCCTTTATCTGCAGCACCTTATGCCACCATATGGAACTCCACCACCCCCATATATGATGTATCCTCCTGGAGGGTTATATCCATCTATGCCTCCTGTATGTTAATCAAATTTTAATCTGCAGTTCTTTTTTGTGAACACTTTATATTCACAGATGTAACTTGTGCTACTTTTCATTGTGCCAATGTTGAACAGGGAGCACACCCTTTCAGTCCTTATGCAATGACTTCGCCAAACAGCAATGTAGAGGCTTCTGTGAGTTGCCGCTCCCATACTACCCTTATATTAGTTTCCTTTACTCAGTATGTGGGGTATCAACACCATTTACGATATATCCTGTCTCTAGGGAGCCATTGTTGGTACAGAAGTAGATGGTAAGTTATCTGAAGGTATTGACAGAAGTGCCATTAAAAGATCCAAAGGAAGTTTAGGTAGTTTGAATATGATTACAGGAAAGCACAACAGTGAGCCAGGTAAAACATCAGGGCAACCAACCAATGGAACATTTTCTCAGAGGTATTTCAAAATCTAGATCGACCATCTTGAGTTATTTACTGTATTCAGAGCAACACCTTGGTGTAATATTGTCTATTATGGACTAAAAGCACATGGTTTTGTAGTGGTGAAAGCGGAAGTGATAGTTCAAGTGAAGGGAGTGATGCCAATTCCGAAAATGTAAGAATTGATTTTAACCAAAAGCCGCATAACGATTTCTGTCATATTCTTTTTTATGGATTTTATTTTTGTGATACTTATAATATTGGAATAGTGGAGAGAACCACTGGATCAGGCCTTTTAATTTGTATATGATTTGTTAGCCATCATGAAAATGGTTGATTTGATATCTTCATTTTGAAAATTGACATATCTTATTCTTTTATCACCTGACCTATAACAATTTGTCTCCCAATAGCTAATGGAATACATTTGAACAACTCAGACTGGTCCGAATCAGATAATTCTGAATTGGCTGAAAAATGAGGATTTGGTCAAATCATATTTTGATATCTCTATGGAATCTACTTTGAGATATTTTGCATTCCAAATAAAACAGTGGAGAAAGACACATGCGAGGAACAATAAAGGGAGCAGCCAAATGGTAGGAGTGAGATGAGGGAGTTGGGATGGAGCATGAGTAGAGGGAGGACGAGAAATTACCCTATGTCATATTTACCAAGTTAATATCCATTCCAGTGCAACATACATGCAATAAAGAATCGTACAATTACTTGTTAAAGCATATTTTTGGAATAAAATTACTAATGTTGGATAATTTCTGCAAAAGGTCATATGCTTACCCCGGGCGCTTCACACGGCCAACCCCACAACCATTTGTAGAGAGATGTAAATTAGGAAATCAAGCGGACCACCACATGGGAGGGTATTTTTCCCTGACTTTGTCGGGAATCTACCATTGTCAATTTTTGTAAATCTAGCATGTGATGACCAACTCGGCTATGTCTTGGTGGCTACTGATGTTGGATAATTGAAACTGATGATGGTTACTTTTGTCACTGTTTATCCTCTTCACCTAGTTTGGTTGTGCATACCTTGGTTTTGGTATCAGTAGGTACTTTATACTTATAATTTATTCATCAAAATTTCTACTGATAAGAGAAACTTAAATTTTAACTTTGTTTCTAAATAGTCTTCTCATTTATGCAAATTGAATCAAGCCTTAACAGATTGGATGAAGGTGATTGAGCCAATAGTTATGAAGGTTGATAAGCGTTAATTGACATTAAAAGATCAATCACATCTTTATTGGTATCAGAACAATTGACTTTGGGCTATTGGTATTAGAGCAATTGACTATAGGATGAAGGGAACTGGGCCAATCCGTTGGGCCTTGTAAGCTAATAGGTGTTAAATTGTGTTGAAGATGGTATGATGTCTAGTTGGAGACATAATTTCGATTCCAGAATCACCACACCTTAAACACCCTTAAAATGATACTTATCTCTGTATAATTCACTTCAATAAAGTTATAAACAGAATTTCTACGATTGATATTCTTATTTACCCCATCAATTTGTAAATTTGTGATGTTTGCCTTTTCTTGGTTTTCCTATTAGAAGCCTTGATCCTGAAAGATCTGAAAATCCATCTGACTGGATAACAATTTTTTGGTTATCCAGTTTGTCTTGGTTGAAATATTTATTTGAAATATAATTATGAGTTGGAGGTTCTATTTTGTTATGACTTACTAGCTGAGGGCATTTATTAAATGATGTCTCACAGGACTCTCACACAAAGACAACTCGTGGGCATGAATCTCATGTTGGTATGTGAATGCAAAAATGTGTATTTTTTATGTTTATGCTCCTCACTTTTCATTTTGCACTATAACAGAGGTTTCCCAGAGCGGCACTGCTGGTGGATCTCAGAATGGTGTTACTCGAACTCCATCACAGGCAATGTTGAGTCATCAAATGGCTATAGTGCCTTTGCCTGCAACTCCACCTGGAGCAATAGCTGGTCCTACCACAAGCTTAAATATAGGAATGGATTATTGGGGCGCTCCAAGTTCATCACCTGTTCCAACACATGGAAAAGCGGCTGCAGCACCTGGTGTTCCCTCAGATCATTGGTTGCAGGTTTTCACTAATACTCCATTTAATGGTGTTCTGCAAAATTTTGGTTTAAGCTAGCTTTAATTCATTAGTATCTTTTTGGTGTGTGTTGGTGCCTGTGCATGTGTGTGGTAAGTTCATTATCTAATTCGTGCAAATTGCATGGATGACTAGGTCCTTGGCAAAATTTTCACCTTATTCTCTATTGTAGAAGAAAAAACTTTGGACAAATTTATCGTCCTCATGAGATTTCCTGCTACCTTTTCACAACTATGCATAATGTTTTCAGTTTGAATGTCAATTCTTTAAGGTTGAAACAAAACTCATGTAATTCTTGTGAAGGCACGTATCCACTTAATTAGTAGGATAATTTACACTGCACTGGATGCTAAAAATTGCCAAGCTGAGTTACTCTAAAATAACAATTTCTTTGATACTAAAAAGCTCCATATATATATATTTTGTTTTAGATGAAGAATCAATATATCTTGAGAATAACTAACACTGGTTAACTTTACTACCTGAAAGCCTAATGCTGCGTTGCAGCTGCTGAATAATGAAAGTATATGTAACCTGATCAGTTTTGCAAATCATGGTGATGGTCATCAGCTCCAATGTTTTTTGCTTGCAACTATGCACTAAAAGGTTGTAGGACTTATGTACGAAGCCTAGATTTAAATTAATTTTAACAATTTTCATAGCCTATGTGAATCCTAGGATTATCCTTCCATTATATTTGTCATCAACTCATATTTGAGTGATGATATGACACCATAAAGTATGATAATTTATATCCCACTTAATTGTCATGTCATCAACAACTATCCTTGATAATTTTCTGTTGCCTTATCCATTTTTCCTCAGTAGCGCCAATGTTCTACATTACGTGCATAGACAAACATGATATTGCAGAAAGCCACTTAGAATATATAAAGTAATAAATAAAAGGTACAAACCCTTTTGCAACGGGTTTTGAAGTTGCATATTGAATAGTTGATGCTCAGTGTGTCCTGGAGACCTGATCTTGTCAGAGCTAGTCTACAGGTGTCATGGTCCTGTGGCATCAAAACAGTTTCATTGAAGAGGATGGACAAGGTCCACAAGTGAAGGATCCTGACAACTGGCCTTTTGTTTTATAGACTGCTGATAACAGCTTTGTCCCAGGGGATATGAGACTTATTGCTAGCTGAGCTTGTTAATTATCATTTCTACAATCCTTGCCTATGGCAGGCCAAAAATGCCCGAAAAATCAAATTCAAAGATTTACATTCTAACTACATTGTATTTCTTTCTTCCTATTGTGGGTGAGAGTTTTTTGTTTGGTGAAATTTCCCCCCTTTTTTTATGGGTTTTTATTTTGTTTTTCCAGAAACAGTATGTATTTTGCACAAAAGATACTTGATCTTTTGCAAATAAAAAGAAAAAAGGAATCATAAAAATTGTTGGAAATGAAAAATCAGAAAATGCTACAACAGTACACTATTTTTAAGCCATTTGCTAAAGATTTTAGTTTTTTTACCTCTACTCTTTGCACATCTTTGCTTATTCAATTTGTCATTGGCATTAAGCATTCTCAAGTGAACCGGGGCTTTGTCTCACATTACTAGCTCTCAAACTTACAAAAAAACTATAGTTGGCATTGGTGTTCTTGATGTTACAGCTAACTTTCCTTGCCATTTTCAGGACGAGAGAGAGCTTAAAAGGCAGAAAAGAAAGCAATCAAATAGGGAATCTGCACGTAGATCCAGACTGCGTAAGCAGGTAAATTTGTTTCAAAAATTTAGCTTTCTTGTGTTAAATGAGTATCTGAAATTTATGAAGATATGTTACATTGGTAGCTAATGACCACAGGCAGAATACGAAGAGCTGGCGCAAAAAGCTGATACTTTAAGGGAGGAAAATGCCAACTTGAGGGCAGAGCTGACCAGGATCAAGAAGGAATATGAGCTACTTGTTTCCCGAAATGCATTGCTTAAGGTGAACAATTGCCTACTCTGCAATCTGTTGCAATTACTGATTGTGAAGCCAAAACTTTCAGGAAAAGATCGGCGAAGCAGAGCAAGATGCAGATGATCACAGCGCTGAAAGAAAGGAGCAAGGTTCTGTAGATGAGAACTCGAAACAGAACTTGGGTTCTGATGCACAAGCAGCCAAAACAGACCAAGAGCAGACAGACATCTAGCCCTGGCTGGCATGGAGATTTGAGCCCAACCTTGAATGACCTGTATGCATACCTGAGTAATATGTAACCCAAATTTACGAGTTTTTTTTTCCAGCTGACTGGCTTTAGTTAGACTGATGTCAAAATCAACCCACCTTAGGTTTCGCTTGCCTATGATAATGTCTCACTATTTAAGCTGATAAACTCAGCTTCCTCTTGTGCTGAGGCTTGGCTGCCCAATTGCCTCTTAATTTGTATGTCTAACTCTCGATTGAATGTATTAACAAAAATGATTATTAAGCTAATCCAGTGGTGTTCACTTATTCTTTGCAGGAAAGTTTACACAGATCTTGTTTGTTAAAGTAATGGTAAATATTTTCATACTGAAGGTTTCTAGTCCTTAAAGTTTATATTTCTCTTTTTCCTAATTGTTTATTCAACGTTTCAATTACTATCTGAAAGTTTTAAGAATTATCTTGTATTTCTGAAATGATTTCTGTCAAAATACTCCCTATTTGAATATTTCTGTATGCAAATATCTCAAGGAGCTTTTGTCCATTTTAAATTTCATATAAGAACTCCTGTAAAGTGTTATTATTATACATGATAATTACTGATTGAAGCTGATTTAGTGCCCTACCTAACAAACTAGGATAACTTGGGACTCTTGGTAAAAGAATAAAAATATATATATATTTTTTTAATAATTCAGATGTCGAGCTCTAGAGATAATGGTCTTTTTTACGTCATTTATTAGGTAAATTGAGAATATAATTTATATATACTTAAAAGTCGATTTAAAAAATATTTACCTTCTTTGAGATTCGAATTCTAATTTTTTTTATTGCTTTTCTAAGTAAAAAAAATATATTAATTTCTGCCTTTGTTCTTGGTGGGTAAATTCGAAACCAAATTTATATTTTCAAAAAAGAAAAAAGGAAAAACATTCCTTTGTGATCGTTGTTATGATGCACGTTTTAGTATTCAGCAAATACCACTCCCACACACTAAGGGAGTATTTGGGAGAACTTCTGCTAGCTGCTTTTTAGATTCTAGCTACATAGAAGTACTTTTGAGTGTTTGTGAATACCAGATTCTGCTTTAACTTCTATAACTTTTAGCCAAAAGCTGGAAGTAAGAATTTGATGCTTTTTTCTGCTTCTGCTTTTTTGTTTATGGTCTAGAATTAAAAGTAGACATTTATACCCTTAATAATTTATCATTTTACATAATTGTCACCATATTTTTAAATAAAATTTTATATTTTCATATAATTTATATATTCATAATTTTTTTATAAATTTATATAAATTTTATCATTTTTTATATTTATATTTTTATTAATTATATTTTTTTAAACATATATATTATTAAAAAAAATTAATTTTGATATAATATTCAAAATATAATAATAAATATATAAAACATTATTGATGGTGTATCAAAATTATATTTAGATAATTAAAAAATAATAATTTATATAGTTTAATGATATTGTTGTCATTTAATTAAAAATTAAGCTTAGAAGCAATTATTCACCAAACACTTAAACTTTATCTTGTATCAGCTTTTAGCTTCTATTTCCAAACACTCCATGCTTTAGCTTCTTACTGACTTCAAGATAATCTCTACAAGAATCACTTTTCAAAAATAAAAGTTCTCCCAAACACTCCCTAAATGACTTTAGATAAGTTGAAATACACTTTTATATTAGATTTGGAGCTGTAAAATCATTCAAACTGTGTCGTAGGACATTTCCAAATGTAAAATTCGTTAGATTCATACAAATAAAAAAAATTAAATAATTTTTTTTAATTATTATAGAAATAAAATTTGAAATTTATAATTTAAGAAGAGTAGTGAAAATTTAAATCTATTCTTTTATTTTGAAATTGATATAATATATATAAAATTATGTAATTTAATGCTATGAATTAAATCATAAAAAATTTACAAATAATTTTAATTATTAGAAATATTTCCATAAATTTTTAAGATTGATATGATATGTTAAAATCATTAAAAAAAATTCATTTATAACTATAACGAGTGATCGAATATGCCCTTATTTATCATAATCACCTTTTTATCTTAAAATAAGTTCATGTACTACCATTTTGTAATTCCATCAATCAAATCACATCCATAATGGTGAGGGAGATTTGCTCACTCCAACTTCCTCGTCAATCCATTTTAGATTAACATGAAAGAGTTAAATCTAACTCAGATGATGTAAAAAAAATAATTAATGAGATTTTTCAATCTCGGACGACCGATCCGACCTTATGAAAATTTCCCATCGGCCGCCAGAATAAATCGGAAAGCGCTATCAAATGATTAACTTAGATGGTTTAGCTAGCAAGGGGAGAAGACGGACACACTATCTTTATCAAATTTTAATTTCGGACTTCAAAATAATAATATCATATGCGTTAATCATAAATTCATCTAAAAGGATAAATTAAATCATATCCATCTTCTAGATAATCTCATTTAATTATTATTATTATTATTATTATTATTATTATTATTATTATTATTTCGACTATTTACCAAAAAAACACATTTATATATATATATATATATATATATATATATATATATATATATATATATATATATATATATATATATATATAAAAGGTATCCATTTTGAAATTGATATCTATTTCTATTTCCTTTCTAATAATATCTCTTTTCCTTTTGATTTTATTTTCCAAAAAACCTTAATCTATCAGTTCTACTCTTTCATCGCTATTTTCTCCATTGTCAGTGTCTATCATTGTTCCTTCACCTTCACCCAGCAGAGCAAAGAGACAAACACTACACAAAAAAACAATTATTTGTGATGAATTTTGCCAAAAAAATTCATCATATAATTTTTTTGCGACGAAATCAACAATGACAATATTTTCGTCACAAAAGCTCATCGTTGAGGAAAATAGGAATTCATCGCAAAATTTATAACAAATAATTAATTTGTCACAAAATTCGTTGCTAATCTATGACGAAATTGAGTTCGTTGCAAATCAACAATGAATTTATTAGTCGCTGATCTATGACAAATTTGTGATGAAAATTTTGTAAATTTTGCTACAAATTTATTTGTTGCAAAATTTGTCATGGATTAGGGATGAAAATCATTTTCATTGCAGATCAGCATGAATTTTGGTAGATTTTGTAACAAATTTATTTGTCACAAAATTTTTTGCTAATTAGGAACGAAAATCATTTCCGTTGCATATCAATGACGAATTTTTATAGATTTTGTGACAAATTTGTTCGTCATAAACTGTCGCTGATTAGGGACAAGAAACCATTTTCGTCATAGATCAATGATAAAATTTGCAACGTATTTTGATAGATTTTGTGATAAATTTATTTGTCGTAAAATTTATCGTTGATTAGGGACGAGACAAATTTTGCAACAAATCATATTTTGCGACCTATTTTTTACTGCAAAATTTTTCACAAAATTAGATTTTTTTCCAACCCGGCAGATTTGCAAATCTGAACCTATCACTCATGAGGGCAAATCCTCTGTCCCAAAAAAGCCCTTGTCCCACCTGTCTCGCTCCCCGACGACGGCCGGCGAATCGTCCGATCGCTGATCGGACGATAAGAAAAATAGGCCTATAAGAAAAATAGGTTTTGAAAAAGACTCAAATATTATCGTATTTCTAAACAGACCAGGCCAAGCCAGGCTAAACATAAGCCAGACCACAAGCCTCTGACAGACTAAACACAAGCCAGACCACAAGTCCCTGACAGACTGTCTGACCTATTTCCATCCCTAGCTATCCAACACACACTCCTTAGAAAACAAATTGTAACTTTGCTAGTATGCTGAATTGTCGATGACAAAGACTGCTTTACCATAAACCCTAAGTTTATACGATCCTATAATCCCAAGCTAAGGAATCGATGATTTTTTCTTGATCCCAAACATCCCATAGCATCGCTTGCCACCTTTTTCTTCTTTTTCTTGATTTTTTTTTCATTCAGAAAGCAAACTATTAAAAACATGAGATAGTTAAAATGAATGCATACAAATTAATGCAAAACTAATATAAATACTTACCTCTCAATTTTATAACAGAGTAATGATTGAGAGAGTGAATTTGGGAGAGTGAATGGGAGAGTGAATGACGTGTAGCTAATGTGTACATGTTCGATCGCCGATCGGACACCACCGATGACCTCTGATTGCCATCCCGAATCAAACTATGTCTTAAGAAGATCGGTGAACCCGGCAGGGTCGCCGGTAATTGAGATTTCGCCAGATTGACGGTGAATGCGATGAGATCATAATTGCGGCGATTCTCGATGAATTCACCGATCTTCTTAGGACATAGTTTGATTCGGGACGGTGATCAGAGGCCGCCGGTGGTGTCCGATCGACGATCAGACGTATATACAATAACTGTCGCGTCATTCACTCTCCCAAATTCACTCTCCCTATCATGACTATTTATAACATGGAACTTTTTTTTTTAACATCGAACTATTCCACATTTCTATTTGAGCCAATTTTAACGTAGGCTAAGCTGACAATACTTTTTTTTTTAAATAAAATATTTTAAAAATAAAGAAATATAAAAAACAAAAAACAAAAAATTTGGAGATCTAGCCATGGTGTTTGGAACCGGAAGAGCTAGGGGTCTTAAATAGCTGGCTTCGCTTCTCAAATTTAATATTGCAGCTAAAAATTTGGAGTAATATTAACATCTTTATTACTTGGTCACTTGATATTCATCTCTTTGAGATAACTAATCCAGGGGTCCACTCCTCTTTTTTATAGATGCACTATGAAAATCTTCTTCCCAGAGGCGGAGAAACCTCGTACAAATTCAAGCACGAGAATACAAGAAGAGAACACGAGAATACAACAAGAATAAGGAAGTATAAAAATTTAATGAACACCTTACTCTTGATCTCTCGTTGCTTAGAAATGTCTCTTGTTGACTAGGAAATAGAGCAACACTTCACCTCAGAATCGTCAAAAACTAGTATGAACAATTTTGCCTTCAAATCCTCGCGAAACCTCTTTTCTAGGGTTACTTCGATGCCTCCTAATCGATTAGTGACATGTCAAACAACCATCCAAACACTTGATTGGTGACATGTCAAACAACCATCAAACAACTCTTTTTCGAATGCCTAATTGATTGGTGAATCTTACCAATCGATTAGGAATCCTCTGATCGATTACTCCAATCACTTCCAAGGCTTTATGTGTTGTATCTAATAGATTCTCAATCAATTACCATAATTGATTGATTTGTCCTTGATAGATTGTCCAATCAATTCCAATACCTTCTATGTTGTCACAATAAACCTCCCAATCGATTCTAACCTTTCTGTTTGCCGAGAGGGCAATGCCCAATCAATTCCCTTAATCGATTCCAGTCCTTCTATTTTTCGTGAATGAACCTCCCAATTGATTAGGCGATCAACCTAATTGATTGAAACACGTCCCAATCAACTAGGCACTTTGTCTGATCGATTTGCTTTGGGCTAATCAATTGAGTTAATTAATTACCCAATCCTAAAAACTCGAGTGTAAGGTTTCATTGCTCAACTCGAGAGTCATCCGTGACTTATTGGGACTTCCCTTTGTCCAACATTTGGTCAACCGTGACCTACTGAGACTTTTTCACTAAGTGTCTAGTTAACCTTTGACTCACTTGAACTTTTCATCTCGTGCCAACTTTTTGTTGGACTTTCGATTACAAAGTGTCAGTCAACATTTGATCCATTTGAATTTTTTACCGCCTAGCCCCGCTAAGACTTCCATTCTCTAGTTCTTAACTAGGTCTTCCATCTATAGGATTGGATGCACATGAGAGGGGGGGAGGGTGAATCACGTGATTTTAAAATAATAGCGACTTTTTCAGCCTTAATAAAAAATGCGTGTACAATGAAAATTAAAGTGTAGAAACACAAGTCAAAACACGGTTCAATTTTTACTTGCTTCGGAATTTTTGACAACTCCTACATTAAGGCCCAAGTCTCTGAGACCTTTCCGATGAGCAATCTACTAAATTTCTCTACTAGTAAACTCTGGTGCAATAGTCGAATACACAAAAATATGACTAGTGTAACACCCTACACTGTCATTGATCTGATATATGAAATGAGTACAAAAATAATTAAATTGGTTACCAACATGATGTAGATGTTAAATATCAAAAATTTAAGGGGTTAAATGGAAAAATTCAAAAACTAAGGGTCTAGTTGGAATTATCCGAACTTGGAGGGTCTTTTTGTAAAAAAAAGCCAAAACTATATTAAACATAGTTCACGCAGGGCCTAGCTGGATATATCTAGTTATATATGTCTGGATGGGCTCCTACTTCTTATCGAGTGGTTCTAGATCAGGCTCTACACATCGAGATGATCCAGCATCAGTTGCATGGTGATAAGAAAAAAGGAAAGCAGATAACTCAGGGTTTAGCAGGGACACAGAAACAACAGTCTGTTGGACAGAAGCTCAGTAGCAGGAGTCAGAGTACGCAGGAGACTTCTGAGTCTCAGTCTCGACCTCAGAAGTCGGGACGATTTTCAGCAGGATCGTCGTAGGGTTCTCAGCAGACCCGGAAGTCTGTTACTGGTGGGGCTCATTGTTTTCAGAGTGGATCTAGGGACACAGCAGACCAGATTGTCCCCAAGAGCACCCTATCTGTTATTATTGTAAGTTTTCAGGTCATGAGAGTCGAGGTTGTCCCTTGAAGGCTCAACATAAGTCAGTAGTAGTTACTCCCCAGGGAGGCCGGTCAGGATAGCAGAGGCCACAGCGAGGCGGCCGTCAGACTCAGACGTCATCTCGACAGTAGCCGACAGGACGTCAGCAGGCAGTTCCTCCACTAGTTCAGATTTATTGTATGCCTGGGCATGAGTACCCCTCATCAGTGGCGTCTCAGTATTCCGGGACGAGGTCGTATTATCGGCAACAATACCCAGCATACCAGCCTGCAGTCAATCAACATCAGTAGTCGGTTGGAGCTTCAGGTTATCAGTCTCAGCAGGTGGTTGGACCTTCTAGATATCAGCCCCAGCAGACCGCTAGACCTCCATCTTCTCAGCTACAGCAGATTTTGGCATTGCCACCTCCAGCTCCTGAGACAGGTCGAGTTTATGCAGTCACCAGAGAGGAGGCATAGCGGATCGATGGATAGATAAATCTGAACTAGTGGAGTTCCTCCACCAGTTCATATTTATTGTATGCTTGAGCATGAGTACCCCTCACCAGTGGCGTCTCAGTATTCCGGGACGGGGTCGTATTATCAGCAACAATACCCAGCATACTAGCCTGCAGTCAATGAGCATCAGCAGTCGGCTGGAGCTTCAGGTTATCAGTCTCAGCAAGCGGTTGGGCATTCTAGATATCAGCCCCAGTAGACCGCCAGACCTTCATCTTCTCAGCCGCAGCAGATTTTGGCGTTGCCACCACTAGCTCCTGAGACAGGTCGAGTTTATGCAGTCACCAGAGAGGAGACATAGCGGATCGATGGATCGGTCTTCCGTGGTATGATTTTGGTTTATGCATTTCCTGCTGAATTGCTTGTTGATACTGGTAGTTCTAGTTCTTTCATATCATGGTTGTTTATGGGAAAGATCAGTAGGTTGCCTACCCTTAGATCACAACGTCTGTCAGTGTCTCTGTCATCAGGTGAGGTATTGGATATCACGCAGGAAGTCAAGACGTGTCTATTAGATTTTGGCTATTATACTCTCACCGTGGATTTGTTAGTTCTCGAGATGGTAGAGTTTGATATTATTCTGGGCATGGACTCGTTGGCGGCCTATCATGCCACAATCGATTGCCAAGCGAGGGTGGTCACGTTTCGTCCTCCGAACCAACCCTCGTGGAAATTCATTGGCACCAGAGATGATGGGATTTCAAGTATCTTTGCACTTCAGGCCTAGAAGCTTATGTCGAACAGATGTCAGGGTTTTCTTTTGTCATTGATCAGCATTGATGACAGCAGTAGCCCTCAGCTCTCAGATGTTCCAGTAGTCCAAGAATTTCCCGACGTCTTTCCAGAGGAGCTTCCTGGTTTGCCTCCAAGAAGGCAAGTCGAGTTTATGATTGAGTTGATTCTGGGGGCAACATCGACATCAAAAGCTCTGTATCGTATGACGCCTAAGGAGTTGGTCAAGCTAAAGGTCCAGCTTCAAGAGTTGCTCGACAAGGGATTCATCTGTCCTAGCGTATCTCAATGGGGTTCGCCAATTTTGTTTGTAAAGAAGAAAGATGGTTCTATGAGGTTATCCATCGATTACAAGCAATTGAATGCAGTGACCATTAAGAACAAATATCCCCTGCCTTGTATTGAAGATTTGTTTGATCAGTTAAAGGATATCTCAGTGTATTCTAAGATTGATTTGCGGTCAAGATATCACCAGTTGAGGATCAGAGATTCAGATATCCAGAAAATAGCTTTCCGCACCCGGTACGGACATTATGAGTTTTTAGTAATGTCATTTGGGCTTACCAATGCTCCTATAGTATTTATGGATTTGATGAATCAGGTCTTTATGGAGTATTTAGATCAGTTTGTTATTATTTTCATCGACTATATCCTGATTTACTCCTATTTCGAGGAGGAACATGCGCGCCACCTTCGCATCGTCCTAGAGATGCTCCGGCGGGAGCAGTTGTATACGAAGTTCAACAAATGCGCTTTTTGGTTGTCTTCTGTGGGTTTTCTCGGACACGTTGTTTCCAGTAGAGGTATCTCTGTATATCCCCAGAAGATCGAGGTTGTCACCAGTTGGGAGCAGCCTAAGTTAGTTCAGGAGGTGCGTAATTTTCTCGGATTGGATGGTTATTATCGACGATTTGTTGAGGGGTTTTCCAGCATTGCTTCAGCGTTGACACGTCTGACCAGAAAGGGCGTGAAATTTGTTTGGACAGAGGCTTGCGTACCAGTTTATAGGAGGCTCTATGGCGTCACGTTTGAGATTTTCACGAATCA
The DNA here is from genome assembly GCA_024364735.1 of Boesenbergia rotunda. NCBI lineage: Eukaryota > Viridiplantae > Streptophyta > Magnoliopsida > Zingiberales > Zingiberaceae > Boesenbergia > Boesenbergia rotunda. The sequence goes on from JAGFNQ010004611.1 coordinate 398,859, forward strand.
TAAGAGCCTCAGGTATCTATTCACTCAGAAGGAGCTAAATCTTCGTTAGAGGAGATGGATGGAGTTCCTAAAGGATTATGACTGTACCATTAGCTATCATCCAGGGAAAGCTAATGTGGTTACAGATGCATTGAGCAAAAAATCCCGGAGTGTTTTGGCTTGTCATCGGGTTATGGTCACTAACTTCGTTCAGAGCTTTTCAGAGTTGGGACTGGAGGAGCAGGGTCAGACAGAGAAAGGGTTATTGGTGACCATGGTTGCTCAGTATTCGATCAGGACTAGGATCAGAGAGGCTCAGGCTGGTGATTAGCATCTGTAGTTCTTAGGCAGCCGGATAGCCTTAGAGCAGCAGACTGACTTTACACGAGATGACGAGGGTATTCTATATTTCCGAGGGAGATTGTGCGTACCTACGTCACATCCGGTCATGGATGAGTTGCTTCAAGAGGCTCATCGATCTCGGTTTGCTATACATCCTGGTCGAACCCGTATGTACCGAGATTTGAGACATTCCTACTGGTGGAACGGTATGAAGAAAGACATCGTGAATGTTGTAGCTAGATGTCTGGTGTGCCAGCAAGTGAAGACCGAGCATCAAAGACCTGCTGGATTACTTCAGAAGATCCTATTCCTGAGTGGAAATGGGAGCATATCACTATGGATTTTGTTGTGGGGTTACCAAGGTCTCGGAGAAAACACGATGCGATTTGGGCGATCGTTGATAGATTAACCAAATCCGCTCATTTCTTGAGGATTCAGAGGACATATTCACTAGACAAGCTGGCAGAGCTATACTACCGTGAGATTATCAGACTACACAGTGTCCCTCTGAGCATCATATCCGACAGAGACCCGCGTTTCACTTCGCGATTTTGGCAGAGTTTGCGCAGGCCATGTGTATCGAGCTTCGATTCAGTATAGCCTTTCATCTACAGACGGATGGACAGTCAGAGTGTACCATTCAGACGCTAGAGGATTTGTTGAGATTCTGCGTTATGGACTTTGGAGGCAACTAGGAGGATCACCTGCACTTGATTGAGTTTGCCTACAATAATATATATCATTCGGCTATTAAGATGGCACCATTTGAGGCGTTGTATGATAGAGCTTGCAGGACACCCACTCTATGGGAGGAGGTTGGAAAATCTCAGTTGCTAGGACCTCAGAGTATTCAGCGTGATGCAGAGCTAGTTCGTATTATCAGACGTCATCTGTCAGAGGCTCAGGATTGCCAGAAGAGTTATGCAGATCGGAGACGTAGACCCTTGGAGTTCTCCGTGAGCGATCACGTATTCTTACGAGTATCACCCACGAAAGGGGTGAAGCGGTTTGGGTTGCGAGGTAAGCTAGCTCCACGCTACATTGGACTTTTCCAGATTTTGGAGCGGATTGGAGTGGTAGCTTATCGTCTGACTTTACCACCGTCTCTCGCGAGAGTTCACGATGTGTTTCATGTTTTCATACTGAGGAAATATGTACCAGATCCTGCACATGTTTTATCGGAGGTGTCGGTCACACTTCAGCCAAACACGACCTACGAGGAGGTACCTATGCGAATTCTGGACCGCAAGGAGCATCGGTTGAGGAACAAGACTGTCTGGTTGGTCAAAGTTGGTTGGCAGCACCACTCGGATGAGGAAGCTACTTGGGAACTCGAGCATACGATCAGAGCTCGCTACCCTTATCTATTTACTTGAGGTGCATATGGTTGGTTTTCGTTCAGTATTATAATGCATCTGAGTTGTTGATAGCTGTTGTGGTTTACTAGCGAAATTTGGAGGCCAAATTTTTGTTAGTGGGGTTAAATGAAAAATTTTGAAAACTAAGGACCTAGTTGGAATTATCCGAACATGGAGGGTCTTTTTGCAAAAAAGCCAAAACTATATTAAACCCCCTAAAAAAACTTCTCCTTGTTTTAGTACCCCGATTCCTCCTTCCGCCCCAACGCTGCCCACCCGCCCGCAGCGAGCGGTTCCCCTCTGCGGTCGTCGAAGCCATCGTAGGTGCTCCAACCTATTCTCCTCCTCCTCCTTTTTCTTCTTCTTCTTCTTCTTCGTCTTCTTCGGCGCGCACGGACGAGACACTGAGTGCCTATTGACCTCACACGATTTCTTCTCCTCTATGTGCCGCAAGCTCTAGCCGCCGCCGCCGCCCGATCCAGTTTCTTCCTCGCGCGTCACCACAGCGTCAATGAGAACTGAGGTCGGCGATCCTCCTTCCCTGAGCAATTAGCGTCGTAACCCTCTTCATGATCCTTCCTCCACCACGCGATTAAGCCACCACTCAGGTAAGGTTTGGTTGCTTTAGATTGATTTAATTAGTATATGTGGTGATGTTGGATCTATGATTAGGTTTAAGTTTGATGAAGGGAGCTTCTGGGAAACAATTTCTAGTTTAGTTTTTCTTCTGTGGATGAACTGATCTTGTAAGGCCTTAGGGCTAGTTTCCATTTGACAATTTAATTGGTGATGAATTGGTAGATCAGCAAGTTGTGAGGTCCATGTGAACTGATTTTGGATTTTTCGATGCTTGCCATGAGTTTCGCTAGAGTTGTGTGGTGGGCTGGTTTTGAGTATGTTTTATAGGGATGTATTTCTATATTTGGTTTTGTATTTGAGGATTTCCTATTTGTGTGTGTGGTTTATGTTCTTCGTGTTGTAGTGTTGAGAACAGTATGGACGTATAAGAAGTGCTATGCGATTTAATTGTATAGATTTGTTTTTGTTTGATGATGTCAGGTGATGATAATTTGTGTTCTTAATTTTGCCATGTGTCAAGGATGAAGATTGAAGTTTAGATAGGGATGGCAGGTAGTTTTAACAAGAAGTGCAATTATTTGTTCTTCATGCTAAGTTTGCAATTACTTCAAAGTCAGCTGTTAATTTTAAACGTTATTTAATAGATACTATCTATTGCTTCTGATGTCGTTGAGGTTGAAGATGAGAAAAAGGATAATTAAAGCTAATCCTAGTTTATTTAAGGATTAGCTTAATGGTTAAGGTTAGGTCGAATTTAAAATTTGTTCTTTAGGCTAAATCGGGAAATTATGGTAAGGTGATTAATTTGGGTTGGTAATGGTGAGTTGGTTCTTGGATTAGGATTTAATTAAATTGAGTTAAACTAATTATGTGTTAAAATTAGTTAGCTATTTTAATTACTTGTATAAATAGCGAAACTATGTCCTTAATATAAGACCTTGATTTTGGACTCACGTCGTCGATCGTGGGAGGTTCTTTCCGCTTACGGACTTCTAAAATTAAGGCGGACACTTCTTCTTTGTATTTTTGTAGTTCTTTTACCTTAAATGCATGACTTATTATGTCTGAATAGGTCTGTTTAACCTTGATCTTTACTGTTTGTTATTTTAATATCGTCGTTGATACTTTCTTTGTTTGACCTTCGAGTTTAATAGAAAATTCGTATCTGTACAGTCTCTCGTTGATTTTCCATTCTGTAAAGTACGCTCATACGCGAGTACTTAAATGTTCATTAAACACTACTAGGATGGTTGGCATTAGAGACACTCTACCTAGTAGTTTAGTTGCATATTCGTTTGTTTCTGTTTGGATTCTGGTACTTGTTGCTTTTGTTGTTGCATCATTGTTATTTGGTTATTTGTGCGTATTGGTATCATGCACCATATCTGCACGGTTGCATACTAACGACTGTTGAGCTTCCATATGGTTAAGTCGTCGTCAGTCATTTAGTTGTTTTCCCACTCAACCACTTGTTGTGGTAGTTGCTAGAGTAAGAGCAACCGTCCTGTTATGCCACACTCGACCACTTATGTACAATGGATGTTGGAGTTGTAGGCAAGCAGTTGACACCCTCACCGTTGTTTCCGAGAGATATTAGAGCTGTTGGTGGCTCCCCCTTTATCTCAGGGTTTTGGAGTAGTTGGCTCCCTAGCATCCTGTCCACTCAACCACATCTATCAGTAGTATTCGTTGGAGTGTGTACAGTTGTCACAACCCTACCCACTCAGCTATACAAATGTGATGTGTTGGCGGCTTGACTGGTGTCAGAGGTGACACATGTCATTGCATCATATGCATCCATTGCATTTATGCATTTTCTTATGTTTGTTGCATTTATATGAGCTATGGTTGCTGCATTTGGTTGACATGCATGTTTGTTGATACTATGTTTTCTTATATGTTTTCACGTTGTTTTATACACGCGTTGGTGTTCTCTATTTCCTAGAGACTGTACATCGTTGTTATCTGTTGCTTCTTATATCTTTATGATGTCATGCAATTGTCTACTCATATAACCATAGAGTCCGCTCGGATTCACCGCCCCTGTCTCCTATTTTGTTTTAGGTCGCAGGTAGATGCATTACTTGGAGCCAGGAGAGGATCCAGTTGTTAGTCCCACAGTATTGAGTCGGTTTAGAATTTTGGTTTAGTTTCTATTTTCTTTCCGTTTTTATCTCCTAGTCTAGTATTTATTTCTTCATCTGGTATCGTCTTAGAAGATTTCCGTATTATCTCTTATTGAGCTGTTATGCTCGTTTTGGACTCATGTTAGAGTTTCCTTTGTATTCAGACTTTCTTTTAGCTTTATTTCTGCTAAAAGACGTTAAATGTTTTGCGATGTTTAAGTTATTTTATCTTTATTATTCATATTGATATAAAATGCGTGGTTATGTCTTTTTATTTCCAGTTATGATGGTTGAGTCATCTTTTATGTGAGATTATGTATTATTAGTCCCAACTTGTCCGCTGTACAGGGGAGATGCTGTCCGATTTTCGAGTAAGCAAGTCCTCTAGGGGCGTGATAGTAGATATCCTGATGCGTTCACATGTTGGTATCAGTCTTCTAGTAGCAGTCGATCATAGTCGAGTAGTAGCAGGGTTGCAGTGTGAAGATAGAATCACAAAATGATCGCTTGAGCTTGTGTATGAGTTGTCTTCAAAACTACCCTTATAAAAGCTACTAAAGGTGCCTAGTTTCCAACTGAGACGCCTCAGTTCCAAGGATTATCAAATGTGCAAACTGTGTATTTTATCTTCTTGAAGGAGCCAAGTCTAATCAAGGCGTCTCAATTCCAATCTGAGATGCCTTAGTTTTACTGTTTGACACAGTAATCTTCCGGTGGCCATAACATTTGATTCCGAACTTGGAATCATGCTCTGTCAACAGACACGCATCTAAAATTTGAAGATCTACATGTCTCTACAATATAGAGGTAGATAAATATATGCATGAACAATTTATATATCTTTATGAGTATTCAAGGTCTCAACTTAGAGCTCCACTAGAGACTCATCCTCATCGAATTTCACTCCTCCAGTAACACATCTCACTTATCTTATGCAAACTTACTCAGTCCCTTAACCCACTAGGTTATCCTGCCAGATGCCCCATCAAGACTTCAGCCAGTTGTCAGGTCCTACAGACCTAGCTGGACTTTATGCCAGGTCTCTACCAACTTAAGCTTCAGCCAGCTGTCAGGCCTCATAGGCCTAACTGGACTTCCTGTCAGGTCTCAACCAACCTGGGCTTCAGCCTAGTGTAAGGTGTAGGGGATCGGTTGGTCATCTAGAGGGGGGATGAATAGACGTTGCCCCTCAATTACTCGGTTTGCTCCTACACTTGTTTGTTTACACAGTGGAAATAATAATTAAACAAAACTAAGCTAACACAAAGGAGACAAACCGTTTAACATGATTCGAAGATAAACTCCTACTCCACGGTTGCCTATAAGGTGGACGATCCCGAACCGTTAATGGATGATTTCCCGGACAACCTACGGTTATGCTCAACCTCCTTGTAGGTGGAGAAACCTCACCACAAACTCTTCCAAGACCTCTTGGAATCACACAAGAGCACTTGAGCACTAGTAGACTACTAATAAGCTTTAACCAAGCTTATTTCGTCAACCTTGCTCAAGCAAACCGAGTTCTTTTAAATAGAACTCGTTTGCTGATCCAGTTGTTACCAGTCGACTGGTGCCAACACCAATCGACTGACAACTGCCAAATTCGAACGTTATAACCTAACGTTCGAATTTAGCCAACACCAGTCGACTGTATAGAAAAATCAGTCGATTGATCTTTCTGTGCCCTCAACCAGTAGATTGATCCCATACCAGTCGATTGGTAAAACCCTAAACCTAGGGTTTCAACCACGAGTACAGTCACTCAGCACTCATCCTCGCCCAACCAACCTAGACCTAGCCTTCTAGTCTCCTCCATCAACCTTGTGTTACCTGGATGCCGCACCATCATTCACGTCTTGTCTTTTAGAGTTTCCTTTGGCCTCAGTCCTTGTTATCGGGTCCATGGTCTCTCGTGATTCACCTGACTCTTCATTACAGCCTTGACATGTTGCCTTCAAGCCTTCTTTGATGGTGCAATCTTGGTTAGGTTAGGGTTAACCTAGTTTGACTAGGCTCGGGTGAGCTTATGTCTAGTAAGCTTGGTAAGTTTAAGATTAGGATTTTTTTCTCACCATACAAAACAAGGTTGGAATTTCCTTGCCTAAGGGCGGAAATCAACCCAAAATCTCATAAAAGACACAAACCTAAATTGTACAACGGTCAACAACAATGAATGAGGCAATGCGCATGACAGAGGCGTGTGACGAGGGCAACAATTCAAGATTGAAGTCAAGGATTTCTGTATAATTTTGGTACCAAAACATAGCCCAATCCGAGCTCTATCTAAAATTGTGGTTAATTTTTAATTTTCGATGATCGACGGTTTGAAGTGGTGACGAGGGTTTGAGAGATTTTGGGAAAACAAATTTAACTCGCAGGAAGAGTAAATAGTGATGAGGAAAGAGAAACTCTAATTTATTTTTATTATCCTTCATTAAAAAGTTACTAAAAAAAATTTGGGAGGCAGTTAGAGGTGGGGCACTGTGTGATGGCGCCACCTTGATAAGATAAATAGGTACAAAATACTTTTGTGGGTGAAATGTTGATAATATAAAGGCATAATTTGACAAATAACAGATATAAAGGGAATTTTTGGTAAAAATGTTCACCTTTAGTTTCTTCCAAAAAATATGGGAGCTAGTTGGCTCTTGAATCTTCCAAAACTACGGTTATCTTTTCTCTAAAAAAAATTACACTTGGGTCTAATATCTTTCAATAGTTCCTTCGCCTTTCAAAATTATATTTAATATTTTTGTTAGTCAGTTAATTCTTTTTTATATTCCAGAAACAAACTTTTAAAAGAAGGTAACACTTTGTAGAATAGATCCTTTATGAGAGATTGAGGCTTTATATTAATGGGAACTTCGTCCACCCGATTGTTCTTTAGTTCTTCTTAATCATTATATATTTATTTTTTAAGTAACTTGCACAGTACGATGCAGATATTTTTTAAAAAATAATTGTATGTTATAGATAAATGAGTAAAAATTATTTTTGTTGCAGATGAATGCAGAATGCATGCATTTGACAATTCCATTCCTACCTACCATTAGCCTTTAAGATTGCATACGTTTGAACGTTTGATGATGACAACCACGACCATGATTGATTAGCTTGTATGTTTCCCTAACGAAATTAAGTTAATCTGGCAGTGGCAGACACATGATTAAAGGCAGGTTGCAATTAACCTCGTGCATGCATTGCATCCTCCCAACAGGATCAGATCTTATTGATGCATCAGCATAGCTCTCAAATGCATGCATAAATGGCAGATAACAACGTCAGTCCAAGGGAATCGTTCCAAAAGCTGAGATGCATAGGAATTCAAGAATGTCATGCTTGTTCGGTTGTTACTGGTCACCAGACAGGAGAGAATATTCTTGTCCTCCGAGTTGCGCGATAGATACATGGAATTATATATCTAAAAGATCAAATCGAACTCCTGTTTGGAGCACAATTTACACGTCTGCCTAATTAAATGAATATGCTATTCCTGCTAAAGTAGGGCTGCAAGATGCTCAAGTTGACAGAGATCGATGGTTTTTTTGTCCGTTTAAATGGGGTCCTAGAGCTAATTAAGAAAAATTGTAGTTGTACGTGAGATGGCAACGCGTAAGAATGAATTTGACTACTGAACCACTTGATTGTAATACATATCAGAATTACGATGAAGTGCGTAATTCAGTTAATAATCAGGTTTGGGTTTGCCACCAACAAAAACCATGTGAAATCATGAGTTTTACCAGCGGGGCATTAATTGACTTGTGGGTTTCCAAGTGCCAGGAGCTTTATTGAGTGGGTGGTTAGCGTATGCACATTCTTAAAGAGGAGAATATCCACAGCTTAAAACAAAACAGATGCATCGAGAGGATAAAAATGTGAAGCACATTAAAAGCGCGAAAAAGATGATCAGAAGTTGACGCATTGACTTGGCATTCCCAGTCCAACCCATCAATTTCAGGAGGATTTCAACTCAATTAGTGTACCTACTTCTTCAGTCCATATATGTGTATGGGTTAACCCACACATATGCAAACATTCATTGGGCCTATGGAGCTTGAAAGCAAGAGGACTAACAATGATGATAACCTGAATCTGGATGCAGAGTCGAATCCAGAGAGGATGTTCACCTGCAGCTACTGCCCGCGAAGGTTCTTCAGCTCTCAGGCATTAGGCGGGCACCAGAATGCGCATAAGCAGGAGAGGAAAAATAGAAGGTTGAGAAGGGAGATAGCAGTCGCCATGTGCGTTCAGTCTCCTCAGCCATCTGTTGTGGCAGGCTTACCAGTTGTTGTGGAAACCCAGACGAGTAATGGAGAGGAGCTCGACTTGACTCTAAAACTATGAGGGCCTTTCTATATCGAATAAGGTAAACAACCATTATTTTGGTATTTTACATAAAATAAAAATGGAATTTTGTACATTGCTTCTGGATCGGTATGAGCTCGGTTTGTTTAATTTTCGGTCTCCCTTTAGGATTAATTTTTCCTTTTTAACTTTCTGTTTATTCGAATAGAACAATTTTTAACCAACAATTGAACAAACTCATTTTAAATGGTCGGACCATTGTGCCGCCGAGACTGCCAATAACTTTAATTAAAAGAAAGAATATTACCAGCCATTCCAAAGCAAATTTTTATTTGATTCCAGAATTTCAGTAGAGGAACGAATTACGTTTTCACGAAATGTAAATAAGCGCAAGGGCAGTCAATGCAGTTGCAATTATTAATCTAACAGACAAACCAACTAAAGTAGTGCTTTCACAATAGAACGGTGAACTGGTCGCTCCGAATGGCCCTCCGGTTCCTTGGCTAAATTAGTTTAATCAGTCGGTCCAATATTTGAAAAAAAAAAATTATCCTAAATTTTCTACATGTAAATTTAATTTTCTCCTCAGTCCCTACATCAAAAAAAATTTATTTCCACTTTTTACATACAATATTTTATGTGTTTCAACATAGATTTACCGAATTACTCCTCAATTTTTTTTATGTATAAAAAATCAGAAATCAAATTTAATTTTTTTAAATTCAATATTATTTAACTAAAATTCAGTATATTTTATATCAAATTGAATATGGCCTAATAAATTTATCTTAAGCTAATCAATTGATATTGACTCTAATCAATTGGTCATGTGGAAAAAAAAATATGCTCAATTTGATAGAACATATATTAAATTCTAATTGAAATATACTAATTTAAGAAGAATTATAATTATTTTTAGACTTTTTATATGTATAAAAAGTATGATATTTAATTTGATAAAAAATATACTAGATATATATTAAATTTAAAAAAATTATATTTATTTTTAAATTTTTTATATGTATAAAAAGTGTAATACTTAATTTGATAAAAAAATATACTAAATTTTAATTATATGATATTGAATTTAAGAGAAACTATACCTCATTTTAAACTTTTTTACTAAAAATAATAAAGATAATTAAATATGAACTCCTAATCAATTGGTCCGGTGAAAAAAAAATTATGCTCAATTTGATAGAACATATATTAAATTCTAATTGAAATATACTAAATTTTTAAAAAAAATTATACTTTCTTCCTGAACTTTTTATATGTATAAAAAATACAATACTTAATTTGATAAAAAATATATTAAATTTAAATTATATGATACTGAATTTAGGAGGAACTATACCTCATTTTGAATTTTTTGTACCTAAAAATAATAAAGACAATTAGGTAAAACAATATTTCTTAGGAAGCTGAAGCAAATAAAATTTTACATGTAGAGAGTGGCAATGAAAAAGATATTAAATTTAAATTATATGATACTGAATTTAGGAGGAACTATACCTCATTTTGAATTTTTTGTACCTAAAAATAATAAAGACAATTAGGTAAAACAATATTTCTTAGGAAGCTGAAGCAAATAAAATTTTACATGTAGAGAGTGGCAATGAAAAAGATATTAAATTTAAATTATATGATACTGAATTTAGGAGGAACTATACCTCATTTTGAATTTTTTGTACCTAAAAATAATAAAGACAATTAGGTAAAACAATATTTCTTAGGAAGCTGAAGCAAATAAAATTTTACATGTAGAGAGTGGCAATGAACTTTTTCTGATATAAGGATTGAGAATAAAATTAAGATTTAATTGAAGATTTATTGACAATTTACAGAAAAAAAAAACAACAATAACCCGTTTGCCTCATGTCTTTTTGAAGTTTCCTTATCACATTTAAGCAAATACATAGAGTTTAAGTACATAAATAAGTTCATTCATCGAAATATAAGTACAAATAAAAATTCAGAGGATTTGAAATACATTTGGTAATGCCTTGCAGGGTGCCCTTGTAGACAGCATTGTTCCACGCGTGGGGGGTCCTACCTGTAGCCGAAGTGCTGAAATCAATAGGTGTTAAAGTTCTTTGCAACAAAAAAGTTGAATGTTCCAGCTGTTTCGTTTCACAATATGGATCCTACAATCGAAGGTCATATTCCAGTAAAAGTCAAGGATAGCCAAGCAGGCAGCAAATGAAACCAAGTAGATTGGACAAAATATTTCTTGTAGGAATATTTTGATATAGACACTATTAATTGTCTGTTACTTGTACAATTTCAACAAACCAAATGATGAAACGAGAATGAAGATTCCGAACCAAGCTATAAAGTACACATTCGATATCTAAGTTATTTCATGCCATGAACAAACCAAAATAAGACTACATATTCCTCTTCCATTTTCACTCGTCCCTAAAAATAACTATTTCATTCCTTGTTAATTTCATTCTATAATGCAAACCATGTATAAGTAAATTATTTAAATGTTAAGACATGTTGTTGAATAGTATTTATTGTCCTGCCATGGGAAAAACATTTTTACCATACTAAGCTTGAATCATACCATAGATATAGAAAATGTTGATTAATTGGCCACTTATGCTAACAACAAAAGGATGCAACACGTGGGAAATGAAAGCACTTTTCTAGCATGCAATTAATACTAGAATTGGTTCCTGATGTCTAGTTGATGCAATGAGAAACAAAAAACCTCTACTGCAGTTGATAGACTATAGTTAATTTTATGTTTAAGAAACCATATAGTCTGTGTTTCTTATTCATCCTATCTTAGAAATCAAATTGAGTATAGTTGATCAACTATAGCAGCTAGGACATCAGCAAGAACTACCATGACATAGACTTGACACTCTCAAATGAAGGTATACATTCGCAGCTTGAATAAGAAAATCACCAAACATTACTTCTAACAGGGCCATAAATCCAAGCTGTTTATTTACCCATTTGCAGATATCAAGGTTAATGAAAAAAATTAAAAGGTTGAATTAGAATGATAAAAGGCAACAAATAAGATTAACCTTCCAGTCCAAGAGGATCGGTTTGTCACATGTAGAGTCCCTCTGGCACTCCTTCCTTCTTTTTAAACATCACTTTATCTTTGGCCTTCTTGAAGTCTGCATGAGTAACCTGGGAAAAGATGATGTCGTAAAGAGTTGCTGATGTATAGTCAGTACTGTCTATGACGTTCAGAGGGGAAAAAAGAGCAAACAATTTGGCATTCCATTAAGCCGTCAACTGAATGCAGCTCAAAATGATGAAAGAATGCACTCTATGTAGGAATCCAGTTGGCAAATTTTCCCTATGTGTCGACACGTCTATGGTTTCTCATGGATAACCTACATAATCTGGCATCATACTTCACATAGATCAACGAATGCAATTGGCATAAGTTGGATTTCATTTGCAATATATTTCAAATGAACATGATCTCAATGGTTCCATATCAAGGTCTAAATTCCAGGTCTTTTTCTGTCAATCTCCTAGTGAACAATAAAGTTCTCAGGCGTCCAAATAAAGTTTCTTATTGTGCTATATGAACAAGCTTATTCTGTTAGCATAATTGGATTGGATAAAGCACGTCTAAAATATTTTGGCTTGAAGCCTTAAAAATATATTGCGGAAGCCTCAATTTCAGGCCTTCATTACTTTCACCGCTCTAACAACATACAACAAAATCAAACAGAGGAAAGAGAAAATCATGTGAAAAAAAGGAGAGACTAACATCTGAGGTGAACTAAGCATGGTTATATTCTTCCAGTCAAGGTTAACAGCTGTGATGATAAGCATGATTATATTCTTCCAGGCAAGACAAACATCTATAATGATAAGCACGATTATATTCTAAGGCACGATGGGATATAAGAGGTAGAGAATGCAATGTAGTGTCAATTTTGTATTACTTGAAAAACATTGGCGGAGAGTTCCAAAGAGGAGAAATCTTTTTGGTTGTAATAATCAATCATAAAAAAGCAAACCTTGCATGAAGGTAATATGAATTTTTATTCAAAAACAAGCAAATATGCCACCCAAAATTTTTGATAGCCTTTATTTACAATGCCAGTTCTGTAAGCAAGCAAACATATGAATACATCTCATCAATGAACATTTCCAATTTATTTATTCAAGGTAATATAAAGACATACTAAAATAGCAAAATCCACTAAAATACCCAGTTTTAACAAAATTAGATTTCTTCACTTGCAAAGAGATAAATTAACTAACTGGACTAGGAATTCCATGTAGGTGTTGGAAGTTGACATACTTGTCCAGACGTAGGAGTTAAACAATACAGAATCTTAAAAAAAGCAAACCACTAAAGCAAGTATGCTCAAATCTGTTAGTGAAAACATATAATCAAGTTTCACATGAACCATCAGATGGAAACTACTACCATAAGTCACCAGAATAAGATAGAAAAAAAGGCATAATTATGTAAATTTTCTCTGTAAAAAATCTCCAAAGTAATATGTACCAATTATATATCAATTAGGTTTGGAAAACTTGGATAGGAACAGATGGAAACTACAACCATCAGTCACCAGAATAAGATAGAAGAAAAAGGCATCACTATGTAAATGATTAGGCTTGGAAAAATTGAATAGGAGTGGATGGAAACTACAACCATCAGTCACCAGAACAAGAAAAAGGCATAACTATGTAAATTTTCTCTGCAAAAAATCCCCAAAAGTAATGTGCACCAATTATATATCAGGATGATTAGATTTGGGAATCTTGGATATGAACAGAAAAAAAAAATCTCATGGTCTCTTTCAGAAACAGGTGGCAAATATTTTAACAGATAAATTAAAAGCATGTGCACATATGGAAGCAAAGGTATCTATGAATAACAAAGTAGCATCTGGTGACGCCAGACTATAAACACTCCCCTTAATTTCACTTTCAAGTAAAATAGTAATCACTAGAAACATAGGTTACCTTCATTCTACGCTCTCTCAAAGCATGCAAACCAGCTTCAGTACAGATTGCTTTGATATCAGCTCCAGAAAATTCATCCTTTGTCATGACAAATTCCTCCAGGTTGACATCATCTGCCAGTGTCATTCTAGTAGTATGTATCTAAGCAATCGATGGCAAAAAGATCAGCAGGCCCCAAAAATAGGGCCATGTGAAGAAATAGGCATATTGCATTGAACAATAGCTCTATAATTAGTCAAGAGAAATAACACACTTGAAAAATTCGCCGCCTTGTTTTAATATCTGGCAGTGGGAATTCAATCTTCCTATCTATCCGACCTGGACGGAGCAAGGCTGGATCCAGACTTTCAATTCTGTTAGTTGCAAGAATGACCTTAACATCCCCCCTTGAGTCAAAACCATCTAACTGGTTCAGCAACTCCAACATAGTCCTCTGTATTTCGCGCTCACCGCCAGAATGAGCATCATATCTAGAAAAATAATGTGATTTATTTTTGTCAAAATAAACATTATCTTTACTCATACAGAAAAAGAAGTGCAGACTTTTAATTCCAGTTTAATTTTTACCTTTTGGTTCCAACTGCATCTATCTCATCAATAAATACTATTGAAGGAGAAAGCTCATCCGCTACTCTAAATAATTCTCGAACAAGTTTTGGGCCATCACCCAAATATTTTTGAATCAACTCACTACCAACAACACGCAAGAAAGTGGCTGATGTTGAGTTAGCTACAGCCTGCAATTTGTCCATGATAGCATAGTGAAGGAGTTACAGATGTTGTCAATCATAGCATTAAAGTGACTAAGAGAATAATAATCTCAACAATCTAATTGAGTGTAAAAGGATATATAAGTACAATAAAATTTTTGATAGGTAATAAATTAGCACTAGGTGACGCCATGTTTCATTACAATAAATTACGCCAACAGATATATTCTTTCCTATAATCATATCTCTGCATGTATTGTTATTCCTAACAAAAGCTGAGAATTATACTAATAAGGGTTTTGGTGAGACATCATGTTCCATTCCTATGGTGGTACGCCGGCACAGGCCAAGACCAAGAGGCAACAATTTCAATGGTGATGGCTCCGGCAAACTTCTAGGTTGGTTTTTCCCTCTCCTGCTCCTCTTCCTCCTCATCAACATCATGCTTCTATGGTTTGGAAGTTGCTCCCTGCCTCCTTTTTCTCATTATGCTGCTAGCATTCTGCAGCACCTCCCCAGCCCCTTCAGTGTTGCTCGGCACAACATCGGTGTGGTTATTTTTGACAGACAACTACTCAACTAGCCCGACTCAGAACACAACTTCGAACCTTGATACTATTCCATTCAACTCATAAAAAATGACAGGGATGCAAATTTGTCAAAGAAAAAACCAAATATATTTACACAAAATTATTGGTAAAAAGTGAAACATAGACATAAAAAGAAAAAGAAAAGGCAAATGGAAAGATCCAAGGAAACCAAAATGACATGATAGTTTGTGAGTCACAAAAAAATGAACAGAATCAAAATAATACAATCTCTCACCTTGGCAAGCAAAGTTTTTCCAGTTCCAGGCTCCCCATATAATATGACGCCCTTAGGGGGTCTAATTCCAATATCTTCGTACAGCTCAGGATGAGTCAGAGGAAGTTCAACAGCTTCTTTAATTTCTTGAATTTGAGAATCTAAGCCACCTATATCAGCATATGATTCCAAAGGTGCTTTCTCAACTTTCATAACAGAAACCATAGGATCAACTTCGTCCTGAAGAAGGCCAACAACCGAGAGGACCTGCAGAAGGCATTCTGATTTAATTAACAATAGACACACAATAAAAATAATAATATCAGGTAGTTAAGATTCTCACTTCAAAAAAAGCAAACACATCTAGTGCATTTGTAGTGACAGCTATATGGATACTTGCATGAATTTTTTTGTTAACAATTAGATGTTTAAACAGGTACAAAGTATGATGTTCCACTTAAAACAGATCTTCATTTCAAAGAAAAGAAACATAGCTAGTAAAGTTATGATGTAGTGATGCTCGTCAATAATTCTCTGCAGATTTTTTTTTCATATTTTAAAGGAGAAATGTGTAACATGTGTTCAATAATTGATAAAAAAACACAACTAAAATATTTTACCTATTGTATGATTAGAATCATAATCACATGAAAGGTTACTTACTCTGGAATATTTTGCATGTTGTACATGACGGAACTCATTGCATCTGGAAATACTTTTCTCTAACTTGATAGTTTGCTTTAACTAAATGCTTTAAATTGGATAGATAATTACATTTTAAGGCATGCTATGTGGTCTTAATTAAATTTAAGGTGCAGTTAAAATTATAAAATAACACATGCACAACACTTGATATGATATTTTAACTAAGTTATAGGATCTTGCAATCCTAAGTTTGCAACCTTCGACTGTCCTCAATGCAAGATTGTATGTGCAAGTTATTTGTCTACATAATCTAAATTTTAAGGGTATAAGATGCAGGAAATAAATAAAATTAAATGCCACCTTGAATACTAAATTAGTTCTAAATGTAATGATTAGTAATGTTTGGTATACCAACCCATTACATTCTTTTTAAACAAGCTTTAAATAAATATTATTTTTTATTCTTTTACAAAATCATGAATCTAACTTTTGGAAAAAAGATGATGATTTATCATTACATGATTGCTTACACACTAAATGAGTTTTCTTATTTTATTGAATAAACATGAACTTCTGCATACTATATCAAAAAACACAGAAGAATAAGTAATTAGAAAGGTTTAACGAGAAAACTCTAGAGCATCAGGCAGCACAATGAGCATCAGAATTCAAGTTATAAACATGAATGGGGATCCGTCGACGAAAACAAACAGAAAGAAAGATTTTCTTCCTATCTACACTCTCCTTCCCCTCCCACTTCTTACTCAACTTCTGCCAGCTCCATCCCTACTCCACCAGTGAGGTCATCTTCATCTGTTCACCATCTCCAGTCTCTTGTTCCTTTCATCCAAGTTTGTTTAATGTGATGCCTTGAGCTGGTCCATAATGGACAGCCCGGTGCACAGCCCGGTGCACGAAGCTTCTGCCAATGCGGAATTCCAGGGAAGGATCTATTGTATGCAATCTTACCCTATTTTGCAAGAGGTTGTTTCCGAGCCTCGAACCCGAGACCTTTACAGCACATGGAAGGAGGTTTACCATTGCGCCAAGGCTGCCCTTTACCGTCGAGCTGGTCCATATGGCCATAATAAATTAACAAATAGTTCATGCAACTCAACTATCCTAAGAGCCCTGAGATCCTAGAAAAGGTGGTGTAGTGAATAGAGAACATGCTAGCTGCTAGTTCCACGACTTGCATATAAGGAAAAGACAAATTTATTGTGATTGCAGAAATAGCCAATTCTAGGTGTTCATTTAAGCAGAGGATCTGAAGTCAGTCCTAAACAATCCAACAAAGGGGAATAAGGGGGAAAAAACATTTTATCATTCTTTTCGACAGAAGAAGATGCTCCGACGTAGCAGCCTCAAATTTCTCATCAAAAATACAAAAGGTTAGCGTCGATCTTACAGCGGAAAAAAGTGCTAACACAAACCCTAAAATGGAGAAGCGATCGAGAAAGAGAATAACCTTATTGTGCATAAGGATGGCACAACCAGGTTCCAGCTGGTCCTTATCGACAAAGGAAAGAATGCTGACGTAGTACTCCGGCCCGACGGACGAGGAGACGATGGCATGATTTTCATCAATAAGCTCCTCAAGATTCCCCACGCTCATGGGCGAACCCCGGAGGTCGTCTACCTTGGATCGGTCCTCTTCGTTCTTCTCCTCCTGGGGGCGGAGGCGCTCCTGATTAGCGACGAACTCCTCCTCCATGAGGAGATAGTCCTTGATGCGATCGAGCTTAAGAAGACGGAGTCGGCACTTCGAGAGGGGGGTGACAGTGGGAATTCGTGCAGCGGCATCAGGACCTTTCTGCTTGCGCTGCTTGCGGCCGACACGAGATGGCGGTGCCGCCGGCTCGAACTTCTTGTCCTTCTTATCACCGTCGTGCTTACGATCGCCAGGATGTCCCTGCTTCCCCATCCCGCCGGGGGTTCCCTGCCCCATCGATCCTAGGTTTCAAAGATTCCGCCGGGTTTCGGAGACGGTAAAACAAACTAAGCAACAGAAGAAGCAAAACGAAATATTAGGATCGACGACTGTCGTTAGTATAAGGAAGGGGGCAGATACTTGACGCTTTATTTCAGAGGCAAGCTTCGGTGGGGCAAACTTGGGCCTCCAATCCGTCAGATAAGCAGGTGTTGTTGGACTCTCGAAGGACTGTCAGTCCATTAGGACATTCCCATAGCTCCCACAATATCACATCGATATCAACATCTTCCGGCGGAATAGACTATGACTAACACATGAAATATTATTATCAGCATGAGATTTGAGAATTAAATTTTGATAAAATCAAGTGTTTGTTCTCTTTTATGCCCTAGTCACTATTCAGACTAGTAGTTCCATGATTTATCTCCTTCGTTTGACCCTCGAACAGATTGACAAGGACGCTAGGAATAAACAAATCATCTTTTGTCATCACAATATCACATCAAAAGTAAAAATATCTTCATCATTTCCCTTATAAAACAAATCTCAACAACTCTTTTATAAGCCTCACACTTTCTTACAAATGAGAGCATCTCGAATGCAAGAACCTCTAAAATAAATTTTTTATATTTTTTATGGGCCTCATCATTATCGCATCAAAAATACAAAGGCCTCACTATTCTTTGCCCTATAAAAAAATCTCCCTATAATTTGTTTTTTAGTCTCATATTCAATAATTCACATATCTTAATGGGTCACTTTTATACCAATTATTTGTTAACGGATAAATTATTTGTAATAATTATTTGTAAACTGGTTAGTTTTATAACAGTTATTTTTATAACTGTTGATTTTGTAAGGACTAGTTTGTAATAATTATTTTTAAATGGTTAATTGTAATTCGACTCTTTAGTTGAGGATGTATATCCTCAAATTCATTTCACATTCATTTTTTTGTTGTTGTTCTAATACTCAGTATTATGTCAAAAGATTAAGTTAAATATGTACATCAAATAATGACGTAACAGGAAGTGCACATCTAAATTATTTTGCCTCATTTTAGAAAACTTATTTAAATATAAATAATATTAATATAGATAAAAATGAATTATATAAATGAAAAAAATAATAAAGTTTATAAATTAATCATCATTTTAAAAACATCTACTACCTATCATGTCTCTTTTTAATACTTTCATAAAATTTGAAATATAACTTAAGTTGATCTTCTATCATCCCATTAATATCCTTCATAAGAATTTCATACTCCTTCATTATCATCTCGTGCCTTTTCATTTCAATTCGCTTTCTTTGTAATTTTTTATTTTTTGCCACCTATTATTGAATTTCATATCATCAATATCTCTAATTTTGTATTTGTCTTTCCTTTTCGCTACCTTTTGCTCCATTGGATGAATATAAACTTCAAAATCATCCACGTTGATAGGAGCATATGGATTGGATAAGGATGTATTCCCCTTTGTCCATTGTCCATTGTGAGCGCTTCTCGATTTAGACCAATATGAAATTTTTGTGGGACTGAACCAAACATCCCAAAATGAATTGATATAAATTAGATAACTAACAAAAATAAAATAATAAGTCACACATAACACCTTCATAAAGATAGAGTCCAGAATACTGGAATTAGTACTTGCCACCCCTCACTGCAAGGATAAGGTGGAGAACAGAGCGACCTTCAATATTGTATTCCTTGGCGGTCTGGTCATCAGCTAACTGTTTTCTAGCATAAGATAGTGTGTTTTCCAATTCCACAAGTTGTTCGTCTCAAAAATACTGAACTATCTAAATATCAAAGTATACGATAAGGAAATGAAGAAACAACTATTCTGTTTTATTTCTTCTGAGCACTGTTTTGATAATGAAAAGACACTAGCAGGTAAGCAGGTTCAGTGGATCAACTAAGGTCAAAATATATAAAATTTGGTGTCAAGATTGTCAACCATATCTTTTCACTATCACTTTTTCAGCGTTGGACTGGTTAAATTGTTATTTCTATGAAATAGAGGTCAAACCAATTCACTCGACAATCCAATTCTAAAACGAAAGCATTCAAGTAAAATCCTCTGAAAACACTGAAGCTCACGGAAACTCTTGCAGAAACAATATGAGCAGCCTCATCCATTTCTAAGAGAGAATGAGCTTTTGAGGATTTTAACACGTTTGAATAAATCCGAAATTGCCAGATAGATTCAATCTCATTAAATTTACCATTCAACAGAAAAGCAAAACAAACCTTTGCTGGACAGGTGAGATTCCTTTTTTCTCCTCGGTCCTTTATCCTATCAATTGTATCAGTGGGCTCAATGTCTTTTGTTCAAGTATAAAATATAGAATATAGAATAAAAAATAAAGAAAGTATAAAATATAAATAAATAAATATAATTTATAGATTAATAATATAAGAAATAAATATAATAGAAATTAAAATAAAATATTAATGTGAAAAAAATAACATAATTTAATTTACCTTTAAGCAAGTTTAGACGTATGATACTATTGAAGAATATCTAAAATGTCCCTAAATACACATTAGATAGTACAATACGAGTCTTTGCAACACTATAAACTTATAATATTTGAAATTGTTGCAATCAGATTTTTCTAGGTCCATCAGTGAGTTTTCGCCAAAATCCATTGATGGATCTACGATATTTGGATTTCTCAATACTTGATATCACTAGGTAGGGTTGAGCTAGGAGAAGCTAATTACGATGTCAAAACTTAGTCCTAACCACTAAAAATGATCTTCTCGTGCCGTGCCACTTAACACGAAATAATGCATCATGTAGAGGAGTGAAAATATAAAGTGTGGTTCATCATTGACTAAAGAATATAGGGTATTATTTTCTTTCATTACAATGAATTTCAAAGCTTTTGGTTTGTCATAGAAATAAGGTATTTGGTTAACAGTTTACTAATATGTATATGCATCATTTATAACAAAAAATGATTGTTTTGCTTTATTTTATATTTTATATTTTCAGAAAAATAATGATTTCAGAAAATAATATTCTGTATTCTTTGGCCAATGATGAACCACACTTTATATTTTCACTTCTAAAGAGGCCCCCTAAAATAAAAATATTTCAGTCCCAAAGAGGATCTGAAATGAAAATTTTTAGGCCCTCTTTAGGCCTAAAATAAAATATTTCAGAGCCTCTTTGGGATTGAAATTTTTTTAGGCCCAAAGAGGGTCTGAAATGAAAATTTGTTCAAGCCTAAAGAGGGCTTGAAATAAAATATTTCAGACCCTCTTTAGGACTGAAATTTTTTTAGACCCAAAGAGGGTCCGAAATTTTTCATTTCAGACTCTCTTTGGGACTGAAATTTTTTTAGGCACAAAGAGGGCCTGAAATGAAAATTTTCAGACCCTCTTTGGGCCTGAAATAAAAAAGTTCAGGCCCTCTTTGGGCTTGAAATAAAAATATTTCAGGCCCAAAGAGGGTCTTCAATGAAATATTTCAGACTCTCTTTGACCTGAAATGAAATGTTTTGCTTGTCCAAATGAACAGATGCATAAAACTTTTCTCAAATTATGTCAACAAATAAGAACTCTAATTTTTATACAAGAACATGCAAGATAAACTTTTGATTCCTCAGATAAGAAGCTATCAAGAAGAAAGTATAATTATCAAAACTGACAGTTATGCTCAAGTATTTGGTACTTTGTACAATATGCTCCGAAAGAGCTAATAATCCTGTCAAAAAACTCAACACTGAGTCAGCACCTTTTGTCTACAAAAGATATACAATATCAATCTTTATTAATCTTATTACTTTTGATCAAACAAGAAAATTTTGTTAAACTTACTTGAGAATAATGTAGAGAGCGCCCAGGATGTCCAGCATAATTCACTTGTATCACCCGTGGATGGGATGATAGGAACTCAGTAAGCTTTTGTGCATTATCCTATTGGAAGAATTATCGATTACGATGGATAATATAACAGCATGATGAAAATTTCATTTTAAGTCCAAAGAGGGTCTGAAATAAATTTATTTCAGACCCTTTTTGAGACTGAAATATTTTTATTTTAGGGGCCCTCTTTAAGAGTCAAATATAAAATAAAATAAATTGGTTGAAATAAATTCATTTTTATTTTAGGCCCTCCTTATTTTATTTTGTTGATATTTTTGAATATTTTATATTTTCTATTTATATCTTATTTCAGGCAAAAGTGCTTGAAATAAATTCATTTCGAGCCAAAAAAAAAAATCTTTAATGATTATTTATAAGATAATTTTTTAATTATTTCTTAATCTTTCACAATCATGTTAAAATATAGCAAAAGCTTCGGAACTTGGTCGATTTACAAGGCAGGAGAGATATATAAGGTAAGAGAAGATGAGAATATTTATATCCGAACCACAGTTTATTATTTTAAAATCAAATTATGAAAAGGTGATTTGGATATCTTAAAAAATGAATAATGAAAAGGAGTTTTGGCGGGAGGGGTATAAGAGGAATGAACTGATTTTATATGTGCTCTTTGGTAAAGAATAAATCATAATATACTTTTTGATAAATATGAATTCCCACCAATACTTTTTGGTAAAATACCGAATTTCTTTTATAGTTCTGTTTGTGGACCTTTAAGATGCAAGAGTTTTTTGCTGAGGTTGATGCTAACTATAACAATTAATAGCTACTCAATATATATATTTTTAAATTTTTTATTTGCCTCCTCGATAATCTCATAGCTAATAAAAAACGTGATAACATGTCTTTTTGTATATAGAGGGAAAAAAAATCCTAATGTAAAATGATTCATGATTTCAAAACATCCTTAAAAATATAAATTTTCTATAGAATATAAGGGGAAGAAGAAGCTCATACAAATAGTGCAGCCATATAGGGAAGAAGAAGCCCATTTAATAAGAGCTTCAACAAAAATTAGAAAACAACGGAAATATGATTGCACATTCTTGTTTTGAACGACCTGCACCATAGCACGATGCTCTAACAAACTGAGCTAATTGGTCAGAGGTCCAAGTGATTGAAGCTTAATATTTTATAGTTAGATAAGTGAGAAAAAACGAAAATATGATTAAAAATGACCCATGCAGATTTCGAAGCTGCAATCTTCGCGGTAGCAAGACGCTCTAACCACTGTGCTAATAAGCCGAAGGTTTAAGAGTGAGAAGCATAATACTTTATATAATATTAGTAAGAAAAAGAAAATGTAATTAAAAGTGGCCCATGCAGGTTTCGAACCTGCGACCTTCGCGTTATTAGCACGACGCTCTAACCAACTGAGCTAATAGGCCGGACGTCTACTTTATAGAATACTTAGAATTTAGACAAATATAAGTGTGTGAAAGCAAGCCCTTCTAATCGCCGTTTCCTTATACGCAAAGGGCGTCGCTTAATTTTGAAAGCAAACCCTAGGGCTTCTTGCTTTCTTCCTACACCGGCGTTGTCAACTCTCACCTCCAAGATGTCGAAGAGAGGTAATTCGTTCCCTCTTGTTTCCTCCGTCGTGTTGGGGTTTCTGTTTGATCTAGATCTGCTGCATTGGAGTTTACAGGCCGCGGAGGAACGGCAGGGAACAAGTTCCGGATGTCTCTGGGTCTTCCTGTGGCAGCGACGGTAAACTGCGCCGACAACACGGGGGCTAAGAACCTTTACATCATCTCCGTCAAGGGGATCAAAGGCCGGCTCAATCGTCTGCCCTCCGCTTGCGTCGGGGACATGGTCATGGCCACCGTCAAGAAGGGAAAGCCTGACCTCCGGAAGAAGGTCATGCCCGCCGTCATTGTCCGTCAGCGAAAGCCTTGGCGCCGAAAGGACGGTGTTTACATGTACTTTGAAGGTTGCATCTGCTCATTATCAAATTGTTTTTTTCCTCTCGTGTTCCCCCGTAATTGTGAGACTTCAGTTTGTATCTCATCGCTGGTTTATCATTCAACTTCTTTGATAATTTTTTAAATGCAACTAATTAGAGTTGGCTTTCGTAGTGGTGAATTGCTGTCTGACCCAGTTCAAGTAGCTTTGCATGTAGTGAATTACTGTCTTATTCTGTTCAAGTCCACTGTTCAAGGGAAGTTTAGAAGATTAGTTTGTATTATAACTGATTGCTTTGAACTAGAAATATGTGGGCCTTAATAGATTTCAGTCTAGGGTTTCCAATGTTTATAAAAAAATCCCTCTTGTAGATATAGTGGACATTATACATCGCTCATGGTAGTCTGATTACTTATCATTCAAGGTGCTTGTTTTTTTCAAGGTTCGTTCACTTTCATATGGTTGCTTGCTGTTTGAAGGCTAATTTGTTGGCTATTTTCATGTTAGAATGATTGCCATCTTAATTTGCAAAGAGGTTTGTTAAGATCAGTTTTCTTGATATTATATTTTTCATGAACATCATCCTTAATCTCTACTAACTAGTCAGTGACTGAAATACACTGCTGAGAACATGCAAATCTTTGAATGGTAAATATCTGACATCACCATATCCAGCCCTTGGAATGCCACCCTATCTTGCAAATGTTAATAATTTTCATGGAAAACAATGTCTGAAAAGCCTTATTTTTGTGCTCATAAAATTCCTTCTATGTCCTTGCAAGTGATACTAAATTTGATGGAAGATAAATTGTTTGAAAGTCTTACTTTTGTGCTTTAAAAATGCCTTGTGTATTATCTTTACAGACAAAGTTGTGCTTGCCACTACAAAAATGTTTATTATCTTTTGTGCTCTATTTCGATAGTTTATTGAGTTTCTTATAATGATGAAAGATGGGAATGAGGATTGTTTGTCCTCTTTGACAAAAATTCTAGGAGTGTGTTTGTAACAACTGTTTGGAGTTGGGTACGTGGATTTCATGTCTCCATTGAGCTCTATGTATAGTTATTATCATCAGTTAAAATAATGCTCGTATCCATACTGGTAACTAATTAATTAGTGTAGTTGAATTGTGTCTTCGTAAGAAGTAATCCTTTTCTGATTTATGTGTGCAAATATTGTCCAAAATCCTTGATTACTCATTTCTTCTATCGAGTTTTTTGCTTTGTTTTTTTTCTCTTCAAGAATACAGTAGCTAGGAAGCTGCAGTTTGACCTTTGGATGACTATTATAAATCTTTCAGTAATCGGTATGTCTTTTTTGCGTTAACCCGCTATAAGTGGCCATGTCACTTTCTACAAACTTGACCTACATGGCTGGTTCTTTTGCGTTAGTGGTGTCAAATTTCAACATATGTTATAAATATATTACATGTATCAGGTTTCATAAAAGTATTCCATTAAATGGAATAATCATTTCCATAAGTTTGATATAGAATTACCCTTCATGATTTCTCTCTATCACTTTTTGCAAAGCAACAGCTAGAAGTTCTCTTCGTATGTTTTCTTACATCTGTTTATGTTTGTATACGAGTCTAATTTCTTTATCACTCAAATAATGCAGATAATGCGGGAGTGATTGTCAATCCGAAGGGTGAGATGAAAGGTAACCAAGACATGGAGTAGGAAAAAAATTTATTTTCCAGTATTACTAGTTAAAGTGTAGTGAATTTTTCATTAAGTCTTAGTCTTTTATGATATTACTCATTGCGTGGGCAGAATGACGTTTACTTTAGTGGATTAGTAGGTTGGAAAAGGGGAAGTGAAAGGAAGCAAGAAGTAATAGCTTTTCATGTTCCCCTGCATTTCTACCTTGTAGTTATCCACCCGAGTAAATAAATCTCAGCGAAATAGCCTTAAGAAAACTCTCGCTGATCTTCATGGTTTTCACAGGATCTGCAATAACCGGACCCATTGGAAAAGAATGTGCGGACTTGTGGCCAAGAATTGCTAGTGCGGCAAATGCTATTGTGTAATGTGATATTACTCGAGTCAATGTTGGAGTTTTTGGATTATGTTTTATTTGCTTCGAGAACTATTGAGGTCCAAAGTTGTTTGTTTAAAACGTGATTGCTTAGTTGTTTAGTTCGCTCATGTTGTGAGCGTTTTTCTATTATCTCTGTTTGATGTTTTCGTTCTGGTGAACCTTTTTCAAGTATAAACGAATGTTATTCTGATTTTATTTATATCTTTGGTTCAAGATGAAAGTGACCAAATGCACAGGCAACAATAATACTTTATGAACTATGTATAATAAACGATTAACAATAAAGTTATATCATTATTATTAATTTGTATTTAATGATCTATATTTACATTTATTTTCTCTCTTAATCCTGCAACACACACTTCCTTAGAAATAACAAATTGTAATATATTTTTAACTTTTTATAATAATCTTTTGATATGTATTAAAAGTTTTTACTTTTTTGGGAACATCTCTCATGTTTTTATTACCATTAAAATGACATTTTAAAAAAATATAAATGTTAAAAGACATTCTGTCCTATTTTTATTTTAGCATAGTTGATCAATTATGATATTTTTAAAATAAAAACATAATCATGTTTTTTTAAATATTTTCAAATAAGATATCTTTTTGAAAATAATAAAAACAAAAGACATACTTTGATTTTTATCAAACAAAAAAATTTATCAGCGCTTGAAGACCGACTAGATTCAAGTTCTATATCTCCTTTTAGATGAGATGAATAAAAAGTATACAAAATAAATTAAGAAAAGATCAAAGACAAATAAATTAAGGGTTGAACGTTCTCAATTAGACGGATTTACTGTCCACGCGCCTTAAAGGAGCAAATCTCCAAAATCAAATGAAATCTGCATATTAATTCGCGTGCCGAAAAAAAAAACTAATTTTCAATTTTTACGACCTTATGTACAATTTCGCATTAAAGGATCGAAGAAGAAAGAGTCGGAAAGAGTCGCCAGATTCTTCAGGCATCGACCACTGCAGCGGACGCAGGGTGAAAAGGTGAGGGAGGGAGGCGGGACAAGAAGGCGCGATGCAGCAAGTCGCGTTCGGAGGCCTCGTCGCCGCCGTCTCGCCCCTCGTCGAAGTTGAGGGCGTAGCTGAGGGGATCATAGCCGAACTTGCGGCGGGAGTGGTGGTGCCGCCTGATCCGAGACGCTAGGATCCGGCATTTCCCTCCGAACTTGAGCAGATCCCGCGCCTTGCGCCGAATCCAGGCGGCAGATGCACGAATCAGCACGGCGGCCTGCTCGTCCTCTCCGTCTCCTCCCGTGCCATCGCCGCCGGCGAAGGAGCACGACAAGTAGATCGAGGAGCGAAGCTGGTCCATGAGGGACGGAGGCGAAGAAGCAGAGAAGTGATGATCGAATCCCATTTGGATTTTCAGGGAAGGAGCAGAGTTTTTGTGAGATCGGAGTGGGGCGACGATGGTTAGCGGGCAGAGTGGTATACCGGCCGAATTTATCGGATCTTGAAATGGGGCTGCGTGGCGGGTACTCCTGAGTTGGACCTCCGCGTTTGATAGAGAGCCCGCGTCGCTGGCGAGTTGCGAGTGGACGATGCGCGTTTGCATGGATAGCAAATTTGAAACCGTTAAATTTATTATAATAATATTTTAATATTTAATAAAATCTTGAGAAAAAAAGACATAATAGTGAATAAGTATGTTGCAAATCAACCTGTAATCTGCCTTTTAGGGATGCAACAGGTTTCAGTGATTTTAAAACTTGACGAATTAGATAATTGTTAAATTTAGAATAATCGATTTCATAAAAAAAATTTATATATCGATAGAGTAAATAATAAATACTCATGATAGACAATCTGAGAGTTTAGTTGATCTTGTTGAAGATCAGTAAAAATGGAACAACAATGAGGTCATCAGGAATTTGACCATAGGAAGATCCTATGAGCAGACGATCCACCAAGCCATTACATACACTCAAGGAAAAAAGAAAAACATCAGTAGACAGACCAAGAGATTCTCAATACAGTCACTTCAACACTCAAATTAGTATCAAGATGAGAATGATGGAAAATAAGGAATCTGAGTGAACTCTCAGGGCGTGCATACCTGCATTGCAAAGGACGAATCTCTTTTATAACATCTCTCGTAACTTTCACTCTAATGAAATGTCATATCAACATAAATCAGATTATCAAATCAACTATGAGGTATAGAGTAGTCCCATTGCTCATGTATTATAATTACAATGTATTTAATGCATATCTTATACAGGACACCACTTCAAGTACCTCTGACATCTACACTTTGGGCCCTGTTCTTCAGAGAGGCTTCTAAGATGTTGGGCCCAATGGGCCAGCAGGTTGACAGGTCCATTGGGCTCTAAGGGTGGAGTTCTACCCTTCCAAGGACCGTGGACTTGTCTGACTGTGCTCAACGGAGTCCATGTCTGTGAACTTGCACAATAGACCATCCGATCGGACTTATCTTGAACTTTTCCATCATCTATGATTCTGTAATATCCAATCGGATAGATCTATCCTGCTATTACGAGTTCGGATCCACTTAGATAATTGCCAATTTAGACGATGTCTTCCCTTTATAAAGGACTCTTGATGTCCATCAGACATATCCATCGGATTTAGAGGAGCTCTTCTTCCAATCAATTATGCCCACTCGGATGTCTTGATTCGGTGTGCAATTGACCCCTAGTGACTTTGATCTCTAAGCCAATCAGTGATATTGATCTTACTTCCCAGGAGAGGGTCCATCAAATCGTCCGGATAACTAGCATCCCATGATTTAAACATTTATGATGGAAATTTGATTTAATAAAACAAATATTGAAATATGATTGGGAAAATATAATTCGACATCTTACCAAAGGGCGTGCATAAGAATCTATATTTATCAAAAAGCGTCCAATAATTTATTTTTTTTACGAAAGCCAGCTCATTCCTCTTATACCCCTCCCGCCAATTATTCCTTTTCATAATTCACTTTTCAAGACATCCGAACCACCTTTCCAAAATTTGATTTTAAAATAATAAATTATGATTCGGATATAGGGATGCAATTATTCTCATCTTCTCTCACCTTACATATCTTTTCTTGCCTTATACAACTTGACTCATTCCAAAACTTTTATTATATTTTGCTACGATTGTGAAAAAAATTAAGAAATACTTAAAATATTATCATATAAATAAATAATAAATGATTATTATATATTTTAAAAATATATTTTTAAAATAGGTCACGTTAGCCATGAAATCTAGAATATCAGGCCTAATGTGAGTTTGAAATATGAAAATATCAAACCCTTGATATTCAAAATCGGAATTATTTTTTTAAAAAATAATTATAAATAATTAAACTAAGAATATAAATAGAAATTGTAAAATATCAAAAAATATAAACAAAATAAAATAAAGAAAGATATATAAAGTATAAAAAATAGAGTTCACAAATTGTATATATTAGAAATATATAAAATAGAAATCAAAATAAAATTTATATATGAAAATTAAGATAGTCAGATAAATTATATATTGTCAAAAAATTATTAAAAATTGATTGGATTTGATTTCAGACCCAAAGAGAGTCTGAAATAATTTATTTCAGACCCTCTTTGGGCCTAAAATATTTTTATTTCAGGCCCAATGAGGGGCTGAAATAATTCATTTCAGGCCCTCTATGGTCCTGAAATTATAAAATATAGAAAAATAAAAAAAAAATATAAAATATAATAGTTTTGATATATCAAATCCTTTTTAGTTTTTTCATGATCTGAAACTAGATTAGACACTAGCTTCATATATAAAATTAAAAAAAATAAAATAAAATAAATAAGGTAAAATATAAAAATAGAGATTTAAATAAATATATAATAAGAATAAAGTAAAATAAATAATATAGGTAAAAAATATATATAATATGAATAAATAATAAAGTAACAAATATAGAAGTGAGAAAGACAAAGTAAATATGTAAAGAGATTGTAGAGTTATACAAACTCTATTTTTTTTTATAAAAAAATAAATAGAGTTGGTAGAATTGTATATATTAGAAATATATAAAATAGAAATTAAAATAAAATTTATATATGGAAATTATGATGGTAAGATAGATTAGATATCCTCAAAATATTATTAAAAATCGATTAGATTTGATTTCACCCGAAATATTTGATTTCATACCCTAAGAAGGTATGAAATAATTCATTTCAGAGCCTCTTTTGTCCTGAAATTGTAAAATATAGAAAAATAAAAATAAAATAAAAATAACCAAAGATATATATAATATAATATAATAGTTTTGATATATCAGGCCCTCTTTAATTTTTTCAATATATGAAACTAGATTAGACACTAATTTCATATATAAATAAAAAAAAGAATAAAATAAAACAAATAAACTAAAATATAAAAAATAGAGGTTTAAATAAAGATATAATAAGAATAAAGAATAAGGTAAAATAAATAATATAAGTAAAAATATATATAATACGAATATATAATAAAGTAATAAATATAAAAGTGAAAGATAAAGTGAATATGTTAAGAGTTTGTAGAATTGTACAAACTCTATTTCTTTTATAAAAAAAGAAATAGAGTTGGTAGAATTGTATATATTAGAAATATATAAAATAGAAATTAAAATAAAGTTTATATATAAAAATTAAGATAGATTATATATTATAGAAAAAATAATTAAAAATCTATTAAATTTGATTTCAGACCTAAAGAGGGCATGAAATAATTCATTTCAAGTCCTCTTCAGCCTGCAATGAATTATTTTAGGCCCTATTTGGGGTCTAAAATCAAATCTAATTTAGAAAATATAGATAAAATAAAAAAAATAAAAAATATATAAAATATAATATTTTTGATATATCACTACCTTCTCTTTATTTTTTCAAGATCTGAAACTAGATTAAACACCAGCTACAAATATAAAATTAAAAAAAATATATAAATAAAATAAAATATAAAAAATAGAGATTGAAATAAAGATATAATAAGAATAAAGTAAAATAAATAATATAAGTAAAAAAAATATAATACAAATAAATAATAAAATAATAAATATAAAAAAGAGAATGATTAAGTAAAAATGTGAAGAGTCAAAAATAATAATAATAAAGATATAAATATAAAATATAGAAATACTAAAAAAAATAAAAAAAATAAAGAATGTATAAAATATAAATAAATAAATAATATTTTTATAGATTAAAAATATAAAGAAATAAATATAATAGAAATTAAAATAAAATATAAATGTGAAAAAAAATAATATAGATAATAAGATATAAAGATAAAAAATACAGAGATAAAAATGAGAGATAAAAAAGAGACAGTCTATATATGCTACAACCACTATATGGTGCATTATTCCGTGTCAAGTGGAACAATAGAAGAAGATCATTGCTAGTGGTTAAGACTAGTTTTGACGCTATAATTACTTTCTCCTAGCTCAACCTTACTTAGTGATATCATGTATTGAAAAATCCAAATATCTAAGGTCCATCAGTAGGTTTTGGTGAAAACTCACTGATAGACCTAGAAAAATTCGATTGTAACAATTTCAAATATTATAAATTTATGGTGTTGCAAAGACTTGAATTATGTTATTCAATGTGTGTTTAGGGTATTTCAATAGAGATATATGTTAGGACTAAAAGGAATTAGGATATCTCCACAATGGCATGATATTGCCCACTTTGGGCCTAAGCCCTCATGGTTTTGCTCTTGGGCTCTCCCAAAAGACCTCTTGCCAATGGAGATATCAAATTCCTTATAAACTTATGATCTTTTCATGCGTTATTCAATGTGGGACTAAGTTTGTACTCTTACAACCCCTAACAATCCCCCTCAAACAAAGGACCACATGCCCCCACCACAAACGGAAACCCTTTCTGTTCTTGATGTCTGATCCACGAAGATTTTATGCCCCTCGGTCCACCTGACCTACTAGGACTTCACCACCTAGCCGCAACTAGAACTGGTCCTCTTTGATCAAGACACAAGAGCCCACATATCCTTTATTTAACGCTTAACGCACATGGTTAAATTTGGATGAGCAACCTGGCTCTGCTACCAATTTGTTAGGACCAAAAAGGAATTAGGATATCTCCACAATGACATGATGCTCTGCTACCAATTTGTTAGGACCAAAAAGGAATTAGGATATCTCCACAATGACATGATATTATCCACTTTGGGCCTAAGCCCTCATGGTTTTGCTCTTGGGCTCTCCCAAAAGGCCTCTTGCCTATAGAGATATCAAATTCCTTATAAACCTATGATCTTTTCATGTGTTATTCAATGTGGGACTAAGTTTGTACTCTTGCAACCCCTAACAATGTACAATTAAATTCAATTTATATTTAAACAATCTTAAATATATCATATCATTGAAAAACATTTAGAAAACCCCTGAATAATTCATTTTAGAACTTCTTTGGGTCTGAAATAATTTTATTTCAGGCCCTCAGAATATAAAATATAAAAAATATAAATAAAATAAAAATAAGAAAGGATATATAAAATTAAAAAAAAGAAATAGAGTTCCTGGAATCTATATATTAGAAATATATAAAATAGAATTAAAATAAAAGTCGGATTGGAACTATTTATGAATATCATATCCTTTGAAATTAAAAATCTATTTTGGATATCAAAGGACCTGCAATTTAAGAATATCATGCCCTTTCATATTCAAAATCATTTTTTTCAAAAAAAATCATAAAATAAATATATAAAATAGAGATTAAAGATAAATGAAATATTTAAAGAGATAAAGAATATAAAAATATAAATGAATATATTATAAATGAATTATAATGCTTACATTGTATATTATTATGTATAATTCAATATAATTATTGTGTATACATTATATATTTATAGTTATAATTTATTTTATATTTTAAAAAAATATCATATATATAATATAATTCATTTATATTTATATTTTTTAAATCTATTTTATATATTTCTTTTACCTTTTATCTATATTTTATATATTTATTTATAATTAGAGATATATAGCGTATAGGCAAGAAGAGGTATATGAAATGAGAAAAGATGAGACTAGCTGAATCCGAAGAAAAATTTATTATTTTAAAATTAAATTATGAAAAGGTGGTTTAGATCGAAAAGTAAACTATAAAAAGGGGTTATTGGTAGGAAGATTATAAGAGGAAAGAGTTGATGTTATATGTGCTCTTTGATAAAAACAAATCATAGGACACTTTTTGGTAAATCTGATTTTTCACGTGTGTCATTTGGTAAAATGTCGAATATAATTTAATTTGGTAGGTGTGTTCCTTTTTTGGCTATGAAGATGCAGACGAGATCCTCTGTCCCATTGGATCCCTTTCCCCCTGTCCCTGTCCTACATTCGTCAGCGATGGTCGATGAGTCGTTTGATCGTCGATCGGACACTATCGATAGTTTTTTATCGTCGTCCCGAATCAAACGATATCCTGCGAGAACGGTAAATCGGTGAATCGCAATTGCAATCTCTATGAATTTGACAGTGAATCTGGCGAGATCACAATTACGATGATCCTGACGAGTTTACTATATCCTCTAAAATATAATTTTATTTAAATGAGGGTCACGAACGATGATTTCCGATTCCGATTGATGATCATACGAATCGTTAGTGATCGATCACAAAAAAAAAAAAAAAAAAAATGGAACTATGAGAGAGAGAGAGAGAGAGAGAGAGAGAGAGAGAGTAGGCCTCGTGAGCATTCGTCTTCGCCTTCTGGCAATGAAAGATGGGAACAACTGACAACTGACAAACGTAAAGTTGTCCCCGTATATATAATTTTCCCAATCCATGATACTCCTTGCTGCTACGGTCGAGATTCACTGGGATTATTATATCCCCTAAAAGGTAGGGCAAAATCGCCTCAATTGTCATGGCTTCGGCGGCAGCGGAAATGGATCTGGTCGATATACTCGACGCCTCCTCCGGCCCGATCGACATCGCCAGGTACGTCGACTTCGTCCGCGACCCCGCGGCGGGCGCGATCGCCACCTTCGAAGGCACGACCCGCGACACCTTCGAGGGCAAACGCGTGGAGGAGCTTCGGTACGAGGCCTACGTGCCGATGGCGGCGCGTCGCCTCGCCGCCGTCTGCGCGGAGGCGCGGGCTTCCTGGCCGCTCCTCCGCCTCGCGGTGGCGCACCGCCTGGGGACGGTGGGGGTGGGAGAGGCCAGCGTGTTCGTGGCGGCGTCGGCGGTGCACCGGGCGGAGGCGATGGAAGCGTGCCGCTATTTGATCGATGAGGTGAAGGCGTCGGTGCCGATTTGGAAGAAGGAGGTGTACGAGAACGGGGAGGTGTGGAAGGAGAACAAAGAGTTCCTCGAGAGGAGGGCGGCCCATCACGTGATGGACCCGGCCCACGACAACGGCGAAGAATAAGATGAAGCATTCACCGTCTGACGTGTAGCGGACGATTGCTTGAATTTGTATCGACAACGAAGAATCAAAATAAACTCCACTGTAATTTTTAATTATCGTGGAGATTATCTTCCTTTGTTCTACTATTTGTAAGCGGTTATTGATTGCAAGATTTAAAATAAAATGTATAAATTTAAGTTCAATGCTTAGGTCATTGCTAAATTATTTTCCCAGGCCCTCTTGGTTCTTCACGCCAACTCCAATATGAGTGTTTTTTATTGAAATTATACTAAATTTCAATCCGTATGGAATATTTATTTTAGGGAAAAAATAGAAAAAAATTATTATTATTTTATTAATTTCGGAATCTCGTAAAACCTGGCCCTTCGTAATAACATTTCATATTATATCCTCATTTACTGATAGGTTATATTTCATTATCTAAGAATCACACATTATTTAAATAAAAAAAGTTAAATAATATAATCTTAAATATATAATTAATATTATCAATAATAATCTTCAATCAAATATGAGTCGAAATAAAATACTGATATCAGAAAAACATCATCCAAGTAATTTGCTATGGTAATCAAAACTATAAGAATCAGGTTTTGGCTGACTAAATGATTGGATAGGCATCAACCAAAACCAAAATCAAAAATTAATGAGATAATTTTATTTAAAAAAAAAACCAAAACCAAAATCAAAACCAAACATTGAACACAAAATCACCGACCTCCACCCGTCCATAAACTAATGAGAAGTCAACAAGGCATTGACAAGGCACAGGTAACAACCAAGCAGCAGGACGATTTGATTTCTGGCTTTTACTATAACCTCTCGCCTTTAGCATTTGCATTTCCAGCTTAGGGTCAAACCATAAAAAGAAGGTTGATTCTCCTCTTCTCGTGCTTTTGACTTCTTGTTACCTTTGGCATTCTTATCTTCCTTGTCCATACTTTCTCAACTTCTTGCTCATTGTTTTGTTGTGTCGATTTATCAGAATGCCTTAGCAGAACTGAACTTCCAGGCCATGGGCGAGAAGATTGAGATATCTTTGGAAGCTGTTTTTTTTTTTTACAGAAATGAATCAAACAGTAGTGAGATTATGAAAATTTGCAGAGGGTATTAACAGCCAAAGAAAACGCAAAAGTATTAGTCGAAGAAGTTCACACCTCGCTCCCTCCAAAGAAACTTGCTCGAAGCTACATTAGAATTGTCAAACCTATAACAAGAAAAAAAAAATGGACATAAAAAAGAACAGAAAGTAATGGATAGTTCAGTGCTAGTCCGAACTAATTAGGACTGACAGGAATCTTTTCCCTCCATTGAATAATACAAATAAACTGAATAGTGTAAGTTTTAACCATCTAGGATAAATAACATCAGCATGAGAAAAATTGTACGAAACATAAGGTTTGCAAGACATATACCATGTTACAAATGGAAATAAGCAAAAAAATTATTAAAAAAAATAAATTGTCTCGCAAAAGAATTAGAAGCAAGTTATTCAGGAAACTTCTATGCATTCAAAAAAAAAAAAAAAGGAGCTAGTGAACATGATTCCTACTCCCGGGGGGACTAGCTCAGTTACTAATCCACTAATCCTCAGCCTTGAGTGATGGAAATGTAATAGTGTGCATCCTAATGATAGTAGACTTCTATCGACCACATGCCGGAATAGATGAGATCAATTGAACAAAGAAAAATATGGCACTTTATCTTTTTCATGCTTAACAAATGGAACACTACGGATGAGAACAGCTGAAAATATGTGATGGGCACATGGAAAGGAAAATTTGGATCCAATTGTCACAGCAGCAAATAATTATATTCAATTTATTTGACTAAAGAGATTATTAACTAAAGGATACATGAATCTGTATTAGCTACAGATATATTTATGTGTACATTTGTGCTTAATCAGAAAAAGGGAAATATATATATCCTAGAAATCCGAGCATAATCAACAAATAATTTCAGATGATGAAAAAATGCTCAAGAAATAGATTAGAATCTTATGGGCAGTCTAAGAGAACTTAAAAACATATTTTTTGATTTCATATAATTTAATATAAAACTTTTGTTAAATTTTTGAAACATATTAAACGTCCTTAATGTTTTGCCGCCTCTAAAAAAAATCAGTGTAATTTGCTCCCCTCCACTCGTATCCTCCATGCGCCACTGCCTCCAATGTTACTAAAACTTTTGCTACTATCAGAAGCAATAGATAGAACAATCAGAGAAAAGACTTTTGAATTATATTATTCATTATCCAAAGTGACAGTTGATAGGGATATAACAGATAAGATTAATTTTGAGTAACAAATAATTATACAAAATATAAAAAGATACAAATTTCTGATTATTGCACACATGTCAATTTAGTTAGTGACCTATGAGCTTATCCCAAAACTACGTGGTTTCTAAAATAAAATTGCCAAAACAGCAAGCCATCATCATAGCAAAAATAAATAAATAAATAAAATAACAAGGTTGTGTAATGCCACGAACTTGGTGAAGGATCAAAACACACAAAAGAAGATATAGAAACAAATTATTCGAACCATACAATTGGAAAAAGCGATTCTAACTTACAAAATCTGGACGTCGGACAAGTATTTGAGGAACAGTAAAAGCAAGATTCATCACACTCACCTGGAGTCCTGAACAACGAAACTAAGATATAGAAAGCCAAGTGAATCCATGCAGCCGTCCTTGGCAAAAATCATAAAAAAAACTACGAATATTCTGTGTGTACCTAATCATACTGACCTAGTTTTTTCCTCTACCTCCATGTAGCTAATTCTTCAGAGAAAATAATCTAAAAGTAGATTGAATGAATAACTATAAACTTGATTGTTCTTTCCATTTTCAGTCATTTCTTCTTCGTGGGTGGAATTCAGTTTTTAAGAGAGATTTCACTACTATATTATTTATATATGGTAGATCCAATCAACAGTCAAAGTTTTCTAATTCAACATAAATCAAAGAATGTGACTATTGCATTTTAGGGGGGAAAAAGGAAGAAAGAAGATGATCAGATAGAACAATTTAATTAGATACTGCTAATAAGCATTTTGATCAAATGAAATCACTGGCATAATGTAAGAAAGCGCATCGTTCAATAGTGCTAAAGAGATAAGGAAACAAACGGACTCGTGTGATCAGGATGTCAAGGCAGAGAATCGTGGCTTGGAGGTCGTCATCTGGGGAAGGGATAAGATTAAGATCAAATGGAAGTGTATGCTGGTATGTGGAAGCGATGTCACGCTCGTCGTCAACTACGGAGGCCGACGAGCCGCAGTCACTGTGGCAATCTTCGTCGTTGTCTAGAGTTCTCTGGGAAAGTGGTTTGGTCTGCTTCTCTATCTGCGACACGCGTCGGTGGCTCAGCGTCGCGAACGGAGGCACAGGAAGACGTGGCCCGCTGAAATACTCCACGGTGCTGCTGTGGCTGCTTGACGTCGGCCGTTGCAAAGAGGACGGCGGCGGATCATGGTGGTCGTCGCCGAAGGGAAACCGGGCGGAGGGAGGGCAGCGGAATGCAGGTGTAGGGGTGGGAGACGCGGCGGCGGCGGCGAGGGGAAAGTTGGTCTTGGCCTTGGGACCACGGAACGAGCGAGCGGCGGAATCGTAAGCGAGGGCGGCGGCCTCGGCCGAATCGAAGGTGCCGAGCCACACCCTGACCTTCTTCCAGGGGTCCCTGATCTCGGCCGCGAACCGCCCCCACGGCCGCTTGCGCACGCCACGGAACCGCGTCTCCGCTACCGCCGCCGCCGGCTCCACTGGAACTCGACCTTTCCTCATCTGGCCAACAGATCGACGGAATGAAAAGGAGCAGAAGAAAGGGGGAAGAGGGAGCGAGAGATGGGATCAAAACAAGAGGAGTGCTGATTTCGCCATGTCGAATAGTTCGAAATTAAGGAAATAAATTAGCTCGTTGCTCCATCGGTTGCTATCGATCGCCACCCGAAGAAGGAAGACGACTTGTTTGTATGCCCCGTGAGATCACATCTCCGTCTCCACCCTTTCCTTCCTTTTTCCATTTTTCCTTTTCCTTTTCCTTTTCCTCCCCCTTCCCCAGCCTTTTCTCTTTCAGGATGATTTCTTTTATTTCCAATCACCTTCCTGTTTTTTTCGAAATGACAAATCTGCCATCGTTATAAATTATGCTATTAGGTTGGTCTAATAAAAAATTGATTTCAGCCCTCAAACATTGCCTTTTATCGAAATCGGTCCCTCGAATGGGGGTTCCGCAGGCAGCGGTGAAAGGCGAGCTGTGGCGATAAGAAGGCGAATGGGATTCGACCTAATAGCACGCTGGGTATCTTGGCTTCCGAGGCCGATCTTTATTTGGCAATCATCGTCATATAAGCGATCGCAAAGATTGAAACACTTTTTTTTTAAAAAAAATCTACAGCTTGGAAAGGTAAATAAATGAAAGAGCAGGACCTCTTGTATTTACCAATCATATTAACATTATGCAGAATTAAAATAAAGAAAAGACGAAGAAAAATAAGATCAATTAAATTAATCTATTTGATCGTGGACTTCTTGAGGCCCCACGATCTCCGTCCTGCGGCCCTCCCGCCCTCATTCTTCAGCATCTGAAGCAAGAAATCGTTCCACGTGTCGATGGGCCCCGGCAGGCACCAGTGGACGCAGTCGTTGTACAACGTCACGTTCTCGTCCCCCCGGTGGCCGTACCGGCTCGGGTGGCCGTCCGGCCTCAGCAGCGTCGCGTCGGTGGTGTCCAGCAGCCGGAACTTTGCCCGCCCCGCCCTCGTGGCCTCCGCGTACTCCTCCAGCTGCGTCATGTACATCTCCAGGCTGTATCCGTCCAGCCTAGTCTCGTTGCTCCGGAACGGCCGCCGGCGCACGCAGTTGCCGCCCTTGTCCCACTCCCCGTTCTCGAAGTGCGACGGCGCGAAGGTGCGCAGGAAGACGAGTCCCCCGAAATTTCCGGCGTCGGCGAGGTTGTTGAGGATCCGGAAGGCCAGCCGGAAGGCGCGCCGGTAGCTGTAGTGCATGGTGAGGTCGGTGACGTTGGGATCGAGGCAGTAGTGGCAGCCGACCAAGTTACGGCTCTCGTAGAACATGCTCGGCCGGAGGAACCAGTGGCCGGCCGAGATGATCACGTAGTCGAACCCGGTCAACTGCGTCGTCCAGTTAGTGTCCGGTTCGTCTAGGTAGAGATTGAAGAGCCCAGTCCGCGTCGGCCCGTTCGCGTTCGCCTCTTCTGACCGCACCAGGAACGGCGACCAGAAGCTGGCGATGGTGAAATTGTGCGTAGGGAAATGGTAGCGCTTGAACCGATCGTCCTTCGTCGGCGACGCATCCACAGAGTAAGTCACCTGTATCGATCTCAACGAATTTAGCATCATTTTTTTAAAAATCCTGTAAGGAAATACAATTAATTACCCTGAGGAGGAAGCAGATGAGGGACTGCATTTGGTTTCTGCCGACAGAGTCGCCGACGAAGGCCAGGGACTTGCCGCGGACGAGCTCCAGGAACTGGCCGGGGTTGAAGACTGGGAGGTCGCAGTCGTTGGGCTTCCACTTCCACTTCATAAACTCGTTGTCCGGCCTTCCAAACTTCATGCAGTTCTGGTGGTCATGGATTGCCCAGCAGCTCTCGTTGGTGTAGTAGGGCGCGCTGGGGTTGGGCACCCATTCCCCTCGAAATATATCGCATCTCGACGACGGATATCTCTTCCCCACCAGTCTAATTGAACCTGAACGGGACGACGACGACGACGACGACGACGATAGGGGAGAGGATAAGTCCGATGAAGTGGATGCGAGCGAAGTGGCGAGCAACGGGAAGAGGTACAGAGGGATGATGGTGAGGAGTACCAAGGAGAAGGTAAGGAGCAGGACAATCTTTGGGGTGTTCTGAAGGCTTGTAATTCTATTTCCTGTAGTTTGGAGCTCCGAGGAAGGAGGCGGCTTCATGGTGCGATGTGTACAAGAACACGATTAACTGCAACAAACTTCGGCACTACATTTGTACACATATATTGACACTCTCTCAGCTTGCAAATTATTTGCACGAAGAATTAAATATAAAATAAAGATGCTGCTGGTGGAAGGTTAAAGTCATGAAGTTGCCAAAGCACCAACTCGTTAAATTCCACAATCTCAAAGAGGAAAAGCTACGCAAGAAGTAGACTTTTCTCTCCTTGAAGTATATACAAAGAAATTTTAAAACAATATATATTGCATTCCATGTAAAGATTTCAACTCTACTGCCTTGAAGTTGGAATTAAAGCTCTGCATGCAGTAATTAACTAATTGCCAGCAGCCTTCTTCAAATTATTGAGCTAATAGCTACCTAATGGAACAATTTCTCAAGAATCTTGCTTAATTATATATGGCATGCAAGATTAATCATGGAACTTCTCTATTCACGCTTTGTTTGAAAATTGAATTAAAGTTTTTTTAATAATTAAATTACTCAAAAATCTAATTCAAACCAGGTGCTTTATAATACTTAAAGAACACTGTTTGTTAAAAAAGCAATGCATGAGGATTATGCAGCTGCTGCCGACAGTACTCAGTGATATAATACTTTGTGTCAATCAGTGATATTAGACAGGTAAGCGGTTCATATCACCTGTGTTTGGTGCACCAGCATCAATCCATCACCACCGTCAATTTTATGGGATATAATTAATTATATTCCAAGGAGATAAAAAAAAAAATTGATCAGAGCTGGTGACAATGAGCTCTGAACGGAACAATAATGTCTCGTGCTGTTAGTTGCATGGATTAGACCAATTCAAACAACTCATAGTTCATAACTATAAGCAATATAATTAATTCGCGTGTTAGAAGAGATTAGAGACAATTTTAGCGTGTTGACTCTCTTTGTATATGCATGTATATAGTGTCAACGCTCCCTGATAAAATTTCTAAAAAGCATTTTATTAAAAACATTTTATTTATTTTTGAACATTAGTTTAAAACTAGGTTGCCCCCTTATAAGCACACAAAATCTAGTACTCTTTATGGGTGCCTGGCAACTTCTCCTTGATCTTCTCCATGAATCCCTTCTTCTCGTGCTCGTGTTCGTACTCTCCCTCCTGCTCCCTCGTCTTCTCCTCTTCACTCTTGTGAGCACCCGGTAACTTCTCTTTGATCTTCTCCTTCAGTGCCTTCTTCTTCTTCTTCCGCCGGCCGCCCATCCCATCATCCTCCGACTGCATGCGGATTGTTCGGATATCCATGTCAAGGTTCCTACACATTAATCTTCGGAATTAATTAATTAACTAACTAAAATGTGCTTACTGAGCTGGAGCTTGAGCTGCCGGAGCGGTGGAGGATTCCAGTGACTCCGGCGCTCTGGTGGTGCTTCTCCTCGCCGGCGTCGACGCCGCCATAGCCTTGGCTGACGGGGAGGCGGTTGCCGTACTCGTCGGTGCGGATGGGGTTGCCGTATGCGTCCGTCTGCGGGTACATGTCACTGCGCTCCTCCCTCTTGTATTCCATCGCTGATATGATCGATCGGCCTGCTTCCCTTCGTCGTTATTCCGGCGACAATGGCTTATGCCGAGATGAATGATGATAAGGATATATAAATAGAGCGGGGATGTCTGGTGACTCAGCGCCGTGGTCGCTACGTGGAAGGTTGCCCGCTAGCACACGTGTGATGCGGAGGTGGTGCGACGTCGTCGAGCTGCCTGGGCGACACATGTGGCTCTGAGCGTGGCTTCTCCGCGAAGGTGGTTCCATTGACGTGCGGGGCATTGTGCATGAATATGCCTACAGTGCAGGAATTGAATCGTATTAAACTCGATCGGTTGATATAGAAAATTCTCATCCAATCGCTCATTTTTTATTATTTAACGTAATAAACATTATAATTTTATTTAAAAAATCATTTTTAAAAATAAATTATCTTTTATGAGAAGTTACAAGTTAGCTAATGAAGTTATTTTTAGTCCTTGTAAAATAAAACATCGATAACATGTAATCAAATATGATCCTGTCGCCGAGCGAAACGGAGCCGCAACCGGATGACGATGTAGAGAGGAGTGACGCGGATGTGACGGGATGTCCTCGCTCCAGAATGACCAGCAGGTGGGGGGGGGGGCCGAATGGAAGAAGTAGCCTGGTGGATCTCCGACGGGATGACCTGAAACTGCTGGAGAAGATGACCGTTAGCAACCTAGCCGGGAAGCGTCCCGGCAAGGCCCTCCGACGGTCAAGTCAGTACTCCGGTGAACAAGCAAATAGAGGAGCACTGTAGACGAGAAGCTATGCGCGCGTACCTGATAATGAGGAGGGAGGGGCTTATATAGCCGGGGAAAAGGACCAAGTCTGACATGTGTCAGGATCTTCTGACAGTGTCAGGGGATTTTGGTATGGTTATGTTGATTTGATTTTGACCTGTGTCAGGATTCTCGGACAGGGCCAGGGGATTTCGGTATGGTTATGTTGATGTGTAGCCAACATTCTTTGTCATATACTATTTGTCTTATGTGAGGACAAAGACCGGTTCCTGTACGCCCCCTACCGGCGCCGTCTGACACCAACGGCGTGACAGGGAGTGTCAGTTCACACGAGTGGTGACAGCCGGTTACCTGCAGCTGGTGCAGGTGTATTTTGTCTTTACCCCAGGGTAATTCCGAGAGAGTGCCCGAGTGGACACCGAGACGGCACGCCCGGATGGATATCAAGTATGGGTGTAAATGACTGCCGGGCGGATGCACTCGGATGAACGAGGCGTGTAAGCCTTAATGTGGTCGGCCGGAAATACTCGGATAAGCGAGGCGTGTAAGCCTTAATGTGGTCGGCCGGAAATACTCGGATAAACGAGGCGTGTAAGCCTTAATGTGGTCGGCCGAGTTTGACCGGCCGGATGAACCGCTACACTTATTCTAACCGGCCGCCTTGAGTCCGACCGGCCGGCGGAGACCCTGGGCCCGGCCAGGATGTTTGTCGAGTTGGCTACGCATACAATGACGTGGACCCTGAAACTGGCCAGGTCGTTTGCCACGCTGGCTGCCCGTACGGTGCCAAAGATAGGGCGGGATCAATAGCCTTCCCCTCAAGTCTAGTCGAAGGAGGCGATCAGTCCGACTGACTGGACTACAAGTGTGTACAACCATTCTGCGGCCGAGCGATTTTGCCCTTTTAATATCCGGCCGGCTTAACCCGATGCTCAACAGCTGGCGCTGTGTATGCTTGCCCTGTCTGGGCGGAAGGAGATTGTCGGTCGAGAGGGGCGTGGGCCGCCACGCACCCTACTCTTTTTTAACGAGGCCGTCCGACTGGACGAAGCATGATAGAGGAGCGTGGACCGCCACGCATCCCCGACCAACCATTGACATGATGAAGATGTCTGGGCGGATGAAGATTTTGACTGGAGGAACGTGGGTCGCCACGTCCTCGTGCATTGTCCTGCGTAAGCAGAATAACTATTCCCGACTGAAGGGAGCGTGGATCGCCACGCGTCCGTATATTGTGAATGCGTCCGACCGGACGAATATTGTTAGTTGATGAGAGATATGCTGAATATGTTTGGGCGGGAGAGCGTTTGCCTTGAGTCGCAAGAAAGGTGGAGTGCCATGCGCCCCTAGACGATTTTCTCGTGATTGCCCGAGTCAGTCAATTAATGGGGACGCGACATTCTAAGTCGAATGAGGCGATGTGATATGCCCGATGCGACCGGTGCCTTAACGGCATCACCTCCGCTTTAATGATCCGGGCCACGTGGCGCACGCTGGTTGATCGACCGGGATGCGATTTATCCCCATGATTACGAGCTTTTAATGGCCATTAACGCGCGTAATTCTTTCCGCCACGCGGCAGCTTCCGGCTGGCCGACACGACGACGCGCCCTGTCGCCGATGCAGGCGACGTCAGCACCCGCGGCGCGTCTTTTCGAGGCCGATTCGTGGGACGCTTCAATGGCATGGATGAGGCGATCTCCGTACGCGTGGCTCGCCATCGGACGGTCTCCCTTCTTTTGGCCTAACTATAAATAGGCCTCCCTCTTCGCCGAAACCCTCATTTGCTTCTCCACTGTTCTCCCTCTAACTCGGTGCTTCTCGCTGCTCGCCGCCGTCTTCGCGTGTCGCCGTCACCCTCGTGCTTCTCCGCCGGTTAATCCTTTCACCACCGCCTACGGTCAGATTCTCCCTTTTCTTCCCTTTCTTTCTGCTCCATGGCTGCCCCTACGTGGTATACCTCTGTCGAGTCTTCCCTTCACGACGAGACCGTCTCCGATCTCCGACTGGCCTACGACGTCCCTGAAAACTATCACATTGCCGTTCCTACGAAGGCTGACCGACCACACAAGCCCCCGACCGGTTTCTTTGTGTTTTTCCGGGACCAACATATGTCTGGCCTGCGCTACCCTCTTCATCCCTTTATAGTAGACTTCTGTAACTTTTTCCATGTGCCTATCTTCCAGCTCTCTCCCAACGCCATTCGCATATTGTGTAACATAATAGTTCTCTTTACCCTTTACCGAGTCCCCCTCCGACCGGAGGTTCTTTACTTCTTTTACTACCCGAAGAAACAGGAGGCCGGGAATTTCTTTCTCCAAGCCCGGGCCAAATTATCCATAGTGGAGAATATTCCTTCCTCGAATAAGGGATGGAAAACCCATTTCTTCTTCATAAGCCCTCCGACCAGCCCCGGGTTCCCGATCGGATGGGTTGAAGACCTGCCCCTTATAGCTCCCTTAAAAAATTTTAAATCCGACCCCTTATTTACCCTGGCTGTTTCTCGACTCGGGGGCCTCCGCTTCGACGGCATGAGACTTCTCAATGACGCCGTCTTGTACATATTTGGGCTGAGCCGAGTGCCTGCCGCCCTGCCCGGCACCTTCTGTAAGTCATTTTT
Source organism: Boesenbergia rotunda (assembly GCA_024364735.1). Classification (NCBI taxonomy): domain Eukaryota; kingdom Viridiplantae; phylum Streptophyta; class Magnoliopsida; order Zingiberales; family Zingiberaceae; genus Boesenbergia; species Boesenbergia rotunda. The sequence goes on from JAGFNQ010004611.1 coordinate 443,708, forward strand.
TGTTTCGTACTCCTTTCTCCCTAACTCAATATCCTATGATTTTACAGCCGAGATGATGTGGGAAGCGGCCCTCGATGAGGCCCTGGGCCTGGCAGACGAAGAGATAAACGCCCGGGCGGCCGAACAAATGCGTCTGAGCGCGGAGCCCGCCCCTCAGGCTCCTTCTGCCCAACCAGCGGCGACTGGTTCTAGGGAGCCGGTCGGCTCATCCAAATCTTCTGCCCCTGCAAGATCTTCCGGCAAGCAGAAGGTTCAGCCTTCCATGCAGAAGTCCCTGCCTTCCAAGCGGAAGGCCAGCGCTTCTATCCGTATAGAGGAACCGACGGAGGTAGGTCGGTCCTCTTCTGAATCTCCCGACCCGCAACCTTTGAAGAGGCGCCCGAGGACTTCTGCGTCGGGTTCTTACTCTCAACCTGCAGAGGCAACTGCCAGCCCGGCTAGAGCGAGCCAGTCAGCTGACGCACCGGATTCGTCTCGCTCGGGAGAACGGCGCTCGCAGCCGTGTGCCTATGGCGTATATCTCCCCTCGGTCGACCCAGCGGCCCCCTGTGAAGTCCAGCAGCGGCTTACCCTTTACGGGGAATTGGCGGACTGCTGGGAGCAGGGCATGAGGGAGGGGACTTCCAGGCCCCCGATCCGACTGGCCGACCAGTTCCTTCAGGACGCTACTCATGTAAGTCTGATGCTTCGATGCTTAATTAACTTGCTTCTTTCTAACATTTTTATTGTAGTTTTGGGCCTCCTGCTCGAGCGTCGCCTATTCCTTGGTTATCAACACCAGGGGACGCCGAGCGGCCGAACGGCGGCTCGAGGAATTGGAGCTCCGCCAGGCGCACGCTAACTTACCGGCCGGCGAGGAGGGTACAGCTATACTCCGCTCGGAGATACTGGACCTTAAGGAAAAACTCCGTTCCGCCGAGGCGCTGCTGACGGAGGAAACCACCCGAGCGGAGGCAGCCGAGCGGGCGTATGCCCGATCTTCCTCCCTGCACGCAACCCTTGAGCAGGAGAGGAAGAAGGCTCTGGACCTGCAGCGCCGTGCCCGATCGGACCTCGACAAGAAGGCTGTCGAGGCCCAAGCCTTGAAGGCGGAGCTAGACAAGATGATGAAGTCCTCGGAGGAGCTCCAGACGACCCTGAACGAAAAAGAGCAGGAGCTGGCGACTCGGGAGTCGGACTTGAATGCCAAAGAGAAGGCTTTAGACATACGAGGAGACGAGCTCCATTTGTCTGAAGGAATGCTGGCCTCTCAAGCCGTTGCCTTGGAGGAGAAGGACAAGGAGCTAGCTAACCTCCGGGCGGAAATTGACAGCCTGAAGCTGCATCAAGCAGGCGAGCCCGCTCGGATGGACGCACATCGCCTGGCTTATATCAACTCTAAAGAGTTCGGCACGCAGCTGGGCAAGCGGACATCTGGTATGTTCCAGATGGGCTTAGACAGCGCCGTTCTGCAGCTCCAAGAGAGCGGCCATCTGCCTGCCGACCTCCCTATCAATGCCGTCCAAGTCAGCCGGGTCAAGGAGCTACTCCCTAAGGACTTCTTCCAGCCCTTTACTTAATTTTAATCATGTAATCTTGAGCCGCCGGTTGGGGCTATCCTTTTTGTACTGCTTCCGAGTCAATAAAAAAAACTTTTTCCTTTAACGTGTTATTTTAGATAATGACTAAGCAAATGTTGCTGATCGACTAGACGGGTGGGGGATTTGGATCACCTTAAACCCGACCAGAGAGCCGAATTAAGCGCAGGAAAAATGGTTGTGCAAGGTAGACGACTGGTTGATCTGACTGAGGGGTGTGGGTCGCCACACGCCCGGTCGGAGAACCAAATCAAGTGTAAGTTAGCCGGCTGGTCGGTCCGACTGAGGGGTGTGGGTCGCCACACGCCCGGTCGGGGAACCAAATCAAGTGTAAGTTAGCCGGCTGGTCGGTCCGACTGAGGGGTGTGGGTCGCCACACGCCCGGTCGGGGAACCAAACCCAATATAAGTATGTTAGGCTTCCCAGGCTTCTGGAGGGACCAATCTTCCACGTGGGCCGCCACGCTTCCGACCGGGAACCAGTCCAGGCTTCCGAGTGGGCTGACGCTTCCGGTCAGTCGCCGACTCAGGCTTCCAAAGGGAACCAATCTTCTGCGTGGGACGCCACGCATCCGACCGGACACCGCTTCAGGCTTCCGGGTGGGCCAATCTTCCACGTGGGCCGCCACGCTTTCGACCGGGAACCAGTCCAGGCTTCCGAGTGGGCTGACGCTTCCGGTCAGTCGCCGACTCAGGCTTCCAAAGGGAACCAATCTTCTGCGTGGGACGCCACGCATCCGACCGGACACCGCTTCAGGCTTCCGGATGGGCCAATCTTCCACGTGGGCCGCCACGCTTCCGACCGGGAACCAGTCCAGGCTTCCGAGTGGGCTGACGCTTCCGGTCAGTCGCCGACTCAGGCTTCCAAAGGGAACCAATCTTCTGCGTGGGACGCCACGCATCCGACCGGACACCGCTTCAGGCTTCCGGATGGGCCAATCTTCCACGTGGGCCGCCACGCTTCCGACCGGGAACCAGTCCAGGCTTCCGAGTGGGCTGACGCTTCCGGTCAGTCGCCGACTCAGGCTTCCAAAGGGAACCAATCTTCTGCGTGGGACGCCACGCATCCGACCGACACCGCTTCAGGCTTCCGGATGGGCCAATCTTCCACGTGGGCCGCCACGCTTCCGACCGGGACCATCCAGGCTTCCGAGTGGGCTGACGCTTCCAGTCAGTCACCACTCAGGCTTCTGGAGGGTACGACGCGTCAGCCTGCGTCCCGTCCAGGTATGACTTGCCTTGTGTGGCCGACCGATAACTTCGGTCGGGAGAGCCTTTCGTTATAGATAGAATGCTGCGTTTTACAAGATTACATCACTCTAGGGCTCTCTGTACATTTGCAAGTGTAGGGAACTCCACGGTCGGTCAAGCCTTTTTCCATGTTCATCCTCCAAGTAGTAAGCGCCTGAATGCAATTTCTCTACTACCTTGAAAGGCCCGCCCCACTGTGGTTGTAATTTGTTAACATCACCGACCGGCTTTATACGTTTCCAGACTAGGTCCCCGGCTCGAAACGAGCGCGGCAACACCTTCTGGTCGTATCTTTGTTTCATACGCTGACGGTACACGAACATCCGGGCGGCTGCTTTTTCCCGGACTTCCTCTATGAGGTCAAGCTCTAAGCGCCTTCTTTCGTCATTCCCTTCGTCGTAGCTTATCCGCCGGTCAGATTCACAACCGACCTCGACCGGCACCACCGCCTCGCTGCCGTAGACTAGGTGGAAAGGCGTCTGCCCGGTCGCTTCTCTGGGTGTGGTTCTGTTTGCCCAAAGGACCCCGGGCAGCTGCTCTACCCAGTTGGTTCCTGCATGGTCCAGCTTTGTTTTGAGCCCTCTCAAGATTTCCCGATTGGCGACTTCTGCCTGGCCGTTGCTCTGTGGATACGCCACAGATGTAAAGGCCTGCTGGATGCCGTATTCCGAGCACCACTCTTTGATTTTCTTCCCTTGAAACTGCCGACCGTTGTCAGAAACCAACTTGTGGGGGATCCCGTATCTGCATAAAATGTTTTGCCACAAGAACTTAATCACCGCCTGCTCGGTGATCCGGGCCAGCGCCTCTGCTTCCACCCATTTAGAGAAGTAATCCACCGCGACCAACAAGAACTTCTTCTGGGCGGGAGCGAGCGGAAAGGGACCTACGATATCCATGCCCCATTGGTCAAACGGGCAAGAGACAGCAGATGTCTTCATTACTTCGGTCGGCCGGTGCGGCAGGCACTGGTGTTTTTGACATGAGATGCATGTTGCGGCCAGCCGGTCGGCATCCTTCTGCAAAGTTGGCCAATAATACCCGGCCAACAGAGCCTTCCGGGCGGTGGCTCTACCACCCGAATGAGTACTGCATACCCCCATATGGACCTCACGGAGCACATAATCTGCGTCTTCACTGCCAAGGCATTTGAGTAATGGCCGGGCGTGAGCCCGTTTATAGAGGACATCTCCGACCATGGTATATTGCACGGCTCTCTTTCTGAGCATCCGAGCCTCCTCCCGGTCGGATGGTACTTCTCCCCTGGTCAAGAATGCAATCAATGGAGTTCTCCAATCGGTCTCCAATTCGATCTCTGCTTGCTGCTCGATTTGCATGACGAATAAGGCATGGCAGGCCGGCCGAGGGACCACCCAAGCTCCGACTGCGCTAGCTAATTTGGCTAGCTCATCCGCTTTCAAGTTGCTTTCCCGAGGGATCTTCTGTAAGAGTACCTCCCTGAAACCCGCCTTCAGCTGTTCATAAGCATCGATGTACTCTTGCAGCCGGCTGCTGTTGACTTCGAAATTACCGGCCAGTTGCTGTATGGCAAGTTGCGAATCTGAGTATAGCCACACCCGAGTGGCGCCGACATGCCGGGCGGCTTGCAGACCGGCTAGAAGTGCTTCATATTCAGCTTCATTATTAGTCGCCTTGTGTTCTAGCCGCACGGACAGGTGTAGCCGTTCTTCTTCGGGTGAAACCATGAGAACGCCGATTCCGCTTCCTTGTCGAGAAGATGCCCCATCAACGTACACCTTCCATACGCCCTCGGCTTCGTCGGGATGCCATTCCGTGAGAAAATCGGCTAAGGCTTGAGCCTTGATAGCCGGTCGGGGTTGATATTGTATGTCATACTCACTCAGCTCAGTTGTCCATTTGACTAGCCGCCCTGAGGCGTCTGGGTTAGTGAGCACCCGACCCAAGTTACTGTTAGTCAATACAGTAATTGGGTGAGATAAGAAGTATGGTCTGAGTCGCCGGGCGGCTAAGAATAGTATGTAGCCCAATTTTTCGAGTGTCGTGTACCGACACTCGGCTCCTTTAAATAAGTGGGCAAAGAAGTACACCGGCCTTTGCTCAGTTTTTTCTTGCCGGGCCAGCACCATGCTGCCCGAGTCGGAGGAAGCCGCTAAGTATACATATAAACTCTCATTCGGCTCCGGCCGGGAGAGTGTCGGTAGCTCAGACAGATAAGCTTTCAGCTCCTCGAAGGCCCTGTCACATTCTGCGTCCCACTGAAATTTGGTGGCCCGGCGTAAGGTCTTGAAGAATGGCAGACCCCGTTCGGCTGACCGGGAAATGAACCTTGACAAGGCCGTTATCCGCCCCATCAGCCGTTGAGCTTCTCTGAGATTCCTTGGAGCCGGCATCTCCATGATGGCCTTTACTTTGCCCGGATTTGCTTCGATTCCCCGCTCGGTAACTATATAGCCGAGGAACTTCCCGCTTCGAGCCCCGAATAGACATTTGGCCGGATTAAGCTTCAGACCAAACCGCCGTAGAGTTTGGCAAGTTTCTTCAATGTCGGGGATTAGTTCTTCTGCCCGGGCAGTCTTGATCAGAATATCGTCGACGTATACTTCGACGTTACGCCCCATCTGCGACCGGAACACCTTGTTCATCATTCTTTGGTAGGTGGCGCCCGCATTCTTGAGGCCGAACGGCATGACGGTGTAGCAGTAGGTGCCGTCAGCCGTGACGAAGCTAACCTTCTCCTGATCAGCAGCAGCCAGCGGGACTTGGTGGTATCCCTGGTACGCATCCAGCATTGATATGAACTCGCTGCCGGCCGTCGAGTCTACCATTTGATCGATCCGTGGAAGTGGGTAGCAATCCTTCGGGCATGCCCGATTGAGGTCTCGGAAATCAATGCATACCCGCCACTTGTCGTTGGGTTTGGCCACCAGCACCACATTGGCCAGCCAGGCAGGGAACTGGACCTCCCGGATGTGTCCTGCCTCCAACAGTCTTTCTACCTCCGCCCGGATGACTTGATTCTGGGCGGCGCTGTGGTCCCTTTTTCGCTGCTTCACTGGCCGCGCACCCGGGTGCACGTGCAATTGATGCTCTGCTACTTCCGGCCGGACTCCCTTTAAGTCTTTCGCCGACCAGGCAAATACGTCTTGATTCCGAGCGAGGGAGTCGACTAGGGATTGCTTCAGCTCCTCAGAAAGTCCTGCAGCAATTTGTATCTTGGTATCTTCCCGACCGGGCAAAAGTTGTACCTCTTCTTTGTCCTCCCGCAATTCTGCCCAAGGGGAGGCTTGCACCATGTTGCAGCTGCTACCTGCCCGCCTTGCCTTTTGACCTCCCGAGCGGACATCATCAGCATAGCAGCGCCGGGCCACGGTCTGATTGCCCTTCACCTCGCCGACCCTGTCGCCGACCGGAAACTTCACCTTGAGGTAGTAGGTGGAGACTACCGCTTTGAATTCGTTGAGAGCCGGTCGACCGAGAATGGCGTTGTAGGCAGCTGGCGCATCCACAATCAGAAACGTGGTCCATCGGGTTCTCTTGAGTGGCTCTTCTCCAAGTGAGACGGCTAGCCGTATCTGTCCGATCGGCTGTACTTCGTTCCCCGTGAATCCGAACAGGGGAGTAGCCACCATCTCCAGCTGCGATAATTCAATTTGCAGTTGATCGAAAGCTCGTTTATATAAAATGTTTACCGAGCTGCCGGTGTCCACAATGGTGCGGTGGACTCGTAGTTGGCGATGACAGCCGTGATGACCAGGGGTCGTCGTGCGGCACCTCCAATCCTTGTAAATCCTGCGGCCCCCAGCTGATTTGGGGCCCTTGAGCTTGAGAGGTGCTGACTCCGACTTGGTGAATTTCCAGTCGGCGCACCTGCGTCTTTCTGGCTCGGTTGGAGTCGCCTCCGGTCGGACCGCCGGAAATCACATTGACGTCTCCTCGGACGGCGTTCTGGTGATTCGCTTGATCTTCGTCAAGTTCCTCCGCCTCTTCCTGCTCGGGCTGAGGAAACAACTGCCGGGCGGCGGGGGTATCACGCCTTTGTCTTTGTTGGGTGTGGCTCCATGACCACGCCCGCGCCCCTGCGGGGTTTGTCTCCTTGACCCCTGCCAGTGGGGTCCGAGCTCTGCCGCCCGCTCGGCAATCTTCAGTGTTGTGCGTATTACACTGGTGAAACGCACAATACGGTGCCCATCTGTTGGGCCAATTCCCCTGTGCCACCTGCACTTGCTGGGGTCTCATTCCGGCCGATCGGCCGGTCGGGGACTGCGAATCGGCCCTCCTGGCGATCTGTTGTGTTGAGGGCGGGCTGTGGGCTAACTATCACTTCCTTCCTCCGGGCGGCTTGCGCTTCATCTACATTGATATACTTAACAGCCTTCCCGAGCAGGCTGTCGAAATCCTTCGGTGGTTTCCTGATCAGGGATCGGAAGAAATCACCCTCTTGGAGCCCTTGTGAGAAGGCGGTGACCAGTACTTCGGGCGTGGTATTGGGCACCTCTTTAGCTACTCCATTGAACCTCTGGATGTAGGCCCGGAGGGATTCTTTCGGACCCTGCTTCAGAGCGAACAAATTGAGGCTGGTCCTATGATGCCTCCGACTGCTGGCAAAATGTTGCAGAAACAGCCGCTTCACTTCTGCGAAACTCCCGACCGATCCACCGGGGAGTCCGTCGAACCATCGGTGAGCCTGCCCGGAGAGGGTTGTCAGGAAAGCGCGGCATTTGACGCCCTCTGGGTATTGGTGCAACCGGGCGGCGCTCTCAAACTTCATGACGTGCTCCTCGGGGTCACTGGTCCCCGAGTACTCAGGCATGGTGAAGAACCGTAGATGCTTGGGGACGGGATCTCCAAGAATTTGTGAAGAGAAAGGGCTGTGAGTCGGATATGCCGCGGTGGGATCGGCCAAACCTTTCCCTTTATCTGGGCGAGCCTGATGCGCCAGGTTGGACGCTGAAGCTTCAGCCGGGGCCGAGTGGGCCTCGTTCCGAAAAAGTGCTCGGGGATAATTCGGAATGAAGGGGTCGGGCTGAGCAGCCTTACCTCCTGAATTTCCTCGTATAGAGGGCCCAGGGGGCCGGGCCCCTTGACTACCGGTTGGCGGATGCGATTGTTGTGCCTTCTGTGTCCGGACAGCCATCAGCATTTCATATTCTTCTGGCGAAAGAGTAACCGTCAGTGGATTGGGGTTTTCCATTCTTCGCTCCCGATCAGGCAGAAGGCCCTCCTTCTAGTGCCAAATTTGATCCTGTCGCCGAGCGAAACGGAGCCGCAACCGGATGACGGTGTATAGAGGAGTGACGCAGATGCCGACGGGATGTCCTCGCTCCAGAATGACTCAGCAGGTGGGGGGGGAAGAGATCCTCCGACCGAATGGAAGAAGTAGCCTGGTGGATCTCCGACGGGATGACCTGAAACTGCTGGAGAAGATGACCGTTAGCAACCTAGCCGGGAAGCGTCCCGGCAAGGCCCTCCGACGGTCAAGTCAGTACTCCGGTGAACAAGCAAATAGAGGAGCACTGTAGACGAGAAGCTATGCGCGCGTACCTGATAATGAGGAGGGGAGGGGCTTATATAGCCGGGGAAAAGGACCAAGTCTGACATGTGTCAGGATCTTCTGACAGTGTCAGGGGATTTTGGTATGGTTATGTTGATTTGATTTTGACCTGTGTCAGGATTCTCTGACAGGGTCAGGGGATTTCGGTATGGTTATGTTGATGTGTAGCCAACATTCTTTGTCATATACTATTTGTCTTATGTGAGGACAGAGACCGGTTCCTGTACGCCCCCTACCGACGCCGTCTGACCCCAACGGCATGACAGGGAGTGTCAGTTCACACGAGTGGTGACAGCCGGTTAACTGCAGCTGGTGCAGGTGTATTTTGTCTTTACCCCAGGGTAATTCCGAGAGAGTGCCCGAGTGGACACCGAGACGGCACGCCCGGATGGATATCAAGTATGGGTGTAAAGGACTGCCGGGCGGCGGATGAACGAGGCGTGTAAGCCTTAATGTGGTCGGCCGGAAATACTCGGATAAGCGAGGCGTGTAAGCCTTAATGTGGTCGGCCGGAAATACTCGAATAAGCGAGGCGTGTAAGCCTTAATGTGGTCGGCCGGGTTTGACCGGCCGGATGAACCGCTATACTTATTCTAATCGGCCGCCTTGAGTCCGACCGGCCGGCGGAGATCCTGGGCCCGGCCAGGATGTTTGTCGAGTTGGCTACGCATATAATGACGTGGATCCTGAAACTGGCCAGGTCGTTTGCCACGCTGGCTGTCCGTACGGTGCCAAAGATAGTGCGGGATCATCTTTCTTTTGGATGACTTCGTTATTTTGTTACACCTCTTTATTTGTTAACCCTCGTCTCTTCACTCATTCCTTCATTTTTTTTACTAAACCGCGGGCTCAAAATCGTGAGCCCGGCCATTGATTTTACCAAATCAAGAATCCAAGTAAACCTTGTTAAACAGTATGGCACAGGTACAGCTTCTTTGGATGCTTTTCAAACACTGTTCGAAATAAAAAAAAAAGACTGATCGATGAGGTGACAGGTGACCGGTGACCGACACAAACCAAAAAAAAAAAAAAAAAAAAAAAAAAAAAAAAAAAAATCCTCACGTTCCATTATTGACTCTAATACTATACAACCATCGGACATTACTTTGCAGCTTCCTCATGATCAGGAACTTGCTCAATCTCCTCACCCTCGTCCTCATCCAATTACTTTGCAGCTTCCTGAGAATTAGTCTACTCCAGCTCAACATCACGATTCACGTCCATTAATTGTTGACTTTCTCCGTCGAAGACATCCAAAACACCTCCGCCTGCAGCTGCTCTCTATATATTCAAGCAACCCCCACGGGCTGATCAGATGGTGAGGTACTCGCAACTTGAATCAGAGAGTATGAATTCGAGGATCGACGATATACGCGGGAGGTAAAACCTCGGCTATTGTTTAAACAAAAAATCCTTCGCGCCTGGGTACCTCATCATCCCAGCATTCACCGTGATTTATCTCCCCTGAACACTTGTGGAACAGAAATCAAGGGGTCGTTAGGTGACGATTCCACCTTTTTGAATCTCTATTTACCCAAGCAACTGCTCATTCCCTATCTCTGCAGTTTTACGCCTTCATTCCATTCTCGAGCCTGTTAAGTTTCTTCCTTAATATTCTTTTGACGATATTATTGCAGAGCTCGAATTATTTTTTTCTTCTTCTTTAGGCTAACAATTTTTTTCATATGAAATTTGATTGATTCATTCCCTAGCTGTTTGTTCCAGTAGTCAATATTGCTATCCTTTTGAGATTAACTGAATTCTTTGGTTTTGAAAAGTAGGGCAGAAGTCGAGGAAAGCCATGGGCCAAGCTTGCTGCTGCGTTCGAGTAGACCAGTCCACGGTAGCGATCAAGGAATCCTTTGGGAAATTCGACGATGTGCTTCAGCCTGGATGCCACTGCTTGCCTTGGATCTTCGGCAAGCGTGTCGCCGGCCGCCTCTCCCTCCGAATGAAGCATCTCGACGTCAAATGCGAAACAAAGACAAAGGTTTGCGTTGCTTCTTTCCTCACTCTGCTAAACTAAGGACCTCTGAGTTTTGGAGATAAAAAAGTTGCAAGTCTCTTGATAGATGAAGAACTCAGTTAGTTTGTAGGCATGTTGTTTGAAGAAATTCGTGTACTAGTTCATGATCAGAACTGGTTTGGCACCTAGCTATAACGTGTTGCCTGACTTTGATATCATCTTAATTCACAGGACAATGCGTTTGTGAACGTTGTGGCATCCATCCAATACCGTGCTCTGCCTGACAAAGCAAGCGATGCTTTCTATGAGCTTAGCAAGACAGAGTCTCAGATAGAAGCTCATGTACTTCACGGTATGAATCTCTCGTAGAAATTTGTATGCACACTAATGTATTTTTCTAAGTAGCAATGATACGCAGCGTGAATTTTTAACGAGAAATTTAAGGGAATGACGTGATACTTTTTGTGTACATATTTGATTATCGCCTGAACACCGACGACGGTCAAACCAAACTACACCCTGAGAGACACGATGAACCCGTCGAGGATCGTTATAATTGGAGTGTTACGTCATTTCCGTTGAATTTTTCGTTAAAAATTCTCGCCGCATATTATTTTTCTTTTCTAATATAGGAATCATATATTATTGATTGTAGGCATAGTAAAATGAAGTCATTGGGTGTGGAACTTTGCATTGTTCAATGTTGTAGTTTTTCTGGTTCCTTGCTTACCTAATAGACTGTGTTTTCTTTCCTTCTTGCACGCACTTCTCTTGTTGGCCCTTTTTCGAAATTATCAATGATCCGAGGAGATAAATACGTGGCAGATGCATTGATGACTGACTTGACAGGGGATTCGACATTTAAGGATAAAGATCTTGAGACCGTAATGAGGGTCAGGGGTGCGAAGTAGGGTTTATTTGACCAGGCGTGTAGCCTAGGTAGTCGGACTTTGCGCCTCCTTCGACTAGACTTGAAGGGAAGGCTTGTGATCCGGGCGAGTAAATTTTCAGAGTGGGTTAAGGGCCCGGTCAGATCATGCCTGGGTCAAATGGGATTAAGCTGGGTTAACCTTGGTCTGATGAGCTGGACATGGATCTGGCCAGGAGGAATAGAAGTTGAGGTAAGGAGCCGTGGCTCAACCATTGTCATCCGGGCGCATACTCCCGATCAAGGCACTCTGGGTCGGGCCTTTTGGGTCTAGCACCCCAAGTCAGGCACCCTGGGTCGCGCACCCTGGCTCGGTCACCCTAGGTCTGTCACCTGGGTCGGACACCCTGTTAGTGATATGAGAGAAGTGTCCTAAGGCAATCGCCTTATGATTGTAATCATTTATTTTAATAAATGATTATTCACTATTTGAGTATACATGATTATTTGATTAAGATCTTAAACTCATTTACTGAATGTCCGTAATACAATTCACAGCATGAGAGAATTTGTGATGAATTCACAACTAGTGATTATCTCTACATGTGCAATTGTGAAGTATTGAAATTGTCCCTAGTCGATGAATTGATAAATACGGACACTATCAATTCTGTTGAGACTAGCATGGGTTATTCTCTAATCAGCTGATTCTCACTGGCTGGTGACATTGAGATGTCCGGAGATTAACATGAATGCTAGTTAAGGGAACTAGTTCATTGGAGTGATTGGCTGTAAAACTTCATATGGTAGTCTACATATAGATATGTCAGTGAAGTTCTTACTGCAGCTTAAGTGCGATGTTCCTTTGACTTGCGGTGTTCAAGTCATCTTGGTCATGGAGACTTATACTTTGACATCTTAAGCAAGCATCTCCAAGGAGGTGTGGACCCAGGATGATTGAGTATAAGCCGAAGTGCCCGAAGATTTTTGAACAGCCTACAAAGGATTCACCACTCCTTGCGAGGAGATGTATACCCAAGGCCTATCGTCGGATTGTTACTCGAAGCCTCTGGCCAGAGCATGACATGTTCAGAGTATGAATCTCTTAAATACATGAGAGTAATTAGAATCCATAGGACGAAGAAACGTTACTTGGGCTAGGTGTGACGTAGTCAACCTAATGGGGACTGACACACATAGACCATGTCCTGAACCAAGTGGGTATAAGATGGTGAAGGGAATGAGGCACGGTTCATTATAGCTGCTGAAGGGTTTCAGAATCATTTCTGAGGTCAACCTTTGATCTTTCAATTAATTGGGGATCATGATGTACTACTAGGTGCCACTCATGATCGTTCTATAATTAATTAGTTAATTATGGACGGCCAACATAAATTGAAAGCCTATTTGGTCACACGCATAACGAGTAATTCGAAGGATTTAAAACGAGTTGAGAATTGGATTCTCCAATCGAGATAGACTATTTTTGGTAAGTCCAAACAATAGTCAAAACTGAATTTATTTCAGACGCATCGGAAGCATAGAATGACTAAGTCTTTTAAAGACTTAATGGGTGAATTAAATAAGTTTAATTCATTAAGGGATTTGATCCAATTGGGGTTAGATGGGTCGGCCAAGGAGGGGGCCTCCTCTCTTCTTGTCATGGTCGGCCACCACCATAAGAGGATAAAGCTATTTTGGTTTATTTTATAAAATAGACCAAAGGTTGATTTATTTTATAAAAGGTTATATAAATTTTATATATATAAATTTTTATATAATGAACCATGAGTTGGTTTGTTTAATAAAATTTATATAATGAACCAATGGTTGGTTCGTTTTATAAATTTGTATATAATGAACCAATGGTTGGTTTGTTTTATAAATTTTATATAATCATGCCAAAAGAAAGAGAGCCTTGATTATGGATTGATTGAGAAATTATTCCATAATCAAGAAGAAGAAGCTTGATCATGAGAGCCTTGATTATGGATTGATTGAGAAATTATTCCATAATCAAGGAGAGGTTTGCTTGGGAATTAAGAAACCTCTCCCTATATAAAGGACCCAAGGGATGCCATGGAAGATGATCCATCCAAGAATTGCTTGGGCTCTCTCCTCTTCTTCTCTCCCTCTCTCTTGGCCGGCCATAGGCTTCATAGGCTTTCCCTCTTTCTTCTTGCCGTGAGCACAAGGAGAAGCATCAAGGCGACGAAGTTCTTCCTTGCGACGATCTTCCTCTTCGGCCAATCTTGGTGGTGAGTCTTTCGATTTGATTACTCTCTCGGTTTTCGTCGTGTTCACGGAGAATCTAGTAGTTCTCGTGAACACGAAACTCGTGGCTTAGCGAAGTCATCCCGACGATACTCGGCGTGGATACGAATAGAGGCGGAGCTTTCAAAGGACGCTAACGGTTGGATCTCGTCCCTTCTTCCAAGTTACGCAAGGTAATTCGTAGAGTAATTTCCTTTTCTGCAAAAATTTTATATTACGATTATGCGAACACATTGCATGCTTAGGATATGTGTTAGAATAATTTAGGAAATTATTCATGCTTTTGTTTCCGCTGCATGTAATTATGTAACAATTACAATACGTGTCCGCGTCGGCATGCACCCGGTCCCAACACACCCTGGGTCGATCATCCTGGGTCTGTCACCCTGGGTCGGTCATCCTAGGTCTGTCACTCTGGGTCGGGCACCCTGGGTCTGTCACCCTGAGTCTGTCACCCTGGGTCGGTCACTCTAGGTCTGTCACTCTGGGTTGGACACCCTGGATCGGTCACCCTGGGTCTATCATCTGGGTCGGACACCCTGGGTCGGTCACCCTGGGTCGGACACCCTGGGGTCTGTCACTCTGGGTCGGGCACCCTGGGTCTGCCACTTTGGGTCGAACACTCTGGGTCTGTCACCCTGGGTCGGACACCCTGGGTCTGTCACTCTGGGTCGGATACCCTGGGTCGGACACCCTGGGTTAGTTACCCTGGGTCTGTTACCCTGGGTCGGTCACCCTGGGTCTGTCACCCTGGGTCGGCCACCTGGGTCACACTGGGTCGGGCAGTTTAGGACTGCCCTAAAAACGTGAGTAGCCGAGAGACCGAGCTTGTCTGACTGACCCAGGTCGTGAGTTGGTAGACCCAAGCCGACTGTCCCGTATGAGTGACGGGTTGCCTCACCAGTGGAGATCTCCCAAATCTCTCCATTATGAGAAAAAGACCTCTGACATAATCATGACCTGACAAAGCCGCCAAACATTAATTGGGGTTAGAGTGGACAACTTGGACAGGCGGCTACGACAGTTTCACAGAGCAACTAAAGTTGTCATTAGTTCGGTCTGCCAGCTGACCAGTTCTTAATGAGATGGGACAGCTCTGACAAGGCAGGGGGCCTTCTCCTCCCCTATATAAACCCCCCATGGGGCTTCAAGAAGGGGATCGCTGTCATTTTGCAACCTCAACTCCACTTTGTGCTATCCATTTTTGTCCGACTCGAGTGATTGATATTTGATCCGTGGTTGAGCCCGACCCCGACCCCCACGCTACAGCAGATCGGGTCATCTTGGTCTGACCGAGTCAGCCGAGCAAAAACCATCTTCACTTGTCGACAGAATCAATCAAGAGGCAAAAAGCCTTATTTCAAACTCAAAAAGAAATTAATCTCGACAGTTTAAATTTGAACTCTTTGAGTTTTGAGAAATACAGAAGGAAATTTTATTCCTAAGATGTTCAGCGAACCATCCTTGGAGTTGTAAACTTATATTCCCTCGCAAACTTCCACACGTCACTGAAAGTCACCATTCAAATTGATCTACTATATTTTCCCTCTTTCAGTGATAAAAGACAGGGTTCCAAAGTACAACCTGGACGAAACTTTTGTGCAAAAGAATCAGATAGCCGATGCGGTGAAAACGGATCTTGAGACGTTCATGTCTACTTGTGGCTTCGAGCTTGTGCACACTCTCATCAACGAGATTGACCCAGATGAGCATGTTAAAAGAACAATGAATGAGATCCACGCAGGTAATTATAATTTTCTTAGATAGACAAAAAAACAACAATCCAATTCCAATCATAAAAATGACTAACTTCTGTGTGTGTGTGCGTGGGCTCGCGTGCCTTTGCAGCTACAAGACTACGAATGGCAGCAAAAGAGAAGGCGGAAGCCGAAAAGATTGTGCAGATTAGCAAGGCGGAAACCGAAATGATTGTGCAGATTAAGAAGGCTGAGGCCGAAAAGACTGTGCAGATTAAGAAGGCTGAGGGTGAGGCGGAGGCCAAGTACTTGTCCGGCGTGGGCATTGCCCGGCAACGCCAAGCCATCGTGGACGGCCTGAGAGACAGCGTGCTTGGCTTCTCTGGGAGCGTGCCAACTCCGAAGGAGGTGTTGGACATGCTGCTCATCACCCAGTACTTCGACACCATGAAGGAGATTGGAGCACAGTCCAAGTCCTCGTCAGTTTTCATCCCGCATGGACCGGGGGCTGTCGGTGACATTGCTCAACAAGTCCGGGACGGTCTTCTCCGAGCATCTAGCCATGGAAATGCTATTTGAGAGTTGTTGGAAAAAGTGTGAATGGAAACGAAAAATGGGTGATTCCACTGGAAATTGAGCGAACGACTGATATGTACGTGGATATACTGTGAGAGAGGGGGTGAATCGGTGATCTCTGAGAGAAAGATGTTCACTCCTCGGGATGTAAAAGCCAAGGTAGTTGAGCATATATACTAAAGAGTAATGATAAAGACAGTGAATTTGGGACAGTGAATGACGTGGTAATTATTGTGTACACGTCCGATCGTCGATCGGACACTACCGGCCGCCGCCCCGAACCAAACTATACCCTGGGGGGCACGGTGAACCCGTCGGGGATCGCCGCAATTGCGATCTCACATCATTGACCGTTGATTTCGATAGGTTCACCGTTGCCGACGATCCTGACGAGTTCACCGTCCTCCGAAGGTATAGTTTGATTCAGGACGATAATCAGAGGCCATCGGTGGTGTCCGATCGGCGATCGAACGTGTACACATTAATTGCACGTCATTCACTGTCCCATTCATTGTCCCAAATTCACTGTCCCAATCATTGGTTTACTATAACTGAATCGATGATAAAGCTTCGGAATGTAAGAAACCGAAGAAAAGGTAGGAGACCAACTTGAAAGAGGAAATAAATATGGACTTCTCGCTGTGGTTTCTGAAGTGAACCTAATTGGTTCAAACTCGTGGCAGCGGTGGCTCAATACGGGAGGAAAAGTTGTTAATAGGAATTTAGCAACCTCGGACATCACAAGTTAAGAAAAAATAATGTTAAGAATAACATCGGATAAGAATCTGACTCTTTAAGGATATATTATATGTTTTGAAGATCTGAAAGAATATGGTATCTAGATCGCTTCTGAGCAAGCATGGTTTTCATTTTATGATTAAGTCAAGCATAGTTGTATTGATAAAATAAAATAAAATATTTGTAAGAAGGGGTTATATAATTAATGGGTGTGTTGTTAAAGTTTAGTATAATGATCATCAGACCTAAGGTTAATAAAAGTGAAATCTCTTTCGCTTATATATTTGAATCTTCCTATTCATGGCATGGCAGAATAGGACATTTAATTATAATGTGATACGTAAATTAATTAACATATAAAGCATATCAACATTCTATCATTACCCCAATACAAGTGTAGGACTTATGTTGAAGTGAAAATGACAAGGTCATCCTTTTAACATATTGAAAAAAATAACGAACCACTTGGTACCAACATGTGCGACTTGAAAAGTACGTCGACACATGGTGGAAAAAATATTTCATCACTTTTATAGGTGACAACATAAAATATTATTATAGGTATCTTCTCTTGTCTGGATATACCAAGAGAGATGTACGGTCTAATGAGGCTACCACGAAATATTTACTCATGGGTGGGGCAAACTCTTCTATTCTGGTTTATGGTTTCTCTTGGCTATATGGTTCATATGGGGGGAGATCGAGCTTCAAGAAATAGTAAATGGTCTTATCAATACACAAATGTATAACTCCCCAGGAATTTTAATTGCGCTTATATCCATCACAGTAGGAATTGGGTTCAAGCTTTCCCCATCCCCTTTTTATCAATGGACTCCTGACGTATATAAAGGAGTGCGGTTCATTCGACAAATTCCTACATCTATATCTATTTTTGAGATGTTTGAATTTTTCAAAACTCCATAAACATGCAGAAGAGAAATGCTATCTCCACTCGGACCAAGACATAACTGTTTGAACTTGGATGGCTAGAGAATGGGGTAAATGTAGCTAGACACAAACTTTTGGCTTCTCTTTGAAGTTTCTACAATCAGGTTAGTAGCGGAAGCAAAACAAGAAACAAAAAACAGAAACAAACAGAGATAAACAGAAAATCAAAAACTCTAACACGAGGATATACAAGGTTCGGGGATAACTTGCCCCTACTCTTTAGCGTGCCCGTAAGGTGGGCGATCCCTTGATCGTCGGCAGATCAAGCCCCGGAACTCCGGATAGAATAAGTCTCCTTCTCGGTGGAGTAACCTCTCCACAATCGGTCTCCAAATGATATGAGAATGAGCACAGAGACACGAGAAGAAAACTCACACTAATCTAGCAAGAACACTCAACGAAGAACACTATACAGAGAGCTCAAAACAACAGTGAAACCCACAGAGAAACCCTTCACATGTTTTCCTGTTCGTTCCCCTCCACTCCTCCACTTCCCAGTTTCTTCTTAAGCTTCCTCTCATCGTCGCCAGGCTTCGTCCGTCAGCACCCACTGAGCCATAGCCTGACCCACTGACCTCCACTGAGCACTCAGTCCACTGAAGACCTCTCCAGCTGAGCCTCCGGTCAGTTGCCAGCCGCGCCAGGAGCCGTTGAAACCTGAGAAGAGAAAACAGCCAAACCTTTTGTAATTTGGCGGCCCATTTGGCGACCCTCTTATTTTTCTTATGGTCGTCGACCGTCGATCGTGTCGTTACCTTATTAGGTCTTCCCACCCCTGGCCAGTGGATTTTTGCCTTCCCCAAAATTCGAACCCTAGACCTCCAAGCTTAAGTACTAGAGTTTATGAATCATGGTAACCAATTGAGTCAGGCCGCCAAATGGGTCGGGTCGTTACAATAAAAAGGCGCCTTTTTATTGTAACAACCCGACCCATTTGGCGACCCCCTTATTTTTCTTATGGTCGTCGACCGTCGACCATCCCGCTACCTTACTAGGTCTTTCCACCCCTGGCCAGTGGATTTTTGTCTTCCTCGGGATTCGAACCCTAGACCTCCAAGCTTAAGTACTAGAGTTTATGAATCCTGATATATTTTGGAGTTGAAATCTAATTTTAAAAATTATTTTTTAACATATTTAAGTTTGGTCATGAAAAATATTTTAGTATATGATTATTTTTTTGTAAAAATTTTTAGAAAGTCAAACCTATCATTTTTATACTTTGTAGAAAATTTTAAGAAAGTTTGATTAGTCGAAAAAAATTTTATAAATATTTTCTTAAAAATTATAGTTTTAATTTTAAAAATATTTTGATACTAATTTTTGAAAAAGTCAAAAAAAAATTTTAGACTACCCGTTAAATTCTAACTTTAAAAAAATTATTATGACTTTTTTCGAAGTTAAATGTATTTTTTCTCATTTACTTTCTCCAAATTCATGTATTATCTAATAAATTACAAAAAAAAATCTAAGTCTTTAACATGTTTTTTTATATGATCAAATCGGAGAAAAGAGAAATTAAGTTAAGAGAAAGCATTAATTGTAAATTATTTTTTAATATATTATCATATTATACTTGTTTTTCTTTCTTGTTTATATTTTTGTTTAATCCTAATTTAACTCGAGTTGATGTATATTAAAATGGGAGAGATTGTAAGTATCCTGGGATGATTTTGATATGGTCAACCGAACCAAGTTAGGTCATGTTGGTATTTGATTCACGTGTCTATGTGTGCAGAAGCTTAGGAGCACTAGAATTCGAGTGGAAGACACAATAGACGAGAAGGATGATGTGTGAAGAGAGCCGACGGGCTTAGCGTGTCCAAGGGACGTGAATGTTGCAGAGGAGTACAAGGGTGGAGCTAGAAATACGCGCGCAACATCTGAGGAACGAGAAGTCGAGGAGAAAGTTAATTACTCGAGGAGAAGGTCGGAGATGAGTTCGGGCGAGCTCAACTCTGGATGACTAAATATTATCCAGGAGACTAGAAGAAGGTTGGTCAACTGGAGTTGACCAATTAGCTGCAAGACACCCGAGTGGATTCAGACACTCGGGCAATTAGGCACCTACATCGATACAAACACCCATTGTATAGGTGCTCAAGTTTATACGGGCACTCGAGACTTAATGTTTATCGACAAAACAAGTTGTTTTCTGACCGTTACGACATGGATTGACATTGACCCTCTCAAGCGGCCATGTGCACTCGGACGTCCAAGATGTGACACATTATCATGTTGATAAATTTTCTCAGGAGCTATAGATAAGTCTCTTAACTTAGTGAAAATTAATTATTTAAGCTGTAATGAATTCTATAATAATTTGCTTTTATTTTTTCTGAGTTTCTATTATTGTAAAAGGCTCCACGGCTTCACCCATAAAGAGTTGATTTAAAGATTGCATTGCCATTCTCTTGGATTAGCAGTGTTTCTAGTTGCAATTAAGTGAATTTATTTATGTCTCCTACTGTTTTTTAATTAATATTATTTATATTTTTTATTGTGTTAATTAACTATCTTCGTTTAGTTAAATAAAAATGTTCAAATTATTTTTTTACGAGTAATTCATTTTCTATTTTATCGGCCGGCTGATCCAATAAAACTGACCGCCTAAAATCCTCAGGATTAACGTATCACTTTTTTACAGGAATTTGAGACAGAGGCAGACGGAGACCACTACACAATTGTCTTCACGATTTAGGAACCGAAGCCGCGTTTAATGATCGTTGCAAGTCGCGCCTTAACTCGCCAACTGTAGCCTTTCTTTTATTGTTATATTATTTTTCATTTATTTGTATTTTTTTTCTCAGATACAAACCAGGGGAAGCTAATAAAAATAAAAAAAAATAACTTTGTGTTTCAAAGTATGCAATAGATTCCATTTATAATGCAATTTCCTGGTAAATACACCTTTAAGAATGATTTTTATATATACCAAAAAAATATAGCACATGCAGCCTCGATTGGGGGAGATATTTTCTAGGAAAAATCTTAACGGTTGACCTCTTAATTTCTAAGTCAAGAGCCAATTAAAATACAGGAATAAATCAAATTGAAAAAATATTTTGGTTTTATTTGATTTATAAATACATGAACTTCTTGTTCAATCTCAACCTCATCCTCATCCTCATCCAATTACTTTGCAGCTTCCTTTGAGAATTAGTCAACTCCAGCTCAACATCACGATTCACGTCCATTAATTGTTTGACTTTCTCCGTCGAAGACATCCAAAACACCTCCGCCTGCAGCTGCTGTCTATATATCCAAGCAACTGCTCATTCTCTATCTCTGCAGTTTTACGCCTTCATTCCATTCTCGAGCCTGTTAAGTTTCTGCAATTTACCGTTATTTTCTTCTTTAGGCTAACAATTTTGTTTTCATATGAAATTTGATTGATTCATTCTCTAGCTGTTTGTTCCAGTAGTCAATATTGTTATTCTTTTGAGATTAACTGAATTCTTTGGTTTTGAAAAGTAGGGCCGAAGTCGAGGAAAGCCATGGGCCAAGCTTTGTGCTGCGTTCAAGTAGACCAATCCACGGTAGCGATCAAGGAATCCTTTGGGAAATTCGACGATGTGCTTCAGCCTGGATGCCACTGCTTGCCTTGGATCTTCGGCAAGCGTATCGCCGGCCGCCTCTCCCTCCGAATGAAGCAGCTCGACGTCAAATGCGAAACAAAGACAAAGGTTAATTTGCGTTGCTTCTTTCCTCACTCTGCTAAACTAAGGACCTCTGAGTTTTGGAGATTAAAAAGTTGCAAGTTTTTTGATAGATGAAGAACTCAGTTAGTTTGTAGGCATGTTGTTTGAAGAAATTCGTGTACTAGTTCATGATCAGAACTGGTTTGGCACCTAGCTATAACGTGTTGTCTGACTTTGACATCGTCTTAACTCACAGGACAATGTGTTTGTGAACGTTGTGGCATCCATCCAATACCGTGCTCTGCCTAACAAAGCAAGCGATGCTTTCTATAAGCTTAGCAACACACAGTCTCAAATCCAAGCTTATGTATTCGACGGTATGAATCTCTCGTCGATGGTTGTATGAATAGTACTAATGTATTTTTCTAAGATAGGAATCACTTATTATTGATTGATGTGAAACTTTGAATTGTTCGATGTTGTAGTTTTTCTTGATCCTTGCTTAAAAATATCTCGAATTGATCCACAATTTCCCTCTTTCAGTGATCAGAGCCAGCGTGCCAAAGCTCATCCTGGACGATACTTTTGAGCAAAAGAATGAGATAGCCAAAGCTGTGGAAGAGGAACTGGAGAAGGCCATGTCTGCTTATGGCTTCGAGATTGTGCAGACTCTCATCGTCGATATTGAACCGGATGAGCATGTTAAAAGAGCAATGAATGAAATCAACGCAGGTAATTCTAATTTTCTTAGATATCGACCAAAGAAAAAGTAGATTCAATTCCAATCGTATTATATATATATATATGCCTTTGCAGCTGCAAGACTGCGAGTGGCAGCAAACGAGAAGGCGGAAGCCGAAAAGATTGTGCAGATTAAGAAGGCGGAGGGCGAGGCGGAGGCCAAGTACTTGTCCGGCGTGGGCATTGCCCGGCAACGGCAGGCCATCGTGGACGGCCTGAGAGACAGCGTGCTTGGCTTCTCTGTGAACGTGCCAGGAACAACTCCGAAGGACGTGTTGGACATGGTGCTGATCACCCAGTACTTCGACACCATGAAGGAGATTGGAGCACAGTCCAAGTCCTCGTCGATTTTCATCCCTCATGGACCGGGGGCCGTCCGTGACATCGCTGAGCAAGTCCGGGACGGTCTTCTGCAAGCATCTACCCATTGATTATCAAATTAATGGAGAAATAAGTGATATATATATATGGTTGTGCATTATATATCTTGTATAATACTTCTGGTTTATATCGAACTGTCGGACTGCAAGTAAACTAGGTGTGATGTTCGAGTGTCGTCATTTTAAAGTTGTCATAGGCGTGCTTCAATTCAGTTTGTTTGTAACCAAATCGTTTGTGATTATCAATTCACTTGCAAGATCTACTTTGAGCATAAATTTATGAGAAATGATTCTCAATACCTTAGTGAAAATTTTAACTGCTAATTGACGGTACATTCGATGTTTGATCGTCGATCGGACACTACCGAAGGCCTCCGATCGCCGCCCCGAATCATTACTTGTTGGGATCGTGGCAATGGTGAACTATTGGGGGTATAGTTTAGTTCAGGTCCGCCTGTCGACGGTGTCCGATCGATGATTAGACGTCGAACATGCCGCGAACCAACTATTAAAATTTTCATGATATTCATTTTTACTGTATCATTACTCTGAATTTATTATTCATTTTTTCATTACTCTGAATTTGTCGAGGCTCGCATAGTGAAATTAACAGCTTGTTTCGTATTTATTAATGAAACTGCACTGATCATACTGGAACGAGAGTGAAAAGTTGAAAAATAAATAGCCTATTTTTAGAAAATACAAACAATAGTAAAAAAAGATTGCACCAGCCGGGAATCGAACCCGGGTCTGTACCGTGGCAAGGTACTATTCTACCACTAGACCACTGGTGCTTGCGAATTTGTCTCGTATTTGTTCTTTTTATCTTAATATTAATGTTTACAAGTGAAATCCAAGAAAGCAGGATCATAAATTTTTAGTGTGGTTCTCATAAATTAATGACGCCGGAAATGTTAAATTATTGTATTTTTTATAATTTGAGTATTTATTATCGCACCACATTTGTAGAAAAAAAATAGTCAAATTATTGCATTGCTAGAGCTGGTGTGTAAAACAAACATAATTTATAAATGTTGACTAGCATGTTACAATGACGAATGCAATGAGCTTGCATTTGATGGATTTTAATTAATTTTCTATAACTATCATTCTAACTTTTATTCCCTTATATTATATTAAAGGTTTTTTTTATTAATGTTAATTCCGATGAGCTTGCATTTGATGGAGACCAATTTTAATTAATAATTACAATATTGATTATAGATTAAATTTCTTTATTATTTCACCACACAAACTTCGAGTTCCATTTCCTTATTTGATGCATAACCATAGGGGTGTATTTGATTAAAGGTTATTATTCTATTTAACATTATAAAAATAAAATAAAACTGAACAAATATTTGAATCACTAGTTTACTAGTTGTCTAGCTGAACCATTCAGATATTAATAATTACAACAATATGTCTGTATTTTTAGAACTTACTATATTAACGACATTTAAAATACATATTGTTTTCAAATAATATTATATGGCAAGTTATTAAATACTCGTAAATTATGTCTTTTCTACATGAATTTTGAATTGAGGATTAAAATGTCTGATTCTTCATAGAATTAAATATTGTAAATGATCTCGACCTAGCTCACATATCGCTCGATCGGCCACATGCCACTCGGTCAGCCAGCCTGACACCACCTAAGGCTAAGTCGGGCTCACCATGTACGAGTGGACTGGTCCAGTTGGCAGGGTAAGGATCCCAGGGTTAACTCGGGCGGGGGGAGGAGGGGGACCCGATTGAACAGTTAGTAAGGCGTACTCTGACCCGAGTCTCATAGTCGGACGTCGAGTATCCGACTCCATTTGACACCCGAGACACTGCTATCATAATCCTTAGCACAAAACCCCGATGGGCGAGCCTGGAGCCGTCAGTCATATCTCGCAAAGTCCCAGTCGGTGTTTTCTCAGCGACTTAATTAGGCGACGCGGGACTAGACGAATGGATCGCATTTGAGCGCTCCCTGACTCGGGGAGTGTCTCGCATCACTCGGAGATATTAATTGAACGACCCGATTTCACTCGGGGCGCCCGGTCGGCGATCCACCTCAGGATTTGTCCTTTTCTCTTATCCACTCTTTGGCATTGTACTGGCGATGCGTGGTACAAGGGTCGCCGCAGACCTTACCTAGTTAGAGTGCACGTCGCGGATATCTCGCTGACTTCATGCTTCTTTGGCATATCCTGGCACCCCGCGCCACGACACCCCCACTGTGTCAGACTGAGCAGCGCGGATCGACGCCATCCTGTGAACTGACATCACCCATGCTTCTGTCTCATTTAGGCACAGAAGGACAATGGACGCAAACAGGAGCTGTCAACTCCCTCAGCTATATAAGCCCCTCCGCTCTTCACTTCGCAGGTATGTGTTACTGTGCTTTCGTCCACTGTTCCATTGCTTTGCTTTGTTCTATTTTTGTGAATACTGACTTGACCGTCAGAGGGTTTTGCCGGAGACTTTTCCTGGCAGGTTTACTAACGGTCATTTTCTCGCAGGTCGGAATCAACATCAACGGTACTCGTGAGACTACTTCGTTCTTAGGAGTCCACCTCACTCTATGACGGAGTCAGTAAATGAATTTAATATTTACTTTATCAAGAATTTATTTAATTTGAATAATTTATTAAAATAAATGATTTATGAAGAGAAATTATGAAGTGTGTGTGAAATCGTCTACAGCTCGGCAAGAGGGGATCTGTTTTGATTTCATTTTGAATCGGACTGGTTAGGGTTTTTACTTTTCCCCCTGCTTTCTTCTCTGCCGAGAAACCGGTGGGCGTGTGCAGCCTTCGCCTGTTGGGTTCGACTCTTAGCCCACCCGTGAGCTCTCCTTCGCCTCCCTCTCACGGCGCCTCTTCTCTGCGAGTCGCTGCCGGCCGCGTCTGTCCGAGCGCGCTTGCCGCTGGCGCAGCACCTCGCCGGAGTCAGAGTAGAGATCTCGGACGTAAACTCATTGGATGGTCGCTGTTGAATATACGGCGTCAGCTTGTGCATATTCGGAGCATGTCTAATCTCATCTTGCATGGTATTGTTTTATTACCAGTTTTTGTTATGTTTACTCATTAACATTGCATGTCTTAGATTAGAGTTGCTGATGCTTGCCATTTGCTAGTGCTTCTGGGTCTTTTTCTTTGTTTAATTAGCTGAAAATATATTTCCTTCACAGAATAATAGGAGGAACTTGTTTCTCCTTTTGCTGTGCTCGTTGGAAAATGTATAAATTCTTTATACTCTTTTCGTAGGACATATAAGGCTTCAACACTTTATTCTTGAGAATCATTGTTTTGTATTATGCAAATAAGAAATTGATTGCTTGTCATGCTGAATTTTAATGTTAGTATTCGCAAATTCTTCTCATGTTTATTATTATTTCTAATAAGAAAAACAAGACAAAGGAACTGGATGGGCCTGGAATCGCAAGTAAGAACTTGAGATTAATCATTGATGTTCAAAGATAATTTTAAATTTGCTAGTTAAATTATATTAATTAAACTTGAAAGTGTAAGAGATCAAAATAGCTAATTAAGAAACTTCTACATAACTGAAAGTGTTTTTAAGCACCAAGGAAAATGAAAATTCTTCGTAACATAACTAATGGTAGAAGCTTTCTTCAACTTATAACTAGTGGTATGGTCTAATATAGAATTGAATGAATAATTAGATCAATTTAATCAACCCAAATAGTTGAGACTCTGCTCATTATTGTTGACGATCTTTGTTTAGCTTGTTCTATTGTGAAAAGTGTTATCCATTATATAAACATGTTATTTTGATAACTTTTTCATAAAAACCTTCTGCACATTGTTAGTCGATCTACCATATCTTTTAATGCAAGGACGCTGCCATATAAATTATGCAGCTGATTCAAAATGGATATTGTACACCCTTCTTTGTTCTCTACTCTTATTTTATGTTCAACTCCACTCAGTAAAAATTACTCCATGATGCTTGTGACAGTCATGTTTCACTTTCTATGATACATTGACAAGTGATCCTGGTCATGCGCTACGGTACTCCATACTGCCATTTTTTTTTTTCTTTTTCAACTATCACATGAATTATGTGAAACACCAAATACCCTGTTCTAGAAGTGCTTGTGAAGGCCCAGAATGCTGTGTTATTGTCATATGAGATTAGTCCATATCCAAAGTTTGGTGGCTTAGAAGCTTCTAAGTGCTTTCAATCTTGGGCTGAATATTGAAGATAATTTTGGCCATATCTCTCATTGATTTCTTGTATGCACCTTGCACATAAGATGGTACTGAGATGTATCTCTACACTATTTGTCATTTCTATTTTTTATTTTTTAGATGTAGCACAGGCTGAAACTAGTAATAGTTTCATCAGTAAGCTTCACTCTAGCATTTCAAATGGCCTTCCTCATGCAGAACCAGTTCTTACCTTCAAAAAAGATGAGAGGGAACTGGTAACCTTTAGTCTTCTCATCTTCTTTGGTATGCTTCAAAAATAATTCTCTCATTAGTGTTGGTGGAATCCTCTGTATTACCAGGTTCAAGGCATCCTGCAAATGCTCCAGGGGTTCTCAAGTTCTTCCTTTTACTGGGATGAACATAAACAAGAATATTGCCTGAAAAATGGAATATATGTGACACATCTTTCATATACTAGTCTTTATAATACTCTGAGCCAGTTTTTGTTTGCTGGCACATGCTTGAAGCAAGTTGAGATACATGTTCAAAAGGTACAATCTACACATTTCAGAGTCCCTACCCTCCAAGCCTTTGCGAATTCTGTTTCTTCATGGCTTAAGGTTTCCAGTTTTTAAATTCTTTATAGTGGTTTTTACTATTTTTTCATTTTTTACTCAAGTCTAATATTCAATTACTTAAATGAAAAAGAGGTTGCGAGATGTTGTTTTGAAGGAAGAAGTCAACTTTGTTGGTTCAGATTCAGTAGCTAAAGCCACTCTCCTGCGATTGACTGATTCTTTGTCAAGGTCAATTTGTTGTCTTTAACACATAAATTAAGTTTTCCACACATGTCAATATCTTGCTTGCATTTTATATTTTTTTTCAAGTGAACATTCTATTATTATACTCTAGTTGTTAGTTTAACATTTTGACTAGAAGCAAATTCTTGCAGGTGTTATTCAATCACTCTCAATGTGATAATATCCTCTGAAGTTGCAAACTTTCTATAAACTTAATAAGTTTCTTTTGATGAGGACCATTAATGCTTCAAATTTTGTCTAGCTTGAAATTATTCTGATTATTGGAGAATATTTGTCCTAATATTTATTCTTTATTGATGTCCTTTATATTCTTTGTGAATATTTTTTTTTTTGAAGAAGAATCAAATTATACATATAGTATACTACTGTGCAACTACTGTGTTCCATTAACAAGTAAGTGCCATAGTAAAGTGGCACTTTTTAAGCAGAGCATGTAAGCTGCAATTTACTATTTTTTAAGTATCAGATTCTTTTTCATCAAGCAATATTTTCTTCAGTGTATTTGATGAACTTTATTGTTAGCTTGGCATGAACATAAAGTTCTTTACATTAATTGAATTTTGGGTTCATCCACTTTACTAAGACACTATCGCTATCAACAATTAGTCCATAGACTTATTTGATAAACATCTATATAATTATGAAACTTGTCGGGGTAATAATTTTGTCCTCTAAGTACTTTATTCCAACCATTATTTCATGCAATAATTTCATAATAAAAATCTCTATAACTATGAAGCTTTTGGGGTAATATTGTTGTCCTCTTAGCATTTTATCTCATCTCAGTTGAACCACCAATCTGCAGTATCCATGCAGGAGCAGAGCTCCTTCATCAAATTGTCTATGGAGCAATCCCCAGAGCATATTGTCACACATCACCATCTGCAAATGAATTGGCAGTTCATATTCTCGATTATCTTTTCAAAAAGTTGAATGAATTCTGTCTTGTTGAAGGTGGCAAGGTTGCAGAATAATAAACGTTCAGTTTTTGCTACTCCTTGCCTCTTAATCTTTGCAATTAATTTAAAGAAATCCTGCTAAAATAACAGGAGGAGGCTTACCTTATGCTGCTTTTTTTCTTCACTGAAAGCTTGTTGCCATACCTAGAGGGGCTTGACTCATGGCTATATGATGGAATTCTTGATGACGCTTTTGAAGAGGTATTTAGTTGCTTCGACTAAAATTTTGCATTTTTTGGCCAAATGTGCCATTATTTTGACTACTATTTTAGTCGACTTTAAGAAAAGCTGGCTTTACATCCTCGAGCATGGTTCAAGCCTCATTGAATAATATTGGTATGGCGTGGTGTCTTTAATTACCCTTGAACCATGCATGATCTTAATGAGCATGGTCTGTATCTCACTATAGCAGTATTTGTATACATCAGTGATTCAGTGCAATATCTTTATTCACTGTTAAATTGTGCATGATCTTCAGGAGCATGAGTCAATGTCTCCCTATTTAGTTATTGTTGAGCACCTACTTGCAAAAACATTGATGTATAAACGCCTATCTGCTAATATTTCATCTAACATAAACAATATTGCTATTTTGTATATTCTACATGTTGATCTGGCCAAAGGTGAATCAACTGAGATAATTTGAGATTCTCAATTGAGAATCAAGTGTACTTTGACTGTTTCAGTTTTATGTGGTTGCAGCAAGCTAAAATGTTTTCATACATGCCATATTTTGTGCACACTTTTGTGATCAACATGATAAACTGACCGAAAAGATTGGTACACTGCAGATTTCTAATTGATTTCCTCTTTCTCCTGTTATCTGAATTTGAACTTAATGGCAGATGTATTTTTATGCAAATAATGAAGTCTGCATTGACCAACCTGCGTTTTGGGAGATGAGCTATCTTCTTAGATGGGGAAGATGGAGGAAAGCAAAATCTGACAATGTCCCAGAGATTTTAACTGAGTACGAGTCAAGTACAAAAATGAGAAACAAAATGAGTGAGCAAGAGCGTGTTCTAGGATTTACTTCACAAGGGGGGAGAGATCAAGCTGATATTGATAACATAGTCTGTCCTATATTTCTGAAGGACATAGCTAAGTCCATTGTATCTGCTGGAAAATCTTTGCAATTGGTGAGACACGTTCAAGGTGACCACATTGTTTCATTAGACGACAACAGAGAGTCTGAGCAATACAAACCTATGCAACCCAAGGGGTTTGAGTCGGGCTCTCAAATTTGTGAGCATCAAAACCAATGTTGCAATCTTGAGGAATGCATGCCATGTTGTGAAAGTAACAATGCACGGGTTATGGGATTTTTGACTTTGCCAGAGATCTTCCTAGTCTCGTTGGTTGGCTTGCTAGTCGATGGTGATCATGCTTACAAGTGTTTAAGGTCTGCCAATATTGCTCGAGAGTACAAGACTCTGATATTGGGATGTAATTTGGAAGGAAGAAGCCAAGAGGGTCTAGGCACCAAATTTGCCTGTGAGAAAGTATGGAAAAATTTTTTAGCTGATGTTGTATATAGGAGGATACTTGGGGACAGTGATAGAGAGGATTATAGTGAATGCAAAAGCAGCTTTTCAGCATCCCATTTTGATTCAGAAGGATCAGAAAAGGCTACAAAATTATATAGAAACCACTTGCAAGATCTTGAAACTGCTAGTTCATTAGGAAAGAGTATATTTTACTCTTCGTGCCCTGGAAATCCAGTGATAACTGTTAGCAGGGAAATTCTGAGAAAGAACATGTCCTTCTGGAATGAACTTAACATATCAAAAGATTTCTATCTTCCACCAATTAATGATGAAAATTTACGTGAGGACATCTTTGGTGATAAGGATCTTGGTGCAAGGTTGGATGGTGATCCATTAAGATGCCGTAGACTTGATAGAACTGACTATGCACTTGGTCTTCAATTTGATGGATGCAAGCAAGACGATCAAAGGAGTTTGGAAAATTTATATGCGTTTCCTACTCTTCTTCCCTTTTTCCAGGTACAATCAAAT
Source organism: Boesenbergia rotunda (assembly GCA_024364735.1). Taxonomy (NCBI): domain Eukaryota; kingdom Viridiplantae; phylum Streptophyta; class Magnoliopsida; order Zingiberales; family Zingiberaceae; genus Boesenbergia; species Boesenbergia rotunda. The sequence continues at coordinate 473,861 of JAGFNQ010004611.1, forward strand.
GATTCATGTATTTATCAGATTCGTTTGATTGAACTTTTTATTGAAATTATATAAAAAGCAGGAAAATTCTGATGTATCGGATCTTCTGCCTTTTCAAAGGAATAGTACTCTTGCATCAAAAATTCTCAGATGGTTTCAAGTTAATAAAACCAAATACACACTTCACCCTGCAGTTATCATCCAAGAATGCCTTGTTACTTATATCATGAATCAGGTAGGTTGGCTGGCTGCTATTTCAGATTAACTTGTTTGTTTCTAACATTTGTTGTTATTACATTGTAGGTAGTTCATGTTGGTAAACAAATGTTGTCGAGGCTAATGAATGATTGGAAATTAATGAATGAGCTTGGTGTTCTTCATGCCATATATTTATTAGGCTCAGGTAAGATTCTGTGTTGTCTTGGTTATTGTAAATGTACACTCTAGACTTGCCTGATGATCTATGTTCCAGGTGATTTGCTGCAGCATTTCCTTGTAGTAACTTTTAGCAAGTTGGATAAGGGAGACATCTGTAATGATGACTTTGAGTTGAATGCCATATTGCAGGTATGAACTTATTCAAAGATTTGCCACAATTGGTTTTGCTTTCACATAGGCACCTGTTTGATATAATTGTTGTATTGTGAAAAATATAGGAATCAATTAGAAATTCATCTGATGGTGCTCTTCTTAGCACGCCAGACTCATTGGTTGTATCTCTGGCAAATTCTGATTATGATGAAACTGAAAGGGGAAATCTCTCAAATGCACGAATGGCACAGAATCAATGTTTTGGCATTAATGCACTAGATATGCTCAATTTCAGTTACAAGGTATGTGTATGACTCCTTTTCCAAAGAATGCCCTTGGACTTTTATTCTTTTCACAGGGCGACTCACTCTTTATTTCTGTCCAAAGAGTGCATCTCTCTCACATCCAATTTCCCCCTCCTGAAATACCCCTATCAAGTAATATTAACGTAATTTTTTAATTGATCAAATGTACTATAAATCACAAATAACAGCAGCTATGCCTTCTAGCTATGTGTTCTTGGGAGTGTGAGGAATTCAAATCTAGCATTATTTTTTTATTTTTAATGTTTGGGTCCATAAACCATTTTGATCTAATCAACCCATTTTAACTTAAAAAATTATGTTCAGATAGATTTGTCAAAAATGATAAAGATTTGGTTCTAAACAGATACAAATGCTAAAATGTAACTTCATATAGGGAATGAAATTTTTGTGGTGCTTTACAACTCCAAATCACAAAATAATTTGTCTTCTTAGTACAACAACAACAACAACCTAAGCCTTATCCCACTAGATGAGGTCAAGATGTCTTCTTAGAAGTGTGAGCAAAATTCTAAGGAATTCAAATTTGACCTTAATCTTTGATTTCAAAATGATCTTGTCCATTAATTTAGACCAAATCTGTTTGATGGAGATCTCAATCCCATAGATCCATTAGTACCCTTATTTGTTCTAAATGATAAAGATTCATTTCTCAAAAAAATTAAGATATAAAAATGAACTTCAATGTAGGAAAAAAAATGTAAATTTCATGCACTCTACAGCTCCAAATTACAATGTGTCTTGAAATGTAGCCTTAATTTTGAATTCTGAAATGATTTAGTTCATTAAACATTTTTTAACAGAAACGGCTTAACAGTACTTTTATTTGTAAAAATTGGCAATTTTTTATTATTATTTTTTAAAAGATAGTTTTCCATTGCTTGAAATTAAAAAATCAGATCATATTTGAACTCACAGTCCTCTGAACATATATATGGTTTTATTGTTATGATTTAGAGCAGAATGGTCAAAATGGCTCAATAGATCAAAATGGTTTGGAATCAAAAACTAACATCATATTTAAATTTCTAACGCTTTAAGGAACACATCAAAAACTAAGGTCATATTTGAATTCTGATGCTTCGAGGAACACATATTTGGGTTTTATATTTTTATTTAGAGTTGATTTGCTCCATCAAATGATTTTTTAAAGAAAAATGTTTGATGGAGGCCAATGGGGTCAAATATTGCTTACTAAGGATATCTAGAGAAGAAAAAGGTGGTGGTGTGAGAAGGTGTGTTCTTTGGTCAATAACTAAGAGGCTCCCTATGGGAATAGTTGAAACCCAGGGAGCCCTTTTGAAAATCTGCCTATATGTATATTCTTATAAACTGCATTTTGCTTTGTAAAGAAATTTTGTGCTGCTTTGCCTTGATAGGTCTCTTGGCCACTTGACTTGATAGTTAATACGGAGGCGCTTAAGAGATATAATCAGGTACTTCCTCGTTTGAAAATGTTTCTTCCGTAAGACTGCAGTATTTTGATTGTTTTGTGCTCTGTACAGGTGATGGGTTTCTTACTAAAGGTCAAACGTGCGAAGTATGTTCTTGATAGAACTCGAAAATGGATGTGGAAGGTGCAAATTAATTATTCCTTTCTCTTGTCAAACAATTACAATTCATATTTACTGCTTAATATTCTACTACACGGGAGAAATTTATGTAACTTATGTTTTAGGAAACTATACTTCTCTCTTGGAGTGGCAAACAAGATCTATTCATAATGTTTGCATGAATGCACCTATCTTTTATCTCTTTTGATTCAATTTATCATTTCTGCAATAGTGGACCCTGCAATTAGATAATCTGTGGCATGTTATCAGTATTCCCTTCTCTTTACACATATTCAACCGCCTTACAAATACTTCCATTCTTTAAACCAAAGGTTGTTACTCCAGAGTTGACAGATGTACTAATTATTAGGCTTGAATTCCTTGGAAACTTGTGTTCTTCCACTTAAATTCTTTTCAATTTTTTTTTTTTGCACTGTGCATTTCGGTCTCAAGTCGTACTTCATTCTTGTTGTGCAATTTTTGCAGATGACGTATCTGACAAAAGTACTTAATATTGTCTCACTGAATTTTAGTTCTCAAAGTACACTACAACATCAACGTCGATAGTAAAATCTTTCTGTTCATGTTGTTTTCAATCTTAGCATTTTGAGACGATAGAAAGCAATTCCTACCAAGAGTAAATTTAGTTCATTCTGGATTGAAAGTAAGTGATGCTTGGATGGTGAGATGTCTTTCAATAAGGTTAAAGAATTGTTAATGTGTTGAAGAATTTGCATTGGAAAGTAGGCAAAATTCTTTTAATTTTATCCTGTGGACGCCCATAAATGTTTTACTGATGTAGCATATCATCAAGAGGTTTGAACAGGTTTTATCATTCTGATCCTCTTCTGTCCCCTCCTGATTTTAAATTTCTTCGAATACTTTATTTTCTGCAAATCGCTTGACTTCATGCTAACTTTTACACGAACGCAAAGAACCATTAAGAGACCAAGCTTTTGTATTTTATTGTCTGTCCACCTGTAACCATCCATTTAGTAACCTTTGTGCACTTAATATTGAAGGTTCATGATACATCATTCTTGACGTACATAAAATTTTGATTTGGTAGGGCAGAGGAGCCACCACAAGCAATTACAAGCATCATTTGTTACTAGAGCAGAAGCTCCTCCATTTTGTCAATGCGTTTCATCAGTATGTCATGGATCAGGTAAATAACAATTCATTCTTCCTGGAACCATGTTTAGAGAAAGATCATGTTTGAAATTGACCAGATTGATGCAGGTTTTGCACACTGCATGGTCTGAACTTTGCGTTGGAATGGCATCTGCTGGTTCCCTTGATGAAGTCATAGAAGTTCATGATGCTTACCTCTTGTCTATTCAACGGCAATGCTTTGTTGCTTCAGATAAGCTTGTACCAACCTCTGCCTGTGCTCACCTTTTATTTTAGTGATTAAAACCAATTGTACAGCATCAATCACTATCCTTTCATCTTCTCGTGCAACCGCAGTGGGCACTGATAGCGAGTCGAGTTAAGACCATTCTTGGACTGGCACTTGACTTTCACACAATACAGCAAACACTAAGCAGCGGTGGAGCAGCTTCAGCAATCAAAGCAAGATGTGAAATGGAAGTGGATCGGATTGAGAAACAATTTGATGATTGTGTTGCCTTTCTTCTGAGGGTAGTACTTCTCGTTTTGATTTTTTGTTGATAATGGAGTTCTTTTACAACCGATTGAAAAGATTTTATTTTAAAATATGCTTTCATGCAGATCCTCTCCTTTAAGCTTAATGTTGGGCATTTCCCCCATCTGGCAGACTTGGTGACTAGAATTAACTACAATTACTTCTACATGTCTGACAGTGGAAACCTTCTGACTGTACCTAGTTTTGACACTTCTGCCAAACCGGGAAATTCCGCTATGTTCAGAGACTGATTGTGTGGCATATTCATGCAGTTTTGCTTCAATTTATCGGATAATTGCTTCAAAAGACTTGAGATTGAAGAGTTCCACTTGTCGCAGATCAATTAATTTGTCATTACTAATTTCCTTGTCATGCTTGTACAGTTGTGTCTACTAAACGATCTGTAGAAATTTGTTATGATTTATTTGTTCCTTAATTTATCCACATAATATATGATGAAAATTGTGCTTGTTTTGTTGGGAATTCATATGAACAATGATTGTGTTAAGTATTGCGTTGCAATTAAGTTGGGAGTTTTTTTTTAGTTGACATTAGATAACCAGCTACTTAGTCCTTCCTGTTTTGTTGGGAGCTGTTTTTTTTTTCAGTACATAATTGTATTGTTTCTAAAATTCATGTGTCAACCATTTTAACTTTATTCTTTATTCTTTTAGTTGTTTATAACCTTATATTAAATTGGATCATGAAGGTATTTATGTTGCATGAAACAAAACATTATAACTTGGTCACGATGCTGACAAAAACGTCTGCAAAATTATATACACTTTGTTTTTTAATAATTCAGATGTTTGACTTTGGAAAAATGATGGATTTAATTTTAAAAAAAATATTAATTATTAGGATAAATTTAAAAGTGTTTGTGTAGGTCTATTCAAGTAAAACTTTTTTAAGATTGTCAGCTCCAATAAAAAAAAATTCTGTAATATTAACTTGCAGTTGAGATTTGATTATTAAATATTTGATTAACCATCTAAAACTAAAAGGCTTAATCGTGGACCATTGACGGTACGTGGCTTATAAATATTTTTTTTATAATTCAAATATTTATTTATTTTTTAATTAATTAATTTTGTAGATGACAGATCGAATCTATGAAAGTTTTCGTGCTGCATCATTGCCCTTGTACGGCACGTGATTTATACATGATAATTGAGAAGGGTGGGACAGATTAACACATAGAGCCAAGTGTTTTAATTAAATCTGTGAATCATCTTTTACCATCAAATATTTTAATTAAATCTGCCGTAACGATTTTTAAATAATTTTATTAAAATATTTTATAGAAAAGTATTTATTATTTTATTATTTATTTATTCCTTAAATATTAGAGTAATCTATGCATAAAGTAAGAAATATTATTCATTTTATTTTTTTTTTATTGTATCCATAAAATTGTTATTTATTTCTACGTAGATTCCCTCACCTGAATCAAATATTTTAAAAAATTATTATTTATATTTATTTTTCTATATAAAAAAATATTCTATTCCATTTGCACAATCAAACTTAATAATCGTCATTATTTTAAAGGGGTGTTTGACTTAAGTTATCATATATAATTTTAATTATGTAATTAACAAGTAATCATAACTAAAATTATGAAAAATGAAACATAATCTGAAGTTGTTTAATTTAATTTAGATAATCAAATAAAATCTTATTTGTTTGGAGGGAAAGTATATAATATAATATAATATTTTACCATATTATGTTTTAGTTCAATTTTATTACGATGATATTAATTATATATTTATCTAAATTTAAAATAAAAAAGTAAAATGATATTATATACATGTTTACATCCTCTGTAAGTATAAAAAAAATTATATCAGTAATCGAATCGACGATTATATTTATTTTAATTTTTAAAAATTAAAATATTAAAAAAATATAATAATAATATATAAATAAATAAAATTGGATAATTTTTTTATTTTTTAGAATTTATTTAGATAATTATATTAAATTTATTTAATTTTTCTCTATTTAATTTGTTAAAGTTTTAATTAAAATATTAAATTAAAAAAATATTCTCCGACTGCCGATGGCTAACGGTCGACAGCCGGTCGCCGTCAACCGGTAGTTGGTGTTGATCGCTGGCCAGCGATGTTGACATCCGGTCGTGAGTGATGTCTCCGAAATTTAATAAACTGTGATAGTTAGTTTTGTCTTAAATATAATATTAGAGGATAATTTTGAAAAGATAAGTTTTATATATAATCTCTGAATTAAGAAAAATCTCATTTTTTAAAGTTTTTTCGATTCCGGATTATATGTCCTTTTTGTTGATGTGTCGGGAATATAAAAGTACTTAAGAATCGTTGATTATCTAATCTAAATAAGATTTTCGTTGCAAAATTTAGATATATAACTAAGATTATCATGGATAATTTTAAACCAAAACACCTAGTCAATTTGTCTTAGTTTTTTAAAAACTAAAAACTAGACTTGCTTATTTTATTTTATTTTTTAATTCAAACATGTACCTATTTGGAATTAAATAACTATGAAGATGATTGAATCGGTCTCGTAAAAAAAAAAAAATTCATCGTCACTAAAAAAAATTTAGAAAATATCAATAAAGATCTATTTAGACGGTTAATAGATCGTAATTGAAAATCTTAAATTCCTAATTGAGAATCTAATCTGACATACTGTATTCGTCGAAGGGCTTACAATACACCATTGTCTAGGCAACGAAAATAAGGTTGATAATTTTTCCCCTAGGTTCGGGGTCCAGTTAAAAAAAAAATTGAAATAAGACGGGTTCAACATACATTATTGGATATAAGTTCGAGTTTAGAGATTTTTTTAAATTTTCGCAATAGATTGGAGACGGGTATGGAAATATTATCTCCATGCCTGAACCCATTCCAGTACCCTGATAGTTCCAATTATAATAATAATACTAATAATACTACTACTTCTAATAATAATCATTATTATTATTATATAAATATATTTTACGTAATTTTGCAGAGTTAAATTTTATTGCGAATCAATTTGAAACGGAGATTGAGATTGATATGAAGATTTAATCTCTGTGGGGTCGAGAATGGAGATTTTTCGATTAAATAAAATTGGAGATTTAGGCAGAGATAAGGCGGGAATATAATTCAGGAGAAAAATAAAAATGACAAACTAAAGGAAACTATTCAAAAGGAAACTATTCTCATATCTACTAAAAAGGTAAGGTACCCCAATTATTGCTGATTAATTTTTACAATAATCGAGGGGTGATAAGTACGCGAGAGATCATGCGGGGACCACCTGAGATATCCTCCCGGTAAAGTCGGCGGGTTGCCTTAATAGGGTGCGTTTGGAACTTTGGTTGGAGGATTCTCCGACGCGAGGACAAGCCCGGCTCGCCTGTTTCCATCGGGCGGTCGTCAATCCACGCATCAAGCGTCTGCAATGATCCGACGGACGTGAGATCTTCTTGGCGATCACACGTGTGAATCGACTGCGTCCCGCCCACCGTTTTCTTTTGTTGCTTTTTTGACACTGCTGATCTGTTATCACTGCGGTGGTGGAGGAGAAGAACAGATCTCCATTGCCATTGAATCTCCCCTCGCGGAGATTCATACGAGGTTTGACGCCCTCAGATTCACTGTGATCCTTGCTTTTTTGCGATTTTATTGCGTTTTGTAGACCTGGATGCGGATGTGTAAACCCTAACTTTTTTTCATAGAGTACAAAGATATGGTAAAAAGGAAAGGGTTTAAGATGTCAGAATCGACCATTCGTAGTTTAGCTTCTTCTCTTACTCCCCAGCCCTTTTTTTTCCAACTTTGATAAGATTTATAGCTCCGTCAAGCTTCATTTGAGTGTTAGTATTCTGGTGTGAAGAGATATTTGTGGCCTTCATATTAGTTTCTTCCTGTTTTACTGTGTGGAGGTGGTTCGACCGAAACTCGATCACATATAGATTCAATCAATGTAGTGTAAATTTTCATTTCACAGTAAGAAGCTTCCATTTTCTACTAGAATTATAACAAGCAAATGGCAGGTGGTTTTAGTGGTTGAAAAAGCTTGTTGCTATATTTATATGTGTAACATATTTTTCTCGTCTCTTAGCATGTTGAGATGTGCCCTATTAACCAAGCCATAGTTTTCATCAAAGAATCTTCTCTTTATAAATATCTCTTTGTCATTTTAGTCAGTACTTTAACTCAAACTTAGACCAAAGTTTTTCATTTTTCTCCCCTTGTTCTTATGGCAGAGGAATATTTGTTGTTTGTGTGGCTATATGTCATAGCTTACAAAACACTGCTAAGTGCTATGGCATATCACTTGTCATGCTTGTATTGTGTTTTCCCTTTTTTTTTTCATGCATCAATTGAATTGAAGCTTCTTTTCCAATTGATAGAATAAAAAACCAACTAGCAATGTTTGTCCATAAAAAGCAATTACATGCCCAAGTTGTTTCTTTTTGTAAGCTAGGTGCTGAACTATTTTATACTATGTTCTGATTTTTTTTCCCCTCCTTTGTTACTGTTTGTAGGAAGTTTAATGATGGATAAAAGGAAGAATTATTGTAATTTTGAAGGGAAGAGTTGAATTACCCACGCCATCTAATTTGCCCAGGGAAACTGTTAAAATGCTTTTGGCTGTAGAAGGAGGAGGATTCTTTTCTTCTTCGGCATCAGGGTATACAAATGGTCTTGCCCTTTTGCTTTTTGGACGAAGAAATGAAGAACCCATGAAAGTCTCACCTTGGAATCGTTACCAGTTAGTGGAGCATGAGTTTGAGCCTGAACCTCGGTCAACAGAAAGGAAAATTCAAAATTCTCGGGGCTGTGCTTCCTTCAATTGCTTTGGGTGTGCTCATGTGCAACTTGATAGGCATTCTCCTAGTTCAGATAGTCTAGTTAACCAGTCTGAGACTCATCCAGAAACAGCCTCTTCTGACACGAGTAAGACTTCAACTACTGATGCTCTTACTAAGAGTGACAAGAAGCCTTGCCTGAAGAATAATCTGAGGATACCTTCCAGAGATTGTTCTGCAACTTGTGAAGTAGTCAATGTCAAGGAACTTTCAGAACAAGTGGAAAATGAGACATCTTGTTCCACACTGGGGAGAAAAGTTCAGTGGACAGATAAATGTGGCAAAGAGCTTGCCGAGATCAGAGAATTTGACCTCAGGTATATCTTGCCTTAATATAACCAATTAAAATGCACAATGATTTATATGGTTAAACATAAATGGAATAGTTTATGTTTTTTACTTTTTAACGTACGATTTGTTAGTCCTTGCTTCTTTGTTTTAGCTTACATGATCACATATCTTCATTCTTAAGTTATTTTATTAGTTGGTTGTCATATGGTTGTTGGTGACCACAGAATCTAGTGTGCGAAGAATGTTTCAAGTTTGATTCGAGCTGACCACATACTATGTCCTAGAAAACCCAAGACAATTTTTTTTTTCTGTTAGTATACTGGTTCAAGTACTTGAAAATATGAAAATTGAGAGAATTAAAGATACCAGTCGTGTTCCTAGTAGATAAGAAAATTACCCAATACCTTACTGGGTCCAACTGCTTACCCACCTGCCCAAAATGATCATACCCAAGTTAGTTAATAGTAGCTCATCTATCTAAGGTTGTAATTTTTTTTTATTATCCCTGGGACTAAACTTGGACATCATAATTAAGTTTTAAGTTATGATACGTATGTTAACTCTTAGATCATCTTTTATGAATTCGTAAACACTGGTGGTTGGTGGGTGACACATGGAGTGAAGGGCAATCTTGCAACTAAGTTGCAAATGTGGACGAGTGTTGGACAAGCAGCTATTTGTAGACTCATCAGGATTTTACTTTTGAATTCTCCATACTGTGCTTCTTTTCAAGGCCTGAAACAAATTTGTGCATGTTGCTGGAGACCAATTTACTGCACAGTACATAGGTGGTCATTTGAATCACTTATGTATTTAATCATCCCTAAACTTTTGTTAGCTATTTCTTCATGTCCATTCTATTCTTAAATAAGTTGAGCTAGTAGCTTGGTTTGGTTAGAAGAAAACTAAAGCAATATGCTATCACATTCATACGAAAGCATAACGAGTATGGTGGAATTCTACAAATGCAGACTCCATTGGCTAATAAAGCAGATGCCAACATTTCACAAATAAGACCTATGCAAAGGCCTTATTGTTGATACTAACAAGGTCATTCAAGTCTGTTTTAATCATATAAGAATATTTGTGTCTCTTTCACCTCTCACACTTAAATCTACGAATCAACGAGAAGACCAGTCTTCTCTGTTGGGAAAAATGTCATCAAAGCCAGTACTGAAGGACATCAAGCTTGCTTGTGATGTTTTACTCCAGATGAGCCCTTATTTTAATGTTTCACCTGAATACCACATTCAATATCATTTTTCTCCTCATCATCAAACCCTTGGCAAATTTACCACTCTGATTTGTCTAGCAAATCTCAGTTGTCCCTTTTCTTTATTCTTTTGATTAGACCTAATTCTTGTGCTTACCCTAATATATATCTCGCCTTTCAAATATTACAGCGATTATGGTCTATCAGACGAGGAATTCAATCAAGAAAAATTCAGCAGATGTGATTGCGTGATTCAGTAAATTTTCATCTAGAAAGATAGATGTGGGGCACTCTGACACTGCCATTCAAAGAATTTGCCAATCGACTGCATATTCAAGCGTTGATTACAAGAACCACGGGACGTCACGGACGTTTGTTTCTTTCTTCTATTTGTTGTGTCCATGTTTCCTTTGCCTGATTCTTTCTTTACAGTGTTATTGAACTTTGGCAATCTATGAAAGCTAAATTCCGAATTTCCTTTCTCAACATTATGCTAATCACATCTGCCATTGTATACACGTCTCCTTTTTCAACTTTTGCAAGCATGAGTTTCTTCTGTTACTTTGCAAGTTTTAAGTTGTATACAAAGGATATATTTATAAATAATTACGAATCACATAAAGTTATTTAAAATAAGAGATAAAAAAAAAATCATTCAAATTAACAGTTGTTTAGGGATGTGCCCGATCCGACAAGGCTCTTAACGGGCCCAGTCAAATCTCTCAATACCACAATCCATTAAAATAAGAGGATTGTTTTATGCGAGTGCCTTTTATAATTTGCTCCTTCCGGTTAAAGATTTCGCGTGCAAATTGTTAATATTAATAATATATATTTATTAATATAATATAATATATTGGTATAATATAATATAATATAATATAATATAATAAATATAATATAATTTAATAGGTGTTGAGTCCAACGACCAATCCAGCGCCTCCTTTCTCTTCTACAGCCGCCTATATAGTTTCGTCTTCCGCTCTTCCAAGGTCCTGCGATCGCTACCCGTCTCGTTTCTCCGAGGAGTAGGAGGACCGCGAGACCATGGAGGGATTTATTGTCCGCACCGCGGTGGCAGTGGCCTTGTCGCTGGCGATCTCGACAAGAGCTTTTCGCCACAGGTCGCTCGATCTGTCCGGGGCGATCGCTGGGTTCCTGGTGATGGCGATCCACATCGCGGCCGGATACAGGTTCCGACCTCCCCCGTTTCTTGCGAACTGGTTTTAGTTTCTTTGAGGTGTAAGTGCAAGCGGATTAGTTTCCAGATTCGGCGCGCTCCTGCTCGTGTTCTTCTTCACGTCCTCGAAGCTCACCAAGTTGGGCGAGGAGAAGAAGCGAAAGATAGACGAGGATTTCAAGCAAGGAGGACAGCGAAATTGGTTATGTTTCTGTTTCTCCCCCTTGCGTACTCGGTATCTAATGTGATTAATTTAGAAGTGTTAGGAGTAGTGGTTCAGATTGTGGTTGAACTAAATAATTAAATTTCTTCTATCAAGAATCTTCAGCTTTTATGTTGCCCAGTTAGACGTTTTATGAATTTTCTCTTTTTAGTCTTCCAAGTCAAAAAGAACACGAGTGTTCAAGATCCATGAGTAACCTTTTAGCAGTGGTTCTACCTCATAAGGCACTATTGCACCATTAGCTGAACAGAGAATCTACACCATCAAAGACATCTAGAGCCTAGAGAAACTCTGCAACAAAAGGACTTGTGGAAGGGCCCCCCACTTTACCTCGCCAAAAGTTTTTTCATAGTCCATTTTGATCATAATCATCTCTTCTTCTTTGTTCTTGTATTGATTTACTACTTCACCATCACAAATGAAACAGTCAGCAATACTACACCCCTTAAGAAAAGCACATTGATGGGCTTCAACAAGAGTTGGAAGAATCACTTGGATTCCCATGCTTAGAACTTTGTAGATAGATGAATAGGTGTTCCAGGGCCATAGATTGAAAGTCCGTGTATGCCACTACCAACTTGAGTATAAGGGTGAATAAAATTGGTCCTTCATGCTTTTTTCTTTTTTGCTTTTCTTTAAAAAATGGTCCTTCCGAATTAAGTGTTAAAATAAACAGATAATTGATACCAACTTTTAGCTCAACCTAAACAAAGGTATGGGTATCATGCATCAAACCATGGCCTTGCAATATAGTGTCTATAGAATATTGAATTAAGGTTGGTTTTCATTAATCGGTAATTTGTTATATTTTGACCATGATGGAATTGAGGAGCTTGAATTTGCATTGTGATATATTTGTAGGAAGGCTTTATCTAAGTTATATGCAATTTACTTTGTCTGGCACCAATAGTCCAAAATATTTGTAACTCTGCTAATGCTGAACTTAGAATTTTCCTTAACTTTGGACTAAATTAGTCAATAGCCTTGTGGTCAAGCCAATTATTCAAGTCTCTTTTTGTTTTCTCAATTCTATGGAATATGCTTGATAACTGTGGAGTCTTGTTTACAATGATCACACTGGTGTTTGCTATCTTATATTACAATATACCTGCTTAATTATTAATTGAGCTGCAAAATTCTTCTTTGTATGTCAATTATTATTCTCAAGTATGATAATATGCGTGATAAATCTGTACTCATTGATGAATGATACATGTGGCAACAAATTCCTAATATCAGAATGTCCGCATAGTGAAATTAAAAATTGGAAAAAAAAAATCCAACTTACTTATCATAATACGGGTCTTGTTCGAGTGAATGATTATTTCCTGCTTCATATGGCTGGGTGATAAAGGTCAAAATTTTAACAGGATACAAGTATTGGCTAACAGTGGACTTGCAACTATTTTATTAGTTGTATTTGTAACCGTGATTGGGGGACAAGATACATGCTTAGACACAAAAAGGTCAAAGCTTTTCACTGGTCTTATTGGCGGCATTATTGGGCATTATGCCTGCTGCAATGGAGACACTTGGTCATCTGAAATTGGATTACTTAGCAATGCCCAACCCAGACTAATCACTACATTCAAGGTAGATGCTACTTTGATAACGTAATAAAGTTTGCTTAGAATGTGATGAATACTGAATAGAGTGTTTTAACTGACTATTACTCTGTTAGTTCTAGCATAGTCTGAACTAAACTGCAGTTAACAGGAAGTCAAAACATCCAATTCATGCTTTTAAGTCATATTTTCTTGTATTCATCCAGGTTTAATCTATTTGACTTGATTTAGTTTTTTTTTCCTTGTAAAAGCTTTACTAGGTCTGAATTTTTTAATGGATAGTTATCTTTTTTTCTGTGGAGTTTGTTTATATATGTTCTTTCTCAACAATAAGATCAATTTCTTTGTCATAGACTGCCATTTTTTAAAAAATGTCAACATAAAGCAATAGGAGACCCACATGTAGGCCTGAATTGACTTGATCAACAAACTTTTATGGCAAGGATAACTTGAGGTATTCTTTTTCTGTGATCAATGGCTAAAAATAAAATGAGGGTTGGGGCTATTATTTTGCTAGACATCATACAGGGCGTCTGTTTCTGTACGGGATTATTTTTTTTCCTAGCTTTCATATTCATGCCTTGTGAATCTAGAAACGTGAACTTGTGTATCTTTAGGTGTTTTTCAAATTGTTCCTTGATGATTGTTAGCAAATTAATTTAACTTTTGAAACTATTCTTCAAACCTTCCTATCCAACTGAGGGTGCAGTTTTGGTTAGTTGATTGTGGATGCAGTTTTCGTTTCCTATTAGACTGATGACATGAATTGCAGAAAAATGACAAGACATGACCCAAGCATTGACATCCATTAACCAGTTTGTCAAATAAATATGTTCCGTTAGAAAGTTTAACTAATTTTAACTTTATACTCTAATAACCAGAAGAATCTGACTACTTAAAGTCATTTTGTATTATATCCACCAGAGAATGGTTTTGTATTATCAGATATTGGCATGAAATGACAGTAGAGTGATTCTGGCTTGCTCTACTCACCATGTAACCTATTGTCCCTTGATAATTATACATCTTTCATATAGATGTGTTCTTTGATACTATGCTCTTAAAACTTTGACCACCCTTTTCTTTTAAAATTGTCAGACGGTTCGAAAAGGTACAAACGGTGCTGTCAGCATAGAGGGACTTCTAGCAGCCGCAGCGGCTGGTTTTGTTATTGGGCTTACTTCTGTCATCACCGGGTCACTTGTAGCAGCCGACTGCTCTACAGATGCAGTCTGGAAGCAGTTGTTACTAATTCCAATTGCTACCATTGCAGGGCTGGGTGGTAGCCTGATCGATTCATTGTTAGGAGCAACTCTTCAGTTTAGTGGTTACTGCTCTGTAAGGAAAAAGGTACGCACATCTCCACCAACATTACTGTTTTCAAATTCGAAACTGGCCAGCACCGTATGTCACTATTTTCTAGTACAATCAGTCAAAAACCTGGTTCAACCAGGGTATTAGGTAGATTAAATATGAAAATTTTCTGGCAAATTCATCTACTAAAAAGTTTTTACTCGTCGTTTAACCATTTGTTTGATTCATTCTTTTCCCCACATATATGAGACTCTTCCTTTTCGTCATGCAAGGTGGTGAGTAATAGAGCACCGACTGTGATCAAGATATCAGGAATGAGCTTCTTGGACAACAATGCTGTAAATGCCGTATCAGTGTTGCTGACCACTTTCCTTACTTCCGCGGCGTGTTTGTACATTTTCTGATTTAGCTGGAGGCCTTGATGCTGTAAATTTGTGACTCATGTAACCATAAGCAACTTTTGATCCAGCCTCGCTTCCTATTCTAGATTAACACATTTTATTAGCTGAAAACTCCTTTGCCACTTTGTTGGCAAATGTGCTATCTTTTTTGTCCTTTCCTCTGCATCGAATGTACCTTTCAAAGTTTCGTTGTTGTATTTTTCCTCTGTTTTTGGTTGCTGTTAATCGCAAACAAATGTTCTTTTCCAGAATGAGGTTTTATGGAATCTTGATGCGGTACTGAATGTGGTCATAAAGTGTATTAGAACACAGGTAATATTCTTTTATTGTATTAATTTAGCCTACCTACTTATTATTTAATTTAAAATATTATATTTTATCTTTTATAATTTGTAAAATCAAAATAAAATACTCCATCAAGTAGAAGGGGCGAGATTGGGCCCGAATCAGAAGAGAAAATTTGTAAATCAGTATATATTTACGAGTAATGATAGGGAAAGTGAATTTGAGAGAGTGAATGGGAGAGTGAATGATATGGCAGTTATTGTATACACGTCCGATCGTCGATCGGACACCACCGGCGGCCTCTGATCACCGTCCCGAATCAAATTATGTCCTAAGAAGATCGGTGAACTCATCGGGAATTGCCGCAATTATGATCTCGTCGCATTCACCGTCAATCCGGCGAGATCTCAATTACCGGCGACCCTGTCGGGTTCACCATCTTCTTAGGACATAGTTTGATTCGGGACGGCAATCAGAGGTCATCGGTGGTGTCCGATCGGCGATCGAACATGTACACATTAGTTACACGTCATTCACTCTCCCATTCACTCTCCCAAATTCACTCTCCCAATCATTACTCTATATTCACCTAGTGAAAATTTTAGAATTCTTCCTAAATGAAATGTTTAGCACTTCTTATCAAATGATTTCAGTCATCGCATTCTCATTCTTCTCAAATGAATGTGAGCAATTTTTTTAAAAAAAGGATTCCTCATGTAAAAGGCATGATTCCGTTATCTTTTTGACTTTATTATTTTTTTTATGTTGGATTTTGGAGAAATACAATTCTAATATATAATTATTATTTTTTTAATCTTAATCATATAAACTTCCAGAATCCAAAACAAAAAACAAAAATTAAAACTTGTAATATGAAATAATTTGTATCTATAGAATATCTACATGGATAATAAATAAATAGGAGTTAATATTCTTATTGTCATTACAAAAGTAATTAGTATATTCTTATTGACATTAAAAGATATCTTTTACTAGTAATTATTTCAAAAACAAAAATTAAAAAAAACCACTCATGCTCGACAATGTAAAGAAAAACTATTGAACATAATAAAAAGTTTTAATATTGGGATCAATATCCCTCTCAAATTTCATCGAGATAAATAAAATCTATTTTATCACAAATTATTCCCGTTAAGGAAAAAAATACAGCATCAATAAATCCATGAGATAGTATTTGTAAAATGACACCATTGAGCCCGTGATTATGAAATCAATTCCTATAATTTTTAAAATTTTTATACCACTCGGAATATTAAAATAATAACCTATGTCACAGGAGGTGAATAGATGACTTGAACATCTTCATGAATAGAAACTCAATATATGAAAATTTTAAAATCCTCATACCAATCGAAATATTAAAATAATAACATATGTCAAAGAAGATGTATAGATCACTTGAACATCTTCATGAATAAAAATTCAATATATGAAAATTTTAAAATTCTCATGTCACTCGAAATAATAAAATAATAACATATGTGTCAAAGGAGGTGAATAAATCATGACCAATTGTAACTGAACGTCTACGTGAATAGAAACTCAATATATAGATTAGCAATAAATTGTTTGTAATCCTTTAAAAAAAAATTTAAAATAAATCAGAAAGTATTCATGATAGACAATCTAGAAACTCAATATCTCATGATTATACACATCATTTTAAAGAAAAAGTTCATCATAACTGATGATCAAACTGTGGGTGCCTGAGTAACTCCAAGGGCGTTTTATAATCCTTTTAACATACATGTAATGATAGCTTATTCATCAACAATTAAACAGAACAAAAGTAATTTAGCACAATTTGTGTTCCCCACACAAAGTTTGAAATTTGAACTACTAAAAACTCATTTCTATCATGGAAAACTTGTTTTCATTTCAGAGTTGGTCCAAAACAAACAAAAAGGATGGTTTTAGCGGTACTAAGAACTAACGTGGTAGTGGTATATACAGGCCGTTGAGAGATGCCATTCCTGTGGTACTCGACTACAATATCAATATCTCCAACTGCAAAAGTCTTTATAGATTTGAAATATCACTTTTAAGCTCCTCACAAATTAATTGACACGTACAGAAAAAAGAATAAGCACTGCGCCCATGTAAGCCATTTGCATGATCTAATGTTGGGATGCTGCAGCTCCTAGAATTTTGGAAGAGGATTGAAGAATAGTGTAGCCATCAAGCATCTGTGTAAAACATACCTTGAATATGTCAACTACTAAACAACATATAAGAATAATATAACTATTAAAAACATGAACTTTGGCTCAGGGCTACATCCTCCTTTTGAATTGTAAAAGCAGATTTTAAACCCAAGCAAAACTTATTTTTGAGTCTTTTTGTAAGGTAGGCGCACTAAGATCCAATGATATTTATGTTATGAGTGCAAAGAACCAGAATTTAGATTGGGGTCATAGATGGTGTATCGCTTGTGATCTACCAAAATACAAATTCAGAGACCTCTAGGATACGAGTGAGAAAACACAATCAGCTTAATACGATTAATGCACAACTAAGTTGCCACAGGTTCCAGGCAAACCATGATTGGTGAATCAGACCCATTCTGGATTGGTCAATCTAACTCAAGATCCACAGCAGCTGATCTAAATAAGAGATCAAAGGTCTTTACGAAGTGACAAAAGACGATTCACTCGTCCCAGCACCCCGTCAACCCGTCCCGGCTAATACGGAGGAGATAAATCATCAAAGGTTTTTAAAGAGTCGAAGTGTCTGGAATTGACAGATGATGTGGAAAATTGGGTAAGACAGGCTGGATCAGATCGACCAATAGGATAGGGAGCTGCAAGACAAGTCTGGAGGGAGGAGGTAGAGGTTGCTGTAAGTCAACATGCAAACAGTCGTGCAAGATTAACTGATGAACAACTGAGCTCAGCAATGGCTGGTCACATCATATGCAAAGACATTCAATCGGGTGAGCAGGCAGAGATCACAAAATCTACTTGTCAAGCACAACGAAGATCTACTAGGTATTGGAAGGTTCCTACAGAGAGAGAATCTCCCAAGTTATAAAGCGAAACCTCTGATATTTAGACTCTTCGTCTATCTCCTCCATGCAAGTAAAACAGAGTGAAATTATCTAATCCAGATGATCTGATGATGGAGTTTGACCCAAAAATGATTGAGGGAACTGAAAATAGTGTCTTAAGCACCACTTAATAGTTTGCCTCTTTTTTTCCTGAAAAAATCCATGATAACCAGCAGCACTAGCTAATGAATCTAGAAAGAAGAGTTTTTAATGCAAAAGGAGGCCAAAGTCATTGGGTGTGTGCGTGTGCCACAAACATAGGAAAACACTGAAAAAAAAAAGATCATGCCAAATAATGCTTACTTGTACGAAGTCGTGTGATGGGAATTTCTTGCATCTCACGTCTAATACACAGCCATTCACCAAGCAAAGACATCAATGTCAAACCAATGACATTAACAACCCACCAGGTAATTGATGATGGCCAACCTCCATAAATGATGGATATAAAGAGATGTATGATATAGAGAGTAGCGGAGAAATCCAAGCACTTTTTAGCTCTTTCTATCAAATAAAGCAAAAAAACTGCCCTGCTCAAGGAAAATAATAAACGTAAATCAAGGGTAATTTTGCTACATC
Source organism: Boesenbergia rotunda (assembly GCA_024364735.1). NCBI lineage: Eukaryota > Viridiplantae > Streptophyta > Magnoliopsida > Zingiberales > Zingiberaceae > Boesenbergia > Boesenbergia rotunda. The sequence goes on from JAGFNQ010004611.1 coordinate 492,862, forward strand.
TTTCGACAAGCAAGTTAATTCTAAAACAAATAGTACTCAAAATGCAAAAAAAACATCTAAGTTAGTTTTACACCGTACCATGCTGAATACTTGGTTTTTTTTTTTTATTTTTTTAGTTAAGGAGCTTTTGTAACGCTGATGAACTGGGTTTTTTTTTTGGGAGTTAAGAAGCCCCAAAACAACCTAAAATACTACCAGATAATGCACAAATCAGGACACATGGCTATATACTCTATGCAGGCAATTCAAACCAAAACATGTAGATGAAAACACAAGAAGCTATATTAGCTTCATATCTACGGAAAGGAAAAAAACAATTGCAGGTAAAAATCAACTGTAACTCAATTTCTAAGGTTCCTATCTGGCCTATTTGAATGAATAATCGCAAGCACACAATTCCAACAAACAAAAATCGAACTTCTCTTGCTATGCATCAAGCACACAAATGGAAATTGACATAAATAATGAAACACCAACTTCTTTTGTGCGAATTGTCTGAAAAATTAATAAACGCAAGTCGGAGAGTGAGATGCTTGGCCAGAAGAGGAACTGAAACAGATGAAACAACCTAAATAAATAAAAAAGTCGATATTGTTACCCTGCAAGGGAACTGAGTACGAAGGAAACGATCGCACACCACCCAGTGACGGTGGAAGCCACAAGCATCGAGAAATCGAAGAAATACATGAGACTCATCCGAGATACTCGCGTCCCCACGAGAAGGACCATGAAGAACCCGAGGGTGAGATAGTAAAGGCACTGGAGGCAGACGATCTGCGCCAGAATGAGCCAAGGATCCCATACGATCGTCCCATAGAACATGATTCCTCTCCTCCCTGTTCCAGAATTTAGCCTCTCGACCACCTAATTCAGATATCTATCTGAATCTCCAAACTTCAAGATTGCAGGAGCTGAAAAACACAGGACCAAACGGATCAAAACCCTAGTGAGCCATGAATCGATGTCCAAATAGCGAATCCACGAAGAGCACGGCGAGAAAATTTATTAAAATATCCCTAAAATTTCAATCGAGTCCAAATTATATCCCTAAAATTTATTCGGACTCAGTTTACGTCCTTCTTGTTTTATAAAGTATCTCAAATATATCCCTACTGTCAACTCTTCATTATTTATAACAGAATCTTTGTCACGTGAGGCGAACGTGAGATAAAATCTGTTCTTGGCAACGGAATGTGCACTGACGTGAGATCAACGTGGCCTAATTAAAAACCTCACCTTCTGGCAACTAAACCTCACCCTCACCACCTGCTCTCCATGGAGATAATTCCTCTCCATCGTGAATCGCTCGCCGTAGCTCAACTGCATCGGAGATGGCGGAGCTGTAATCCGCGGGCGCAATGTGGCATTTTTGACGCTCAAGTAGGGCGGGGAGAAGGCATCCAGGCTGACATCGGTGGGGAACTCGACGCCGGAGAAGTTGTAGCCCACGTGCGGGTCGCTCCCACCGACGAGCACGCAGCCGTCGCGGAGGAGCACGGCGGTGGAGTGGTAGAGCCGCGGCGTGGACGCAGCGCTCTGCTCCTCGAATCGTGCCTCAGCTGGAACCGCTGGGCGGTACACGACCGGAGCCATCACCGGGCTCTGACCGAGCTCCCACCCCGCCGTGCCGGATGTCGCGCCATTGACTAAGAGCACCTCGCCGGAGGGAAGCAACACCAGGTCGCCCATGATCTCACGTGAGTCCATTCCGTTGCCAAGAATAAATTTTATCTCACGTTCGCGTCACGTGACAGAGATTCTGTTATAGATAACGAAGAGTTGACGGTATAGATATATTTGGGATACTTTATAAAACAAGAGGGACGTAAATGAGTCTGAATAAATTTTAGGGATATAATTTGGACTCGATTGAAATTTTAGGGATATTTTAATGAAATTTTCCGCGGAGGTGTGTCGTTTGGAAGCGCGAGGACTCAGTCTGTACTCTCTTTTTTACCTTTCTTATTACTGGATAAAAAGAGTAGGCCCGTCATGGAAGATCCAATAAAAAAAAGACAACAGTGGGTCCCCGTCGGATTGAGATGGCATTTACACGAATCCTAACTTCCACCTGTCAAGATTGCAGTGATCGAGATGAGCGACTCTAAAGATCGACGATCATAATGGATTACGTTCTGTTCTTTGTATGTTACGTGTCTTTAACGGGTGGGTCAAAAATAACTAAATAATAATGTTCCGAAAGGAGGAGGAGGCTGCTTTCCCCTTCGGGAGCCAGAGCTCGGGTGAGATCGATTGAACCATCGCCTTTTGCATTTATTGATCATTCGAATTGTAGAAGTTTAGAGGATGGCGGAGGCGGAAGCGGGATTGGAGGACGGGGAGGGCCTCGGCAAGGTGCGGCATCGCATCGCGGATCATTCAAAGGTATCGATGTCGCCTCTCATTACTTTTATTTTGTTTTCGCGTTCAGAGTTGTGTTTGTTTAATCGACGTGGTTCCGTTCTGTTGGTGTCGATTAGAGAGTGGTGCAGACAAAGGAGATTCTGTCGAAGCAAGCGGCTCAGACGAAGGAGATTTTGTCGAAGCAAGCGGCTCAGACGAAGGAGATTTTGTCGAAGCAAGCCGTTAAGATTGCCAAACAAGCCGAAGAACACGAGCGGATTTTGTTTAAGGTGCTTTGATTATCTTGCTGCCTGTTCAACTCGCTCTCGATGTGTTTCCGATCTCCATGTTTTAAAAAAATCGCCAACCTGTTTTGCTTGTTTCCTCGTCCAGGTGACTCATTTCTTGGGCGTTCTTGGATTTGGCGCTTTTTGTTACATCCTGGGCGCTAGTAAGTAGTTGTTGATTTCGCATGAAGGATTGGAAATCTATGGAGATCAGACGATAGTTTGACAATTCAGATACAAATTTCTTTTTGAATCAGGGCCACAAGATGTACCCTACGTGTATTGTTTTTTCTATGTCACCTTCGTTCCTCTTCGGTGGATATACTACCGGTACAAGAAATGGCACTATTACCTCCTGGTGAGAAACCGAATGTTTAATCTTTGAAACGTTAGTCAAATTTCATCCTTGCACAGATGTCCATTTTTATTGTTTGTGTGTAGTTCTTGTTCTTTTCCTTCCTTTCTTCCTTTACCTCTTATTCAAATAGGCCAATAGGGGTACTGCGGATACTAATAGCCTCTGTATTTTGGATGGCAAGCAATCATTTTGATAGCCATTCAACACTGAAGAGGGTTGAAATGCTGCATAAGTTTGTAAAAGCGTATCTAGGTATGGGTGCCAAGCAATTGGATTGAGGTCATCTTATGCAATATGTAGATGTATATGCAGGTAGTTCTTCAAGAAGTTGTGTTTATCCCAACACTAATAATATTTCATAAATAATATATTTAGTTAATCGGTTTGATGGTAGAGATGTATGATAAATCCTCGTGTTTAAACATGAAAGTGATTTTATGTTTGATTGCTGAAATCCTCAAACTAGTTATTTGGTTGAGACCATCTACTGAAGTCAAGATAAACGACTTGATTATAATTGATATTAATTTCCGAAGACTTGTGGCTGAACAGTAAATTTCTGAAAATTATAACAGTTCATCATATAGTGAATAAGTGATTCCTTTGTTTATGTCAGTTTCCAATGTATGTGAACCTTAGGAGGAGTCTGCATATATACATGCAATGGCAAGTTCTGCAAGTTATGCTGTTTCCATGGTGGTTATTGTCTAAGGGTTAGAAGTCAATTTCTAGGAAATGCATGTTTCCTGTGGAGCTATCTGCTTCATCACTTGAAACTGTATGCCCTTTTCCGATTACCCACTCAAGATTGTTGTTACATCCTGTAATTTTCTTCTCTATTGTTATTCATTGTTATCCATTAATTTTTTTTCCAGGAGTTATTTCTTCTTTTTTTTTTCCTTTTTCCTTTGATGTTATTTTTTTTAAAAATAATATAACATCGTTTTTTTTTTGTATAACAATATTGTGCAAGTCACTCATTCTTGGGGTGCAGTATCTTAATGGCCATGTTTTTTTTCCTTTTTATAACAGGATTTCTGCTACTATGCCAACACTATCTTCATAGTAATGCTACTGTTCTTTCCAAAAAATGAAAAGCTTTTCATGGTTTGCTTCTCATTTGCTGAAGTAAGGCTGCCTACAATTCCTCCTATAAAATGTGCTTAAATCCCACTTAGCTGACATGCAAACCTTCTATAGGGACCCCTTGCTTGGGCTTTGATTGTTTGGCGGAATAGCCTGGTGTTTAGTTCACTTGACAAACTTGTCAGTGTTCTCATACATCTTTTACCTGGTGAGTCACTACTTCATAGCAGAGAAAGACCATATGTGATAGTCAGTCTAAAGGTTTTCCTCTGTAATTTTCCAATCACTCTTAGACAAGAGTTTTGATGAACTTGGTTTGATATCTTAATTTGATGGTCATGCAATTATTTCTCTAATCTAGTTCTTAATTATTCCATGACTACAAAAAAAAGTGTTTTGTCTTGTCTTAACCATGTTTCGGTGACTTGTGCGGTATTTTTGAATCTTCTCTTGCATTAACTGTTGATTAAAATAATTATTTCAGTTGGTAGTGGTTGTTTCTTATATAAAGTCATGTGTTGAACAGTGAATACTTCCAAGAAGGATTATATTGTGGTAAAATGTTTAGTTTGGAACTTTATATTCTTGTTGCTACAACAAAGTGTATTTCTTGAAGAGGAGAGATTTTAGGAATGTGCATAAGTTGATGATGCATGCGCCCATAGTGATTGATGCAAAGAAGCACAAAAGATTTAAATCAAGGGCATCAATGCTTAGTTATACGCATTGGTATGTCAATCCTTTTGGAGTTACTATTAGGTGAAAATGCTGTAGATGTTTATGACATATGATGGCTTGTTTATTTGGCATTTCTACTGCACCTTTCTAGTTATCTTAATTAGCCAGCAAAAATGACCATATTATCCACGAGGATGTGGATGACATGATATTTTATTTCCATTTCACACCAAGTTTTAATCAATGAATAACATCAACAAGTTTGATCTTGATTTAATGTTGAAATTGTCATTGACAATTGGACTAACCTTCCATTCTCTTTGGTTGTTTACTTAATTATGACATCTCTAACTTCCATTAATAATTGTATTTCTACCACGAACTCCATTTTCAGGAATTGTTTTCTTTACTATTCGGTGGTGGAACCCTGAAACTTTTGCTGCCATGCACCCAGAAGGGAGGGCAGCAAGGGTATCGTGGCCATATGTGGAAGATAAGTCATACCTGTGGATGTGGTTATTTGTTGTTCCTTTGATTGCATATACCCTGTGGCAAATTCTGTATTTCCTCATTGTGGATGTTCTACGCCGTCAACGATTATTGCGTGATCCCGACGTCATGACATCTTACAGGTTCAATATTCTCTCTTGATAGCCTTTTCTGCCGTATCAATTTACCTGTACTAGACACTCCACGTTTTCCTGCCACATTTAGCACTGCCTTAAAAATTGACCATACGCCCGTTATCTCCTAAATTTCTTAAAAATATTACAAAGGAAAAAAAAAGAGATGAAATGAAATGAAAATATTGATAATGTTTCTTACATTAAAGTACAGTTAGTATTTTTTTATCTGCTGTTAAGTGATGATTAAATTTGTCAAATTAGCAATACCAAAAGTCATCATTTTAGCTCATATGACCTCCTCTTCACTCTTGGCGGCAAAAGGCGATTCGCTCACCCAGCGCCCCCGCCAACCCGTCCTCTTCACTCTTGAATGTACGGTATGATGCAGGGAACTCTCTAAGAAGGCTCAGAAGGCAAATAACATCTGGTGGCAGTTGAGTGGAATGCTGGGTGATCAGAACCGGCCCATCATGTACAATTTGCTGCAAGCTGTCTTCACAGTGGCAACTATGGCCCTTGCAGTCCCAATCTTCATGTCCTACAAGCTGCATGTGATTTTCCAAATCTTCAAGGTCTCTGCCACAGTGTGGAATGGTGGCAGCTTCATTTTAGATGTCATGCCCAAGCAAGCTGCTCTCAGAGAAAAGAAGAAGTTGGAGATGAAACCAGTTGTTCAGGAGGTAGGCCAGCCATTGCCAGATCTCTCAGCTAACCATTCAAAATCTTGTGAGTCGAGTGGGACGTAGAACAACAACATCCATTACAAGCAGCTCTGGTTCCAGCCAACAAATTGAGTATGGTGTTGCTTTTGCTATGTTAGAAGATCTGTGTAATCTTGTGGGGATTTGGGCTTTGGAATGGTTTTTAAATTCCTAGAATCAAAATTGTTGAATAGATGTAACATTTTCCTGGTTAATGGACAAACCATTCTGGTGTGTTATTGTTGGTCTAACTGTTGGTTACATAAAACTACTAATTGGCATTGCACATGTCCCTACTGCATTCAACAATTTAGTGTTTCATACTTCCATTTGCAAAATAATTAGGGTATATAAGCGAATTCAGGTGGATACAACACAACTGGGGATTTCTATCTGGGAGAAGTAGGCGAAGGCAATATCGTCTAAGCCCTCAAAGCTGTGCCCTTTTGGCCTCCAGGAGATGACTCCCACATCCATCTCAGTGAGGTTATCTTGAAAACCTCTGCTCATTGTTTCAAAAGGGATGGAGATTGTCTTAAGTTGCAAAACAAGAGTAGATTAGAAATAGACATAAAACATGTTGCACTATCTTGGTGGGAAATACAACTCTTAATTTTTGAAAATCTATGGAGGAGCAAGAGCAATTGCTAGTTGCTGCTCTTAATCATGTATAATTATTTGCAAACTTTTAGATGAAGTTTAGAAACCGGTTACAGAAGGCTTTGAATTAAAGATTGCATGAACAGCACAGCACTGCTATGGTAAGTAGCACAGCAATCTTAATTTTGACTCTTACTGCACAAAACGACTCTTTTAACCAAAACAAAAAGTAGAAAAAGATCAAACATGGTTGTATAGAAGGGGGAAATTGTCCATTTCGAATCATTGAACAGAAAGGTTGCAGTGATCCTTGTTCACCTCAGTAGAAAATTCAAAATTCTACTGGGGGAAGTAACCAGTGTTCTCGCCAATTTGAGTTGCAGCGTGCTAGTTTACACCAACTGGTCACCAGTCTTCAATCCCCTGTCTAAATGGCCATGCTCACTAGCACTTCCTGATGTCAAGCCTCTTGTTTGATGCCAAAATTGCAGGCTACTACTGCCCGGCCTCAGAGGACCTGAGCTAGAATAGCGGCGAAATGAACCTGACGCATCCCTTGTAAACCTTGCAGACCCACTGAATACATCAGGCTCAGGGAGCATTCTCTCTGACCCTAAGTCCCACCCCGTGCTGATCCTTGGCTGTTCCTCTCGCGTCGATGTCTCTTCCAAGCTACAACTTCCGGATACTCTACTAAACTCATCTCCTTCATTGAATACTAATTTTAGCGCTTGAACCACTTCACCCATGAACGGTCGCTGGTCGACTTCAGGCTGTACACACATTGACGCAATGGCAGCCACCTTTGTTAAACTGTCGAGTGTACTGTCAGGACCAAGAGATGGATCTATAATTGATTCTAGGCTGTCCCTATTTGTGAGAAGTGGTCGTGCCCATGTGACTAAGTTCTCTTGCCCTGGAGGTCGTAGCATGTCTACAGGTTTCCTTCCAGTAAGCAGTTCAAGAAGTACAACTCCATAGCTGTAAACATCACTCTTGACGAGAAGATGCCCAGTCATGGCATATTCAGGGGCGACATAGCTAAAAGCAAGAAAATTGATGGTGTTAATCCATGTGACCAGAGACAACTTATTGAGAAATAAGAGAAAAATAGTAATGTGGAGTCGTGTACCCGAAAGTTCCCATAACACGGGTGGAGATGTACTCGTTCCCTTCTCCCTTAGCTGTCCTTGCTAGACCAAAATCAGACACCTTGGGATTGAAATCGTCTTCCAGCAATATGTTGCTTGATTTGAAGTCGCGATGTATAACACGAGGATTTGAATCTTCATGCAGATAGGCTAGACCTCGAGCGGCACCAAGTGCAATCTTCAGCCTAGCATTCCAGTTAAGTGGAGCAACTTCCTTGTCAGCACCTGAGCAGTAGCTCTTACATTTAGTAGTCCATTTCATAAGAGGTAAGATCTTCAGCAAAAGGGTATGTTTTCTTTTACTATCGGATCTCTCCATTGATATAAGTAACCGGTATTCACGAAGTCTTTGAACCATATGGACATGATTCTTAACATTAGCATGCCAAAATCCGGGATATCATATAGTTAGGAATGCATTTACTATGACATACATATATAAGCATTCAGATAAGTTCCATCAGTTGCTAAATAAACAAGGCATGATAGTTCTTATTTATGTGGCATAAGGACCAAACAGAATCACATTTCAGATAACTTACCATATAAATGAGAGTCTACGCTGCCATTCCGAACAAGTTCATAAACTAGACAGTTGTCCACCTCCGTGCATATACCGATCAACTTAATCAAATTCCTATGATGCAACCGACTCAGCATCTCAACCTCAGCCAAGAACTCTCGGTTACCTTGTCGGTCATCTCTCTTAAGAACCTTAATGGCCACCTTTGTACCATCTTCAAGTGTGCCTTCGTAAACACGTCCAAAACCACCTTCACCAATTATTTTTGAGTGGTCAAAACTATTTGTGGCCTTTTCCATCTCATGTAAACTAAAAGTTTTTGTTGTTCCTGCATATGTTCGTATACTGGAGCTGAAAGATGCCGATGCTGATGTTGGCCTGCTTTTGATCATGGTTGGATCAGTCCCTAAACAAAATTAGGGCTAAAGTTTAGGAAATGAACAATGTCATCAATCAACTGTTAAGAACACAAAATCGAGAATTTAGAGAAGTTCGAATATAATTCGCATTATTTTCAGGTTTCTTGCCTTTTGGTCTCGTTATCAAGTATGTTATAGCTAAGTAGCAAACACAATTATGTGCTTTTATCACCAAGAGCTAAAAATGTTTGTAAAATATGTCAATAAAAAAAAATATCGACTACGCCCTCCCCCCTCCCACAATCGAAGACATTAGAGCCCCTTCTTTTATGGTGATATCCTTAGTTCATTGCTTATGATCTTTATATTCAAGGATAGGATGACAATTAAAATTGCAGGTAAAATTTAGCTACTTACAAATTTTAACTTCATATTTACTAGACTGAAATGAACTATCTTTCAGAAGATGTCCAACACTAAAACATCCTATCAGAATGTCTAGAACAACATGATCAGCACTGAAATTTTTTTTACCTGCTTCCCTTGTGAGTGAATTTCTCAAACCTTGAGGAGCTTCTGAAAGATGAGACCTAGTTCTATATTTCAATAGCAAAATCCATACAACTCCAATGCATAAAATGGAAGTTATAACAGCTGAAAGAACCAAAATAGCTACTATGCTGTGATTTTGTTTTCCTTCTCGCTTTCCCACATCGACTGCAAATGGGTGTAAAGTCCCAGACCTACTGTCACCACCAGATGATCCATGGTTATCAATGCTTCCGGGTGCCATAGGTGGTGAAGGAAGACCTGCATAAATATACAGATTATGAGTACAAGGAAAAAAACACGAGAAGACCATGCACTATTTTGAACTCATATGCCTTCATATATAGCACAGTTAATGAATTCTTAATATTTGAACTTCGATTCACTTATTGATACTCCACTGATTTTTATGCAGCCAACAGATAGAACAAAGAAAAACAACCTTTTACCATCATAAGAAATTCCATCCAACTGTAAAAATAAATAAGCCAAAAAACCAAGATGATACATTGTTGAAAAATTATTTCTTGTTGAAAAAGGTTGGGGAAAAATTGCATCCTACTTCAAACAATTTTCAATTGTTTTTATCCAACATCTTTGGATCAGTATTTAGCCAAATTGTTGGACAGAGAACATAATATTTGCATATCAATTCCAGACATCACAATGACAAGAGGGAATATTCCTTCACACAACAAAATGACTCGAGCACAGTTATGGAGAAAAAAAGCCAACCTGGGTACGTGACATAAAGCACCAGATAGTCACCAAACAAAGATGAGTTTATGAACAACTCTTTGTGCCAGAACTTCTGAGAAATTGAGAACACTGTGCTGTTCTCAAATTGATCTCCAAAAGGCAGCAGATCAATGAGAACATCAGTCTTATCAGGAAGCTCGTTGGCAGCGTTTGCTCCCATGATCCGCACCTGACTTTGTTCAATAGATGTTCCGGATGCAATTTCTTGAGAAAAGTTAAAGACCCAGGGAAAGAATGTAATCAATGGAATGCTTAGGCGCAGTCCAACATTCATTGGCAAAACACAGGTGCAGGGTGATCCTGGACGGCTATTTGTATAAGGATCATGGCAAGATGGAGGTGTACAATCTGCACAAATACCATAGCTGAACATGTTACTTCATATCACACAACTCTTGACGATTTATGCATAAACATAAATAGATCATGCAGTCCCAAATACTTGTAGCTTCTTCCCAAACCAAGAGGTTTTCTCAGCCATTCATATAAGAAAGCTTAGACACATTGCAATTCACCTAAATTAGGAGGTGGAGGTGGAAGTGAATGGATAGGTCGCATCTTTGGTGCTTGTGGCTTCACAATCCCAAATGGAGAAATTGCAGGAAACTGAATAGGCCCTGTCAAGATGACCATGACCAAAATATATAAGCCAGAACTGAATTAGGTTGCTGAAGGAGATTCACATTGAACAATAGATGCATATATACCTCCATGATGAGTGGATGGAGTCACTCTTGATTGAGCAGGTCTAGGGGCTCCTTGATTATCTATCGAAATGAAACAGAACTTTCAGAAAGAAGAACTAACAAGAGAAATGGAAATCCAGTGAAACTTTTAAAAACATCCAATCATTTATCACTTATATTGTTCACCTGGATTGTGTGGTGTTGGGGCATGAACCTTTGGCCTAATCAGGGAAGGAGGTCCTGTAGGATGACAAGAATCTTAGATGAAACTTTAAAGAAAAAACAACAGAAACTTAAATGATATATTTTTTGTATCATCTTACCATGATAGTAAGCATCAGGAGTGTGCAGTGGAGATGGAGCAGATGAAGGGTTTCCTGCCCTTTTCCTTGGTGTATATGGCTGATGCTGAGATGAAGCTGTAGGTACAGGTGAAGGACTCTCAAGTACATTATCAGAAGGCACCTCGGCCTCATGAGGTGCAGGGCTCATCACAGGTAAAGAACCTTTCCAAAAATAACAGTTGAATTAATATGTTCCCTTTATCATGCCAGCTGCAAACAGAAGATAACTACCTCCTGAGTGTCTATCATTTCTAGGGGGAACATGACTGGATACTCCTTCAGGAGGCCCAGCAACTGGCATGCCGTAATTCTGTCTATCATTTCTAGGGGGGACATGGCTGGATACTCCTTCGGGAGGCCCAGCGACTGGCATTCCAAAATTCTCATGGATGGAAGGTGGTGGTGCTGCTACTACTGGAGATACAGCGGGACCTCCAAATTGTGTATTTGTCCCTATTACAAATCACCATAAGAAAATTCATCAATTGTAAATTATCATTTAGTTAACATCATCATCGGAATTGGAGAAAACAGAATCAAACACCTTTTGTGTTAGAATAGTTATGATGGGTTCTATTATTGGATAGATCTTCTGGAGGTGCAGCGACAGGTGTAACAGGATTCACATGGATAGTAGGGGGCAAGGCAGTCACTGGTGACACAACAGGCCCTGCAAATTACATGTTTTAAATATGAAGAATCATTTGTGAAATTAAGAATAAGATATTCTGGCTTATTTACTAAATGCAACTGCATAGTATGGGGCAAAATACCTTCAGTTGCTGGGGTTGAATAGTTAGATAAATCTTCTGGGGGTGGAGCAACTGGGATGCCATGACTCCCATGAAGAGCGGGAGATGATGCTATTACAGGAGATTTGGTAGGACCTAAACATTTTACATTATTAGTCTTAAGCATTATAACCCAAACAATAATGGATAAGAATAGTTTGGCTTTCTTTCCAATAGCAATTTTAGAATGAGCCAAATACCTTTGCATGTGAATAATTTAAAGGGTTTTGTGGGGGTGCAGCAAGTGGTATGCCACTATTGTCATGGATGGCAGGAGAAAGGCTGTTACTGGAGGTGTAGCAGGCCCTGCACATTGCGTTCTGTCATTATTGCCAAACCATTAATAATGTTGAAAATTTTTGACCTGCAATTGTAAAATATAGGAGTACCTTCAGGACGGGAACCATTAGTAGGGGTTGCATAGTTAGATAAATCCTCTGGTGGCGGCGCAACTGGCATACCATGACTCTCATGAAAAACAGGAGGTGGTGCAGTTACGGGAGACCGAGTAGGCTCTGAACATTTAGTATTACCAAACTTGAGCATACTATGAAAACTAACTGATTATACTTTGGCTAAGTTCAATAGTGGCATAAAATCAAATACCATTAGCATGTGAATAATTAAATGGTGTTGAATGGTTAAGCAAATTGAGTGGAGGTGCAGCAACAGGTATGCTACTATTCTCACGGATGGCAGGAGAAATGGTTGTCACTGGAGATATTGGAGGCCCTGTGCAATGCAATCAGTCATTTTCGGCAAATTATTTTCTAGTTGCAATTGTCAAATTCAGGTCAAGTACCTTTAAAATAGGAACCATTATCAGGGGTTGTATGGTTAGCTAAATCCTCTGGAGGTGGAGGAACTGGCATGCTAGGACGCTCATGAAGAACAGGAGATGGTGCTATTACTGGAGACGCAATAGGCTCTGAACAATATGTATTACCATTTTGAGTATTACTATGAAAAATGATAATGAACAATAGTTTGGCTAATTTTTAAATTACAACTATGAAATGTGAATAAATACCATTTGCATGAGAATAATTGACTGGGGTCGGGTGGTTAAACAAATTGTGAGGAGCTGAAGCAACTGGTACACGGCTATTATCATGGATGGCAGGAGAAATGACTGTTACAGGAGATGCCACAGGCCCTGAAAATTGCATTCTGTCATCATTTGGATATAACTCACAGTGTAGCAATTTTTCTAATTGCTAATTGCTTGCTACTGTTTGTTATCAGTCAACTACTAGAGATAGAAGATCCTAAAGATGATAGGTGATTCGTCGAAGCAGCAACATGAATATTTTAGGAGGTTCAGCAACATTTATGCCATCACCCCTATAGCTTTGAGTTGCAAGTTAAGAAAATGAAGTTGGAGAAATATCAGGTCTGACATATAAATTTTATGGAGAAAATGAATGACAAACGAACATGAACTGTAATGAAAAATACAATGAGCAGTATTGTCATCATCTATTCACTGGCAATAACTGAAATTTCAACTGGTTTCTGAATTGGAAACTTAATTGCTGGTGGTGAAGCTAGAAAGATAGCATATATATGTTTATACATAAATATAAACCAGCAAACAATCATTCAGTTAAATGGCTCATTACCAACCATGAGCTACAGGTGCTGCTGCTAGAGGACTGTTGTCGTGTGCTTTTCCATGCCAATCAGCTTGAGGAATTCCTGTTCTAGAAGTAGCTAAAGAGATATCATACAGAATGAACACAGATGGATTTTCTTCATAAATAGATCTTCCTTAACATTACAAGAATATCATATAAATATGTTAAAAATGCAAATTTACCTTTTGGAGCAGGAGCATCAGGAACTACACTCGCCTTAGGAGGTTCCACATGTATCTGCTTATGCTGCTCAGTAATGTTATCAGACGAAGAGCTAGGAGGTATTGATGGTACTACTGCATGGCCAGTAGGTGGCTGAATCTCAATCTTAGGCATGACGATAGAAGGAGTTCCTGATACACAAGCTTTGATTATGTGTCATCGTCCTATGTACTGCAAAGAATTTTGGTATATTCTGCCTGAATCTATCAAGTTACCTTGAGTGACCATTGAAGGACTGGGAGCACTGCTACTTGGTATGCTCTCTGATTCTGTTAAAGAGGTGTCTTAACATAGATACATTTTTTTTTAAGAAAAAATCATTTATGAAAATGAATACAATGTCAAATAAGTGGATATCACCATTTTTCACTGACCTAGATTTGGTGTTTGAAGATGTGGAAAGGAGGATATTCTCGGCAGCTTTGATGTATTAATTTCCATCTTAGCATCACCAGCTGGTGAACCAATTATTGTCTGAAGCAACATTCTTCGAGAGATTGGAAATAATTTGAAGTAAGGACCTATTAAATCATAATGTTAACATCTTAGAAGACAAACACTCATACACAGGCCATCCTCATAGGTGAATTTAGTTATTCATTGAAACTATAATTAAAAATAGAATGAGATGCAATTACATCTCTTATTGCATTCAATTTCTTTTTGATTGGCACACAGACATTAATGACTCGGCTTTGCAAATCTATCCTTGGCTGATTAGTCAGAACTGAGCAGTCCCAACTAACAAAGAAGTAGAATGCCTGATGTAACCCATGACTAAATAATGAGCAGTATATTATCTGCAAACAATTGTAATCGCTTATGTATCGGTGATTTAGAAATTAACTAAGCAAGAAACTTGAGGCTTTGTGCTCGATCATTGTTTATTCTCTCAATGACAAGCAAGTATCCATATTTATTGTGCATGCTCCATATATCAATCCTAGCTTAAGAAAGTACAGAATGCAAAAGGCAAAGCAAGCAAAACATGGGCAGAAGCACATTTACAAGCAATCCTTTGGGATTGGTAAGTTAAAGTCAAAATTCAATTGCTGGAGCATCTAGATTAGTTTGATGCACCTAAATAACTATATGACTATTTGATGGTAGCCGAAAATTCATTAAGCCACTGACGTCCATCGTCAGCTCATTGATGCCTAATAAAACTTAAAGAACTGTCAAAATTGGAAAGTGTGGATTGGAGGAATTACTGGTCTTTCATTCTCAATCTTTGGCTAAGTTATTGTGTGTGTGTTTTTGTGTTTGACACAGTTACTGACTTCGAGATGCAGCTGATTATACAATTATAATGTTGCCATCAACTTCTTATAGTTTAATTCAACAGTGGGTGAACCGCTGTTGTTCCTTCTTTAGTTTTTTTTTTCAAAAAAAAAAATTACAAGTAAAAAGATAGACAGATAATATTTCGGGGTGGGTCATGAATCGAAACCTAATCTTTGGGAGTGCGTCTGATCCAGTTTCTTCCCCAAATTTAACGCAATATAAACTCCTTTCCAAAGATGAAAACTTTGAGATTTCGACCTTCAACAAACACCCTAGTATTGGCTCATTTCAGAGACTATCTCCTGAACGCCAAATGGAGACGACCTAACCAAGCTCTCCAACACGGCGACGAACAAGAAACTCGACGCTGTACAAGAGAAAGTATCAAAGTCGCTAATTTGTTACCTTTAGATCCACAAATAGCCAAAAGCAGCAGCAGCAGCGCGCAGAGAAGCCACGGCCATACATTTTTCCGCGGCAACGTCCCCTCCTTCTGCTCCTTCATAGAACAAATCCAAACCGGAAAGCTCAAACAAAACTTCGCTTTCACCTCTTCTACCAATCTATCACATCGCCACAGACGAACAACGCCAAAGGAGAGATCTTGAACCAAACCCAACCTGCAAAATCGCAACTTTATATCGAAACCAGCAAGAAGCATCAAAGGGAGCGATCGAGGAAGCCTTTTTCTTCTCTCCTTGCGCCTGGAAAGAAATCCGGATAAGTAAGAACTTCAAAAAGGTGAAGGTATTGCTCCACGAGGACGCGCACCAGTCTATGATCGAGGAGGAGGAAAGATTCCGAAGGACTAAAGAAATCGACGGAGCACAGCTACACTGCGATTAATAATATTCATGGAAAAAGGACCAAACTTCAGTACAAAATTAGGTTTCGTTGGGTCTCCAACATGGACAGATTCCCACGACAACAAACCACTTCTTTTGACTATTAAAGTGAGTGGATTCCGAACTGTTCAACTGCAGAGGCGTGTTGCACGTGGAGGCCCAATTGTTCCCCATTTTAATTTGATTTCTCTTTTTAAAATCGATCCACATTTTGTTTATTCATCACCATCCCCCTCCTCTGCGTCTGGATTATCCTAATGCATCCAGTTCGCTGTGCAGCGTGGCGTTTGTTGGATTCTGGCGACATGAGGAAGAAACAAACGGAGAGTTGTTTAATGCGAGACTTTAGATTTAGTGTAGGCAGACTTGTCGTTTCGTTTCTTAAATAACAAACAAACATGTGTTTCTTAGTGCATGCACGTCAAATTTTCTATTTAAAATTTAAAATAAAAATTAATTTATTGAATTTGATTTCTTATAATTTAATATTTTTTTATTTTTTAATATTTTTTCTTTACATATAATATCTACTTTCACTTTCCAATTCATTCTTATGAATTTTATTCGCTAAATTTTAAAAATATTATTTATAATATCTAAATTTAGAAAATAGGGAGGATAGTAATTTTTTTTATCAATTTATCTAAAATTTAAAATAAATTCTGTGTTTAAAAAAGTTAATGTTGATACTTAAAAACCAAACAAATAAACGGATAAAAACATTTATATATATATAAACTTGATCCGTTACAGACCTTCCACTACGTAATCATGCGCGGTAGACTTGAGGCGTCTCCCATGCATGGGAGGCACCTGAGTCAAATTTTTTTTAAGTGATTGAGGCGCCTCGATTTAATTTTTTTTAATTATATTGTGAGCATCTAAATGTTTTGATTTGAATACTATAACTTAAGAGGGAAACATAAATCCTAGAAAAAAATTTATTAGATTAAATCTACTATAATTCCACTCATAAATCTTAAAATCTTAAACTATAAATACATATAATATATTGCTAGTATTTAGACTTCCGAATTGGGTTATAATATTCAAGCTAAAAAATTTTAAGATTTTATTTTTAGGGTTCAGGATTCCTAAATTGGTTATAATGTTTAAGCTAAAAAAGTAAAAAACGAAAAAAAATTAGGTGTTGGTAGTGTATAATAATGTATTTAAGATTTATATTTGAGGAAATATTAGATTTTAAAAAAATAAAAAAAATTAAATGGAGGAGGTTAAATTTGATCCAAGCACCTCATTCAGTGTTTTAAAAAAATATCACTCGAGACATTTCTAATATAATTGGAGGTGCCTTGAATCTAATGTCAACATATATATATATATATATATATATATATATATATATATATATATATATATAGATGTATGAAATCCATCCCTTTTTATTGGTAACTACTACTAATTATATAGAATTAACTATTTTACGTCGGAAAAGTTGCTAAAATTTTCCATTAATTAATTATGCATTATTAAGATTAAGGACATTTTTGTTTCTTAAAAGTTATCTGTTCTTCAAAATATTTGATTATAAAGCTTCATTATTCAAGTTCCATTTTAAAACGTTTTAGTTTGAAAGTTATCTAAAAGAGATGGAGCGACATATGAGCTGTCTTGGGGTGTAGTCGAAGGTAATTTTTTTAATTATTATTAGAAGTCGCGTACTAGAAAAATTACCAGTATTAAATTTTTTAAATAATAAATAAATTGAATCATCGAATATGAAATGAAATTATTATTTTATTGTTTATTTTTCTTTTTGCTAAGCTAGTTCAAGCAAACCAACAGTAGATTTTACTATTCTATTGGATTTATCTTTTTGTTTCTCCTTTTTAGTCAAATCCCAATAGTGGGACGAATAAGTCACCGTAGTAGTTTTCTAGACCTATAACAGAAGTCCAACTTCTATTTTGTCCAGCCTTTTTGTCCTTCCCCCTAGGTCTCGTGTTCCTATATGAGATTGTTGTCGTGTAAGTTAACGAAAAGCAACTATTGCGGAGAATATTGCAGATGACACGATAGCGAAGGGGAATCGCAAAGTTCCTATGAACATTCAGCAAAGGTTAGAGTGAGCACCGAGGTTGAACTCGGTATAACCATTCCAACGCTCAAGGAAATGTGAGAAGCAATGGAGTTATAGAAGAGTTTGAATGTTTGTGTGCCTGTGCGCCGCGGGAGTGGACAACTTTATATAAGGTTGCTGTTGTACTTGTACATTACCCATATGTATTTTCCTACGTCTGCTGGGAGAAATGAATATGTTGGGAGAAATGAATATGTTGCTCTTCTTGGAAAAATGGATACGTTACTCATGTTTTCCGAAAAAAATAATATAGCAAGCTACATAGGATGTAGGTCCCAACCGAGGCTGACCTAGCTGAAGGAGTCTGGTAAATCGAATCAAAGAGGTATATTGACTAAGTAGGAGAAACTGGATGACCAAGCTAAATGAGTCGAGTGACCAAATAGGAGGAGTCAGATGACTGAACTGAAAGAGTCGGATGACTGAGTTGAAGGAGTCCAATAATCGAATAGGAGTTGGATGACCATTTTGACCTCCCCCTCTCGTTTATTTTTGACCAAGACCTTTGATCGGGCCACGTCACATATGGGTTCGCATATCCTTACATCACAAGCCTCCACTCGAGTCTAATAAAAAAAAGTCTGAATTCAATTGACTGGACTGTTGTGTTTTAGGTCGGACTTACTCAAGATTTAGGGATGACGTGGATAAGTAACCTTGCCATCGTACAAGTCGGGATCCTCTGTCCCAAAGAGGGTCCCTGTCCCTCTGTCTCAACATCGGCGATGGCCGGCGAGTCGTTCGATCGTCGATCGGACACTATCGGTGGCATCCGGCCACCGCCCCGAACAAAACTATATCCTGGGGGTACGGTGAACCCGTCGGAGACCGCCGTAATTACGATCTCGTCATATTCACCGTCGAATCCGACGAGATTGTAATGTGACGATTTCGACCGATTCACCGTTATCCCAAGATATCGTTTGATTCGGGACGACAATAAAAAATTATTGGTGGTGTCCGATGGTCGATCGGACGACTCGTCGGCCATTGTCGGCGAGTACGGGACAGGCGGGACAGGGATTCTTGGGACAGAGGATCCCGTTCGCCATCGTACCATTGTACGCTTCGGGAATCTACGAGTCATGCACCATTAATGTGAGTGGTACGCATGATGATGATGTATTCAATGAATGATTTACACATCTTGTCTTGCAATTAATGTTGACAAGTCGAGGGCATGTCGAGAGATCGGTTCCAGATAAGAGGGGGAGATCCTCTGTCCCAAATATTACCCTGTCCTGCCTGTCCCACTCGCCGGCGACGGCCGACGAATCGTCCGATCGCCAATCGGACACTACCGGAGGCCGCCTTTCCGAACAAAATTATATCCTGGGGGTACGGTGAACCCGTCGGGATCGCCGTAGTTTCGATCTCGCCGGATTCACCGTCAAATCCGATGAGATTGCAATCATAGCAATTCCGACAGGTTCACCATTCTTCCAGGATATCATTTGATTCGGGACGACGATAAAAAATTATCGGTGATATCTGATCGGCGATCGGACGACTCGCCGACTGTCGCCGGCGAATGAGACAGGCAGGACAGGGGAATAATTGGGACAGAGGATCCCGTCTGTCCAGATAAGTGTTGAGATTTCTTGGATTCATGCATGTGATCCAATAGCAGTTTTTTTTTCTTCTTCCTCTGCTCAAGAACAGCTAGCAGTTCTTCTTCCTCTGGTCTAGTAAGAGTTTGATTGTTAAGCAATCCATATCTCAATGAAACACCTATTTAGTTGATTGAGGGTTTTTTGTTAGGTTGGGTATTCTAGTTTATTCGATAGTAACCGATGTTAAATAATAATTTAGAGAGTAATTAGTTGGGCGAAGCTTTTATATAGTGATGCATAAGTGCACCGTGTCAATTAGGTCTTGAATCACTAACATGCAGTAAGTCATTTGGCAAATTAAAGTGGACATAAAAGAAGTATATCGATACCTTTACTTGACTTCAATTGAAGCCAAATATTTCTTGCGTGAAACAATAATGATGATGATTGCAGTCAACTGTCAACCTCAGACAGCAACCATATACATTGAAATTGCAAGTTCCCTTGTAAAAAATATCAGTTTCCGAAACAAAGGATATATTTGTGTTAATTTGCACACATCATGCAAAGAAAAAGTTGGCAAGAAGAAGAAGAAGAAGAGCTAAAGGTCTTTTCTCACTCATAAATTAATAATTCTGGCTAGCTTATCACCTCCTAGTTCAGAGGGCTCATGTGCTGCCCATTTGAGCAAGTCATGAACTTCTGCCCTCTAAATATATAATTAATATTCACTTTTGAACTCCACAGTGGTCCTAGAAATGAAGGGCCATCCCTTTGCCGGTCTATAAAGAAACTCTCATCACTTTAATTTTTTGTAGCAGTCATTGTTGAACAGAGCTCAAGAGCTAGCTAGTTCCAAATAGTAGAAGCCAATCTCGCTGTTATACATTCTTCTTCCTTGTCTCTTTCTCGTGAAATTCTTTGGCTCATTGAGTCCCTTTGGCATTTTTCAGGCGCTGAAGAATTAATTAGCAAGCTTGCGTGCGTGCGTATATACGTCGAGATGGAAAGTTTGAGCAGCACAAGAAATCAGGCTTCAGTGCCATCGAGTATATGGATTGATCATTACGATAAGCTCAGGCTTGATGAATTAGCTCTTCAAAGTTCCAGCTTAGATCTCCAAGGGACTGATCTGATGTGCCAACACGATGAATCGATCGAAATGTTAGCCCCGACTTTGAGTTTGATGAGCAACGACATAGCATCCCCGGAGTTGAGTACCTTCTTGCAGCAGCAAACCGGCTGCTTCCCCTGCAGTCAAAGCTTCGGCGACAGTGACGAAGGCCTCTCGGCTATCTTTTCTAGCAGCAAAGTCACTCGCAGATTGTGCGACGGCAATAATAATTCTTCTGAACTATCCAAGTCAGGGAGGCCTGCAGGTGCCAAAAGAAAACTCGAAGAGTATGAGAAAACAGGGGGTTACCACATCAGTTTCAGCAAGAATGATGATCAAGGAGCAAGGAAAGTGCAGAGATCAGACAAATGTAGCATCAATTTCAGCGGGCAGGAAAGCTGCTACGAGATCGACACCGAGGCGATCGCGCAAGTGAAGGAGATGATCTACAGGGCCGCAGCTCTAAGGCCGATTACTACCAGTAGTATTGGAATGGAGGAAGGAGCTGGCAATCAGAGGGCAAAGAGGAAGAACGTGAGGATCTCAAGTGATCCACAGACAGTGGCAGCAAGGCAGAGGAGGGAGAGAATAAGTGAGAGGCTAAGGATACTGCAAAACATAGTCCCCGGAGGAAGCAAAATGGACACGGCCACCATGCTCGATGAGGCCGCCAACTATCTCAAGTTTCTCAAGTCTCAGATCAAGGCCCTGGAAGGCCTGCAGGGCAACAGATCAGCAATTAATTAAGCTTTAAGTTCGATCCCCATGCATGCATACATGATCTGATTTTAGAGTTTATCATCAATTGAATTTGCAAAGAGCCAGGTAGGTAGTGCATGCAACGATCGATCGAGAAGTGGTTTTCCTTTTGATCGATCTCTGTCACCTTTTCAATCAACTTTTGGTTAGCAGCATGCATTATCATACCTCCATCATTATTAGCTTTAAGCAAGCCAATCTCTAGGTCATTACAGTGGTGATCATTCCCATGCAACCCACCCAACCCCCTAGCTAGCTAGCTAATCCAGGATTACTAGGTAAATCATATTCTTCATGATGATATATACTTTGTAGTTTTAAGTAAATGAATCTAGCTGTGCTCGATCGTTGTGTATTTTAAGGTGCTTTGGTCTGATCAACGTTAACTCCAGAGACATTCCCTGACAGTGCATGGCGGGGGGCAACGCAGGCTACAAGCGTGCCCTTGAGAAGGCCACCAGAGAATTGATATGTTGGGAAGCACATGCATGTTATATATATATATATATATATATATATATATATATATATATATATATATATATATATATATATATATATATATATATATATATATATATAACAGTAATCAAATTTTATCATGGCCAATTATATATATCTTTCTATGTGATTGGACTGTCCCTAAATAAAATTTATCTAATTTTATTATTGTCAATCAAATTTTTTTACCTTTTTTTTTTAATATACATATTTATTATAATTTTATATAGTCTAAATTAAATTAACTCGATTAAAAGGATATACGACTGTCATGTACGCTAACTAGCTAGCTGTTTTAATTTTCAAGAAAATTAATATATAATATAAAGAAAGAAGGTAAGAAGATAAAAACTGATCAGACGGATTTAATTTGGTAGGAGTCAAAGTTGAGGGCCGGGCGGGTGAGGAAGGTATAAATACGGTCGACGCATGCAAGCAATGGAAGATAACATTTATACAAGCAGCTGACGTTCTTCGCTGGCTTTAAGCGTAACATCTTTAATTGAAAAATATATAGAGTGCACCCAACGAACCGCAATTCTAGAGGTTAGAATCTAACATGTTAGGATGAATTTTTATAAATAAAAAAAATATTATTTTAAAATGAAAATAAATTTAAAAATATATATATAATTTAATATGAAAATAAAAATGAAAGAATATAATTAGATTTAACACCTTTAATGAACTTAAAAATTATTAAAAAATCATAATAAATTTTTATAAGTTAAAAAATTAATTAATTTAATATAAAAATAAATAGGAAATGATATAATTTAATATGAAATAAATAAGAAACAATATAATTTAATATGAAAATAAATAGAAAAGGATATAATTCGATTTAAACATTTTTAATAATAATTTAAAAATTAAGAAAAAAATTAAAAAAGAAAAATTCTAATCGACTAAATTTTAACCATTTAAGAGGGTTCAAAATGAAAATAGTGGGTCATGCACTTGAATTAATACTTGATGTGTCACGATGCGAGGAGTCGCTCGTCCAATATCGATCGGACTACTTTTCCGTCGACCCGGTAGATAATTCGAAAACCTTACCACTGCAGCCCTCTTAGTCTGCCTATGCCATAGTCGATAGAGCTGGAACAAGCCATCGAAACGAAAAGAAAATGACGTTGTCGAGAAAAACTGCAAACCGATACGACTTATGAAAAAAATGAACAAAACGGAAGTCTCTATGACACACAAAAGTACAAGCAAGACGTTACAACAAATTAGAAATACAACAGCGGAAATGCAAAGAAAAACAAATAAAAGGTATCAATATGTACCAACATCAAATACAGATAAACAACGAAATCGCCTCGACACACGTGAACTAGGACAAGTTGCTGGGCGCTCTAGTCGATTATCCTGAAAGAGAGAAAAACAGAGCTAATGGTGTAAGTCCAGGAACTCAGCGGAAACAGACTAGTATGCACAGAAAGATAAACTAACAGTAAGTCACAAGCTACTACAAAATAAAGTGCAATAAATAAGAAATGCATAACTGTATCACAGAAAGAAAAATACATACCTGTGTCGATCCAAACCCGAGAGTATGCATGTTAACCAAATGCAACAATCACAACCATATGCAGCAATGCATAGCATACTCATGATGCAGCATGAGTCACCCCTGACGTCAGTCGACCACCGTCGCATCTATGCGAAACCGACTGGGTAGGGCTCTGACTGGGTCCTCCCTCCACCCAGACGACTACCGTCACGTAAAATACGAAACCAAATGGGCAGAATCTTGGACACTGAACGTACTTCGCCCTAGGGAAAAGTAACACTCTCAACCCCTCGCTATCTCCGGATAGAGTAGGGGACTTATCGCAGCGCTGTGACCTATGATCCACTAATGAAGAGTAGAACTGAGATTACACGACCGGTAATCTGACAAGTCTGACGACCCGTCTCAACTCCCAAGGAGCCAAGAGTCGCCTACGTATGCCAGTAACATGTCCGACGACCCGTCTCAACCTCCAGGGAGCCATAGATCACCCACATATGCAACATGCAAAGATAATACATGTCACTATCTCATGCATCGACCACTATCTAATCCTACTGTCATATACATGACATGCAGTAGTAGTCCAGGTAATCGTCATGCACTATATCCTATTCCTAGTGCGAAGTATAAGGTATGTTGTCCGCAAATACAATACACGCAGTAATATGGAAGAGTAAAGCAGTAAACCTAATCAGATAATAAGTACCAAATGAAGTCGTACATGAACGAAAATAACAGGTATCCCTATTGTTATCCATATCTAACTATGCATAAGAGTTTGACTATATCTAATAAAGATAAATTAAAAGTACCCGCCTTCGATGTATAAATCCGAAAACGAAGAGAATTCCTATCCAAATAATATCCACGACGAATGAAACTAATCAATGCCCTACAGCAAAACACATAATCACTTAGCTATAATCCCATACGATGTTTAGCCAAATGAACCGCCTAATTTAATTAGAATTAATCATAATTATCATAATTAAGCTAACCATTTAACTAAGCCACTTCTAACTTTAGCCAAAACATGGATTAAAGAACAAAAACATACACAAACTTATCCTTAGTTGTTGGTTGCTCACAGCCCCAACCCAAGGCCAAAACAAGAGCACAACCAACCTTCATCCCATTCTTAAGCCCCCAGCCGACTTTGGAGATCAACCTCAAGCCAAACTTTTTGCTCTCGGGAGAAATCAAGAACAGTTCAAGGAGTACTCAAAAACCCACAAGCAAGGCCTCAAGATCACACTCGACAATTCTCTCACAAAGTACATACATACCAATCGAAACCTCAATGTGATCCAAAACAAAACACCAACACATAAAGTTCTACTCCCCAAAACAGGACTCGATCACAACAGATCCTCATCCACTGATCTACTCCCATAACCCGAGCAGCTAAAACCCATATCGAATCAGCAAGAACAGAGGCATCAACACAGATCCAAGCTTACAGGGATGAATTTGAACATACAATTTGAAACCAAACAGATCAAGAACAAACTTAGATTTTTCATCAAGATTCAAAACACAGATCCAAAACCGACAAAACTCAAATCGAAGTATCAACTATCATAATCAAACCACAATTTCCATTTCAGAAAAACCATTACTCTACATCGATTTAAAGCTCATACATGAACAACTTCTCCCAAAATTTAGCAGGCAAGCAAAATGAACAACACTCCAAACCATATATCTGGGATAGAAATCTTTGGATTAAATACTCAGATCCTTACCTCGATTTGGCACCAGTAGAGGACTTCTGCTCCAATCCAACCAGTAGGGGTCCAATAAAAGAACCAACCACGATCAGCTCCAGATCCGAGATATCACCTTCCCCAAAGCCCTAGACCAGCCCTTTGAAGTCCCAGCCCTAGATAAAACTCGTGACATGGTCACCATAGGAGATGTGGGAAAGATTTGGGCGATCGGGGAGCAACCCTTACCTGAACTTGATCCCCTCGAAGACCGTAAGGAAAAGGATCCGAGTGATCGCCGTCACCATTTGGAAGGGACGGAAGCCGATGATCGAAGAAGATGGAGACGGAGAAGGAGAGCAGGAAGCGGTGTCGCGAGTTGGTTTTCGGTTGAGCCCCGGGAAGAGGGATTATAAGGATTGACCTTTTTGCATTTTACCCCCTAAAGCTCAGAGTATTCAAACTGTAACCTTAAGCTAGGTAATTTAGCATATAAGCACCCCAATTCTTCATATTTTTAACATGAAGAGCGTACTCGCCTTGACTATGGAATTATATTAATTTTGCTCTCTATAAATTTAAGTGAATAGAAACTAAGGGAATTTGCTTTATTTTTGATTTTTTTTTCAAAAAATCATATTATCTTATTTTCTTGAAAATGAGTTTCTTTCATTCTCTAATTTTTAAGAAAACGCTATATCTTTTATTGAAAAACAAGGTTGGAAAATACAAAACAAATATATTTTTCAAAAAATCATATTTTCTACATAAAATGAAAATAGAAAATAAACCTACCAAACGCCCACTAAGCATGTTAATGCATGAAAATTGAAAAAGAATAATTAAATAACAAATTTTATGGTATGTATCTCATAGATCATTCAATTCAAGAATTTGCGAGGATAGTTGTTTAAATATATAAGACACTGAAATTTGATTTTTTTTAAAAAATAATAAAAAATATGGACGATTATTTAAAAGAAGACCTTCAAACTTAATTATTGTTGTGCCGAAGTCGATGTTCTATTAATACCTTAAGTTTTCAAATGCATAATTCAGCTCTTTCTCAAATATAATAATAAAAAAACTAAAGGATTTGATTTAGTGAAAAATATAAAAAGGATATATTATTCGTAAAACCTCTTACACAATTATTATTATTTTTTATGCCGGAGATGTGATGCAATGATCAGAATAAACTATCAAATCTAAAATACACAAAGAATTTTAAAAATATATAAGAGATCTTAAATAATATTAAAGAGTATATTTAATTTTAATCAAAACTAAATCGAATGTGCAAATATATTATAGAATTTTCAAAACAAACAAATGCATTTGCCCAACAGAGTCCTGAAACATTATGGCAACATCAAGAGAATCAAAAACAACAGTTTTCCCCATGGAAACCAAGATCACATATCAATAAGCTAAAAACAACTCATGTGAAGTTATGAAATTTGTCTCTAACGCTCACACAAATTGATAGTAAATAGAGTAATCAGAGAACAAAGCAAGGAAAAATGTCTAAATGACAATCAACCACACATACATGACCTAGTTCTTGGCTTTTGCAGCTTGTCTCTTCTTCTTAACACCAAACTTGGCAACCTTAAGGCTGCGATGAACCGCACTAAGCCGTGCAAGAGCAGCTTTAGTTAGATCAGGTCTGTAGTAATTATCAGTCACCTGCAAACAGGAAGATACAAGCCCTTAGTCGAAATTTAATTGGTAATAACATATTTCAAAAGAGAGATGCAAAGAAACAAAAACTGTAATTACACGCTTTGCTGAATCAACCCAAGGCCTCAAGCCGCAGCGTATCGAGCAGAGAAAATTAGCAGAAAGTATATGTGAAAACAAACAAACAAGTATATAGAAAATCCCAACTTGAATAAGGTAGATCGAGAATTAAAAAAAAGAAAAAAAATTCGCATGCCAAACAAAATAAAAGGGTGCAAAACAGATGTTGGAAGCATCAAGATTAAAAAAAAGAGATGTAACTTAAAGCTACAAAAGGAACTTGCAAATCAAAGAGAACTAAGCTCAGAAGCCAAGCGTAACAAGCAATTTTCATTGGAGAAGCAATCAGATGAGAGAGTTCTCCTTACATGTTAGCAGCTCATCATAGCAACTTAAAAAACACAGTAAAGTGTTTCGCTAATAAAGACAACAGAAGAAAAATTAGACAAAGAAACACCGAAAAGAATGCACAGACTTCTTAACAGGGTACTGCAGAATTTTTTACAAGTGTCTGGATATGAAGTTTCAAAAGAGAAAGCCTCAACTTGCGGTCTATCCAGGTTAAGCAGCCCTTTAAAAAGAGGCCTACCCCACGCAGTCCTCGGGTGTATAAGACTTTCAGCTTTATTTAAAAACTCTAATTATCTCCATTAACCAATCAACTCCCCTTGTTTGTCAGATCCTCCCACCCAAAACTTCTACCCAGTTTTTTCACACAATGTCAACAGCCTGGATTGGTTTCTGAGTTTTCACCTAGTTTTATTCTGAATTTTCACAGATATAATATTCTCCTCTTCTTTAGATTAGTATTATTTTGACATCAGCTGACTACGCACCCACCAAATTGTTAGACAATGGTTGAACACTTGTCACAAACTACCATTTAATATCTTGCAAAAAGGTTTACTACAAGGCACATATAAAGAAGTGTTTTCCAAACAGGACTAGAAAATTTGAATTGTTAAAACAAAAACAAAAAAAAACTTGAAAAAAACTTAAACCTATTCCTAGATTAATGAAAATGTCAACAATTGGTACAAGTACAAAAGGTCGGCATTTTATTTTAAATAATAATAATGAAATATGATAGTAAGTTGATAAAATCATCAAGAAATGTTATAAGTAAACTTCAGTTCATATATTATTTTTAGCTAAGCAACCAACATCAAAATATAAAATGTCTCATTAGTAAAATTTATCTCTTCCTAACAAATTGAGAGGATATTATTAGTCAATACTACAAATATGACAACAATTTAATGTTCAAGGGGAAACACAAGCTTATCTAAAAGAATTAGCAGGTAAATGACATGAAAAACACATACCAATGATTCAGTGTATGGAATCATGGAAACCAGAGAGAAGATTCTAAACAAAAAGAATATTGCAAACACAAAAATGCTGGACAACATATAGATTAACGCGACTCCAATCCACAATAGTAATTAAAATTAAGCTACAAATAAAAAAAGGAATGTATATGCTAAAAAACTTAGTCCTCAATTCCTCCAATAGATAACTTAAAATCCCTAGATCGACAAAGAAATTGCACAGTTGGATACTACACTATCTCCCACATGCCACAAATGTGATGCCATTGTTTACTCAAATAAGACATTTAAATACAGTGATAAATTAACAGCATATAAGTAGGTTTGAAGAGAAAAAAAATATACTGACATTATCTATGACGAGGGGATAAAGTAACAAATATTCAAAATTCAATAAGAAAATATATTGCAAACACGATAAATAGCACCCATTAGACATATATAACAAGATATTGCTAGATGTTATACCTGACTCTTCACAATTTTAGCCATCTTGAAGAACTCCTTCTTCAATTCCGTTCTGTTCCGCAAGTTTGCAGGCTTATTCTGCTTCTTAGTCTTAGATGTGACAAGAGTAACATTGAGATCCTTATCTCCAGGCAAAATGCTCACTGTCTTCTTGTTTGCCAACCCTGTGATTTTACAATCGGGATATAAAATAGACGAGACAAAAAAGGAGACCCAAGAACGATTCAATATGTGTGTGTGGTTCAAAAAACAGACTGACATAGTTGAATTCTTACCAGAGTGCTTGTAAGAATTAAGATTGTAGAGATTGTTAGGTTCCCTGCTGAACACCACCTTGTTAGTGCCGCTGCCATACTGCTTCACAAGGAAAGCATTGTTCCTTTTCACAATCTCCCATACGAGCGGTTCAGGAATCGTGGCCATTAGCACTGCAATATATCATTGTACAATCAATTAGTCGATTGCAATTAAAAAGAAAAAACACCATTACATTAAAAAAAATAGCTGTAATGAATCGTAATGACATATTTTTCCATTATAGAAAGTACGAAAATCCTAAAGATCTTGTAAGCCGTAAGCAAATTCGAAGAAGGTTCAAACTTGCAATTAACGGAGTATCATAATAGAGCACTATCAGCGTACAGAGAGATCAAAGGGAAAAGAACTTGATGTTTAAAAAATACCAAATAAATATATGAAATGATAGAAGAAGAAGAAGAAGACAGAAGAGTAATGCATCGGCAGGGGAAATGATCAAATGTAAACGTTACCAGTCCAAAGTCACTAATTTGACCAAAAAATAGAAGAGAATCAGTATCATGCGTAAGGAGAATAAGAAAGGGGATCGAGGAAAACCAACAAGGTCGGGATCTGGAAACGCTGAAGACGAAGAACTCAAGGGCGGCGTGATCAACGCAACCCTAAACCCCAGTGCAACTTTTATAGGGAAATGGGTGCAACTGTAATGACTTTAATACCCCGATCAATATATAGGCCGATAATTGGGCCAAGTTAACACACATTTACCTTATGGCATGGCCGACAATTGGGCCAATTTATAGGGACTTGGGCAACTTTTTTTGATAAATTATCGAAAAAAATTTTTAGATACATTTTCGAATTGTTATATTTAACACACATTTACCTTATCAGTTGTTTATGTGCACATTAAAGGAAGAGAATATCGTAGAACGTATTTCATATCACATGTGCTAAAATGACTAATTGTAAAATGAGTAGATGAGTCTCAATTCATTGTATGAGTTTCATAGGTTTATATATACCAACCTAATTTTAGACTCTTAAAACTTTCAATTGTTCCTTTTAATTTAAAAAAAAACTGTTTCTTTTAATTTTATTTTAGTGATGCTATCTTAGTATGCTACCAATTGATTTGGCAATACAATACATGTTTAAGAAAACAGCCAAAATAAAGATGAAAGATTCGAGAGGGAAAAAGGAAGATTTATTTTTGACACTTGTTTTCACAAGCGATCTAATTGTGTTTAATATAGTTGTTGGAACATAATAATAGTGAATACATTTTGAATCAAGTATGCTCTTATTATGTTTTTTTGGGACAAGAGATGCGTTAATTAGTGTAGTAAAATGAATTCGGGATATAACCAATGAAATATCCTTATGAAGATTTTGAAATGAGCTGTTATATATCTTTAATAGATGTATGACTATGAGCTCTTATTTAACATGCTCGTCGGCCACACGATCCATTTGCTTGTATGAAATTGATAATATATGATGATAATCTATCTAAGAAGCCTAGTCCTCATTTACGAATGAGAGATATAAGAAATATAAATTGGGTCGCTCACGAGGACTGACTTAACCCGGACCCAATCCAAAAAATTCAAATGTTAATATTTGAATTCTTGGACGGAGTAATTATCTTATCTAAGATAACCTCCTAATAGGAAAAGATGGATAAGGAATGAAAACGCTCCATCATTCCTTTTGGCTTTTGAACAGTCCCGTGACTCTATAGTCTTGGGCAAATCAAGAGACCACCATGTGAGCATTTGGAGAGTGGAAATTGATCCCTTTTTATTCGTGATTGATATCGGACCATTGAAATATTACTATCAAAGAAGGTATTAATACCGGACCATTAAAGTATTAATATCAAGGAAGCTTAAAATACACCTCTTGATTACTCTTGTTCCATTGATCATTTGGCCATTAATTATACAGGGACATTAATCACCTATGGTCATTGAAAACGTCGTAAAGATGTCCGGTCCTGAAGCTGTTTGATATTTACCAAGATTTTGATAATCGGATCGGATATCGAATCGATCAGAGTTCAGAGATTCAACCGATTTAACCGAGGGTCTAACCGAAATATAACCGGTATATAATAAAGTATATATTTATGTAAATATATGAAACTAACAATTTATCCAACTACTTTATTCAAAATTAGATCAACTAAGTCGAGCATGTAATATATTTTTGTCAGCAACTCAATAC
Source organism: Boesenbergia rotunda (assembly GCA_024364735.1). Taxonomy (NCBI): domain Eukaryota; kingdom Viridiplantae; phylum Streptophyta; class Magnoliopsida; order Zingiberales; family Zingiberaceae; genus Boesenbergia; species Boesenbergia rotunda. The sequence goes on from JAGFNQ010004611.1 coordinate 523,976, forward strand.
GGTATTCTTGAAAAAATGATTAGTTTAAGAAAAATTCAAGTTTAAAACTATTGGGTTTAAAAAATCTGTATACGAATTAAAGAATCTTATTAATTAAAAGTTAAAACTATATCATGATAGTATTTGTTCACCTATAAATACTTAAACAGGGGACACTAGCAAAGTAGATGTAAAATTACTCTTCCAAATATCTCATATACTGTTGCCTTCATATGCCAGCACGATGACGCAACGAGGTTGGCGGCGGCGCGAGGCTAGCAGCGGCGGAGCAAGGCTAGCTGAGGCAAGGCGACATGACGAGGCTGGTGGAGGTGGGGCGACACGACGAGAGGTTAACGATGATGACTCTCTTGTAAGGAAACATCAGATTTATTCGTTTGGAACTTCGGGTGAAAGCAAACTAAGTTTTGGATATTTTTTTTAATTTTTATTTTTTTTAGTAAGAAAGCAAAACTGTAAAAGAAAAAAAAACAAAAAACAAAAAATAAAATAAACCAAGCCGGTTTGTCCGATTTTTCCGATTTGTCCGGTTCACCGGTTCCCTGCCGATTCAGAATGGTTCGCACCCGATTCTTGAGTAGTCGGTTTTTAGAGTCAACTCGGACCGAAAATCCAACCGATTTCTGATTCAAGCAGTCTAACCGACCAGTCCGGTTCGATTCAAAACAAATTTGATCCTGTCGCGAAAAGAGATGGAGGCCCCAAGTGTGAGATGGTCTCCTGAAAATCACGAACTGCCGTCTCCTGAAGATCACGAACTGCCGACGCTGACTCCGGTGCTAGCTCCTAATCTGCAAGACAAGGACCGTTAGAGCTCGTCGGTAAAAGTCCCCGGCAAGACACTCCGACGGTCAAGTTAGTCTCCGTTAGTGGAAATGCAGCAAAGGCAATAGAACAATAGCAAAACAACTTTTACGCGTACTCGGGGATGTGGAATGGAGAGGTTTATATAGCCGGGGGAGCTGACAGCTTCTGCCCAATCTGCCACCTTTTATCGTGTAGCGACGACAGGATAAGGCGTACCTAGAGGTGACAGGGTAACGTGTCACATACCGGAATAAAAAAACGGGCGCTGTCAACTTATGGGCGGGCGTTGTCAGACACCGCTCGACCTGACACCAACGTATATGGTTGCGCCTGACACCAACGTATATGATTGCAGTATGGGAATTTACATAGATTTGATCAATAATTATCAGATTTAACCTGTTCTACTTTCGCATTGTATTAATTAATTGTTCGCCCTCTGTTCTTGATAAATAGACCACAATTGGAAGCCTCGCTAGCCAAATGATGATTCTTGTTTTAATTAAATGTAGATGAACATACACTTGAGGAATATTATTAATTCTAGTTAAATTACATGCATTAATTCGATTCTGCAAACTTTTGTTTAATGATAAATCATTGTGCTAATCTGCTTGTTGTATTTTTTGGGCGCGAATCTAAGGATATTGGGCTTCTAAATTGTTCAATACTTTTCGATTTATTCTGATAATAAGTAGGAAATTTTTATGGAGTCGAACCCATCGCCTGAGATTAAAAAAATCTAGTTAATCATTTTTTTTATTGCATTCTCGGGAGAATTACAAAATTAATGTTGGCGGAAAGGAATCACAAATATGAAGAAGAGATAAAGCACCTCTTGAGGGTATACCAACTGTTCTATACGTCTCTCGTTTATTTAACTTCATTGGATAAAGCACCTCTTGATCGTTATCAAACAAAACAAGCAACAAGAATTTTCCATTCAATTCAATTGATCGTTATCAAACAAAACAAGCAAAAAGAATTTTCCCATTCAACTCAATTTACTGTTAATCATTCAGCTGAAACAAATTAGACCTAGCTATAGCTTCAATCTTTCTTCTAATTTCATTTTATTTATATATACTATTCAATTAGGTAGGTTGAAATTTAGGGGGCGCTTAGTATATATTCGGTAATGAGAATGATAATGAGTTTTCATTGAGGGGTTAATGAGAATGGGAATGATTACTGGATTGATGGTGCTTGGTATAAATACTGGAATGAGTATAATTACCATTGATGCTGCTTGGTATGAATAAAAACGTAATGGGAATCAGAGAAAATTTACAATTTTATCCTTACTAATTAAATACATAAAAAAATTTATTAAATAATTTTTATTAATTTAATCTTTATAAATCTAATTTAATTGGAACTGTGATACTTATCTAATTTAATTGGACTTGATATTTGAGAATCTTCAAGCTTGGTTGTTTGTATTATAAAAACTAAAAAATATGACATAGAATTTATCTATAAGGGCGTTATTTACACGAAGCAAAACATATAAGAGAGGTAGCAAATGTAAGAAGTAAATCAAATCATCAACAAACGAGCTGAGAAACCAGGCGAAGTAGCTGTGGCGGAATGATAAATATTAGTTAAGCAGCTGTCAGCTTGATGACCCAAAGGCCATCGTTGACCTCGCAAATTTTGAGCGACTGAGTTTAGTACTTGGAAAAACAACCAAAAAGACCTACGATAAAACTCATACACCGCTTTTGAACAAGTTAGATACAGACAACAAATCATATTCTTTTACAACTCAAATAATAGTTTGAAAGAGAAAAACACAATTTTAGCTACCGATCGATGGTATGCCATAAGAATCTTCCAATTAAACAAATCAGGACTCGCACGGTCGCACCAGAAACCGATATCGAGCAGCCAAAACAAGCAACACAAAATATAATCAACCGAGCAAATAGACCCAGAAACACGTCGGAAAACAACCCAGAAAAAAATCACCTGTAACGGCATCGCAAGCATATTACTGCAACAAAGGTGAGGAGAGACCATGATTTATAATCAAACATGTGGCCTCCCCTTCAAGCAGAATGAAGAACATACTTAGAATATGTCCTGATATAAAAAGAAGGATTCCAATATCTAATGTAATGAGCCCAGCACATAAAGGAATCTCCAAATAATTAGCTTAAGTAGGAAAATGAAGGAATCTCTGTAAGGGGCAGGTTTAGTACAGAATACATTCTACTAGAGAGACATAAATGGAACTTGAAGAAAAAAAAGCTGAGAGAAAATCTATCTACAAGGGATACATTCAACACAGCATCAATATGAAATTTTGACACGCATCATCATGAAATTTGACAGAACCAACACAGCATCAGCATGAAATTTGACATGCATTTGAAGATGCATTCAACACAATTCATTGCCAGAAGATAGTTACGATATAAGACAATTCATTTGAAATTTGAACTAACCATTCCAGGAATTCACATAGTTTCGATATAAGACAACTGATGTTCAACTTATGAAAGCCGCTCATTACAAGCAACTGATGTTCAACTCCATAATTATCTCCAAAATCAACCATCGTCAACAAAAAAAATATTATCTCCAAATGACCCGATTAAAAAAGTATATTCATCGCAAGCATATTACAAGCAACTGAGCACAAAATCTCCAACTTAAGGGATCCAAACTGAATAATAACTCAACTTTCACAGAATCTTCACAAATAACTTGAGCAGCCTTGTACTTGTTCTTACCAATGAATCCATACTTATCCAACATTTGAAGAACTTCTGGCATTTTAGAGGATTCACCTTGAACCCAAGCTGACATTGACTCAAAGTGTGAGCTAACAGTTTGCATAAATCCTTCAACCCGATCACTGAGTAACTTGAAGTCAGAATCAATATTTTGCTCAGCTGAAATCTTTGCTCTCTTCGAAGCTTTTTGAACTTTGTTAATGGATGATCTATTTTTCTCCTTAGAGTGAGATGCCCTTGATGTAACAGAAGGTTCTTGATGTGACATTGAATCAACTTCAACTCCTTCATATATAGGTGAATTATCAACTGATATAGTCAACTCAACATCCACATCAGTGATATTTTGTGCAGCCATTGTAGGATCTTCCGCAACAAGGCCTGTTGCTCTGTCTTTGCCATATACTATTTCTAACTCCGAAAAATAAGGGAATGATACATTGTAGAGACTTTTGGTATCATTGTGATTCTTTCAAAAAGAAGAACATAACAGTCAATTTAACATATCCATAAACGACATTATAATTTGAAAAAAATCAATAATGACTAACACACGTACCTTAATCCATTCATGATACCATGTTTCTTCACAAATTATCTTCTTTTCAACATCATTCCAGGTGCAACCACTTTGTCTACACATTTCATTGATAGCGTGGAATTTCCTCTTTAAGGTTTTGATTCTAGATTCAATGTGACTAACAGATTTAACGAATGTTGGAAACTTTTGGATCATAATCATTCTTATCTCGGCCATGCAATTGTTCTTGAAACCTCCGTCTGTTTTCCAAAGAGGATTAATTGTCGTATCTTGCAAACATCTTATTAATGCCCAGCTCTCCTCTTCCGTCTAAAAAATATTGTTTTTACCTCTTCCTCGTATTACATTCATTCCCACAGGTTCTGTAGGATTACTCTCCTTCCTAGTATCCGAGTCATATCAAAGTGACAAAAATACATAAATGTCATAAACATTAGATCATCATATAATATGAAAACAGAATAAACAGCACAACATCAATCAAAAAGATTAGATTAAAAAAGATGCATCTACTACACATACACATGCACATGACAAGAATATCAAAAAACCGTTAGCATCACAACATCAAGAATTTGCATCATAAATACTAGCATCACAAAATACGAGTTGCATGGAAAACAAAACAAACATCACAATAATGAAAGTCATTCCATATCAAATATTTCATCTTGCCAATTGTTAAACTTTTGGAGTACTAAATCATTTCTAAATGCAGTCCATTGATCAGTTGGCGAAATTGTCCGTATGAACTCCGTTTCAGACCCGCGATCACTATCATCATCTATACTCTGGCCATCTTCATCAGAGATACACTCCTGAGGATCATATCTCATGAATTTACGGATCAAGTTATGAAGCAAACAACAAGCAATGATAATACGAACTTGGGTTTGCATTAGAAAAAATGAAGGGGAAGCTAAGATTTTCCAACGCCCCTTCAACAAACCAAAACACCTCTCCATAATATTCCTAGCTCTAGAGTGCTTCATATTAAAATATTCTTCGGCTGTCTCGGGACAACGATCTTCCCATTCATTGAGGTGATACCTATGCCCGCGATAAGGTGCCAAAAATCCATTTGAGTTGCAATATCCAGCATCGACCAAATAATAACAACTTAAACTAAGCACACTAGTTAAATTAATAAATGCAAGTATTCTAGAAATTTAAAACTCCATTGTAATTTCAACTTCAAAGTAAAAAAGTATTTGTTATTTACCTTAGGGGATTTTAAGACCAGATGGTCTACTGATGGCATCACGAAGTACCCGACCATCATGGGCAGACTCTTCCCACCCAGGTAAAACATATATGAATTGCATTTATAGACAACATACTCCCAAGACGTTTGTTGCAATCCCTCCCTTTCTTGTACGATAACGTTGTTTTTCTTCTTTAGGGGGTGTCATTTGGATAAAAGTACCGTCTAAAGCACCTAAACAACCCTATAATAATTAGAGGTAGTTATTGGAATTATAGATTGAAATAAAAAATACAATTAAATTAAAGAATTATAGGCGATTAAAATTTGCTTACCTTAAATGGTTTCCATCTGCCATCTTCGCAGTCATTGTGCACTGCCTCAGGTTTCTTGAGCAATATGTTGTGCAGTTGTAAAATTGCTCGAAGACATAAATTAAAATGACGACTTATTGTCTCCTGACTTCTTTTAAAAAACAGACTCATCGTACGAATTTTTTTAATGATGCGCTAACACGTAAACAAATAAGACCACAATTTCATCAATGGTGTCATTTTTTGTAGCTTTTAAACCTCCAACGTCTTGTACCATATCACACAATATCTTGAATGTTTTCCTATCCATTCGAAGTTCACTAATACTTATTTCATCGCTCTCTTTTGTAAGGATGAACATCCATTCCACACGTGCAATCCGTTTGTCCTCCCTACTTTTTATTTGACGAATCCTACTTTAACGATATGTAAGTATTGCAATTTGATAAAGTAGGACCACCAAACAAACCATGAGCATTCAATACATATTCCATAAAGTGCTCATTAATCTATGTCTTCTATAGTTAAATGGTGGTCGTGCCATCTTTCTACAAAATTAAATAGAAACTCATTAATATAATAGAAATACGGATTAATATTACTAGAAATGAATGCATAGAATTACCGATTAATATGATAGGAATTTATACAAATGCGATAGATCAATCCATACAAAAGAGATAAATCAATTACTATAGATGAGTAATTGACTATTGTTTATTAAATCTGAAGTATTTGCTATGCTTGAAGAGGATAGAATCTTAGGGACAATACCAATTAACACTCCTATGGTTTGTAATAAGAGATCAGAACCAGAGGACTAGAGCAGGAGGCAGATCCCATATTGAAGATTGGTAAGAAAAAGTGGATAGTCATACAGTTACAAGGCCAAACATCTCAATTAGGGTCCATGTCGGTCAAAAAAGCTCAATAATAGGGCAAAATATGACAACATATTAACTAAATATTTCCTTAAATAAAAGCGTTAATTTGCCCTAGTTCTTCCTCCTAAAAAAGAATTTTACTAGAAAAAAGAGACATTGAAGAAATCTAAACTGGACAAATATATCCAACATTAGGTAAGGAAAAATCCCCTTATTCTTATAATCAGGCGAATGAAACAAAAACAGGGAGAGGGGAAAACCAACATCTTGCCAAGAGAAATGTATACCTAAGAAACTGATGGTTCTCTATCGGAGCTCGACGCCTCCTGCGAATGAATCAAAAACATGGAGAGGGGAAATCCAACATCAGGCGAATGAATAAAAAAATAAAAAAAGTGCAGAACATAACAGGGCAACCGGAAACAAAAAATCGAAAATGATGTCGGAGAAGGATGCAACGCTGGTAGAAAAAGGCGGACCTGTAACTCTCGAAGCAGAGACGGCGCCGGGAGAAGGATGCAGCATCGGTAGGAAAAGGCGGTGCCTGGAGGAGGAGCGACGCGAGGTGAGGTGGGGGGAGAAGCGGGTTTTGCCTAGAGCAGGACCCGGCGCCGAGAGAAGAAGGCGACGCAAGTTGGGGAGGGGGAGAATCGCGGCGGCGCTTGGAGGAGGAGGGGAGACGTGCGAGGGGGAGGTGAGACGATGCGATGCGGGAGGGCTTTGTGGTCTGCGACAAAAAAAAAACGAAGAGGGGGGGGATGGGTTTAGTGATAACCGAGGGGATAGTAGGTTATCAAAATAAGAGAATCAAAATCATACATTAATTCCAATTCCCATTTACCAAGCATCATGTATGGGAATGAAACTAATTTCATTCTTGAAGATGGATATATAGATTTACGGTGATCGAAGGTCGAAAAGAGGGGGATGAATTAGCCTTAAAAATAAAAATCTATATCTTTTATTTGTCTTAAACAAGGATGATTATTAGTTTAAGATAAAGCAAACATTAATAGAGAAACTATAATAGAAAATAGACAGACAGATTTTACTTGGTTTGCAACTGAGGAAGTTGCTAATTCAAAGCAAGTGTAGCATAGATCTCCTAAATAATCTCCTTCGGGCTTGGGGCAGAGAAACCTCTTATAAAATGAGAGCTCAGAAAAAGAATAAAAAACTACAAAGAAAGTTATTTACTGTGAATCAGTTGAATCGATGATCTGGAACTGAGCTCTAGGGGTCTATTTATAGCTCCGATCAAACTTATCCGGTTGCTGACGTAGCACTATAGGGGCACTCGAGTGCTTGAGGGAGCCTGACACGTGTCTTGAAGGTTATCCAGTGTGCAACGTTCGCAAACGGCTAGCTGGATGATAATTATTGGCATTCAGGCGCTTGTTTGCATAGGGGCGCCTGAGTGACTTCGGTCAGCAACTTGCTGATCAGTCTCTAGCGGGTCATCTAGGGTGACTTCTGGCCAACCGGAGTTAGGGTCACCCGAACCCGATTTCGGTCTTTCACCCTTCATGTGCTTCCTTCTGGCTTCTCATCCCTCGGACTTCGCGCACGTCTTTTTCGCTCCAACGGTGTACTTTTCCGTAGCTTCCGTGTCCCTCGGATGCACCAAGCCCGTTGGCTTACTCCCCCGTGCAATCCTTCTCATCCACTACATCTTACCCTTGACTTCCTCCGCTCCTAAGTTCTTGCACACTTAGATTGAGGGGTCAAAAATCAACAGGATCTAACTTGACTCGATTGACCACATTAAAATCAACCTAGGATACTTACATAGATGATTTGTCATATATATATCTACATGATGAGACTAATATGGCAATATTCCATTAGAGCCAAAAACCAAATGCCCATGTCCCCACGGGATGGACTGTTAGTTAGTGCGTGGGTATTGCCACCAAGAGGTCCGGGGGTCAAATCCTGACAAAGCCAGTATGCCCATCCTCCCCACGCGCTAGCCACAACATCCGGGCTAGTAGCCCCCGTGATTTATCTTCTCCGTGTTGACCCTGGGACGGATTGGCGAGGGTGCTGGGGGCGAGCGAATCGCCTTTTGCCATAAAAACCAAATGCCCATGCAGTTTAAAAATTATCTATCTACATGATGAGACTAATATGATAATATTCCATTAGAGCCAAAAACTAAATGCCCATGGAGTCTAAAAATTAATGAGATCTAGCTTGCGCACGATACGTGCATCACGGGTTATGGCAAAATAAAGTAGCATTCACGTGTTGGTCAACACAAATCAAGTCAATTTGTTAATCGGTCGAGCATAATCCTTATCATGTTTCATAATTAAAAAGACCATGCATGCTAGCTAGGAGAAAGAAGGGTCAAGGAAAGCATGGTGAAATTGGACTGAATCGGCAAATTCAGATTATATATGATAGCCGAGAAGGGTCCATGATTTATTGGTGTAATCAGGTATGGTGAAAACGCTAGGAGAAAGATAATCGAAAAGTATACAGAGATCAGATCGGAAAGAACTTCAGGCGAATACAGTGACAACAATCAAACTTTATCTTATAGATGATGTGATGTACCATATCATGGATGAGGAGTCATCGGTGATAGTTTGACAAAAATTGAAAAGCCGGTAGATGTCAGAGTCATTGACAAACAAACTGTATCTTAAGCAGAAATTATTCAGGCTGAAGATGATAGAGGAAACAGATTTGAGCCAGCATATCAACCTATTCAATCAAATTATGAGTGATTTAACGTGGGTTGATGTGAAGATCGAGGACGAAGATAAGGTGTTGATGGTGTTGAATTCCTTACCTTCATCTCCTACACATGAGAAATTAGTTACTACTTTAACGTGAGAAAAAGAAACCCTCAAATTGGAGGAGACCATAGATACTTTGTTAGACTTTCATTAGAGGAAGAAAACAAGATATGAAATTTCTCAAGAAAAACGACTTGTGGTGAATTGTAACTAAGAGCACGATAGGAGCAAAACTCGATATGAATCGTGCAACAACAACAAGGTCCGTTCTAAGTCGAGAGGAAGAAGGTGATCACGTGCTACAAGTGTGGAGGCAAAAGTCATATAAAGAGAAATCCAGAAATAAAGAAACATGTTATAAAGAATAAAGGTAGTTTAACAAAATTTGCAAACATAGTTAAAGAAAAAAATTCAGAGAGCGATGATGGAGATATGCTATCAGTTATGTCGACTTTGGAACAGCTGACGGAGGCATGGATCTAAGACTCTGCATATTCATATCACATGACTCCAAATAAGGGATGGTTTGACACCTATAAGGTAGTAGATTCTAGTTCAGCATTAATAGGAAATGATGCTTCTTGCAAATTCATTGACATAGGAAATATTATAATTAAGATGTTTGATAATGTAATCAGAACTTTATATGATGTCAGACACATATCAGATCTAAGGAAGAATTTGATCTCATTAGGCAAACTGGATGGTATTTGATGCAATTATAAATCAATGAATTGAGTGATGAAGGTCAGCAAGGGATCTCTGATAATAATGAAAGGGTAGACGGTAGCAGGGAATATTTACAAGTTGATAGGAACTACAGATGTAGGTAGAGTCATCTCGGTAGAGTTTGAATCAAACAATACTATCTTGTAATATATGCGGTTATGGCACATCTGCGAACGTGGAATATTGAACTTCACAAAAGAAATTTGTTGAAGGGTGTTAAGACTTGCGAGATTGAATTCTGCAAATTCTGTGTTTTTGAAAAATAGAGCAAAGTATAATTCAAGATGGTAACATACAAGACGAAGGGATTCTAGACTATATACATACGGATTGATTCTATTGGCGAGTGAGGTTGACTCCTAACTCAATGACAAGTATGACTTGTTGGCGGAGGAGGATAGTAGGCGATAAGTGGCACTGTTGAAGACTCCGGCAAGTGATGGGTCCCTCACCTGCAAAAGGTAGACTGTTAGTAACCCGCCGGGGATGCTCCTAGCAAGGCCCTCTGACGGTCAAGTTAGAATCTGGTGGAGAAGAAAGAAGTGAAAAATGAGAACACTGTAGCTTTAGAAACCTTGCTCCCCCTTGCGTAGGAGATGGAGGGCCCTATATATAGTCGGGAGGGCCGACCAACTTTGTCCCCCCTTTTGTCCTATGCGAGGACAATGTCAGTCAGTCGATCGGTGCCGCATTTTCTGACACCTGCAGTTGGCTCCGTAGTACGGCCTGACTTCACTCACTGTGCCCACCAAAAACTGTACTGCGCCAACGAGATTTCTGTGATTCTAGGCACGAGTGGTGTTAGGTTCGAGTCAGTGGACATCAGCGTGGTCATTATCTTCACGTGCTAGGCGTTAGAGAATCTGTACGAGTACTACAGCAGAAACCTCCAGGAATATGAAGTGTCGAGCCCTAGTTCGCTCGAGGTGTCTGTCGATCGGCGCCATATGGTCTCACCCTCGGGCCTTCTTGTAGGGTGTTTCTCCATCCCGGGAGAGCAATAAGGGAACCCCCAGGGTCGAGTAGTGCTAGTCGAGATCCGACTGGATTAGGACTCGAGTCGAGGACCCCCCGAGCGGAGGATCTAGATTGGGAGCCATACGGGGTCGGACTTGCGAACATAGGCTCGGACATTCTTTTGACTAGCAGGGCTGCTACAACTTAGTCATCGAGGGGGAATGACTAGCTTTATAAGCGGAATCGGTCGGGTGGGGCCATTATGGGTAGGGATATTGAGGCCCATGTTTCCCCTTTACCGGGCCTCAGCGCGACAGCGCCACACACGTGGGAGCAGATCCTAGGCCCGACCTACCACCTTAGGGTGCCACACTGGCCAACCCGCGTTTCTCATCAGCTTATGGCGGGATCACGGATCTCTCGGGACTAGCAGTGTTGTTTCTCATGGAGAACACTTGTAGTTTGTGAGTTTTACTAATGATTACTCACGAAAGGTTTAGGTATACTTTATGCATTATAAGTTAGAATTTTTGCAAAGTTTAAATTATGGAAAACTGAAGTAGAGAATAAAATAGGAAGGAAGATCAAAAGTCTTATGTGATACAATGGGACTGAGTACATAGATTCAATGTTTTACGAATTTTATGAGCAACATGGGATAATTAGATATTTCTTGATTCATAGGACCCCTCAATTGATTGGTGTGGCAAAAAAGTTGAACAAAATAATCATTGAGAAGACAAAAAGTCTTAGGCTTAATGCAGGTTGGCAAAGAATTTATGGACAAAAGTGGTAAATATGATATTTTATCTTATTAATAGATCACCAAAGATAACGTAAGAAGGCAAAATACCAGAGGAGCATGGATAGGAAATTCAGTAGATCACTCTCATTTTTACGTTTTTGGATGTCAAGCATATATGCACATATCTAGTGAAAAAAATCTGAATGCAAATTTAAAGTTGTGTATTTTTATAGGGTATTAGAAAGGAGTTAAGGGCTTCAACCTTTGGGATTCTAAGACAAATAAGGTGATGATCAATAGAGATATGGTGTTTGACGAGAATGTCATGCTATAGCATGCTCTAGAAGAAGGAAAGAAAATACCATAGTGTTGGGGTAATCGGCCCAGGTATGATCTGGAGGATAATAAGTTTTGATGTGTGTGTCAATATGGTTAAGTTAAGGTTTTATTGTGCTCTAATATGTGTATGTGAGTGTGCAGGTTTGCAGGTACACATAGACTTGGTTGAATGTCTTCAGGTGAAGGGTGGCATGGAGGCAAGCCGTGGGCTTACGTGCGCATCCGAGGGACCATGGACAAAGCAGGTACGATGAGCCGAGGGAAGTGGACTTCGAGGCGTACGTGAATGATAGCATGGAGGCAAGCTGCTGGCTTGTGTGCGTATCCGAGGGACGAGGGCCACAGTCGAAGAGGGCTTGAAGGCAATAGATCGAAGCTGCTGGAGTAGAGACGATGAGCCGAGGGATGCGGACTTCGAGGCATGCGTGAAGGATGACATGGAATCAAGCCGAGGGCTTGTGTGCGCATCTGAGGGACGGGAGCTGAAGATGAAGAGGGCGTGAAGGCAACAGATCGAGATTGCTAATTGAAGAGTCAACCAGGTCGTGAGGGTCCGAGTGTGAGTGTTTGTACTCGAGAACTAAGCCGGGAGGGTTCGAGTGCGGTGAGAAATGTACTTGGGAAGGGTAACCCTAGGCTTAGGGAAGGACCAGGGCAGTCGACTGGATGAAGGCTGGAGATTCAAACGTTGGGCTTGCAACGTTCGAATTTGGGTGAGACCAGTCGACAGCCCCAGGGGCAGTCGACTGATAGCGACCATTTGAGACTCGAGCTCTATTTAAGGGAGCTCGTTTAAGGCCTTTCTTCCTTGACGAAACTTGCTTGGATAGAGCTGGTTAGTAGTCTATTGTGCTCAGGTAGTGTTCAGAGGTTGTGGTGAGGTTTCTCCACCCACAAGGAGCTACAGATCTTGCCGGAGATACTCCGGGGAATCATCCACCGACGGATTAGGGATCGCCCACTCTACGGGCAGTCGTGGAGTAGGAGTTTTATCTCCGAACCACGTAAATAGGTGTGTTCCTCTTAGCTTAGTTTTTAGTTCTTCTTTATTCCGCTTGCGCACTAACTTTATGGAAGAAAAATCGAAGAAAAGCTATTCACCCTCCTCTAGCTTAACGGTCACGATCTAACACAGAGAACAATAAGGACAAATTTGTTATGTAGATAGAGCTAGAGACTCATGACTCCTATGAAGCATCACACTATAACTGGTGGCAAAATGAGATGAGTTAGTTGTAAAGTAATCGATCGACTAGATTCAGATTTGAGGACTTGGTATCTTATGCATATATCACCAATAGCGGAGACCCTTTTTAGGAGGCATCACACAATTATAAGAAGACAAGTGGATGGGTGTTATGGCGGAGGAGATGAATTCACTCATGAGAACCAAACTTGAGATTTTGTGAACCTTCCTGAGGAAAAATGAGTTATAGAGTGTAAGTGGGTTGTTGCAAAGAAGAAGAAAGATGTCAACAAATTGAAGAGGCTATTGAGTAAGGAATTTGACATGTAAGATTTGAGTAAGACCAAGAAAATTCTTAGGATAGAGATTCATAGGGATAAAGGTGAAAAGATATTATGATTGTCTCATTGTAGCTATATGGAGAAGGTGTTTGATAGGTTCAACATGAAGAATGCAAAGTCAGAGAGCACACCCCTGACATATCACTTCAAGTTATCCAATACACAATGTTCAAAGACAGATGAGGAGATCCAAGAGGCTTCAAAGGTTCCTTATGCCAGTGCAATTGGTTGTCTGATGTATGTCATGATTTGCACGAGATCAGATTTGGTGGAAGCAGTTAGTATGACGAGTAAGTTTCTCTCAAATCCTAGTCGACCACATTGGAATGTAGTGAAGTGGATTTTCATATACCTGAGAAATACAACTGATTATGACATCATGTTTGGTAGATAACCAAAATATCTTTTAGTTGTTGGATACGTAGATGTAGAATATGTAGTAGATTTAAATGATAGGAGATTTACTACAGGATATGTGTTCATTGTGGTCACGGACCTATTTGTTAGAAGTCTATGATACAATTTATTATTGCTTTATCTATTACAGAATCAGAGTACATGACAACAACTGAAGCAGCGAAGGAGATTTTATTTGTTACAAGGTTGGCTAGAGAATTGGGCGTTCAACAAGGCGGAGTCATATTGTTATGTGATAGTCAGAGTGCTATCCGTTTGACAAAGAATCAAGTTTATCATGTGAGAATTAAACACATTAATGTAAGATTTCACAAGATCGGAGAGATAATTGCTTCCGAAGAAATTCAATTACATGAGAAGATTCACACAGCAAACAATGTTGTAGGCATGTTAATGAAGCCAATGATCATAGAAAAGTTCAAGTAGTGCTTGAACTTGATCCAAGGAAGCCCAAACCCAAAGTTCTAGGTGTAGTTTTACTTAGATACTCGTATTATTCAAAGGGTGAATATTCACCAAGGTGAAGATTGTTAACGGGTGACCATATTTAAGTGAAAGTCAATACGAAAGACGTCGCAGAAGAAAATTCTATTTTTGTTTTTCATAATAGAATTTTGTTACGATTTTTTATATATCAGAATTCTGTTACGATTTTTCATAATAGAGTTTCTGTTACGATTTTTCATAGCAAAATTCTATTATGATTTTTCCGAATATAGGGTTTAGGCATTATTTATAGTGATTACTGTAAACCTATTATAGGATCAAGAGAATAATGTATATTATATATTCTCTTGTGTAGAGAGAATTTTAATAAAGTTTCGGTCGTTTTGTGGAGTAGACATGCCACCGAACTACGGTAACTCTTATTCTTCTTATTTTTCTACCTCGCGTTGCTCTTTCTTGTGCGTCTTTATCTCGTTGCTTCATGCGATCTCTTTCTTTTTTCCTCTTGTTCCACGTTAGAAGTTGAGAGGTGTTAGCTCTCATTTTGCATAATAATAACTAAAGCATTATTTAGAGCCAAACAACTTTTTTTAGACAACTAAAGCGTTCACTAAACTTAGAGATATACAATCATTATCAACCTATCTAGCTAGCTAGCTCAATATCTAATTTATATTCGTCTTTTAGTGGGGTAGGCTCACTTAAACCCGTTGAGATAATAATCAACAAGACTATATATTCATGATCCAAGTGACACGATATATAATAAATAAATTCCATCCCCTAAAACAATTTTTTTTAAAAGAAAAAACAATCTTTTTTCGAAGACACATACCTCGATGGATGAGTCAATGCACCAAGCAGGGTAGGTCACATTAAACATCATGCGTACTGGGGGAGTTGGTGACTTGTAATAGCCTTTGCATGTCAACTTGCTAGTGTTTAAATTATATAATTATTTTATCTAAAATATTATTATCATCATTATTTTAAGAAAAACATCTATAACAAATTAACTACTCACATGTAAATATATTCACAAGTAGTCCTTCATTAGCTCATATGCAGTTGACAAATGGAAGGTAACATCCCAGCATTCATTAATATTATTAATAAATTCATGTGTTAGCTAGGAGATCGAATCTCTCCTTCTTCCAATGTACGATTAGTAATTAGATTAAGATTTGAGATTACTCTAGAACCATATTCAGTACTCAGTACTATAGATTATTTATTAGTCACTAAAATGATAATTGATCCCGGCCTTATTTACAAGTGGGTCGGTTCGCTCCGCCAGACAGCCTGGCGCCACGGAAAGCCAGTAGGTGGACCAACAAAGACCCCGCGCGTGGGGTCCCTAAGACCGGAAGCCCCCTGAGATACTATGCGGTCAGCAGTGGGCAGGGTCGGTCGGGTCGACCTCCAACTCCACCTGGCTCAGTCACCTCAACCCCATTCCTCGATCCCGATCTGGGTTGGATAAGCCAGTCGGACGCGTGGCGACCCACACTCCAGCAGCATCACAAGGACCAAATATATAACAGAATCAGCTAGACATAACTCAATAAATCCCCAACTCAGGGCGTACTCTGCGCCTCAACTCCTCCAGTCGGACGTGTGGCTGCCCACGCTCACTGGCCATTACCCGACCCGGTCCTTGACACTCGGACCTACCGGTCAACGCTCGGGGTACGGACTATCTAGCCCCTACGCCCCCTATGTCATTATATCCATGGTACGATCTTGCTATCGGGATACTGCACACCTTACTCATCTCTGACACATCTCGTGGTCAATCAGCCAATCTAGTACTTTCGTACTGCTCGAGCACCCCGCGTCATGCCGCACCACTACTGAGTGCTCTCATACGAGCTGACAGGTATCACATCCTTGTCTCGTCAACACAGACAAGGGTTGTCAGCTCCCCGGCTATATAAACTCTTCACTCCTACTGTTGGTATGCGCGCGCGGGCTCTCTCATCCACTACTGCATTTTAATTCAATTCCACTATATTTCCTGCAGATACGGACTTGACCGTCGGAGTGCCTTGCCGGAGAAACTCCCCGGCGGGTTTGCTAATGGTCTCCGTGTTGTAGGCAGGAGCCAGGTCAGAGCCAGGCTGGCGCCACCTCCGCCGCTCGTACCGCGGGGGAGACCATCCGGCCCTTGGGACCGCCACCTCACTTCGTGACATGATCAATAATTAATGGAACATTGTTAATATAATAGAATGAAACTTGCATTCCTAGCTACTAGCTACTTTTCATTGAGTCAAAAGAATGAAGTATCGACATCCCTAGCTAGCTAACACTGTGAAAATGGAGGTCTCCATCAAGCAACACTTTGTTCAGTAGTGGTTTCAGTGAAGCCTCAACCAGATTGTGTTATGCTCCACTAAGATTTAGGGTTGAGATGATGACCAGTAGTCCACCACTTAAACACTAATTAGGTCAAAATGGTGGGGACAGTACAAGAGGCATGCGATTTGAAATTATATACCACTGTCGATATTCGCTATATGGCTTTCGCTATTCGAAGGTTTGTAAGGCCAATGAAATAGATTTGAGTGTGAAGATTGAGAAAGAGTTGAAGCGTGATGTAGATGTTTTTGTGCTAAATTAAGATCAATGACAATCTTGGGATGTTTAATTTTAGTTGTAAGGACATTTTCAAAAAGTGGATTAAAGTTAATGGCATCTGTCCAAATACTTCTCCACTAGACTCATGAATTGCAATTAGAAAAGTATATGCTTTTGTTTTAAGTGGGTTGTTAATGTTGTTATATGAAAGGTGGCGGCAAGAGTTCAAATTCAAATTCAAATTCCTAGTGAGTGCTTGATTATAAGATAATCCATAAGATAATTTTCAATGAAAATAGTTTTATCTATTTTTACATTTTTTTTAAAGTTTTTTTAATACTTTCATTAATTTTGTCAGTTGGAAGAATTAAATATTGTCAAATATAAAGAGTTATATAATATAGATAGCTTTATCAAATTCCTTAATTATGTTTTATGAGTTTAGCAAATTGACATTAATTAATGTTTGGGGGAGAAATAATAAAAACACACAAACCTATTTTTATATAAAATCTAAAACAATCATGCGATCATATTGTTCTATGATAATAAAGACAACAACAGCATGTGACAAAGAAATCTTATTCAAATGATTAAACATTAATTAACCTATTCTTGAAAAGAGGGCAATAGCTAAATGCCATGTTTTTTCCCAATTTGAGGGGGGAAATTTAATGCAAGATTTTATGCCTAAAATGTGGGCATCAATAATTAATTAGGCACAATAATCCATCTCTATTATATATAGATACATATATTTTTAATTGCTTAAATAAAAGAAAGTTTAAGCCGAAATATATAGATGAAGAAGAAGTTATAGTGTCAAAATAAAATTAATGAAAAAATTGATAACCTACCTAATTCATTGATGTGAAGCACAATTATTTGTGACCCAAATATTTATATGTTCCATAGACCTATTCACCACTTCATCATAAGGAAATTATAGTATTTTTTTTAAAAAAGGACAAATTTAACAGTATTAATGCACTTTGTGTTTCTAGTGCAAGCTTGACACAAGAAGGTTGCTGTTTCATATATTAATTTTCAAAAAACTAGTTCTCATTTGATCTGTGGAAGATTTTCTTTTGTCACCGCACAGTCTTTAGCTGGTGAAAACAACAAGACAAATCTAGTCAAAGACTAACAAACACATAAACATTTTGTTTTTGTTTAAATCTATTGATCCCGGCCTTGTTTACGAGTGAGCCGGCCCGCTCAGCCAACCAGCCTGGCGCCACAGAGGTCCAACAGAAAGATTAGTAAAGACGTCGTCTGAGGGATCCTCGAGCTCGGGAGCCCCCCGGGGCACTATTCAGCCAGCAACGAGCAGGGTCGGTCGGGCCGACCCCTAGCCTCTCCTGGTCCGGACACCTCGACCCATTTCCCGACCTAAACTTAGGTCGTGCGCTCCAGTCGGACGCGTGACGACCCACGCTCCCGTCACACCATATGAATCGAACATTCAACAGAGTCAGCCAGACATATCTCGGTAACTCCCGACTCAAGGCGTATTCTGCGCCTCAACACTCCCAATCGGACGCGTGGCTACCCACGCTCCCTGGTCATTACCCGACCCGGTCCTCGATACCCGGACCCGTTGGTCGGCGCTCGGGGCACGAACTATTTCGTTCCTATGCCCCCTATATCATCATATCCAGGGTACAATCCTGAGATCGAGGTACTGCACGCCTTACTCATCTCTGACACATCTCACGGTTAGACCGCCAATCCAGTACTATCGTACTGATGGAGCACCCCGCGCCCCCGCCGCGCCGCTCCCTAGTGTTCTCCTACGGGCTGGCAGATACCACACCCTTGTCTTGTCAATCACGGACAAGGGTTGTCCGTCCCCCTCCGGCTATATAAACCCTTCACTCCATCTCCCGCAGGTATGCGCGCACGAGCTCTCTCATCTGCTACTGCATTTCAATTCAACTCACATATATTTCCTGCGGATACTGACTTGATCGTCGGAGTGCCTGACTGGGAAAACCCACGGTGGGTTTGCTAACGGTCGTCGTCTTGCAGGCGAGAGCCAGCTCGGAGCTAGATCAGCGCTGCCTTGTCCGCTCGTACCGGGAAGAAGGCCATCCGACCCTCGGGATCGTCATCTCACTTCGCGATAGGATCATCTATATATAATTAACAAAGATATAACCTCTGATTAGCTAGTTAATCTTTAGTTAAGACTTTTATAATAATATATCACCCACCTTTTATATATAAAAAACACAAACAATTACAAATTTAAAATTTTTATATCCCATATAATTAATCTATAACAACATAAATCATCCTGATTTAGAAAAATTGCAACAAACACAAAGCTAATTGTTTATTAAATATATAAATTTTGTCTCTTGCTTTTTACTATTTACTTGCGTCATGTTCTGTATTTTGACAAAACCACGTGAAGCCACTTTGTCCTTCGCCTCTCATTTACCCATTCTTTTATGCATTAGAAATTCTAGTAAAAAAATTCAAAGAGAAATTTATTTCTCTCAAATTATATTGTTTTTTAATATTTTTTAATAAACAAAAGTCTTCTCAGGCAAGGATATTGTATTTTTCGCATGGACAAAAATGCCCTCGTCTTTTTTATTCTTTTTCAACTTTTACCCGGTCTCATCTTACCGTCCCACTATAAACAAACAGGGAAAGCTGGCGGCTCCGCTCTCCTCATGTCTACAAGATCTTCATTATTACCCTGTTTCTGTTCTTCTCTCGATCGATCAGTTTGCTAAATTGGTGCAGAAGAAGAAGCGACTGATTCAGAAGGTTCATTTTTTGTTCTCTGAGCTCTGATTGAGGTGTATTAATGGCTTCCAAGGACAAGGAGAGCAAACCATCTTTCTCCTTCTTCTTCGCTGCTTCTTCATCCTCCTGCTCTTATAAGGAGATGATGAAGAGGCCTTCTTTCTTGCTCGGCTTCCGCTTCGTCGTCTGCGTCGCCCTCTGCTACCTTCTCTGGCTCCGCTTCCTCTTCTACACCTTCCCCCCGGCGTCTACGGCTGTCTCTGGTAGAACGGCTAAGCTCAGCCGCCCGCTGGCGGCCACCTGCGACCCTGCCATCGCGCCGTTCTATATCCACCGCCTCCACCCCCGCTTCAACTCTGCCCTCGTCCAGCACGGCCTCTCCTGCCCGGCTTGCTGCGACGTCTGCCCCCACGTCGGCCACCGCGGCCTCGGCCGCCCTCTCCTCCGCCTCCCCGCCGACGCTGACTTAGACCCGGGTCTCACGTCCTGGTACGCCACCCACCCCCTCGCCGCCGAGGTCATCTTCCACGCCCGCGCCGAGCGACACCCTTGCCGCACCGCCGACCCAGCGGCGGCGGAGCTCTTCTACGTCCCCTTCTTCGCCGGCCTCCACGCCGCCACCAACTCCCGGCAGCTGAACCACACCCGCCGCGACGCCCTCGCCGTGGACCTCGCGGATCGCCTCGCCTCCCTCCCGGCCTTCGGCCGCCGCGGCGGCCGCGACCACTTCCTCGTCGTCGGCCGCACCTCCTGGGACTTCACGCGCAACCCGACCGACCCTGATTCCGGCGCCAACCGCCTGCTCCTCCTCCCGGAGGTCGCCAACATGACCGTCCTCACCGTGGAGCGCCACCCCCGGGAGGGCCGCAACCAGTTCGGCATCCCCTACCCCTCCTACTTCCACCCGCGGACGGCGGAGGACGTGGCGGACTGGCAGGCGGAGCTCCGCCGGTTCGCTCGGACCCGGAGCCACTTGTTCGCGTTTGTGGGCGGACTGCGGCCCGGTTCGGACAAGGCGGCGGTTCGGGCCTCGGTCATGGCCCAATGCTGGAAGTCGAAGCGCTGCCTCCCGGTCGACTGCGACCCGGCCCGACGCAGGTGCGAAGACCCAGACCGAGTCCTCGACGTGATGCGCCGGGCTGACTTCTGCCTGCAACCGCCAGGCGAGTCGCTCACTCGGCGGTCCACCTTCGACGCGATGCTCGCCGGCTGCATCCCGGTGTTCTTCTCCGAGCACTCGGCGTACGCACAATACGAATGGTACCTGCCGGCCCAACCGGAAGACTGGTCGGTTCTGTTGAAACCGAACCAATGGGACCACATCGAGGAAGAGCTGGCTCGGATTCCGAATCCCGTGGTGGAGAAGATGAGGAAAACGGTTATCGAGCTGATTCCGAAGGTGACCTACGCTCACCCGGACTCGAGTACGACCCAGTTAGGGTTTCAGGATGTAGTAGATACGGCTCTAATTGAGCTCACCAAGCGGGTTCGATCGAACCAAGAAAGTCCGTGAAAATACTGTAAATAGACAATGTATCTTGCCTTCGAGTATTTCCAAACAATCTGTAGGTTTACATCTGCGAACTATTCAAATTTCTGGTGACTTCAGCAAAAAGAATAAGACAACAACTTGATGGATGATTCGTTGAAATGTGGAGGCCCTTCGAACCGAACCAATTGAATGTCGGTAGAGTTTGTGGATCAAAGGTCAATGGATTGAGCATCTGAGCATCGACAAATTTGATGCATGAACAACTTTGTGGTCCGTAGTGCTCCAATCGAATGAAACCATGGCTCTTGGTGACTTCTGCAATTATGTTTTGAAAACTGGACCACGCCAGTCAGTTGATTTATTTGACTTGTTTAGTTCAGAATGCATCAGAAATCAACAACCGGCTGACCAAGGTGATTACCATGTTCCACATGCAAATTACGCCTAAGTCTTTATGGGACCGCACTGACCAATGCCACCTTGAGAGAATTGAGTACATAAAATGTCTGTATATCGAGTGATGAGCATCATAGTTACACAGTCTTAGTGCATAAACAAATCACAATGAGAAGCAGGGGGCAAAAAACTAACTGTTTACAGAAATCATCCAGCCGCCTGAAAGTCTCCGAAATCATCATCTATATTGTCTTCAGGTCTCTCTCTCAATGTGGATGATTCTTCAGGTGAAAGTTCATCTTTAGAATGCGAATTAACCTCTTCGGCATTGGATGGTTGCCAACTAAAGGGTGATTTTTGAACAGGATTGACGGAGGACACCGGAGAAGGGGGAGGAGGGGGTGGCTTAAGGAGAATTGAACCTTCGCTGGCTTTTGTCTTATCGTCCAAGGAAAGATTGTTCAGGCCCTGCTCCATGCTTGTGGACTTCACCTTTTGTCCTTTCTGTGAACAAGCGTGCAAATTGACATTAGCATTACTATACTGGGGCGTCGAGAAAACAAATCTATGCAACAAAGTCACGACCATATGGAGGCCCGTATAAGCACATCATAATGCAAGCGAGACTTTGAGAATTGAGATGGAGATTTAATTATGAAAAAACTAATATTGATCCGTGGGAAATTAAATTATCTTAAAGTAGCTCTTAAGTGGTAATGATAAACAATAAGAGGTCTTTGGACACAACCATAGAAAAACATTCCAGCTCTATATTTCAGAAGATTATTGCTTTTTGAAAGCAGCTCACCACAATTACATTAACATAAATACAAGTTATAAGGAACTAGAAACATAGATGGAAATAGATAAGACTTCTGTATTTTGATCATATATACTAATTGGAGTAAAAGATGATAACACTCAACTTAAACAGTCCAATATCACCGGCTCCCGGTTAGATACAGATAAATCATTGGGAGGAAGCATTTTGTCTTAGCATAGCATATAAATACCAACGATCATATCTACTAATAAATAAGCAGTGTATTCCTCTCAAATTACAGAGAACACGAAGGATGGGAAGAAATTAATAAGACCTAAAGGTTCAACTACAGCTAATTATAGTATAATTGTTCCCTCAATGTCTTGTCTGTCATTGCTTTTTGATGTCTCACCAGCTTTATTTTATTAAATGGTACACGTTCAGTCAGAATGTGATCCTTATCCATGCTAAAACATAGACCAGTAGCCGTAGGTTTAAAGCGTTTGCGCAAGTCAGTTTCCCTCAAGCTTACAGGAATTTTCAAATAGTCAAATTATGCAGTAGCAAAACTCAAGTACGATCATATTATTTTCTACTACTGCCCAAACTAAGTAGCATAGCTACTTGGGGTCAGTTACATCGATCTTATTGTCCATTGAGCTCCATGATAGCTACATCACTGGTAATAGTTAAATTAATAAAATCATTTTTATAAAACTAACTAAAGTTTTCTTTGATCTACCCCTTAAATTATTCACATCTACTTGATTCGATTCTTCTATTTAAAAAATGGTTAATCATCTATCAATATATATGTTCATATAACTATCTAAAACTATTTTCTCAAATTTTATCATATTTGTGGCTACGCCTAATGACCTAATTTGAATTGCACATCAGCACGCTCTTATTCATCTTAGCTTTGTTAATTTCTACTACATTAAACTTTTTTTTTGGTCTATGTTGCTCCCTACATCCCAAAGCCCAATACCCAATCCGTTATATATATAAGAGAGACGCAATAACCACACAAGACTCAAAAAGATCTTCTCCCTATAACTTATACAGGAATTCAACTCAGACATATGCGCAGGGAATGCAACAAGCCAACTGGGCAGCAATTGTTTGAGAGAATCTATAAGAGAAATTGAATATGGAGACCACGTGAATCATTTGGAGAATATTTTTGTGATCAAATATCATGGACTATGATTTCAATTAGCTGATTAATACTCCATGACAATAACAGTAAACAAAACTGTGGCCCAACTATTTGATATCAATTACATAATTACATGAATCTTTTTCCCTTTAAATTGTGAAGGCCATGCCGTTGGTAATAAACATGCCTGTGGAATGTATAAATTATATAAAGTACAGGCGTATATTGTCTTTGATTTATATCTACCATTCACACTAACAATTATAATTGCTATACTTCTTTTCTAGGGAGTGTGTGAAATATACCATCTTAATTCATTTCTTTTATTTTTTCATAATCGGCTTTGATTTACTTGTTATAAATTTATCATTGTTGTAAAAGTCGGCGCCTAGGCCCGCCTAGGCGCCGCCTAGGCGCTAGGCGGCACCCCACCGTGATGCCGCCTAATGCCGCCTAGCGCCGCCTAGGACCGCCTAGGCGCCGACTAGGCGCTAGGCGGTAGTCCTCCGCCCGACTACCGCCTAGCGATTTTTACAACCTTGAAATTTATATTTTATTTCCTCTCATAATAACCTCACAAATCCAACTCAGCATTCAATTTCTTGGAGGATAGGAAGTAGGATGAAAGTGAAATTGTTTAAGAAAGAAACAAATTGCATTATCTTTTTTTTTCACTTTATTCCATTCTTCTTGTTTACTTGGATGGCATTGAATTGAAAGGAAAACAAAAAATATTGATTACTCATTTATCATCAGATGGCAAAACTTCATTTGTGTTCAAAATAAAGGAATTAGTCCGAATTAAATTCTTTCCTCTCAAATTCCTTTCAATGAGAGAAATTGATGATTTTATGTTTTTCCCTTTGTTTTTTTTTCCTACTTCTTTCCAAGTAAACACAGTATGTAAGAATATATCTACTTCTTTGCAAAAAAAAAAAAAGACTTTTCATTTAAATTATAATGAACCTAATCTCTGTTTGTTCTACTGATGCAAGTCTAACTATTTTGGTGTATGATTATTTAGTTTGTAATTATTCATGCTCTCACATAAAAACCTTATTCCATTTATAGGCTGAGGCAACATGTGTCTACGAGAAAGCATCAAAATAATAGAGCTTTCAGCTGAAATAAAATAAAATCACTAACCATGCTCAAGAAAAGTATTGACAGAGATACACCTCTATATATGTATCTACTTACATTTTTCAATTGAAGCACCAAAGTCTCCCCTTCCTTCAGACTGTAATCAACTGTTGATGTTGTCTGATAATGTTGCTCCATCTCCTCTGCAGCTTTCTTTTTGTTTAGATATCTCAATTACTGTAAAGGAGCAAACTTTATATACAGTTGGTAGAAACCATATCATATGTCATCTTGGAACTTGCAAGTACTACCAAGCAACATGTATAGGCTACTAGTTAACATAAACAGCATTAGGAGGATACTTCATGTGGTCATGGAGAGCAGCTTGAAAATCATAAGCTTCTGGTCTTTCCCTAAATCCTATGCCAATGAAAGCATGACGTTTTCGGCCACCTGCAGTTTAAATGCTTCATTGTCCGATCTTACATTCAGTCTTAAAGCAAAGAAATGAATGCCTATGAATTGAAATTCAATCTGATATTTAACTTAATTTCCCCCATGGTAACGCTCTTGTGAGTTGAATAACAAAACCTATCTAATTTTCTTTCAAAATTCTCAAACTAACATTTTAGATATGCATTTGAAACAGTGGAACTCACTCTCATCTCACTCAAGCTTCCGGGTCCCATCTGACAAAATGCCACCGAGTGTTCAATCACTTGACAAAATGACATTCGAAGACAGATTATTCACCTCCGCTACCAGATGCTAGACTTGATCTCAGTAGATCTTTTAAATAAGAATTTATGTGAATCTTGGATTTTACAAATAGATTCAATGCTTGCTTAGAACAATTAAGTGAATCTAGTAAGAAAAAAGCTCCTACTTATACAATAGAATGATACTCCCTAAGTGATGGAAGATATATCTAATAACAGCAAACTTGATTTCTCAATTGGATAAAAGAAACACAATCTTATGTAAACAAAAGGCGTCGTCTTTGAATTTCATTTGGAAAATTAATTAAATATGTCAGGTTTTAAAAGCACAGCTAACAAAGTTTAAGGAACTTACCGATGTTTTCCTCAATGCGAAGCACAAAGTATCTGGAGAAAAGCGAAATGGTGATCAAGTAAATGAAAACCATGAGTGGTGCATAACCAAGTTGTGCTATTAGGACTTGATGCATCTCGAAATGTTACAAAATTTGTTGCAAGAAAATAACAGAAAGATAGCAAACCTGCTACTGTCAATAACAGGCTCTACTGGATGTGGTTCTCCCTCTCTCAAGAATGCTCTAGCATATAATTCTCCTAAAAAAGTGTTTCTCGTGATAAAGAGAGCTCATAATCATATAATGTTACCGCTTTCTGTTTTATTTTAATCCGAAAGATAAGTAAACCTGATTCCTTATCTTCCAATCTGATAATGCACTCTTCCCCTTTGCTAACAACCTTCAATGCTCCCTCCCACTCCCATTTGTTCACGTTCCACTCATCAGCCCTGAAAATCAGTAAAGTTATTCCATACAGTGAGCTATAGTATTTGAACTCAGAACTTAGGTAACCCTGTGAAATAAATATTTGCATGCAAAGTTATAGGGACAAAGGTCAAATTGAAAAAAAAAAAAAGAAAAAAGAAGGAAAACCTGATAGGAAAGTTAAAAAAGTGTTGAAAAAATATAACAAACAAAGTCTCAAGTGTTAGGAAGGACAAAGTGAATTCGAGGAAATCAACCACATAGTGCCCCATTAAATAGGCAGTAGGAGTCTCTCCCACCCTTGGTATAACAATATTAAAATAATGTACTTAAATTCCAGCAATTTGTTTAATTGCTCCTCCTTACTATTCTAACACATTGGTCCCAAGCTCAGCTCATTTATGTAGCTAAAGAAGCTCAGCTCATTGTTAAACAAGTTCCAGTTAACAACCACAACTGAGGTTGAAATCCATTAAAGTTGAAATTTGATTGAAGCACAAGCTCGAAACTAGAAGCTCATCTAAGTTAAAATCAATTCAAATTGGAATTTAGTCAATAATGGATCTAACTAGACTTTGTAATTCTAGATC
The DNA here is from genome assembly GCA_024364735.1 of Boesenbergia rotunda. Classification (NCBI taxonomy): domain Eukaryota; kingdom Viridiplantae; phylum Streptophyta; class Magnoliopsida; order Zingiberales; family Zingiberaceae; genus Boesenbergia; species Boesenbergia rotunda. The sequence goes on from JAGFNQ010004611.1 coordinate 550,681, forward strand.
ACCCTATCAGAGTAATTCTAAAAGACTAATCTTTTTAAGAAGCGTTTGTCTTTTTTAGTGCTTCTCCTTACCTTAATCAAACAAAAATAGGTAACCTTGGAAGTCTAATTTATCATTCTTGGCCCATCCCTAATGATTAATGAAACATTTAAACATCAAGCTTACGCATTAAGAACAAACACAAATGAAGCCCAAGCAAACCTAGAATCAGACAAGGTTATGCATTAAGATACAATTGCAAACCATAAAAGATATCCAATCTAGAAGTGATCGACTCCTCAATTATCTCCATTTCTGACACTCAGCACAACCCTCAGGAGAACACGATTCCAAGTTATTACAACCCCCGACGCATGTTTGTACAAGATAAACCTACCAGTCATACTAGGCAATAAAGAGGAACAAATCTTTATCACAATTCGCATCCACCAGTAAGTAAAATGGCGGAAATGACTTTTTTGCAATCTACGTAAGAACCGAAGAGTGGAATTGGGGGCGATCAAAAACACCTGTAAGAAGCTGCCGTCTTCCTGGGCGGGATCTGTCAGCAAAACCCCAAGGGGGGCAAGGAAGGGTGCGGGTCAATAACTAGATCGGAAAGACGATGCAGCATAAAGATGTAATTCGCAGTCGGCGGGATTACCAAGTAGACGTAGCACTCGACGGCGTGGAAGAGAACGAGTTCCAGAGCGTCTTCCGTCTCTCCTGCCCCTTTCTCGGCTCCAGCGGGATCGGTTTTGGTCGAGTCGCCCATGGCGAGTGCTCGCGTCGCGGGTCGTGGGGAATCGTCTTCGCGATGAACTTATGCATCGATTCCCCCACCATCACTACTTCAGTCGTGACTTAACTCGTGCTCACCGCTTCATGGCCGCTAGATGCAAAGGTGGAACCACCATCTGGCCCCACAAATGTCCAGAGGAGGTAAATCATGATTTTACTGGTGGAGCAAGGTGCCTAGGGCCAAGAAGATTTAAGCCAGCAAATCAGATTTTTACCCAGTGTGCGACTGACGACTCTCGAACCTGAGATCTCCGATACAAGCAGTCAGACGCCTTACCAACCGAGCTAGCCCATGGGGGCACTTCATGGCCGCTAGAGCCTCCCATAGTATGAGGTTTCAATATTTTAAAAATTCGGATAAAATTTTGGATATAATTTTTAGAGTGGGCAAAAAACGATTAGCTCGTCCCAGCACCTCCGTTAATCCATTTCAAGATCAACACGAAAGATATAAATCATGAGAGTTACTAGTCTGAATGTTATGGCTAGCGCATGGAGAGACAGATATACTGACTTTATCAAATTTTAATCTCAAACTTCAAGAAGATAACATCCATATATTAACCATCAGTCTAGAATATATAATTTTTGAAGCATAATGTATAAAAGTACGTGATTATTGATTAATTAATCTATATATATAATAATAATAAATAAAACTAAATCTACATGTGTCTTTCTCTCTAACAAAAATTAAATCTGTCGTATTAATAGAGATATATGTAGCAAAAACAACCATCAATGTGCAAGGACAAACAAATACAACAGATCTCAGATCGTATTCATTCCAGTTTAAGCAAACAGAATAGTTGATTTAGAAAGAAGACCTCAATTCTTCCTCTCCCATAAGAATTGCTATCAACAACTCATTCCAGGTATCAATTGGCCCAGGCAAGCACCAATGCAGACAGTCCTCCTGTGGTTTCTTAGTTAGATCCGGATGGTACCTTCTGTAGGGCCCTGGATGCCCGTCGGGCCTCATCAGTGAAAGATGGTAAGTATCAAGAAGTTTCAGATTCAAACCATTTGCCAATGCTTCCTGAAACTCCTCCAATTCCACACCTCTCATTACTGCATCCTCAGGATCAGCATTGTACTCGCCTTCTTTGACCGGCATTGTCCTGTTGCAGATCCCCCCATTGTACCATTTTCCATACTCGAAGTGGCTTGGAGTCCAAGTCCTCACAACCACAACAGGTTTGTGGTCGGCGGCGCTTAAAAAGCGAAAAGCCAACCGGAGGACTCTGCGGTAGGAGTAGTCCATGCCTAGTTCCTTTAACGACTTGTCTGAGCAGTAGTGGCAACCGACGATGGTGTTGTTCTCCCAGAATGTGGTTTCTTTGAGAAACCACTGTCCACCAGACAACATTATGTACTCGTAGTTTTGGGATTGGCTAGTCCATGTGGTATCGAGGGCATCAAGATAAATCTGTAGGTCTTTCTTCGACTTTGATTCAGTAGAGTTCACCAGAAAAGGAGCCCAAATGAGTCCCAATGTGATGTTGTGTGAGGGTAAGTGCCATGTCTTGGATTGAAATGCTTCATCGTGATAGACTAGAACTGCTTCTTCAACCTGACAATATGGTCAGAAAGTAAGTTCCAATTGTAAAGTAAAGAGAAAAACCTAGACTATTGATATTGGACAATCGACTTCCAATCATAAGTAAACTACTAAATTAACATGTACAAGGGTGATGTTGGGTGATGGTAAAGATCATACAAGATACAAGGAAATCCACCACCAATTTCACCACAAAGTAGAAATATAAGTGAAAATGAAACTAATAACAGTTTCAAGCACGTTCAGAAATCACCTTTGAGAGAATACATAGCAATGATTCCATCTGGTTGCGGAGAATAGAATCGCCAACAAAAGCTATCGATTTGCCCCTCATACTATTTAAGAACTTCCTTGTGTCAATTGGAGGAGGTTCACAACTGTATGGTTTCCATCTCCAGTAAAGGTAGCCAGTATCCGGTCGACCATTTGTCAAACAATCTTGAGGAGAAGAAATGAACTTGCAACTTGAATTTCTGTAAGCTGGAGCAGAATCCTTTTTCCACTCCCCAGAGAAAATATCACATCCTTTTGCAACACCTTATATTTGAGATTGTTTTACATTTTAGTGCTCAGGATTGCTAATCATTAAAAAAAGATGCAGATTAACTAACAGCAAAATTTGATCAATGAAGCACTGCCTGAATCAGTGAGCTGCTGGTTTGCACTCACTTATGGATCCCTTTTAGCACTTTTTATATAAGCAATAGCTTTTAATTAATGATAGAAAAATGCTGAGAGAGTACCCTACGATGAAATATTCAATATCATAGCTTCAAAAATGATCATAAAAAAAACATTGTGACAACTTTCTTGAGAATGATTAATTAAACTATTAGAAACTTGCTTTTTTATGTCTAAAAAAAATAATTAACGAGGTTTTCCAACCTCAGGCGGCCGATCCGGTCCCATGAAAATTTTCCACCATTCGTCAGGATAAATTGAGAAGTACTTGCGACGGGTGATCCAGAAGCACAATGTCCTAGGTTTTTATGTCTACGAAAGATGCCCATGTCTACTCAGAAAAGCAAGATGCAAAGTTCATGAGGGCACAAGATGTAAAGTTCATGAGGGCACAAGATTTTCCACAATTCACCCGAATAGTGAAAGGTAGAGTGTAAATCAAGATACGAAGCAATAATTTACATGAAAAAAGCATACAACATTCGGATATTCAACCACAGTTCGAGTAAGCAACTGGAAACAAAAAAAATTACAAGATCAGGAAGGATCAATAGGAAGAGAAAAACAAAGGGAAAAACTCCATGGTAACATTAAGAAAGTACTCACCCACGTCCTGTCGTACTTGAGAAATCATTAAGAAAGCGCATGATATCAAACAAAAAAAATGATTCATCCGTAGTTACGAATCTCATTGTAAAAAGTCTCACCATTCTCAGCAACGCGAACAACCACGGGATTCTCGAAGTACTCTCAAGGAGCAACGAAAGAGAAAGCAATCGATACTTGCGAAGTTAATTTCCATTTTTTGTCATTAATAAGAACCCTAACCTGCCCCTACCAACGCTATACCATACCAAAGATCTATCACCAAACCCACTTCCTTGCCGACAATCAAACCCTAGTATTTCACCTCAGTAACTTCAACTATCAAAACCTCACCTTTCATAGGAGCAGAACCGCCGTCGGTCGCCCGAGGGAAGAGGAGCTGGAAGGCGAGAACCAAGAGTAAAGCGGAGCCCGAGAGCATGAGGATGAAATCGCAGAAGCACTTGCGGGGCATCCCTTGCCTGCCTTCCGCCATGGCGCTCTGCGTCACAAGGGAGGAGGGATATAAAAAGAGGAGGAAACCAAAAGAAATCGCCTCTTGGCGTTTAGCTCATCCTAGTTTTTCAAATTTACAATTGCCACCCCTGATTTGCAGATTGTTGGAGCTTCTCAAGCTAAATTAGGCTTTTTCTACAATTGCCCCCAAGGTTGGGATTTGGGGCTCATGAGGAGCTCACAGAGCATTTCAAACCCTTTTTTTGGGGTCGCCTCGTCGTCGAAGCCGGCGACGTCCCCGGCGACAGCCTCGAGCCCAACGGGGACGCACCAGAGCTCGACGCGGTCGACGTTGCGATTGAGGGTGTCGCCGCCAGCAGAGTGCATGCTTAGGGTCGAAAGTCAACTGGGGGCGGAGGGTGTGACTGCGTCGAAGGCGCCGACGAGCAGGCACCATTGACGGGGGTTGACGTCGATGGCGTCCCGCAGGACCATCAGCGAATGGAGGCTGCCGAGGAACTCGCCAATCTGCCGGAATTGATCCGTCGCCGATGAGAAATTATCTAAAAAAAAATCTTCCGAGGAGAGAATTGAAAGACAAGAATCGATCTTAAAAGACAATTTTCATCCCAATATTGAACAAAAATGAAAGAAATACTAAAAACAAATCAAAGTTTTAAAATTATGAAATCGTGTATCAATACCTATTTTATCCATCTTACTATTCCTCAGTAAATTTATTTATGAATCTGTGGAGAATGATTTTATTACGGCGTAACATTTCATCAATTGACGAGTGAAATTTAACTCGATCTAAAATGAATTAAAAAAATTATTATTCTGAATATAATATATTAAAACAATATTTTAAAATATAAATATAATTAGAACAACTCATCCATAGATATTACTTAATTTCATATCATTTTAAACTATATAAATTCACATGTCATTTTTAAACTTGATAAATTTATTAGTCGATTTTTAATAAATATAAAAAGCTCAAAATAATATAGAATCAAGTCTTATATGTTATATTAAAAATAATAATTATTTGAGTATGAATATGATCGAAAATTTTAATTTGTATTTAAAAATTTGTTGCTTAATATGTATGATGGATAAAAATGATATTTGAACATATGAATATAATAATCAAGAGTATGAGATAAATACATAATTTCAAATCATTCTAAATTCTACGTCCATTAGTCAAATTTAATTGAAATCGGACAAAAATTAATTAATAAACTTAGATAGTTTAAATGATATGAAACTAATTATATTCATGCTTTTAAATATCAATTTCATAATTAATATTGAGAGTAAAATTAAACATAAATTAAATTTTTTAATCAATTATTATAATATAGTCATAAATCCCGGATATTACGTGGTTGATTAATAGTATAACAATATTTTCAAAGGAAAAAAATAGAATCGTATATATAATTAGATATTTTTAAAATTTGAATATGTAATTTACTAAATTAACTGAATGCCGTTGCAGGCCCCTTTTGAATTATATTTTCGGATTTTGTTTTACTTATTTACCCACTTTTTGATCGAAAGTAGTCTACATTGTTCTTATATTTTTTTTCTTTTTTTTACAATTTTTAAAAATAATTTATACAATAAAAATGAATATCTTAATAAAAAATTTAATCGTCAATTGTCGATACGTCGACGTTCAATCGTTAATCGGACACTATTGACGATCTTCGATTGTCGTTTCTAATTAAACTATATCTTAGGAGATGATGAATCTGTCAGGATCATCAATAATTATGAATCCGTCAAAATCGACGATAAATGATATAAAATTTTAATTATGATAATCTTCAATATATTCATCGTGTTCGAGGATATAATTTAAAAATATATATATAGAAATCATCAACGCACGAAGAATTAAAAGAATTAAATATGTTGTTAGTTAATTTGATTCAAACAATTTACGAATAAGTCACGGAATATAATAGACTTTACTCGCTCCATCAGTCAATCATATTATCCGTCCACGCCACCCCCACGTTATTCCATTATCCAACTTCAACACCACGCCGAGCTTCGTCCCTTTAATTTTATCGCTAAATAAACCATCAGTAACAGGCACGTCAATGCTACCTTTCCTGTTAATGGATCACAAACGTTAGCGTACTCCTTCAACGAATCCACAAAAGGTATATCATCCGGGTGACGCGTAGCGCGTAGAAGAAAGAACCGAATTCTACTAACGTAGTGGCCGGTGGGTCCCTGCCTGCCAACGCCCACATCACCGGCCACGTGATTGACCGCTACTGCATTTCGACGACACGTGTGCGGACCCTATCCTTCCGAACGCAGTTCCGAACGAACTAGTGGCGGACCACCGCGACCCGACGAGGTCACCCACACCCTTGCCGTCTCCTTCATGCGAGTGCTCTCCAATCGTCTCTCGGGTTTGTCATGCAGGTAACGAATTTGCGTAAGCATAACGATGGCAGTGGACATCGTATCTCCATGGTCGATACGGACACGTGTACGGTGACGTGGCTCCCTCTTCTCTCCTCTCTCTCTCTACTCTTTGCTCGAGTGGGGATCGTCTCGTCTCCTCATCGCTTTGCTGTCTCTGGCTGATTCCTGGAGAAGAAGAGAGTAGCGTCGGAGATTGGATTTCTTTTGCCTTCCTCTCTGGCCGTTCGATCCTCCTTTTGAATGCGTTCGAGCTCAGAGTCTCCTTGAGGGACTTGATGCCCTTTCTCCAGCGGTTTCCGCTTTTTTGGAGGCGTAGTTGTCTCGAATTGGCAAGCTAGATAATCGGAGAAGGAATCCTTGCCGGATACTTCAGGTCAGTGACATTGTCGGGCTGATTCTGTGCGCCGCCGCTGCAATTTGTTGTTTTATATTCTTTGTTCGCCCCCGATATAGGTTAGCAGTTGTTGAGATTTGAGAGTTTGCTGCATATGAATTTTGTTCGTCAGAATTAGTGTTTTGTTCTCTCCTGCAAGAAAAATTGTATTCTGATCGCTTTTCTTGTGGCGATCGGGTATGAACGCGGACGGATGTTTACGAATTTCGCGGTAAATATGATTTATTGTCTCGTTATTTGTGATTCTGCGAGGGAGATTAGAGGTGTCGACGATGCATCAGGATAATTGGGACTAGAGTAGGGATCATATAGGGAAGACCTGAAAAGATATGCAGCAGATAGTATCTACAAAAGCTCATCTCTGATTAGCCGATGATAAGAAACTTTTTTTTTCCTAAATCAGATATGGAACTTTATCTTCTCGTTATGTCATCTTTTATCTGTGTCAAATATTCAAAATCTTCAGATTTTTACACTAGTTACCTTTTCGACATCGTTCGTAGTTTACTTACCTTGGAACCTGCAATATGGCCCAGTCACATTATGGATCTGAGTCACATTTTGTTATTCCAGAACAGATTTTGTCCTAGAGTATTATTTACCATTTTTGGGTGATAATCAGTAGCTCCGTTTGTTACTTTTACATTTTTAAAATGTCTTCTGCATCCTGTCTCGAGCATATGTTGGACCTTCAGTTCAGTATGTGTTGGCTTGTTAAACATACTGCCGAGCATGAAAATATTGTTCCTTGTCGGATGCTATAATGATTTTTTTTTGCAAGATGGCCAGTCGATAAATCCAAAATAATTGATTGACAGGTCATTTGTCAATACTTTAGAATTTTCCTGGAAAGAAATGTCTTGCTGATTATGTTCCCGAAAGGTTCTACATTTTTTGATTTTAAGCAACTATATACATGCAGATAGAGACTTAATGGGAAATAATGAAGCAATGACGCCTTCAAAAACAGAGAAATTGCCTTCACATGTACAGGTGGGTGTTCATTTTATATGATGATTTTACATGTGCATTTTCTCTTTATACTAAACAATTGATTTTGTTATATCTAGTTGCTTGTGCCACACACGGGTGCAACCTTTACTAATTGTAGGTAATCCACTAGTGGGAAGCTTAAAGAATAATTGGCTTTTGTGCTTTCAATATGTCACAGTTTGTTTACTTGTTGTCCTTATCCTACCTAAGCCCTTGAAAAAGTGTTTTTTTTTCTTGTTGCAAGTAGTGAGAAATATTGGTTTCCGATTTTAACTTAATTCAATATCATTTTCGTCATTTTCAGGATCAACCTACATTTCATCCATATCCTGACTGGGCAGCTATGCAGGTTAGTTATTACTGGATTTTATTTGTATCATTCTGGATAGAAACTAAGAATGTTACTAAAGAAGAAGAGGCTCTTCTTCTTCTTCTTCTTCTTCTTCTTTTCTTTCAGGCATATTATGGTCCTGGAGTGATGCCTCCTTATTTCAGCACTTCAATTGTGCCTGGTTATGCACCTCATCCATACATGTGGGCTCCAAGGGTATTTAAATTATTTGATAATGTTCTAACTACATTCTTCTTTTAATTACAACTTTATCTAAAAGGAGATCTATTATTAATAAAAAATGAACCATGCCTTAGTTTATGTAACTGGCATTGTTCTTACCTTCAGACTTTTATGCATAATTAATAAACATATTTGTGTTTCATCCAATCAATTGAATTTGGGGAAGTGGTGTTTTGATTCTTACACGTGCGTGACCTCTAGAAGTATTTTGTGTTCTTACTCTATTCTTGGGGTTTGGACTTGAGAGTGGCTGATTGCTTTATTGAATGGGGTTATACAAGTCTTGCTGGTAAAGGGAGGAATGTGGTGGCAGAAAAGTAAAGTAAAGCATCTTCTCTTAACATAACTTTCGTAAGTCTTAATGAAAGAATAGAATTGCAGAAGGTCGTGAAGTTTGAACTGTTGGTCATTTTTTCATAGCATAAGATGATTAACTAACTTTCATCAGTCTCAATGTTATTTTTTTCATGGACTCAGCCCCTCATCCCTCCTTTTGGGTCACCATATGCGGCAATTTATCCAAATGGAGGTTATCTTCACCCATCAATGCCCCCTGTAAGTCGGTCTTTCTGACATACCATCTTTTTCTGCATTGAACTTTGCTTGGTGTTTAGGATATATAACAGTTAGTTTATGCATGGATGTTATATGCCCAATAATTTATTAGAATTGTTTCATTGGGCAACATGTTTCTATTTGCAGGGTCCTCATCAACTCCTTGCATCAACTGAAGCAGTAGTGGTGAGGAAATATTTTATTGCAATTTATTTATTCATTTTAAAACAATTTGTTATAGTGTTTCATTAGAAGCTTTAATTCTTTCCCCGGAGATCAACTTTGTTCACATATTTGGCCTTCTTTTACAGATGGCAACTCCTTTGAATGTAGGAGCTCCTGATACATCATTAGGGAGCAAGGACAAAGAGATCACAACTAAGCTTAATGCAGCTTTGGGTAATATAAGTTCAAATAATGCAGCAAGTTCTCATCAACATGAGCTGTCACAAAGGTTTATTCTAGTTTATATTTGCAGATAGAGATTAGCACTGCTAAAATTTCTCAGAGAAATGTTGCATTCAGTGGGTTTCTAAGTATTTCTTTATTACACTTGTACAGTGGATATAATAGTGCAGATGGGTCTCACAATGGAAGTGATGGGAGTAATTCAACAGGAGTAATGTCTTTTTACCCTTTTTCATTTCCTTTGTTACTTTAAATGGTGTCTTTAGTGCTTTTATGAGACTGCACGACTACCACTTTTATTCAGAATACCCCCTCTTGTAATAGGGATCTAGCAACCAAAGCAAGGTTGGTTCTAAAGATAGATCATCATCAGGTATCACGATCCATGCTATCTTGTATTCTAATTTCTTAAACTGCGTTCTACGAGCTTGTCTGAAGTCAAACAAGCAATAGCTCCTTTTGAAGTCATTAAAATTTTGTTTTTACTGCAGATGATAGAAAAATTGACTCGGATATTAATCCTGTCAATGGTGGGGAAAGTTCATCCTTGAAAGTTTCTTCAGGACTTTCCAGGACACCTATGGATACTACAGCATATCAAATGAGGAATAAAACTTTACCTAGTCTAGTGCAAGCATTTCCAGTGAAAAAAAATGGCACGCCTGTCCACCAAACAACCATTCCTAAGATGCCTGGTTGTAATGGTGTACCTTCTGAACCATGGATGCAGGTGCATGGAATCTCCATTCTTGATATTCATTTCTTGTCTTTGCTTTTGTTTTAAAATTGCTACTACACCTTATAAAAGCAAACTATTCAGTAATACAGTTACCGATGTGAATTAATCTTCCCCACTATTGATATTGAACATCTTTCTCAATACCATGCTTAACATCTGGTTTATTCTGTTCAGTGGTAGTATTTGATTGACATCCAGTTGTGCTCAGTGACAATTTTCATGTAAGTTTCCATAGAAACGATCATCCCTTTAAGGTATAAAATGCAGCTGTCATGGTTCCCTTATCTGGACCCATACCTAAGCTAATTGTGTTGCTTTAAACTCTAGTCTATAAATCACTTCCATGTGTTACGTTGCTATCTGGGATCTTTTCCCTGACATAGCTTGTCTGATAGCTAACTCTGGGAGTTCTTATTTGTTCAGGATGAGCGGGCAGTGAAACGAGAGAAAAGGAAACTGTCTAACAGAGAGTCTGCTAGAAGATCAAGGTTGAGAAAGCAGGTACATTTAAGTTCAAATTTTGATCAATTGCTTGCATTTCAAGCCGTTAGCTTTTTCATCATGTTGCTGAAGTTCTAATTGTTTGCATTTCAGGCTGAAAATGAGGAACTTGCCAAGAAAGTTGACACCTTGTCTGCTGAAAACAATGACCTCAGATCTGAAATAAGTCGACTAACCACAAACTCCAATGCATTGAGAACAGAGAACTCAGCTTTGTTGGTATGCTTATTTTCTGCTATTAGCTTTGCTTACTGCCCACATTCATTTATTTGTCTAGACAAAAATGTTTTATTTGATCCATCCTCAGTCGAAGCATGCTAACCAGTCTGGGTGAACAAACAAAAATAAATTTGAAGGGACATATGATGTGAGTCTAACAATTGTTTTGTTTCATGTACAGGATAAACTAAAAAGCTCTCAATTGATCCAAACAGAAGAATCATCTCTTCCAGAAGAGGAGACCGGAAGTGCACCATCAATTATTGCTGCGAACTTCTTGTCAATGATCGATAAGCCAAGCTCAGTTAGCCCAATTGAAAAGTTAGAAGATGAGAGTCTAAACACTAGTCCGAGGACAGACGTAGGGGAAACTGTGTTGGGCATAGCTCCTGTAACTGTACAGGATAAGGAATTATAGTGATCTTGCATGATTTTGTCTTTCTATTGACTTGTGCCAATAGAAACACCCACTGCAATGTACGACAAGTACAAATTCAGTTGTTGGAACCTTTTAGAAATCCCAACCTCTATTGAATGACAAGAACTGCTGTAAATTTTATCAGAGTGGTCACTTCAATTATAAAGCTGATTTTGCCCCTTTTTTGCTGTTTTTATTATATATATTCCAATGGTGAACGTTCCAGCAGCAGCGTGCACTCTTAGGTTTATTTGGGAGGAAAAGTGATTCTGTCACGAAGCGAGATGGACGTCTCTATAGCTGGATGGGCCTCCGGGGAGCGCGAGATCGTTGAGGTAGTCCACTGAGCGGGATCACCTTTAGCATGCAAGACAGAGACCGTTAGAATCCATCGAGAAAAGTCCCCGGTCAATCACTCCGACGGTCAAGTCAGTATTCGACGGTGGCAATGGAACAGTATGGAATGCACTATTGCGTGTACTTGAGAGATGCGGAGTGTGGAGGCTTATATAGCCGGGGAAGTTGACAGCTCCTGACCCGCCTGCCACCTGCTGCCATATAGCGAGAATAAGGTGATGCATGCCCAGAGGTGGCAGGATAAAGTAGTGCATACTGGGTTAAGGAATGGGGCACTGTCAACTTAATGGCTGGCGCCTTTTGGCGCCGCTCGACCTGACACCAGTGTAGGTGGTCGCGGTACGGGGGGACAGGGTATGGCAGGAAGATCAATGCCTCGGGGTGATATCCGTCGTTTGAGACCAGGATGACCTCAGTCCTGCGTCGACCCGTACAACTTCTAATAGTCTAGTGCCAGGGAGTGGTTACGTTGCTTGCTAGGACCGACCGAGGGCCCATGAAGGTGCCGACTGGGGCACTGAGTGAAGAGGCCGACTGAGGGCCTATGAGGGTGCCGACTGGGGCACTGAGTGAAGAGGTCGACTGAGGGCCTATGAGGGTGCTAACTGGGGCACCGAATGTCAATGTATCGAGTAACTCCCTCTTTGGTTCGGGCTTACTCCCGGAGCGTGGTCTCGCACGCGTCAGCAGGGAGCCAAACTTGGAGGGGTATGGGAGTCTGGGCTTCTGCGATGGGGTTAGACCGAACCTGAGGAGCCTGGGCCTCCACGCGTCCGATCAGGGACCTGAATCCGAATGACGTCTAACCGTCGGGCCTTTCCAACCCACTATCCACTTTCCTTCTGACTAGGCGTCAGGCTGCCGGGCCAGGCTACACATAAGCTGGCCCGGGATCAATAAGTAATGGAAATATAACGTTTATCTTTGTTTAAGAAGGAAATGAAGGAAAAGGATGAGGGAAGAGAAGAAAAATTTTTATCCCCTCTTATCTCTCAAATGATTTATTTTCTTATATCCCAATTTGGGATGTAAGAAAATTTTCTTTTCTTTCCCTCTCCTTCCTTCCCTTCTCCTCATCCCATCCAAACGGAGGATAAATTAACTTTGGCATGGGCAAATTAATTGGCAAATCTGATTTCCAATAACGCTCAAACACAAATCACATAAAAGAGATGGAACAAGAACACTCCTTTCTCTTCTCTACAAATGAAGTAGCTTTGACATGTAATTCAATAATTATACTATGCAGAACTTTATGTATGTTCTATTTACATCTTGTTCTTGATTTGTTCAGGAACTAAGCAACCTTGATCGATGATTACAAGCCTGTGAGGAACTGGAGCTGCTTGAGCAGAGGAGCGAGAGCCTCCATTAGCTTCTCGCATGGATGGTTATGAATTCCTTCGTAGGTAGTCACGACGATGCTCGTATCCTTGGAGAGACGCTGGACTTGTTTCTTCACGTTGCATGCGTGATGCGTGCATCGATAGTAACTTCTTCATTCATTCATTCATCGATAATATATAACAATATTTAGAAAAAAGATCGAGATTCATTCAGATCATTGTAAATAAATATAAACAAAAAATGATTAATAATTTGAAAAATCTTGATATCACCTGGGAAACGAACTGTTCTTGACTGCTTTCTGGCCGTACTTGCGCCACCGGTAGCCATCGTCAAGTATGTCGTCGGGACTCCTGGTCCGGAATGCAAACCTCGGCTTCTCTTCGCTGATCTTCTTGTTTCCTTTTCTCTTCCCTTTCTCCTTCCCCTCCCTCGCAGCGCCGTCGTCGGATAGTAACAGCCCCGGCGGCGGCGGCGGCGCGGCCATCCCCGGCGGTGGCTGGAGTAGTTGAGCTAGCAAGGCCGGCCAGTGGTCAAGATCAGCACCAACTGCAGCTGCTGGGTGTTGACTGTTAGCGTCGAGAGGAGGAAAGCAGTAAGTGGGAAGTCCTTCCATAGTGGATTGAGAGCTAGATATCAGTTTGGGGAATTGGGAAGAGAGTGGTGATTTATAGGAGAGAAAGGGAGTTTGGGAGTTGGGAGAGGTTGGAGGAGTGTGGATCGATCACAATTGATGTTTGAAGAAGAAGCTAATGGAGGAGATTCAGGATGTCTTGGTGCAGTTCAACTGCCATTTTTGGCAGACAAAATAAGCTTCCTCAATAGTTTGTATTATCCAACAGCAAGTTTGAATATATACAGTCAATCTTAACTTGCACTAGAATATCTAATGCCATACGAGGATATTATCAAAAAATTTATTGAGATTTAAAACTAAATTAATTAGTTGCTTGATGTTTAATTTATTGTGTGGGTTTGAGTCTTAAACTAAAATTTGGGAATTTAAGTCATTGAATGTTTATCCAACCAGGTGGGGCTTTTTCTTACTCATCCACGAACATGGAACAAGTTATCTCTGTCTCTCTCACAATCTTAATAGTTTATAAAATAATTGCAGTTTAGAAATTGTTTGTTTAAACTGAAGTGCTCAATGTTTGAGATCCAAACTGCAAATGTGAGAGGAAAAAAAAGGAAATTAATCACTCAAGGAACAGGTGTAGAGTGAGTAAGAAGCTTTCTGGTTAGATAAGACATTTAGCAAGGCAAACATGACAAGGAAGAAGCACAGTTTAGAAAAGGATCCATCTCGCCAATTTATTCATTTACATGCATGACACAATTTACTTGCCGTTCACCTAAAGAAAAATTAAACAAATGCGATAAAGTTTAGTACTTTTTTTTTAACACATTCAAATTTATTGAAGATTAAAAAGGGATAGATATTTTTTTTTATTTTTTTAAATAATTTGATTTAATTTTAGAAACTGGAAATAAAAATTAATTACTAATTAAATTAAAATTCTCTCAATCAATCTCAACATGAATCCCAAATGTACTCCTCTCCTCCCCACGAGTTAGTTTTAACATCCGAACTAATAATTTTCATAATTTACCTCTTTCATATTGGTCCTGAAATAAATTCACGGAAGCACTAGAGATTTTACCACCAAATGTACTCCAAATTGCAAAGAAACACAATTATGACTCAAAAATAAGAGAAGTAGCAGCTTAAAATTGAATTTATAAAACATTTTTAAAAGAAAAAAGAGAATCATTTTTATCAACTAAGAAAGATTTAGGAACAAAATTGATTTAAGACATTTTTTTAAATAAATAAATAAAAAAATAAGGCGATTTGGAATTCCAAAACTCTGTTAAATGCACCAAAAATTCCAGCAATAACATTAACTGCATTATGACGAAATTACCCATGCGTTTAACTAAATTTTTAAATAGAAAATTTCAGTATATGTTCATGTATATTGATTGATCTAAAAGCTTCTATCTTAATTTTAGGATTATTAGAAAGCAAGCAATTTACGGTGAAAAATTGGAGAGGCACTGGTATTCACAATGCAAGAAATATAGTTGTGGTAATAAACGCTAAACTGGCTTACCCAGCTAATTGATTGAGGATATGAAATTTGAATTTACAACATAATGTTTTGTGAGATCAAAATAGTACACAAATCTAGATAATATCACCAGATCTTTTATATCTAAACCAAACACTGTTGGGAGAGTTAAATATACGAGCATTTGAAGTGCAAGATCCAAGAGGAGTTTACATGCCAAGGCATGGTGCCATTTGGTATCAACTTCTGCTGGTTCTACTTCGATTGAGTGCTGGGCCTTCATGCAGCGTGGTTATAATTTGAGGTATTGACATGCCACCTGAGACCACAATCTCTGCAAGTAACCATGGATTTGAGTTAATAAGGATGAGTTCAAAGGATGTTTTGTTGGCGGAATTAGCTTTTCCGGAGCTGAGTTACTACAAAAAAATAAATGGTGGAAGGGCTGTGGTTTACCAATTCCTTCACGGACGGAGAGATTTGGTCTTATGACATCACTGGAATTGACCAGAAAAATATCTCCAATGTAGAGATGGTTTGTCGGAACATAGACACAGCAGAGTTCCTCCTCACCATTGCAGCTCTGTTGCATAATGGGGAAATAGGTGACATAAAAAAAAATGAACAATTTTTATTTTTTATGAGAGGAAGAACATGATAAAGAAATGAATGATACTGAGAGACTAATAAAATGCTCAAATGACTTGCATGTCTAACAGCTAAAGAACTTCAGAATTGCCAAAACTACAGATTTGAGCACAAACAATACATAATTATGGGCATTAGATACTTTAATGATGCTTCAACCGGTACTGATATTGACATTTCTGTTCCACACATGCACACACGGCTAATTTTTCACTTTTATTCCTTAGCTCCTTTCTCTACCATGTATGTTTTGTCAGCCATTCATTTTCATGCTGCCGTTCTACTAATTTGACCGTATTTTGAAATAAATAACCAGAGAGAATGACAATTAGCTAAGCCTGACTGATTTAATTTATTCCCATATATGCCACCTGATCTGTAGTGATAACGCTGATATTTTTCCACTCCTAAATAGAGGTGCATAAATTTGCACCAAGAGAACATGAGCATAGACTTTTTTAGAACAAATATCAAAACTAAGCATTCATGGCAATAATGGACCTGAAGAAGAACAGTTGAAGTGATAAATCCAAAGGCATATTCACCAACTCGAGGATGCCTGATAATGGCAACTTCTTTAAAGGCTTGTTTATTCTGGTCTACAAAAAGGGAACATAGATTATGCATTAATAACATCTGATAGAGAACCAAAAAAAGACTAGAATAAAATACCAGGTGATACAGCAGAACTAATTTGCTTAGAAGCGTTGTAGATATGCCGAACAAAAGGCATGCGCTTGATAAACCATTCACCGAGACTGAGGACAGATGCCCCTAGCCATGATGACATGAACACTCCAACCAGGAAGATGAATGTTATGGAAGTCACAAAACCAAGTCCTACAAAAAGAAAATTCCATTTAAGTAAACCAACTGATGAATTAAGATAACTAGGCGCAAAGGATCTTTTAAGCTAAGACACACACACACACAGTAGAGCACTTATCTTTATCCACGGTAGTAATAAATGTTGATAAATTATGTGATGCAGTAATAAAATGCTTTTTGAATCCTAACGATGGCTATTATCCACGTTCAGGAATAATACATGGGCATGAATTTGCCTGAAATGTAAGCACTATAAAGCAGGGGAGTAGTGAGAAGATTACAAAAAGTTATACTAATCTGCCAAAACATGCATGCTCTTAAATAATGGATACTGAAAGGAATAATCTAGGAAGATAATCCAAAATTTTTCTTTCTGAGAATCAATTTTCGTACCAAATATGTTAATCCCAAGTTGAGCATAGATTGGCGAAAAAAAGCCATCAACAAAATGAATGAACCACCAGGTGATATAGAAGGTGATTGCAATTGGAAACAAGATGACACTGCACAGGAAACAATAATAGATCAAGAATTAAGACTTCATCCAGGAGTACTCGAAAGATCATGGTCAAACATATAATACATACAAAACCAATATGCTGCAGCTAAATGCATCTATCATTTAGCATATGGCTTAGAACTAGAAAAGAACCAGAAAAAGGGGTATAATTATACATCATGATAAGGAGTATAAGGATACAAGTAATAAACATGACCCTTTTCTAAGAGATTAAGCTTTTGGATTAGTGGGCAATTATTGCATTATTCAAGTAGATCCCACACTTGTTCTGATGGATGGGCTGAGTTTTCCTACGACCATATTTTTAAAGCCCGTCCACAAAGACTATATAATCAACATGATAAGATCTTAGTTAATATTAACATGTTCTTCATAATAACCTTGTCGAACAAGATAATGTCTAAATTAAAACTAAAAGGAAAAAAATGAAGCATATTGAATACTTAAACAAAGTCTATTGGATACATTTACCAACAATTGAAGAATCAATATGGTAAACATACTTACCGCTACTGACCTTGAGAAACCAAAGTTGAATGGCCTTGTTATGGATATGATCAATTATACAAAGGAAATTTCAACAAAGATTATGATTAATTATGGTTATCTATTTATCAAATAACAATAATCAGTAATTTTCATACGATATAAGGTGCGACCAAGTGACTCCAAGAGAATATGAGGCAACTCACTGCTCAAACCACAGATGATGAAGACTTGCATCCAAGTTCCACTCTTGTCTACCTTTCCACTTATTATAGGTTATAACCAACTTACAATTAACATATTGTCACTTGTTCACATATGCTTACATTGGGATAGCTACACTATACCTGCCACTATCATCTCGTAAAGGGAGAGGGCACCTTAACGCATATTATCGTAAAAGGGAGAGAGATAACTCTGAAAATTTTCTTGAAATCAGCAACTCCTACAGCCTAACAATGATGAGCTTAAAAATTGTGTTTTACCATCAGCACACAACATTAAATATAAGAAAGAAAGACATACATTCACACATACAGAAAAGAAAACATAAAAACTAGCAAAGACCAAAATAGACTAGTTCTAATAGCAAAGGAACACATTCGCACATACATTTTCATAGCCGCTAAAACTTTTCAACGGTTAGAACTAAAAGAATGTGCAGATTACGCCAAAATAAATCCAATTTCTTTTGAAGGACCAGAGAAATTTAATATCAACAAAGAGAAGCTTACCATCCTGTCATGAACTTCTTTGATGCCCAACTTCGTATAACTTTATAAAAGGCCTGAGAGCACAAGTGGGAATAACTGAGTTAAGTTTCCCTAAATCAGCCCCAAACAGTGGAAAGATTCCAGATATTTCTGTGCATCTCTCATGGAATAAGTTCTTTCTAGTAAAAGTCTACCAGTGTTTTGCAGTTGATTCTTGAAGCCATCTTCCAATAATTCTTTCTAATATCACGGAGATTACAAGCATGAACAGGATGTGATAATCTATCAACGGCGTTATTAAAAAGGAACCAAGCTCTAGACATACGAGCCACACACTTCGAGGGAACTGATTTTGATATGACGAGGAACATAATGTGACGATAAAGCTATATAAGCGTCAAAATTTAAGACAGAACCAACAGATTTCTTTGCAGGAGCGGACAAGGTACACGGTTGCATTTAGTTGACTCGCTATTCCAGTATTTCCTATACGAACGTATTATTTTACAAAACCAAAAGGAGCAATTTTTAGCTCATTCAACCATTCTCGATTAATTTGATCCAACGCTTGAAGCAAACAAATCCGAGACGAAAAGTCAATCGAAAAGAAAAAGACCGCACCAGACCAAACCCTAGTGACCATCGTCTAAATAACGCGTACGTGCTTGGAAAAAAATGATCAGGAGACTCCGACCAGATCAAAGTAAACAAAAACCGTAAACCAAGAAGGGAAGTGGTGAAACCAAATTAGTGAAGAGGGGCGACCTCTCGACCCGAGCTGTGGTGGTGGGCGGAGGCGGAGGAACCGGCGGCTGAAGAAGAGGACGCCTTGGCGTCAGGGTCATCGTCGGCGTCGGTGGGGCGGTCCTCCACTGGGATAAGGAGCTCCCGATCTCTCTCCCTGCTCGCCATCGCAATCAGCGACTTGTCGTCGACCATCACCTGCGCCTTTCCCCTGCCGAAATGGAAGACGGTTTGAAGTTTGAACCCTTGTTGGCGTTATAACAAGGGACGTAACGTTTCGGCCGCGACAAGGAAACGGGGGAGTACGGAACTGATAAAGCAACACTTTCATTATTTAGTATATTTTAATAAAATAAAATAAAATAATCTCGAAAACTAAAAACACGGGAAAATAGTGACGTTAAAAAAATGATATTAAAAAAAATAAATAATTAATCTCAAAGTATATGAGATGTATTGGGACTGCTTCCTATCGGACAGCAAATGTTTTATAAATTGAAATGGAATCCTCTACGTCCCTATGTCCATAATCGTCAACGATAATTGACGATTCTTCCGATCGTCAATCAGATATCATTGACGGTCTCAAATCATAATCCCGAATCAAACGATAACATGGGAAATGATGAACCAGTCGGGATCCCCACAAATTACGATCTAGCTCGATTCGGCGGTGAATCCGACGAGATCACAATTGCGACGATCCTGACGGATCCATTGTACCCCCAGGGTATAGTTTGGTTAGGGACAACGATCAAAGACCGTCGATGGTGTCCGATCGACGATCGAACGAATCGTCGACCATCGCCAAGACGCCAACAATTGTGAGACATGGGATAGAGAGAATTGTGAGACAAAGAATCTGCTCCCTTATAAAGCTAACCAAAATATTTGATCTCATTAATATCATGTGTTACATTATTTTTTGATAATAATAATAAGGTACTACTAAATAATCAAAATTTGACCGATCAAAATAAATAAATAAATATGATTAAAATTTTTTAATTTAATATTCTTTTTCAATTTTATCCTACTTTATTTATTTTCCTTATCTATTTATTTCATATTAAATTATATCCTTCCTTATTTATTTTCATATTAAATTAATTTTTTAACTTATAAAAATATATAAATCTATTATAATTTTTATATATTATTATTATTATTATTAATAAAAGTATCTAAACTCACTCATATCCTTTCTTATTTATTTCATACTAAATTATATTTTTTATATTTATTTTCATATTAAATTATTTTTTATTTATTTATAACATTTATTCTGAGTGACCAAATTTTGACTACCCAAATTTAAGGACGATGACGATGATGATAGAAGGAAGATATGAGCAATCTTTTTATACATGAACAGAAACTCACAACATGGAACATAAAACATAAGATCAAGAAACTGCACTTTGAGAACAAATGAGTTTGAAAGTTACACGAAGACACACTGGTCACTGAATGAAGCTTGTTCTACTTACTCAAAAGGAAATTTGATGAGTGAATTGGCCCAAAAAAATTTTCCTAGCATAGTCTCAAACTCAAAGGGGGCAGCGAGTCATATCTATGATTTACATTAATGACTTGCTCTTGCTTTGGTTTGTCACTTTCATTGGCTGTCTCGGACCAAATTACTAGGCTCACTCAAAACATACTTGGGCAGTTCGTACTTCGCACCTGTAAAATTTCATGGAGTATGACACAACTATGAAGAAAGAAAGCGTAATTAGTAAAGAAAACAGTTTGAACCTCGTTCGTCATAACACACTGTCATATCGGCATTAGAAACTATGATTCCCGCACTGTCCACTATTGCTTGTGCAAGGCTTAAATCAGCTTCGGCAGCAGCTCGGAGTGCATCCCAGATCTCTGAGATATTATCAACTTATATTAATGCTTCTGGGAAGTTCAAGGTAGCTTTAGGAAACATGTAGCACAGAACTAAACAAACCATAAAACTACGTTATTTTCCCTCAACTTAAAAATGCACATAGGAATGTTGACTTGCTTAGCTAAATCATATTTTAGCCATTTACTAAAAATTTTATTGAGATCAAGCTCAATTCAATCTAAAATGTTCATACTTATTTACCATGCTCAACTAGAACCAGATGTTCTCATAATTATGCTCAAACCCAACTCCAAATTGAAATTTAGATCATTAATGTCTATTATATAAACTCAATATACATGAATGTATTTACAAACTTTATATCTGATTCAAAAATAAAACATAGATTTCATGTTCAATATATATACTAATAGTATACATATACGATTAGTATACACAGAGATATGTAGTACATTCATATATAGCTCAAGTATACATTTATACCGATTGAACAAGCTAGTAAACAAGCTATAATTTGTTCATGGGACAACATTACTGAATTATGCTCACAAAGAATGTTACAGACATGAACTTTTCAACTAAAAATTAGCACCATTACACGATTTTGCACAGATGTGCAGACTTGAGTATCCATATTGGACGCTCAACCCTTTGGCAATATAACAATTCGTCAATTCCTTTACCACCTAACTAGCTGATTGGCTTTATGAGATAAACAATCCAAAAGCTTCATCCATAATAACAAACAAGTTTTTGCCATCAATGTTTGATTCATCTATAATCCTAAACTTGATAAATTTCAAATTGAAAGAGGGAAATATCAGCTAGCAGGTCAAGATATAATAAACTGCCCTACTGCAGATCTAAAAATGACCAACAAATTTGAGCAACTTAAATAGAATCTCTTTAATAATCCAGAATATTCTAGAAATATAATTTTTCCCACTCCAAAGTCTTCTTACTAAAAATATTCCTCTTTAAAGATTCCATTCTCATTGTAATTGTTCAAATGATCTCTGAAAGAAATAGTTACTGACCTGCAGGCTGCAGTCTCCTGTTTGAAATTACCTTATACTCTTGAATAATATTGAACAACTAGATATTGCCATATAATTCAGGGTACTAACCAATTTCTGGTTATATGAACAAAATAAATGCATATATTAACATATTTCTGTATCATGTATATTGTTAACACAATGCTGATAATGCACCCAGTTGAACAATGCATTGAATTTATGACAGTGGGAGATCATATGATTGTCATTCAGGATAAGTTCAGCAGCAATTATGAGCACCCAGTTTAGAACCATCACTGGCAGCAGCATATGTGAGATTTCACATATACATAAACACACTATATAGCAAGCAAGAAATGCTAAAACTATCAATAGATAATAACAAAGGCAAAAGTAGAATTGATAAGATAAGCACCTTTTTGGCCACCATAATGAGGGGCAGTGTCCCAAAATTCTTCACGCATCTGTTTAAGATCAGCACTAGTTATCGGTTGGGGATGCCTCCAGGATCTTGGCTTCCGCAATTTCTTAGTTGTCTCTGAATGCATTGAAGCTATATCAGATTTGATATAGGTACAATCATATGAACTAAATTATGCATCAAATGCTTCAGTTCTCCATTATAGGCTATTGCTTGTTACGCTGCGTATTTAATGAGAAAAGATATGGTAATTTGATGGGCATGTTAACTTTGGGCTTCTTAGTTCTTGAGCAAAAAGGAATCAAAGGGCAACGAGTAGAGCTAACTGGAGGGAGGTGCTAACATGAAAAATATTGAAGTTTTAACACATTGCAGTGCATGGGACTTCAATTGGCTCATCCCATACATTTAACATGCTGCTCAACCATATATCGCCAGTAAACACATCGCACAAAAGGTTTTCCTTTCAAGAAAAATCACTTTGACAGTCTCGAAATCATGATAAGGCCTGATGGTTCCAACTTCTAACTATTTGGATTTGCAAACAATCAATATCAGGAATTACTTAATACAAAAGGCTTCCAGATCTATGAATAAACATGACTCACAAGGAAAATCTACTATGTTTTTATATAAAATTCAAGTGCTTGAGGAAAACATCTAGTGGAACAAGATATATTATACAGAAAGATCTAGCAGTCCCATTATTCATGGCACAACTAAAACGGTAAAAGTTTTAGTGCATGTACTAACCTATGACAGAAAACAAAAATGAAAGTCACCAAGTGAATTATGATTAAATGCGCCATTCAGTACAATTGGTGAGCAAATGAATCTGGATTTCCTTTCCATAAGATCAGCAAGATATCAAACAGACTGAAAGATTAGCTTCTTGTAGGAGAGCATGAACCAAAATCTGCATGTGTATTGAGAAAAAAAACAGGGAACTTGAACATAATCAAATTCCCGGTGAAGTAAATAAAACCCAGTTTTCCAACATGAAATAGAAAATTGAACCAAGGCCAACATAATTCAGAAACAAAATGGGTTGCTCTTGCTGATCTTTATTCAGTGTCAGAGAAACAAATAAGGATCTCGTACATGTTCTTCAATTGACTTTAGATTCAAAAATAGGTGAATAATTGGTCTAAGGAGAAAAGGGCCTAGAGCACAGCAATCTGACTTTTGATCCTTTTTTACCTAATCCTGATACTTGTTCCTAGAGTATTTTCTGTCATGAGTTATAAAATGCTAAAGTGCAGATTTTCTTGATGATTGCTGTATCACTTAAGTTTCTCATTTCTACATGAATCTCCAACTCTCGGATAGCTAAACATATTTCCTTTTCAGATATCATAAAAGAATATAAGCAATATATATGCTCCAATTATCCAATCCAAAGTCAGACATGAAAACCATTCAAAGAAGATAAAAATATTCATTTGAACGAGAATTACCAGACCAGTAGGTATCACTTCCCCTGAAACGCTCAAAACAATCTCAAAAAGTCATTGACCTCCAACTCAAACAAGAAAACTCTCCATTTAAACCCGCTCCATTATACTCGGTCAACCCGTCCTCCATCAAAGAAAGTAAATATCTCATCGGATCTAATTGCCACCAATACTAAGAGGAAACTGGATTTTTAAACGACAAAAACAAGTCTTGAACCCAGATGTTACAGCTACACAACCAAATCCCGGCAATTCAAAAGCCAAAAAACAATTTTGCCAACTGAGCAAAATAGAGGTCCAATTCGATAAAATGAATCGAGATGTAACAACAGGCATAAGCAAGACAGGAAAAATCTATTCAGCTCGCCTTCTCCTCCTTTGACCGGAGTGGATCCAGCGCATCCCATCCTCGTGCGGTGGCGCCCCAATTGAGCCGATTACGGTCGAGAAACTCCACCAAAAGGGTCAGAGCCTGAGGCGATGGGCCGAATCCGGGGGAATTGGTAATCTTCAGAGGAGGAATCGTAGATCGATCTCGAAGCGAGCAAGGCGAAGGAAGTGGGGTTCGGCTACTCGTGGATAATTGCATGGGTTTGGGGTGATTTGGCCTTTGGGCTGCTTTATTTAATTTAGAATTTTTGTAAATTTGCATCGGGATGTGTGACAAAATAAAAAAAATTGTAGTCGCCGTCAATAAAAATTCAATTATTAGCCTATCATTTGAGAGGCATTTGGTATAAATTTAACAATAGAAATAGTAATGAGTTTGATTGAGGGGTTTATGAGTTTGGTGATAATTTAGTGGGGAGTGAGTTATGAAATCAAGGGTATCATATCCTTATTTTGATTCTGATTCCCGTATACCAAGCATCATCAATGGGAATGAAATATTTCATTCTCATTCCCACCTTCTAAACCCGCTTACCAAGTGCCCCCTGATATCAACAATAATAGCAAGCCCAATATTCTAGTCCCCACGAGATAGACTAATAGTTAGTGCGTGAATATTACCATCAAAAAATCTGAGGTCAAATCTTGGCAAAACCAACATACCCACCCTCCCCACGTGCTAGCCACAATATCCGGGCTAGTAGCCTCCGTGTTGGCCTTGGGACGGGTTGGTGGCAGTCCGGATCCTCTGTATTGGAGAGACCCCTGTACCCGTGTACCAATTCGCCGACGATCGCCGACGAGTCGTCCGATCGACGATCGGACACCACCAATAATTTTTGATCGTCGTTCCGAATAAGATGATATCCTCGGAGTACGGTGAACCCGTCGAAATCGTCGCATCTGTGATGGTACCGTATTCACCGTCGAATCCTAGGAGACGTTTGATGCGATGATTTCGACGGGTTCACCGTACTCCGAGGATATCATCTTATTCAGAACGACGATAAAAAATTATTGGTGGTGTCCGATCGTCGATCGGACGACTCGCCGGCGATCACCGGCGAGTTGGTACACGGGTACAGGGGTCTCTCCGGTACAGAGGATCCGGACTGGGTTGGTGGGGGCACTGGGAGCGAGCGAATCGCCTTTTTATAACCAAGCTCGGATGTTTTTACGAGATGGATTAATGATTAACATATATAATATTATCATCCTGATGTTTGAAAGTTAAAATCATGATTAATTAGATGCCTAATTGGCCAAAGCAAATTAAACGACAGACTAATTACTAGCATGTATGTCCAAAAATTGCAAGAAATAAAATAGTTGTAGTGTCTGAACACTAAATCATTTTATTTATTCCTAAATAGTTTGGTTCCACTTCCAACAAACCTGTCTGATTAGGGATTAGCTTGCAATTATTTTATACTAATGTGGGAACTGATTCCAAATATTTGTTTTATTACTCTTCTCAATTTTTGAAGTCTATTTTCTAAGACATGAAAAATGTTCCAAGAATATTTTTTGAACCAAACTCACGCTACAGAGCAAGTTTGAATAATTAGGAAATAGTGATCTAGATTTTAAAAAAAAAATACAAGGCAATTATACCTTGTACACTGGACCGAACCCACCTTCACCTATCTTATTTTCAGGATCAAAATTCCTAGTAGCAGTTTTAATCTGTTTCAGAGTGAAGTAGCTAGTTTGCAGCTCGAGGTTAACCCTATAACACCCCATTAAAATTCCTTTCAATATTATCCCTAATATTGAGTATAATTGCATGAATAATAGTCATATTGAGTATGATTCATGAATGATAGTTAGAGTTGTGGGAATTTTATTGTAAGTGTTAATGAGCCTTATATGGGCTCTAAATGGTGGAAATTCCTAATGGGTCTTAAATAACACTTCGTTAGTTATCCTAATGGGCCCCATGAGGATAAAAGAAATAACACATCATGTAATGAGCCTTATTTAGATGAGCTTGCAAAAGAATAAAAAAAAAAATGAGGTAGGTGCCAAGGATCTAACCTTGGACCTTAGAGGTTGTAAGCCTTAAGAATGCACATGTAACCAATTCACCTAGCAAGGGAGTGTTATTAGGAGGATAGAGGAAATTGTAGATAGGTGTAAGGGAGATGAAGAGCCACCATGGAGGATGAAGAGTCACCATGGAAGGTAAAGGGGTCACCATGAAAGGTGAAGAGATATACCTCTTCATTTACTATAAGAAGATGAGGAAAAAATGCCACAAGACATCTCTTTATTCCTCACATTGCCGAAACACCAAGGCTCTCTCTCCATCAAAAAAATTCTCTCTAAGAAGATATAGTGAAGTCTTTGTGTTTGTGAAGCAAAGGAAGAGTCAAGGAGCAAGAAGTTCTTTCTTTCTCCTTCTAGGTGATATATATTGTTTGGGAATCTTTAGCACAAGGGTAAGACTCCCCTCACCTACAACATAATAGCTTATATATGTTTTTGTTCATGTTCTTGTATGTTCTTGCGATGTGTTGCTAAAAATCGTGAAGTTTTTCCCTATGAGCAAATTTCGGCCAAGCATGGGTTTAGGGCCTAGGTTTGTGTTTGATGCTATCTAATGACTGTTTTCGTGATGTTAAGTTATGAGTTATGATGAAAAAAGATGGAGCAAAAGAGCCTTAAAAGTTTCGGCCAAGGCTCCTATGAAGACATAGACCTTTTGGCCATAAGAAAATGTTTGAGTTCTTTTTGACTAGCTAATGGTTTTAATTTCTTGTTAATGTTTTGTTGAGTGTTTTATATATATTTATGCCATGTTTTCTCCTCTGAACATGTTCGGCCATACCCTAAATAAGGGCTAAAGAAATGAGTTAAAGATGTCATGTTGCTTGCTAATGCTTTCTAGTGTTAGAATATGTATTATATGCATGTTGTGTGAATCAATTGCTCTTGTTTTTATCATTTTCATGTTGATATGAACCTTAGAAGTTTCTAATCAGTACCTTAAATTGGGTTTTAGGATGGGTTAAGGTCACTACCTCACTTGATGATGTCTCTTTGTAATAGGATATTCAATGTATGCATGTTGTATGATTTGTGTGATGTTGTGTTGTGTTTTTATGTCATGATAACTCTATCTAGATGTTTTGACCAGTAAAATATATGTTGAATTAGGGTTGAATTAAAGGTATCCATGTTTCATTATGCCATGATAGGGGTTAAGGTCACTACCTCACTTGATGATGTCTCTTTGTAATAGGATATTCAATGTATGCATGTTGTATGAGTTGTGTAATGTTGTATTGTGTTTTTATGCCATGATAACCCTATCTAGATATTTTGACCAGTAGAATATATGTTGAATTAGGGTTGAATTAAAGGTATCCATGTTTCATTATGCCATGATAGGGGTTAAGGTCACTACCTCACTTGATGATGTCTCTTTGTAATAGGATATTCAATGCATGTTGTATGAATTGTGTGATGTTGTGTTGTGTTTTTATGCCAGATAACCCTATCTAAATGTTTTGACCATTAGAGTATATGTTGAATTATGGTTGAATTAAAGGTATCCATGTTTCATTATGCCATGATAGATGAAAAAAATGGAACAAGTTCCCTAGGTGTATTATCCTTAGTTTTAAATTAAACATTATGTGTTTTATGAATCATGAATGATAAATTGGCATGTTATGAATTTTCTTACCATGAAATTATGTTTCTCTATGCCATGTTCATGCTTGAAAGTTATGATGATATTTATGCTTTGAATGTATGCCCATGACATGTATGACATTATGAATAAAAGAATATCTAAAGAGCAATTTCTAAGAAAAGAAAAGAAATGATGAACGCTATGCTAAAGAGCAATTGCTATGGAAAGAAAAGGAATCATGTATACTATTTTACTTTATGTATTGGCTTGTACCGGATCTTGAAAAATGTCCAAGGGATGGGCTCCTAAGCAAGGCCCCGGTTTTGGACTACCGTAGCTGTCCCTAGGCTAGAGGTTGCCTAGTACCCTAGTAGGTCGGGATTAGCTACCTCGCACTCTACGAAGGGATGCGCGCAAATGATGAATGGGTACAAGCTAGGGATCCCAATGATGATGATATGTTAATGTTCAAGTATTATATTATATATAGTTTTCAAAGAGCATCCTTAATGTTTATGCACATGTTTGTGTTTAATGATATTGCATATGCTATGTCTAATGTTTATGCACATGACTATGTTTTAAAGATTATGTAAATGTTAGGTGCTTTAAGTACTTACTCATGCCATATGTCCTTAATAACGACACACATATTCATGTTTTAAGTGTTTAGGTTTACGTGCTTTAGATGCTTTAAGTATTTATTCATGTTATATGTTTATGTCTAATGATGTAGATTTCTACTTATATGTGATGTACGAATTTTTATGAGTAAGCAAGGAGCTTACTAAGCATTTTATGCTTATAGTCTACCTTCTTATGTTGTAGATTAAACTAAAGGTTTCTAAAGAAGGGGAAGCAGCAGGAGGGCATGTGTGTGTGTGGCAGTGACTTGGCAGAACGATCCTACTGTTGTCTTTACTCTTACTTATGGACTTATTTCTCATGGACTTAATGTTGCTACTTATAAACTGCATGTGTTAGTTCTTATGTTTACGCTTACTACTTGTTGGAGTTGAAGTTCTTTATGATATACATGCTTAATGTAGAACTATATACTCTCTTGTTAAATATGTTATGCTATGATTCGCGTACTTAAAGTAGTTTAGTTAGAAAGAAATTTATCCAATTGCATATGTTCATGATTTAGTATTATTTCCGCTGCTATATTTACGCTTCATATGCAATAATGTACGAAAGAAAAAAAAGGTAACGCGTCGCTCACGTAAGGGGCGGGCGTTACAAACCCACCTTCAGCTCAGTTAACTGACTCCTTTAGTGCGGTTTATCAGACTACTTCGGCTTAGTCACTTGACTCTTTCAACTCAATTACTAGATTCTATTAGCTTGGTCTACCGATTCCTTTAGCTCAGTCACCCTCGATTGGGGTAGCTCGGTCACCCAACTCCTTCAGCTCAGTTACTAGACTCTATCAGCTTGGTCAGCCGACTCCTTTAGCTCAACCACCCTCGATTGCGGCAGCTCGGCCATCCGACTCTTTCATATCGATCACCTAACTCTTTTAGCTCATCACCTTCATTCGGGATAGCTCGGTCACCTAATTCCTTCAGCTTGATTACCAAACTCCATTAGTTGGGTCACCAGACTCTAGCTCTTCTCTTCTATAATTTTTCTCCTCCTTCAAACTTCTGCTAAGTTGGGCATTGGAGTGGTCATGCTGATTAGTCTCAACTCGACACTCATTCTAACTTGTTTGTAGAAACTTTGTGAGCTCCCCTCGTCATCGTGTCATCTACCATCTTATCCACATCTGTTACTCTTCCCTGAATCACTCGATAGCGATCTTAGACCAAAACAGATAGTATAAAAAACTTAAGTAGGTATCCTAAACAATGTACAGGCTTTACTGAGCTTTATAGTTCCAGTTTCCAGGGCTGAATTTACTTATAAATGATTGCAATTATTCTTCAGGATTAAAAAATAACACATTTCTCGATCAGCATTCACATGACTGTCTGAGCGTTATCCCAATGAAAGCGTCGTTTCTTCGCCCAAATCTGTGTAGTGAAGCAGAGGGATAGAGGAATCAATCGATGGGCCATCGACGGAGCTCTATGTTTGCTTGCCTTTTCAATCACCATGATTTACCTTCTCCGTGTTGTTGGTCTTGGGACAGTCTGACGGGGGCGCTGGGGCTAGCGTTTCGCTTTTTGCCACTAGAAGCTGGTCGACTTGCCGGCATGACCTTCACCGGCATCTTGCCTTCAAGCATGCTTATCACAGATGACATTGCAGGCCTGAGGGTTGGGGAGGGGTTGGTGCAAACAAGAGACAGTTCCAGAATTTGCAGTGCTTCCTCTTTTGAGTAGTTGGAGCCCAAGGTTTGGTCCACTAATTCAAGCAAATTTCCCTGCTCTTGCAAAACATAAGCCTGCAGAATGGAAATGATATATTATTGAGATCCAGTAAGATTCAATAACAGAACAGTCTATTGTTTAGTAGTAGATTTTTTTTCCTTATTTTGAAAAAGAAACAAGAAGATTCCAGTCAGAATTTGTACACATGTATCAAACAATTTAGATGAAAAGGAGCCCAACTTTAATGGAAATGAAAATGTCAACGCAGCATGGAAATGATTTTCTTGCTTACCCAATCAAGAAGATAAACAAATTCCTCCTCAGGCCTATAATTAGTGTTGTTGCTCATTCCACTGACAATTTCTAGTGTCACCACTCCAAAACTGTATACATCTGCTTTGTCTGTCAAGTAACCTCTCATTGCATACTCTGGAGCCATGTAACCTCTGCAAGAGTTTCAAAGTTTACATCATGTTCAATTGCACAAACAATTCTTTTGCTATTTCAGAGCAATAACAACAACTCAATATGATGCCTTCATTTCAAAAATAATTTAATTGCATACATTGGATATTTCATCTTGAACATGATGCTAGCTAGATAAATGTTGGATTAATTCTTCAAATATGCATTTTTAAAAAGTGATACAATGACTAATTCAACAATACTACTCACACTGTCCCTGCTATTCTTGTGGTGATATGAGTGTTTTCTTCTTCATGAAGTCTGGCCAAACCAAAGTCTGAAATTTTTGCATTGAGATCTTTATCTAGTAGAATGTTGGTCGCCTTGATGTCTCGGTGAACAATCTTCAACCTCGACTCCTCGTGAAGATATGACAATCCTCTCGCTATCCCTACGCAAATATTGCGTCTTGTTTGCCATTCTAGATCGAGGCGATATTTCGGTTGACCTATTAAAACCCAGGGTTAACCTTGCATCTTTTTCAAATGATTTGTGAAGGACGGAACCAAGAGCACATTTCCAGGAATTTATTTGTGCAACTACATAAACACATACCAAATAAAGCACGAGCGAGAGAGTTATTCTCCATGTATTCGTAGATAAGCAGCAATTGGTTTCCTTCTATACAACAACCATAGAGCTTCACTAGATTTGGGTGTTGTAAAGCTGATATCATTCCTATTTCATTGACAAATTCACGGTTCCCTTGCCTAGATTTGGCAGAAAGTTGCTTGACAGCTATCATGGAACCATCTGACAGTACACCCTGAGCATGATATTGCAAATAATTTAAAGTTGAAATACTACAAGAGAGACCAATGCATTTGTCACAATATACCTTGTACACTGGACCAAACCCGCCTTCACCTATCTTATTTTCAGGATCAAAATTCCTAGTAGCAGCTTTAATCTGTTTCAGAGTGAAGTTGCCAGTTTGCACTTCGAGGCCTTTGAGTTCTGCATGATTGTTAGTGTTTAGCTAAGCAAAGACCCATGAACTACTTTTTCTTTTAGGCTACGTTTGATAAGGGGTAATCAGCCTTACAATGTAATCAAGATTACATTACAAGTTTGATTACTTTGTTTGGTACAGTTTTAAAACTGTAATGTAATATAATCTGCATTACAAAAACTATTAAAAATATTGTAATCTGGATTACAAGGCCAACAACATGTAATCTGGATTACATTACAGGTTCAATTACATTACAAACTGGATTATATTACCCTTAACCAAACGCAGCCTTAATGCATAGTCTTTAATTCAGGACATGCTCATAGAAAATTAAAACTATAGCTTACCATTGTCTCGAGGATTTTTCCTGATGAAGTAAAACCAAATGATGTTTAAGGCAAGAATAAGTACCAAACAAGATGCTATTACAATGCCCAAAATGACCACAACAGATAGCTTGCTTTTATCCTTGCAATCGGCATTAAAATCTACAAGAAGCGACATAATTTATTATTATCAAGCAAGATACTAATGGAAAATCAAAAATCATTTCAAAAAAAACTTACTCGGAGTGATAGAAATGGCAGAGATAAGAGGTCCATATACACCTCTCACAGGGATGTGGTTTGTTCCCTTGCCACCCCACTGAAAGTGAATCTCGAGTGTGTCGTTAACCCAAGTAGTGAAGTTTTTGATAAGCACCCTGCCTGTTCCATTAGCTTCTTTTGCTATGTTGAAATCCTGCAGAACTTTTTGACCCTGCATTCGTTTAGAGTATTGTCTGGTTAATAGATGAATTAGCACATAAATGACTTTTCAAAGGATAGGGCTGTTTAAGTATTCTGAACGTAGCTATTTTGTAGGATAAAACAAGAATGAATTCTAGGCCAAACAAAAAACAATAATCACCTGGATTGATACATCAAACAAACGTCTACCCACACTAGCATATGTTTGGTCATCAGTGAACATAATCTCAGCAAAATGGAGTCTCACTGTGTAATTTCCTTTTTGTAGGCATAGACCATAGTATTTCATGGAAAGAGGACTAAGCCGAGCTGTGGTGTATAATTCTGGATTCCTCATATTTAGGATTGAAGAATTATGTGCAATAAAAGATGCGTCTCCGTTTCCGATAAAGTCGCCAGTATTGCTATATGCCCATGCTCCATTGTTGCTCTCACGATAGGTTGAGTGATCCTTTCCGTCAAATGAATCATCTTTGTATTCATGCCCGTCAATAGTCACTTTCATACCACCACAGTTAATGAACAACTCACAATCTGCAAATGATGGGAGATAGAATCATGTGAAATCAATGCTAATATTGAATATTAACTCTATTAACTTGAATTATATCTCCATTTTATGGAAATCCTTTAAAAGCTAGTATACCTACTTTTTGATTTCCCTGAGCAAGGGAGATTCTTCCTTAAGCATGAGAGTATCCTGCAAAACCATACAAAGCATAAACCTTTGATGTGAGATTCCACAATCGAATTGCACAATGCCATTAAATTGGTCGCACTTGGCCCAAATTCTTCTTTTTTTCTCAAATCAAAAGCATGTGTTTCACAGGTGAAGTTTCTCACTTGAGCTAAGAAAGTATAAACAATTTAATTAAAGTCTTCTTTTGAAGAACATCACCAACATACAGGTTGCAATATATATCAAAGTTTCTCAACCGCTGAATTATTGTTGTATTTCTGTCATCTCTTTGGGATTCCTGCTTTGTCTAACAAGCTAAACATAACATCAATGATCTAGTTTGGGGCCAAAAGGTAAGAATTAATATTATAAATATGATTTAGTGCCATATGGAAAATTTAGCAATTATGCCTTATGCCAGAAGAGTTTCTTTTTGTTTATCTATACACTAAAGGTTATCCTTCTGACCTATGAGGAAAAAATAAGAAGCAAGTATCGAAAGCTTACGAGTTTTCATTTGTAGAAAAACTTGAAACCAAGTTTCTGCATGCAAAAGGTTAAATTCTTAGTAGAACAAGTTTTAAGAGCTATAAACAGTTTAATAGATAATTATTGAATCTTACACTCCATATTGTGGCTGGCAGGATGTTGGTGGAGATACATTAAAAGAATTATAAGAGACATCCCTGCAATAGAAGACCTTATAAGCTTGATGTTTGTCATGCAAAAGTAAGTTCCTCTAGTCAGATGGATTAGTGATCTAACTCAGAGTAGACATACAAATTTTTCATGCTTGACAAAATCCATGATGGAATACCTCCACTGAGCTTGTTATTGGTCAGGTACCTAAACATATTCAATGGACGTGAGATCTGCAAAATTATTACTGGTGCAGAGATGTAACTCAACGACAAATAGCGTTTATAACTCTACACTTACATAAATTGTAACTTTCCTCGTGGGTCAAAGCTATTTGGGATTTGCCCGGTCAAGTTGTTAAAGCTTAAATCTCTGTGCAATTAAATTGGCAAGTAAAAGCAAGATTAACATCATGTTGATTATTGAACTTGCTAATGAAGCTGGTAGAGCTTCCAATGAGAGAAACTCTTACAAATTTCTTAGACTTTTCATTGTTCCAATATAATCAGGAATTTCACCGGATATTGACAGGTTCCTAAGAACCCTATATAAAATAACAGTCAATAAAGCAAAGATATGTATATGTGTACCAATACAGATAGAGAGAGAAGCTACTTCACTGATGATATTTGGTGGCTAACTTACAATTGCTTCATTTGAAGCATATTCCGCAGTTGAGGAAACTGTCCATCTCCCCCTTTCCAGTCAGTCACCCTCCTGGACTTGCAGCAAATAAATTTTCAAATATGTCTTAGCTAGAACCACATCAAGCAGATTGAAATACTAACTAATTGCTCTTACAGCTCAGTTATTGATACCAGTCTGAAGAAGCTGCGAGGAAAAGGGCCTTCCATTGACGTCCCTTGCATGTCACTAGCACACATGGTTCGAGTATCCAACTTTTTCATAATGAAATTTAATAATGATTAACATTTGGTCTAGAATAGCAGTGATTAGCGACTTACAAGTGATTAAGATTTGTCCAGTTACCAATGAAACTTGGTATTCTGCCAGAAATTGGGTTGCCGTCTATTCTACTGGAAAAAGAAAAGCAATAGGTTTAAGCATGCAGAGCAACTAGACTGTTAAATTTCAGTGTGTTTGCCACTTCAAATAAACTCCTTTATGCAACTCGATTTATGAAGATAAATCATAAACCTTTACTTCCACCATTTATACTGCAGGAATAAGGAGATGATTGCTTCATATTTACCATGGCAACTTGTTTTAATCAATAAGGTTGAACGCTAATGACAAAATTCTACACATTAACTTTTTAAGTTTGTAGATGAAGGTGCAATGAATGTGTAGCTTGCTAGGCTTTTATTTATGAATACTTATGATAAAATATTGTCACTGTTAAGTTTGCATATGGATGTTCAATGCCTAACTTGCTCAGCTAAAGTTTCATGTTTTTGAGCAGAATAAAAATACTTCTATATCAATAAGAGATAAGAGATGTAACATACAAGTCTTTTAAGTTGTGGAGATTGCCAAGTGATTTTGGTAATTTCCCTGTCAGATTATTTGATGAAAGCAATCTGTAACAAACACAAAAGCACCAATAAAGTTACATTGCACGCGAATGTGCTGTGTATATATATAGTGACAGAGTGCATGTGTCCATCTTACAAGCGAGTCAAATTACTGAGGTTGCCAAGGGTTTCAGGAATTGAGCCTTCTAGAATGTTTGCTTCTAAATTCCTATATATGCTTATTTAATTAATTAGCACCATAAAAGATTATATAGATGAAAAGAAAACTATGACGGAGGACAAAGGAATTCTGTACAGCTCTGCGAGCGACGTGATATTTCCAAGCTCTTGGGGGATGCTTCCAGATATCCGATTCCCCAAAAGTGTCCTGCAAATCTTTAATTTGTTACAAAAGAAACCTCGTGCATATCAGAAAAAGAAATGGAAGAAGAGCGTAAAAGTATATAAGTTACAGATTGGTGAGGCGAAGAGTTCCCCATTTAACTGGGATAGTTCCATTCAGATAGTTCCTTGAAAGATCTCTGCTAGATCAAATATATATATACACAAGTGAGCTACATATGGCTGGCATTGGGTAATCAATCAATCAATCAATCACTGCAGTGACTCACAGTATCTCTAAGAAAGTAAGTTTGGCAAACTCAGCTGGCAGCTCTCCAGTCATGTTCTGCCCCTTAAGAACGCTGCAAAAGAAATAAACAAATTTGTCAATTGAACAATATTAATTAACACTACGTGGACCAAAAGTTACCTAGGTTTTTTATTGTCTTTGTCATAGTTGATTGGCTGACAATTAATCCCAAAATCTTCAGCTATTAGAAAAGGAGCCATGCAATATAATTTGTACATTTATATATATTATTAATAGTCTTATCATTAATTTTCTCTTAAAAGGAGGCCATGAAATAAAAGCATGGAGACAAGCACCCCTTAACCATGAATTCCCAGCAGGATATGATATATAGACGTTTTTATCTCGATCGATTGAGCTAGCTAGAGATATAAAAGCAAGTAAAAGTGACAAGAATTAAATAAGAAGTTGCTCACATGGAAGTGATGTGACAAATATTGGTTGTGTTGTCACACCTGCCACAAGTGACATTGTTGACGAAGAAATTCCCATTATCTGGGTATTGCCGTCCTGGAGACCCTCCGCAAGGGTCCTTGCCGAAGTTCCAGTTCAACTTTGAGCCAATCCTTCGTAGAACTCCAACTGTATATATTGTATATATATTAAATGGACCACAATTATATTGTTCCAAGTATATATATATATATATACCCCGACAGTCGTATTCGATACTATCGGCAATACCGATCGGGGTGCATGGATTGAAATCCATGCGACCAGACACACCTAAGTTGGGGCGCCTGAATTCAATCTATGCACCATGCACAACGATATATATATATATATATATATATATATATATATATATATATATATATATATATATATATATATTATATATCAACATTTCCTCAAATATAAACACTAAATATATTATTATACACCGTGAACACCTAATTTTTTTTTAAATTTGTTTAGCTTAACGCTATAAATCAATGGGAAGCCTGAATCTTAGAGGAAAAATCGTAAGAATTTTAGCTTGAACACTATAACCCAATTGAGAATTCAGAATCCTGAACCCTAAAGGTCAAGAGTTAAAAAATATATATAACAATTCAGGCGCCTCGACCGCACACAGTCGTGCACCCAACAGGCGCACAGGATATATATATATATATATATATATATATATATATATCAATGTTGTAAAAATCGGGCTGGGTGCCTAGGCGCCAATCGGCCCCCAACCGCTCCGAGTTTATGCAAATCGGTAGGGTTGTGGCGGGGCCGCGCCCATGCCATTTGTTTAATTTTTTAAAGAAAATTTAATATAAAAAATATAGAAAAGGTGGGATATGCATTGGATAGGCATATACATATTGGTTGTTCTTGGATATTTATTTGATTAAATAGTTACATTGGATAGGTAGGAAGTTTTGTAATATCACTTGTTGAAAATATTAAAGGTGCACTTAGTTGGCCTGGGGATGCACTTTTTGACGTGAGCATTGGTGCATGAATTGGTGTTCTTCCAAACTACTTGATGAACAACCATCAATTTCGCCTTGATATTCATAATGAGCAAGATCATATCAACAAGCTTATATCTTTGAGGAAGATGTTAAGCATTTCCACACGGTCAGTTTAAACACTTTAAGCTTCTTGTCATTTTGAATTATCTGATTAAGTTCAGAGGAAATATTACTATCATTTTGTTACTAATCCACTATAGTCTATGTTTAATTGGTTGGTATATACATGTTTTATTATACTTTTAGTAGGCGAAATGATAGAAATATCTTAAGCTAAGGGTCCAAAGGAGAAGCATATATTTATTCATAATACCATTAACTGGACTCCTTATAAACAGTAAAAACGCCTAGGCCCCGCTTAAACGCTAGGCGGTAGTTCTCCGTCCGACTGCCGCCTAGCGATTTTTACAACCTTGATATATATATATATATATATATATATATATATGGGCATGTACTCTTCAGGTCTCAAACTTGATACTAAATTGGCGATTCTAATATAAACTTTTGAAAATGCTTTTATAGTCACAAAGTTAGGCGTTTACCTTTTTTTTTAGTCTTAAATTTTAAAAGTAACAATTTTAATAACATGCAATGGAAGGCAACTCAAGTCCTTTTTTTAAAAAAAATAATTGTGATTAAACGCTATAACCCAATTGGGAAGGTGAATCTTAGGGGGTTTTGATTTTTAATTTTCTTTAGCTTAAACACTATAACCCAATTAGAAAGGTGAACCCTACGGGTTTTTGGTTTTTAATTTCTTTTTAGCTTGAACATTATAACCCAATTAGGAAAGTAAACCCTAGATTAAAATAAAAATAAAGTGTTAACTTTGAGACTAAATTTTTTTTAAAAAAAAATTTGGCATCCGAAATGATAAAAGCAAGCCAAGTTTGGTACCCAAATGTCTTTTCCTCTCTCTCTCTCTCTCTCTCTCTCTCTCTCTATATATATATATATATATGATCTGTTACAGACCATCTGACGCGCACCCATCTTCGAGGTGCCAATCGATTACTCAATAGATTCGAGATGCCTCGAATCGATTCCAGACGCCTTGAATCATTGTTTAAAGTGAACTGAATTTTTCTTAATAAATGAATTATTTCGGACGAATGAATCATTCGTTCCAATTGATTTGGATGATCAACAAAAAGCCGTTGGCATAATTTGATACCAACTAAAAATAAATTAAAAAAATTGAACTGATCATGTTATCCAAAGGTCAACAAAAGATCATATATATATATATATATATATATATATATATATATATATATATATATATGCGCTAAGGATCTTATCGTGTAAATTCTGTAAAAACCTTAATCGTTTTTTCGGTTTGATTTTTTTTATATATTTAACATTATAACCCAACTGCTAAACCCTAAAGACAAAATCTTAAACGACGTAATCACAAGCTAAAAAAAATAAAGTAAAAAATTAAAAAAAATAAATTTACTTGGTCCGCATAAATCTGCATGATAATGTCCTTAGTATATATATATATAATAAATTTATGCTGCGAACGAGTCCTGCGTGGACTCGTCCATAGCAAACGAGATTTCATTTTTTATTATTATTATTATTATTTTTTAAGTTATCCATTGTGTGATTTTGCCTTTAGGGTTTAGTGGTTGAGTTAGAGTATTAAGTATGAAAAAAATTTTAAATCAAAAAATTAGTTGAGGGTTACACGGTAAAATGTTTAGCATAGTAAAACTATATATATAGTAATTCTGTGTTGCGAACTTCAGGGTGCGCACTTGTGGGGACTCGGGGCACCTGTATTAAAAACAAGCTCCTCAAGTCTATACAGGCATGAGTTTGAACTCATACACCTAAATTTGAAAGCAGCGCATGCTTTTTTTTTTTGTTTTTTTTATAATATTTTGGGGTATATTTAGTGTTTAAAATTTTAGGATTTAGAAATTGGATTACAGTGGATTTAAGTTAATAAGATTTTCCCCTAGGGTTCAAGTTTCTCTTTTGAGTTATAGTGTTCAAGATAACAAATTTTAGATGTTAACGGGAGTATATTATATGCATTTAATATTTAAAATTTTAAGATTTAGGAATTGAATTATAGTGAATTTAAATCAATAAGATTTTTCCCTAGAGTTCATGCTGCTTCTCTTAGATTATAATAGTATTCAAGATAATAAATTTTAGATGTTATCGGGGTATATTATAAGATTAAAAAATTATTTAAGAAATTAGTTATTAAAAAAATTAGCTCAAGCACTTATATTCATACAGGTGTCTGGGCCACTAATCCATAGTATAGGCTACGGACGAGCATAACACTTATATTATATATATAAAAAGATAAAGTCTTAATAGTGACACAATATAAACTCAAATACACAAAGAGTTAGCATAAATCACTCATTTATAAAAAAAAATATTTTAAAAATTATTACACTATACAAAATTATGTTTCACAAACATATCTATTTTATTATTTTATATGGTTTTTGTTGAGTAGAATGATGATGAGATATTAATTACAACATCAATCATTTGAATATTCAAAAAATAATAAGTCCAAGTGATTTTTTTTTATATTAAACTGTCTGAAAATATTAAAATATTACTGAACTATAAAAAATCGAAGCGTACTAATCGAGAAAACGCACATCCAAAGAAGAAAGGAAATCTTTTTTCGATAAATCCATCATTATTTTACTTTAGGGCTTTCAGGAATGTTGGGTCAAAAATTAGGGAAAGCATTAGAGTCCCAAAAGGATGATAAATATGCAGTAACAAGAAGGGAAAAAAAACTCAGAGGAGGAAGAAATCAGAGTGAAGGCAGGTACCTTCATGGTCAACCAGTCTCTGTGCCTGCACTCTGCATCTGAGGTCCAAGAAGGAAGTCAAAGCCAATAGCAAAGAGGAGAGGACGAGGAGACGACGAGAGCTGCTAACTGTTGTAAACAGAGCTGCCGCTGTGACGGCTCCCATCTCAACCATTCCTCGACGTATGAGACGGAGGAAGAGAAAGGGCAGATGTGGAAGATATTAATAAGGAGATTGTGGAAACTGACTTCACCGTCTACAGAGCATTGGAGTCGCGGACTACTCGCCGGTTCTGCCACAAATATTAGGAAATAATTGAATTAAAACAAATAAAACACAATCTCACTTGTAAAACTGCAATTTCGAAAAATAATTCATACAACTTGAGCAGATTTTTTCACTTCAATTTGTAAAGTTCAAACCATTCTACACTTTTGTCGCCTCGCCGATTATTGACTTCAATGTTCTAGATTGAAGTGGATGATGTTTGAACGAAAGAGGAGATTATATAGATTCTTATTATATTTTTATTATTCCAAAAAAATAAAAAGAGTAAAAGTGGATTTCTATTAAAATGAAAGTGAAAAAATATTTTTTTTAACTTACAGACCCAGGGAAAAGTTAAAAGTAGTGTGAGGATTTTAGGATAATTCCATCTTACAACAAATCATTAGTAATTAAAAATTAACGAAACTATGAAATTTGAGACTTCAAATTTGAAGTTTGATAATTGAGCTACGCGTGTATTCTGATATTGCTGCAAAGTATTTTTTTTAATTAAAATCAAATTGAAATTAAGGATTTGTTTAATTTGATTTAATTGCGAAATCTACTCTT
The DNA here is from genome assembly GCA_024364735.1 of Boesenbergia rotunda. Classification (NCBI taxonomy): domain Eukaryota; kingdom Viridiplantae; phylum Streptophyta; class Magnoliopsida; order Zingiberales; family Zingiberaceae; genus Boesenbergia; species Boesenbergia rotunda. The sequence goes on from JAGFNQ010004611.1 coordinate 591,545, forward strand.
AGAGAATAATAATCCATAATGATATATAGAAATTGCATTTCTTATCTATTGATTTATTTTAGGTTACTTTTTGGTCCATGGCTTGCCTACTGAAAATATGTTAGGTAAAAGAGCAACTTAGGTACTTCAAAAATTTTTTTAGTAACTTTTTTAAAATTACCGTTTAAAATTTTATTAATTTTACAATGTCATTTATGATTTCTATTGTGTTAGTAAAATGCTCTCAGTATAAAATATATTTGTTGCCCTTCAGGTTACTATCTAAATCATAGGCTAATCCTAAAATAATATGTTAGAGTAATTTAATATTAATAAAAATAGTATTTTAAAATTATCAATTTTATAAAATATCTGAGAAGTTATTGAGTTTTTTTAAAATATATTCTTAGTTAATTGATGAAAATATATTGTCATTGTTCCAATCCTTCATGCTTTTGTCCATTCTTAACAACATCTTTAACTGAGGTAACTGTTCTTTTTGTTCGACTTGTTTAATGACTTGGATGTTGACAGAAGGACTATCTAATATGTCAATGTTTAGCTATTAATTATTTTGATGATAAGATTAATCTAAATGATAATTATTCAAACATTTCAAAATTACAATGGCATGAATTTGAGGAAGACGTCGATGGAAAATTTTTCATAAATTTCTCATTCTTAAATTCATCTTTGCATGTAGTCTCTGATGGGATTGATAAAACAGTTTGATGAGTATTATTTAAAGAAAGTTGAGTATAAAAGTTAGAAATTTGAGTATGTAAGGTTACATTCACCACATCAAGAAACTGTGTATTCAATTTTTACTCTTTTATACTTAAGTTTCACTCTTTTATACTTAATTTTCATTGATGTATAATCAATTTTCACTCTTTTATACTTCAATCCATTAGAGAGTGAATGTAAAGAAAATCTCAAATGGAAAATGCATGCAATGATTAAATAGAAATTGAGAAATTTTCTACAATTTACCGGACGTCGATTCTATCAATTCTATTCAAACATTTCAAAATTACAATGGCATGATAAAAAAACATGACATCAATTTAAAGAATTCAAAAATGGCATTAATTAACAATCTGTACCTGGAAGGCTGCGCGAACAGACGAAGACGTCGGAGTTGTAAAGGGTGGATTTGCTCGACCGTCGGATTCAACAAGCTAATTAAGAGATGTCCAACATTGTCCTTATGGAACGAACGGCTTTAGGGGATGCTTGGTATAAATTTGACAATGAAAATGATAATAGATTTAATTAAGGGATTTATGAGTTTGATGATAATCTAGTAAGGAATGGATTATGAAATCAAGGATATCATATCCTTATTTTGATTCTGATTTTCATATACCAAGCATCATCAATGGGAATGAAATAGATTTCATTCCCATTTTCACTTTCTAAACTCGTTTACCAAGCGCACCCTCAATTCCAACACTTAAAGCATTTTCCAATCTATTAAAAATAAATACGAGCACGGAAGGAATGGATAGATGCTGTATTTTTTTCAATTCATTTTATCATGTGTATCTGGAATGGAAATTTTGATTATATCATGTTGCTCATATGAAACTTTCCTCACAGGCCTCCGCAGTAATCTATATTCTCTATATATTTGGCTCTCAGACCCATGTAGTAATCAAAATTTCGGAAAGACGGAGGAATGAAACTTTCCGCAGGTCTCAGTAACTTTTCAAGATCAGTTCGGGAAGTCCGATTCGGGAAGACCGGTTCGGGACTTTCGGTTCGGGAAACCTGCTCGGGAGATTCTGGTCGGGAGAATTTCAGCTTAGAAATTCCAGATCGGGAATTCCTATCCGGGAGACTGCAATCTACATAAAAAGTAGCTCAGGCAATTCAACAGCTAAGTTGAAATTTCAATAATTTTAATTTAATTTTTATTAACTTTTCGAAAAAAAATATGTTCCTCCAACACAATGTAATTAGATTACACGTTATTATAATCAAGTTTATAATATAATTCAAATTATAAAACTTTATTACTTTTGTAATTCAAATTACAATACCTTACCGTTTTAAAATTGTATGTAATCAAAATCTTGACTATAATATATTATAAGACTGACACCAAATAGAGCCTAAGTGGTTTTCAAACACTTGTAAAGCATTTAAATTGTGCAAAAGGTTAGACCACGATAAGATATATAAATAAAGCAGATATCCTCAACGTAACAAACATATCAGATTAACTGATTATCAGACACTTGTCAAGCATTTAAATGTGCAAATCACAGATGATGAAGACTTGCGTCCAAGTTCCGCTCGTCTACCTTTCCACTTATTATAGGTTATAACCAACTTACAATTAACATATTGTCATACGCATACATCGGGATAGCTACACTACACCTGCCATCTCATAGAGGGAGAAGATTGCCCCCGCGGGCACAATTCGTAATGACTCACATAGGTGATTCGTCACTTCTCAGATTTGATTCCTACTTGATAGAGCACGCAGTATGCTGACAGAAAAAATTATTACAGGCCGTTACGTGGTTGGGCCATCGAATATCGATATCATCAGTGGTGAAATCGTCACGTGTATCCGTCCCGCGATTTACCCTCGTTGATTGGTCGGGACTCTCGTTGAAGGCTGACTGTGAGACAGGGTCAATCAGCTAAGTGGATTAGTCGGACGCAAGTCTGAATATCCTTTATAAATCCAAAAAAAAAAATCATAAAAGGAGAAGACACAAGTGATCCACATAAATTATACAAATGGACGATCCAATATCACCAATAGTTCAAACTCCGAAGACATTCCGCATGAGATTTAAATCCTCTGCATGGGAGTTCATCCTATCTCTTACCATCGCCTCAGTCCGGGGGCTCCTTCAGCCTAACAATGACGCGCTTAAAAATTGTGTTTTACCATCAGCACACAACATTAAATATAAGAAAGAAAGAAACACATTCACACATACAGAAAAGAAAACATAAGAACTAGCAAAGACCACAAGAGACTAGTTCTGATAGCTTTTTGAGGCTCTAAATTCAACTGATCTTATACATTTTCATTGGATAACCGCTAAAAATTTCCAATGGTTAGAACTAAAAGAACGTGCAGAGTTCGCCAAAAAATCCAGTTGCTTATGAAGGACCAGAGAAATTTAAGATCAACAAAGAGAAGATTAACATCCTGTCATGAACTTCTTTGATGCCCAACTTCGTATAACTTCATAAAAGGCCTGAGAGCACAAGTGGAAACAACTGAGGTTAGTTTCCCTAAATCAGCCACAGACAGTGCAAAGATTCCAGATATACCTGTGCATCTCTCGTGGAATAAATTCTTTCTACTAACAGTCTACTAATGTTTTGTAGTTGATTCTTGAAGCCATCTTCCAATAATTCTTTCTAATATCACGGAGATTATAAGCATGAATTTTACAGCATGAACAGGATCTGATAATCTAACAACGGCATTAAGAATTAAGACAGAGTTTCCATATTTCTTTGCAGGAGCGGACAAGGTACACCATTGCATTTAGGTACACTATTACATCAACAAAATCAAACACTTCTGTATTAATACTGAGAAGTGAAATGATCCTATAAAAACACTTAAGTAGGTTTGCCAAACAGTCTACAGACTTTACTGAGTTTTATAGTTGCAGTTTCTAAGGCTGGATTTTACTTAAACGATTGCAATTATTATTCAGGATAAAAAATAACACATTTCTTTATAAGCATTACCATCACTGTTTGAGAGTGATCCCAATGAAAGCATCATTTCCTTGCCTAATCTGTGTCGGTAAGCAGAGGGTGGCTTGTTTTTGCTTGTGAGTTCTTGCCACTTGATGCTGAGGTAGAGGAATCAATCAATGGGCCATCGACGGAGCTGTGTGATCGGCTGTCATGCAAGACCATCTCCAAAGCTTTGACCCTCAAATTGTCACCCGTAGAAGCTACTCGATTTGCCGGCATGACCTTCACTGGCATATTGCCTTCGAGCATGCTTATCACAGATGACATTGCAGGCCTGAGGGTTGGGGAGGGGTTGGTGCAAACAAGAGACAGTTCCAGCATTTGCAGTGCTTCCTCCTTTGAGTAATTGGAGCCAAGGCTTTGGTCAACTAATTCAAGCAAATTTCCCTGCTCTTGCAAAACATAAGCCTGCAGAATGGAATAGAGATTAGCTAGATCCAGTAAGATGGCTTATTTTGAAAAAGAAACGAGAAGATTCCAGTTAGAATTTGTACACATGTATCAAACAATGTTGATGAAAAGGAGAACAACTTTAATGAAAATGAAAATGAAAATGAGAACGCAGCATAGAAATGATTTTCTCAAAAGAGGGAAAAGTTAAAAAGTAAGCAAGATCTGTAAAACTGCATTGATTTGCACATTGTTTGATACCTGCAACAGTGGTTAATTAGATGCTTAATTGACTAGTGCAAATTAAACGAGAAACTAATTAGGAGCATGTCTGTCCAAAAATTGCAAGAAATAAAATATTTGTATAGTGCTTGAACACTAAATCACTTTATTTGATAGTTTGCTTCAAACTAATCTTTGAACAAATAATTCTAAATATTTGTTTTATGTCTCTTTTCAACTTTTGAACTCTTTTTCTAAAAATCTAAAAGTGTTCTAAGAAGATTTTTCTAACCAAACTCACCCTACAGAGCAAATTTGGTTACGGCTAGGAATTAGTGATCTATCAGAAAATATCTCACATCAATGAAAAGAAAAAGAAATACTTCCTTACCCAATCAAGAAGATAAACAAATTCCTCCTTAGGCCTATAATTAGTGTTGCTCATTCCGCTGACAATTTCTAGTGTCACCACCCCAAAACTATATACGTCTGCTTTGTCTGTCAAGTAACCTCTCATTGCATACTCTGGAGCCATGTAACCTCTGCAAGAGTTTCCAAGTTTACATCAGATTGCATTGCACAAACAATGCTTTGGCTAATTCAGAGCAATACTAACAACTCAAAATGATGCCTTAAGTAATACAATGAATAAATCAATAATATTGCTCACATTGTCCCTGCTATTCTTGTGCTAATATGAGTGTTTTCTTCTTCATCAAGTCTGGCCAAACCAAAGTCGGAAATTTTTGCATTGAGATCTTTATCTAGTAGAATGTCTGTCGCCTTGATGTCTCGGTGAACAATCTTCAGCCTTGACTCCTCGTGAAGATATGACAAGCCTCTCGCTATCCCTATGCAAATATTATGTCTTGTTTGCCATTCCAGATTGAGGCGATATTTCGGTGGACCTATTAAAACCCAGGTTTAGCCTTGTATCTTTTGCAAATGATTTATGAAGTAAATGCTAGACAGAACCAGGAGCACATTTCTAGCAATCTGTTTGAGTAACTAGATAAGCACATACCAAATAAAGCACGAGCGAGAGAATTATTCTCCATGTATTCGTAGATAAGCAACAACTGGTTTCCTTCTATACAACAACCATAGAGCTTCACGAGATTTGGATGTTGTAAAGCTGATATCATTCCTATTTCATTGACAAATTCACGGTTCCCTTGCCTAGATTTGGAAGAAAGTTGCTTGACAGCTATCATGGAACCATCTGTCAGTACACCCTGAGACGGTCATAATTAAAAATAACCACTAAACATGTTATTGCAAATAATTTAAAGTTGAAATACAACCAGAGAAAACAATGCATTTGCCACAATTTAAAATAAATAAATATATATATACAATTTGCAAATGCATTTTTTTTTACCTTGTACACTGGACCAAACCCGCCTTCACCTATCTTATTTTCAAGATCAAAATTCCTAGTAGCAGTTTTAATCTGTTTCAGAGTGAAGTAGCCAGTTTGCAGCTCGAGGCCTTTGAATTCTGCATGATCATTAGTGTTTATCTAAGCAAAGACCCATGAACTGCATTGCTTTTGAATTTGGGACATGCTTATAGAACTTAAAACTATAGTTTACCATTGTCTCGAGGATCTTTCCTGATGAAGCAAAACCAAATGATGTTGAATGCAAGAATAAGCACAAAACAAGATGCTATAACAATGCCCACAATAACCCCAACAGATAGTTTGCTTTTATCCTTGCAATTAGCCTCAAAATCTACATGACGCGACAAAATTTATTATTATTGAGCAAGATATTAATGGAAAATACAAAACCATTTAAAAAGGACTTACTCGGAGTGATAGAAATGGCTGAGATAAGAGGTCCATATACACTCCTCACTGGTATGGAGTTTGTTCCCTTGCCATGCCACTGAAAGTGAATCTCGAGTGTGTCATCAACCCAAGTAGTGAAGTTTCTGATGAGCGCCTTGCTAGTTCCATTAGCTTCTTTTGCAATGTTGAAGTCCTGCAGAACTTTTTGACCCTGCATTCGTTTAGAGTATTATCTAGTTACTAGATGAATTAGCACATAAAAGGCTTCTCAAAGAATAGGACTGTTGAAGTATTATGATTGTAACTATTTTGTAGGGGAAAAACCGAGCAAGAAGAATGAATTATAGGCTAAAAACTCAATCACCTGGATTGACACATCAAACAAACGTCTTCCCACACTAGCATATGTTTGGTCATCGGTAAGCATAATCTCAGCAAAATGGAGTCTCACTGTGTAATTTCCTTGCTGTAGGCATAGACCATAGTATTTCATGGAAAGAGGACTAAGACGAGCTGTCGTGTATAATTCTGGATTACTCGTATTATGGATTTTTGATGAAGTCGTTGCAATAAAAGGTGTGTCCTCATTTCCGATAAAGTCTCCAGTATTGCTGTATGCCCATGCTCCATTGTCACGAAAGGTAGAGTGATCCGTTCTGCCAAATGAATCATCTTGGTATTCATGCCCGTCAATAGTCACTTTATTACCGCCACAGTTAATGAACAACTCACAATCTGCAAAAGGATGGGAGACAGAATCATGTGAAATCAATGCCAATATTTGTCATCAACGCTTTTAACTTGAATTATATCTCAATTTTGTTGTAATCCTTTTAAAAGCTTATATACCTACTTTTTGATTTCCCAGAACAAGGAAGATTTTTCCTTAAGCATGAGTGTATCCTGCAAAACCATTCAAAACAGAAACGTTCGGTGTATGATTCCACAATCAGATTGCACAATTTCATTAAATTGTTCGTACTTGGTCCATATTCTTCTAGTTTTTTTTTTCTCAGTTTGACCCCTTCATTTAAGTTTTTTATGGAATTCTTGAATCCAAAGCATGTGTTTCACAGGTGAAGTTTAGACATTTCTAACCATTACTTTTGTCAATCAATCTCTTCGGCTAAGACACTGCATGTTTCATTGAGAAGAGGTACTTAGAAATAAAATAAAATAAATTTTTGGAAAAGTTAAATACTATTAAATATTCATGCTGAGTAGGGTCAAAAAGTTGATATGCTCGTTTGGAGGAAATGGGCTACACTAAAGCCAAGAGGTTAAGGGGCCAAATGAAGAAAGATAGAAGTATGGAAGAAATTATGAAACTTATTATTGCTGCAAACTAAAATTTAAGCCAAATAATAATTATGAATTTAATTTTGGTTTTATTTAACTTGAATACAAAACTTGTAAAATGAAAGATAAAAAAAAACCTTTCTTGTCAAAGTTTTTATTGAAATCACAATAAAAAGCATTATAACTTAAAGTTTATGTTTTTGCAATAAACACAAAAAGACAAGAAGATTAAAACACATTAATTAATAAATTCTGACAATTTACCAAATTACCGTACTCAACCTTTTAAAAATATTTGCAAAATACATCCAACCTTTATTATTACTAAATGAGACATTTAATTCTCAAAATACCCTCTTAGTCGGCTTAACCTCTTATTATGACTTCACAATTAAGAGGCCACGATAAATTGCAACTAGGAGACCAACAGACACAATAGTCGATTGTCTATCGCATTTATGCTACAAAAAATAAGATAATTGAACGTGACCAGGCTACCTCCTAGCCATGGACCATGGTCTCCTAGTCGCGAAATCACAACTAGGATTAGACCATGTCAAGAGGTGGCAATGGTCACAGCATGGACTTGGCCGCAATTTCACAACTAAAAGGGCTAGTAACGCTAGGTAGGATAACGATTATCTTGTGGGCTGACAAAAAAAGGGAAATTGAGGACAAGACAAAAAGAAAACCCGAAGAAAACAACAGAAATCTGCCATTTGCTAAAGAAAGAAAACTAATAATAGAATGAATCCTCGTATAGTTAAACGGGTGTTTATATAGATTCTGGACCCTAAGATTAAAAAAGTAATAGATCGTAATTCCTATCTTGTAAAGAAAGGAAAGGGATCATTGCTAGAAAAGGAAAATTCATAAAACAGAAAACTTATTTAGACAAACTGTAACCTATAAATACTAGAAATATCAAAAATACTCTAAATATCATAAAAATAAAAATTATTAAAATGGTAAAGAATACATTTTCATGCTCCGAAAAGGATCTAAACATAGAATTTGAGCCCGAAAGTTGACAATTACAAGTTCCCAGGCAATAAATATAGATTTTTAAATTATGCACGCTTAGCAAGGACAGAGCCTAATTCTAAGTCTTCAAAAATTATGACCTTTTAAAATTCAAAAAATTATATTGGGTTGATTCTGCATCAAATAGGAGTCTGCGATTCACGACCAAAAGGTAGATCACTGCTTGGCCTCAATTTCGCAACCAAGAAGCTGCAAACGTCTGTATTTATCGGCCTAGCCATGATTTTGCGGTCGTCAATAGTACCAACCAGGGGATAAGAAGACTTATTTTTTATTATTTTATATTTTTTTAAGGAAATGGTAAATCTGAAAGTTGAGTGTGTTTCATTAATATTTTTGAAGGCTAAATGCATCTTTCCATAAATTACCCAATAAATTAACTTCGAGCTATATATACCCTTATAGGTGCACATGCATACATATAGAGATATATATAGCAAGCTAATAACCTTAACAGTTCACAGCTCGATTTCAATGGTTTGTGTACGTTAACACCCAAAGTGAACAATAACAGATAAGTATAACTAGCTTACAAACAAGAACTAAAACAATGAACTGGATTTTTTGATTGGATCAGTTTGGTTTGGTTTAGCGGATTCAAGTTGCAGATGCTCACCCCTACATCTATGCAAACTTGAGTGTATACAAAATCTTCAATCAGAGGGGGAGCTAAGAAATGTGTAAACAATTCGATTAAAATCTTCTTTTGAAGAACATCACCAACATCAGATGTTGCAATATCAAAGTTTCTTAACCACTGAATTGTTGTTGTGTTTCTGTCACCTCTATGGATTCCTACTTTGTCTAACAAACTAAGCTTAACACCTATGATCTAGTTCGAGGGTAAAAGATAAGAATTAATATTATAAATTTGATTTAGTTCCATAAAGGAAATTTAGCGATTAAGTCTTATATATGTCAGAAGACACAATCATATATATGGGATATATGATTAGTCTCTTTTTGTTTATGTATACACTAAACCTTATCCTTCTCTGCCAATGAGGAAATAACAAGAAGAAAGTATCTAAAGCTTACGAGTTGTCATTTGTAGACGAAAAACTTGAAACAACATTCCTGCATGCAAAAAGTTAAATTAATTCTTAGTGGTGCAAGTTTAAAGAACTATAAATAGTTCAATAGACAATTATTGAATCTTACACTGTTTGTGTCAGGCAGGACGGTGGTGCAGATCCAGTAAAAGAATTATAAGAAACATCCCTGAAATAGAAGACCTTATAAACTTGATGTTTCTCATGCAAAAGATAGTTCTTCTAGTCAAATGGATTAAAGATATAACTGAGAAAAAAGACATACAAATTACGAGTACTTTGCAAAATCCATGATGGAATACTTCCACTAAGCTCGTTATTGGTCAGGTACCTAAACATATTAAATGAATGTGAGATCTGCATATTATTACTGGTGCAGAGTCGTAACTCAACAACAAATAATTTCTGTAACTGCTACACTTACATATATTTTAAGTTTGTTAGTTCACCAAAGCGAATTGGGATTGGCCGAGTCAAGTTGTTAAAGCTTAAATCTCTGAGGAATTAAATTGGCAAGTAAAAGCAAGATTAAATAAGATCATGTTGATTATTGACCTTGCTAATGAAACTAGTAGATCTTCCAATGAGAGAAAATCTTACAAAACTTTTAGGCTTTTCATCATTCCAATATAATCAGGAATTTCACCGGATATTGACAGGTTTCTAAGAACCCTATATTAAATAACAGCCCATAAAGCAAAGATATGTATATGTATACCAATATAGATAGAGAGAGAGGTTACTCCACTGATGATAGTTTGTGGCTAACTTACAATTCCTTCATTTGAGTCATATTCTGCAGTCGAGGAAACTGTCCATCTCCCCCTTTCCAGTCAGTCACCCTCCTGGATTTGCAGCAAAAAATAAAAAATAAAAAAATAAAAATCAAATATGTCTTGGAACCACTTCAAGCAGATTGAAATACTAACTAGCTAATTGTTCTTACAACTGAGTTATCTTTGCCAATCTGGATAAGCCATCAGGAAACGGACCTTCCAAAGACGTCCCTTGCATGTCACTAGCACACATGGTTCGAGTATCCAACTTGTTCATAACGAAATTTAATATTATTGATTAACATTTGGTCTAGAATATCAGTCATTGACGACTTACAAGCGATCAAGGTTTGTCCAGTTACCAATGAAACTTGGTATTCTGCCATAAATTGGGTTGCCATCTATTCTACTGGAAAATCAAAAGCAAAAAAATTTAAGCATGCAGTACAACTAAACTGTTAAATTTCATTGGTTCAAGCAAACATGGTTATGTGTTTGAAACTTTACATAAATTTATTTATGCAGCTTAATTTGTGAAGATAAATCATAAACCTTTAGTTCCACCATTTACACTGCAGGAATAATGAGGATTACTTCATTTTTACCATGGTAACTTGTTTTTATCAATAAGGTTAAATACTAATGACAAAAATCTACACATCAACTTATTCTGTAGATGAATGTGCAATGCATAGCTTGCTAAGCTTTTATTTATGAATACTAATGGCAAAATCTTGTCACACAAGTACGTTTTTGAAGATGGAATGTTCAATACTTAACTTGCATAGCTAAAGTTTCATATTTGTGAGCAGAAAAAGATACTCCTATATTGATAAGATACAAGATATATATGTAGCATACAAGTCTGTTAAGTTGTGGAGATTGCCAAGTGATGCTGGTAATTCCCCTGTCAGATTATTTGATGAAAGCAATCTGTAACGAACACAAAAGCACAAATCAAATTACATTATATATATATATATATATATCAAAACTAGCGACAAAGAGTGCATGTATCCATCTTACAAGCGAGTCAAATTACTGAGCTTGCCAAGGGCTTCAGGAATTGTGCCATTTAGAAAGTTTGCTTCTAATGTCCTATCGCAAATTATATATGTTTATTTAATTAGTACCATAAAATATTATAGAAGAAAAGAAACCTATGGCGGTAGACAAATGGGAATGTACAGATATTTGAGTGACGTGATATTTCCAAGCTCTTCGGGGATGCTCCCAGATATCCGATTTCCCAAAAGAGACCTGCAAATCTTTAATTTGTTACAAAAGAAACCTCATGCATATCAGATAAAGAAATGGAAGAAGAGTGAAAGCAAATAAATTACAGATTGGTGAGGTGAAGAGTTCCCCATTTAGCTGGGATACTTCCATTCAGATAGTTCCTTGAAAGATCTCTGCAAGATACAAGTGAGCTATGGCTTTATCATTCACCAAAAAGGCAAAAACAAGGCATTAGTTAATCACTGTAATGACTCACACGGTATCTAAGAAAGTAAGGTTGGCAAACTCAGCCGGGAGCTCTCCAGTCAAATTCTGCCCCTTAAGAACACTGCAAAAGAAACCAATTTGTACATTTAAATTGGTTCCTTTTCTAATAGATCAAGAAATAAACAAATTTGTACATTTATATTACTAATAGTCTTAGCATTAATTTTCTCTCGAAAGTAGGCCATCAAATCATGAACTTTATGCTGGAAATGTGATTGAAAAAAAGAGTGGTGGATGGAAATGGACTTTCATTTTGCATGGGAAGTTTAGTACCGCATTGGAGGATTTGTGATTTTGTGGTTGGTTTATAATGTATCACAAGATTTGAGGTTGGGAACATGTATGAGGAGAGGATCTCTCTCATGCATGCCCGCAGGAGTGCAAATCTAGGACTCGGATTGCACTGAGCCCTGGTGACTCATGACTCGTGTATGTGCAAAAACTTGCTCACGTCTAATACTGGATGGCCAAATTTGTCCAAGTGAATAAACCAATATTTTCACACTCGAATCCATTTTGATACTTGCTCAAGTGCGTAATGGATACATTAATGTGTCTATTTGTAACCGCCCGAGTGAAACGGCCAACCATTGATGGTCAACGGTTTTGAGTCAAGCGAATAAAGGCAGTACATGACCTTTATTTGGCCAGTTAATGTTATTTACTATGGCCAAAGATTGGTGCTCTTTTATAAGGAGGTTATGATCTTGAGCAAAGGAGTAGTAAAAAAAATGCAGAATCCATCCACCATCATTCGCCGAAATTCTTCCACTCTACCGTGCACCTTTCTCGGTAGATTCTTCATTATAACGTTCGAGTACTAGCTCAATTTGACATGAACAACCAGTATTTGGTTGCATGCGTGGTTGTCATTGTATCATGGAAAACAAACATTCGTTGTGATCTCAAAGTACCACCGGAGGGGACGAATTCATTTAAGGAAATTACGTGAAACATAGGCCTTGGTGTTTCCTTCTTCGACTCAGCCAATTTGATCAAGTCGGCCCTTGACGGCTTAGGAGCTTGACGACACGGTGACTTTCAAGTCGGGCGATTTGGTCTTCCGACTCGGTGCTCAAGTAGCGACCCACTCAGACTTGGAAGTTGGACGACTCGACGCTTGGGAGCACTCAATGTCCTACTCGGTAGCACTCGGCGTCCCGACTCGATACTCGACTTCCCACTCAGGCCACTCGGACTTGGCAGCGACGACCCACTCGAACTCGGGCAATTCCACACGTAGCCTAGCAGACGACTGCATGATCAGCTCAAGCAATCGATAGCGTTGACAATCTAGCAGATCTTCCTTTCTACTTGGTAGTTTGAAATTATCGACTCAAGTCATCTCAACAGATAAGTTTGTGTGTTTTTCCTATAATTTCAATTCAAAATATTCCTTTATCTCCAGCAATATTTCCAACACTTCTAGTATACATGTGTCAATATTTATGAATTACTATATCATATGTTGATGCAACATCTTCTTTGAAAAGAAGGCTATAAAATTCAATTTTTAAAAGTATTTTGGATTCAGACTAAGAATCAATTAAATAAAGCCAAAATTAGTGAAATTATATGTTAAAAGTATAAGTAATCCATGCCAAGTTCCTCACTGATTTTATTCAACAAACTAATTAAACTAGGGTGACACACTATTTTTCCTAGAGAAATCCTGGGGAATTTATCAGAAAAAGCTGCAAGATTCTTGAAAATGATATTTTTGAAATTCAACTTTTCAAAAAATATTTAGTCTCTCCTACCCTACAGTTTATAATCTACTTATTCAGCAGTGTCACGCTCGTAGTTGACTTATAATCAATACACTTGACGTATTAAGAACAGCTAAATTGAGAAATCTGATTAATTATTCACATACAATCATGATCCATCAACAATTTTACATTCAATTCCTCTTAATTGTGATTAAGATATATAGCATGGAGACAAGTCGTCCCTTATTGATCATGAATTCCCATGCTGGATATATATAATGGTTTTTATCTTGAGCTAGAGATATAACAAAAAGTAAAAGTGACAAGAAAGTAAATAAGAAGTTGCTCACATGGAAATGACATGACAAGCATTGGTTGTGGCGTTGCACATGCCACAAGTGACATTGTTGGCGAAGTAAGTCCCGTTAGTTGGTTCTATCCATCCTGAACCGCCGCTGCAAGGATCTACACCGACGTTCCAGTTCTTAATGTTCAACTTTTTGCCAATCGTTTGTAGAACTTCAACTGTAAATTAAATAGTCCACAATTTGCTCAACTTTAAGCCAACCCAAAATTGTTGCAAGCATACACGTTATGTATAGCATTTAACACTTGAGAACCATGCTTTGCTAATTTAAAACTCATAAAATTCGCAGATAATTGTCAATTAAAAATAGATGAGAGATTAACATTAAAAACTTGCTCACCATTAGATTACAGTAGACTTTATATTAATATAAGCCAATTTGATAAGTTTCAATAACTAATAGAGAGACCACCAATTATTACTAGGCACTGTTACTACGAAATTTATAAAAAGGGACATTTAAGACCATAGAAAACGCTTGTTCAATTTTTTTAAAGGGTTTTTTTCTTTTTGTTAGAAATGATTATAAAATAAATTTTTGACCTTATTCAATTCTTCTAAAAATAAAAAATAATTGAAAGGGTCAAATACAATATCCTTAGATGAGTTTGGTTGGAGACAATGGTTGATAATTTTGATTATTAAGGTTGCAATTATATTCTTTTAACTCTGTTTGATTTAGAAAATAAATGATTCTCAAATAATCAAACACTCCCACCACATCAGCAATCAAAACTCGGAATAAGATTACCGTTGAAATGGATGGTTTTTAACGATTCCGCGAGGTTGATAAACAAATGTTCCCAAAATTATCCTCGACTCGTTCTTCTCACGGCGGCAGGCATCTAGAGGAAGGAGCTTCTAGGGCGGGGAAGGAGCGGACAGCGAACGAGCATCTAGGGGGAGGAAGGAGTGGACGGCGAAGGACGGCGCAGTTGGCTGTTGTGAGAGCACAGCGGTGACGGCCAACGAAGCTAGCGTTTAGGGAGAGGAAGGAGCGGACGGCGCAGCCGGCGGTTGTGAGAGCACAGTGGCGACGACTGATGAAGCTAGCGTCTAGGGAGAGGAAGGATCGGGCGGCGCGGCCGGCGGTTGTGAGAGCACAGCAGCGACGGCAGGCGAAATGGGGCGTCTAGGGCAAGGAAGGAGCGGATGGCGAAGGACAGCGCGGCCGGCGATTGTGAGAGCACAGCGGCGATGGGGGGCGAAGCAGGCCAAGCGGGCGAAGGTGATGACGACGGCATAGTGGAATTGGAATGATGATTTAATTAAATTTTTATCTAAATAGGATTTTGAATAGGCTTGCTCACCTTCTAAATTATATTATCTTATTAAAATAATTAAACCAAAGTAATATAATAAATATATGTGATTATTAGATGAGTTGACTTTAGAGTTGACGGTAGCAATAATACCTTTAAGTTCATAAAGAAGAGTGGACAAAAAGAGCGTTAGCAAATAGGCTAAGGGTGCATGGCATATCCATTTCAACGCTTAAGTCAATAAAATGGGAGAAAGGTGAAAGATGAACGGTAGAGAAAGATGAGTCACGTGCAGAATAAAATGTATGTATGCTCTTGGAGATGAGTTCCTTTTATAATGTCTCTCTAATTCTCTGTTTACTTGGGAGAGCGAAAAGTAAAATTCAAGAAAAAATTTCGCAATAGAAATTTTTTCGTTGTTTACTTCATTAAAATTTAAAGAGAGGAGAAATATAATCCATCCGTAGATAGTTTTAGAGTCAAAATTGATCATCTCAAAATCGGACGGAAAGCAGCGAATGGATAAAAAAAATAACGTATGTACCCTTTTCATTCACAAAATTATATAATATATAAGGTCAGGATATGATTTTTTAAATAAAATTTAATAAATAAAAATGTTTATATATATATATATATATATATATATATATATATATATATATATATATATATATAAAGAGAAAAGATGAATATGAGATATTTTTTATTTTTTTAATGACTCATTCTGGTATAAGACTTACTTTCAAGTTTCAACGAAGATAATTAATTTTCGTTGACGATTTCATATGCAATGACGATTAACAAAAGTCAAAGATCAATATTATATTTAAGAAAACTTTTCATAATTTATAATAATATTTTTTCATATATTAAGCTAAATCTTACACACTGCAAAATTATGTTTCAAATGGAACCGAAGGAGAAGAACAAGGAAAACCTTAAATTAGGAGAATAACAAGGCTAACATCTGTAAAACCTCAAATAAACCTTAAACTCAAAAAAAAACATAAAAAAAAGAGAGTAAGAAATCAGAGTGCAGGCAGTGCCGTGATTTACCTTCATGGTGAACCAGTCTCTGTGTCTGCGCTCTACATCTGAGGTCCAAGAAGGAAGTACTCAAAGCCAAGAGCAAACAGGAGAGGACGAGGAGACGACGAATGCTGCTAACTGTTGTAAACAGACTTGCCGCTGTGACGGCTCCCATCTCAACCATTCCTCTACGAATGATAAAGGACAGATATGGAAGGTCTTTATAGGGAGATTGTTGGAACTGATTTTAGTAAGCGTATTTATTTTACTATTTAATTAAGAATTTAAATTTTTTATTAATAAATCTCAATTAATTCGATGAAATTCAAAATAAAATTATATTAATATCTTTTTTTCTTATTTCTTATCTTTCAAATTTTAAAAATTCAAAAAATAAAATCATAAAAATATAAATTCAAATGATAAATCTATAATTAGAAATCCTAAAAGCACAAATTCAAAAATAAATTTATAATTATTCAAAACTTAATTTAAAATTAAAATTTTAAAAAATAATTTATCAAATTCAAAATAGATAAATTTTAATTTTAATTTGAAATTATTTTTTTAAAAATTTTAAAATTTTAATTAAATAAATTTTTATTTAAGGATAAGATAAAATTTATATGTATTCATGCATCATATTACATATGCGCAATCGCTAATATTGATTGAACTTTGAAGCAAATTGAATCATAAAACAATTGTTTCTTTTATTTATCCTATTTTTTTAAGCGTTAAAAAATTAGTAAAAATGCATACAATTTTATACATATCGTACAGTAAAAAAACACTTATCATTATTCACTAATCCTATAATAATATTTTAGAGTAATTTATTATTAATAAAATAGTATTTTTAAAATTATCAATTTTTAAAAAATATCTGAAAAATTAACTTCACGAAGTCAATGCTGAAGTCAATGCTAAGCTAACAACTAATGATTTTTAAAAAAAAACTCCTTGAGTTTATTTAAATATAATCTTAGTTGGATAATGATATGCAAACTACAAATAATAATAAGCTTAGTTATTTGCTGAATATATATATATATATATATATATATATATATATATAGGAATGATCTGTTGCAGATTGCGTGCGGACTGGTGCCTGATAGATCACCAGACCGATCAAGCACACAACCTGTGACTTTTCGACACCAACAGCGGCCTTCGGCCGCCATCCCCGAACAAAACTATAACCCGGGGGGTGCGATGAATCCTAGAGGGTAGGGTGAACCCGTCGGGTACGGATGAACCCGTCGGGGACGCTCCCGAGCCTCCGGTGGCCAATCAGGCACACGACCTGCGACTTCTCGACACCAACGGCGGCCTTCGGCCGTCGCCCCCGAACAAAACTATAACCCGAGGGAGGGTGTGATGAATCCTAGGGGGTAGGGGTGAATCCATCGGGTACGAGTGAACCCGTCGGGACGCTCTCGAGCCTCCGATGACTGATCGGGCGTCAGTCCGCACGTGGTCCACAGCTGATCATATATATATATATATATATATATATATATATATATATAGATTGTGACACTTCCAATCCTTCTCTTGACCGACACACTTTGTCACCTTTTAACGTCATCTTTAATTGAGGTAACATCGCTTACTATTCTTTTGTTTGACAGGTTCAATGACTTGGATATTGATAGAAAGACTCTTCTAATATCTCAATGTCTACATATTAATTATTTTGATAAGTTTATTCTAAATGATAATTATTCAAACATTTCAAAATTACAACGACAAGAATTTGAAATTTCTGAATATTAACTCTAATAACAAATAGTTAACTTGAAAATTGCAAAAATTTAGCAGGAGATATCAAGTAAGACAATAAATCAATTGTAAGGAGGCAAGTATAAAAAATTGAAGATCAATTCTGTCCAAAAATAAAGGGAATGAATGAAACTATTTTCAAATTTTAAAAAAAAAACCCAAAAAAATTGACATCAGTTCTATCAATTTAACGAGTTCGATTGGCATTAAAAATCAATACCTGGAAGGCAGCACGAACAATTGGAATGCATTCAAAGCATAGATAGCTTTAAGCTAACTACCAACCAACCAGATAATTAAGTTGGCTTCTTATTTTTTCTCTCTCTAAATTATGTTTTTTATTTTTTTAAAATCTGTAAAGTACATGTGAATTGTGAATTAATTATTTATTAAAAAATAATAATTACTAGCCACTTTGGGACACCGTTATTTTTCTTGTGATAGATCAACTGCATGCAACTAATCAAAACTTTGAGAATCAACAAATCACTGATTATTATTACAATTTTGCATGTGTTCTAATTAATAACATGGATAGCAGGATAGGTCTGGGCATTGTGTGATGGTTCATGGTAGATGCCTCCATTAATCTGGTTACACAGTGTTTGATAATTGCCACCATGTGGAACATGAACTTTAACACAGAGAGCATAATAGAAAACAATAATGTCGTAATTAAACTACAAATGGGATTACCACTAGGAGTATAATCTCACTGTATCATGCATGTGAGCAATCAACAAAAATCAGAATAAGGAGCCCATAATAAACTAATGAAACTTTGCAAGTGCTGTGCTTTACTGAGAAATGGAATTTAAGAAGCAAGAAGAGAACAGCCAGTTATCCCAACAAAGCTCCAAAAGTATCCACATGACTATTTGTATTCTCTTGTCCCTTGTAGGAAGAGGAATAGGTTGCTGCTTTGTTCACTTTCATGTGAGTAAAATGTCTTCTTTCAAGTTGCAATAGACAGGTATGCAGTTTACAGCTCTCTTGAATTCATACATTGTTAATTAAGAAAATCTAAATTATCATTCAAAATAAAAGAACAAATAGGCATTCAGTCTAAATACAATTACAAATGTTCTGGAATATAATGTTAAATATGCATTTAAAGGGCATAATTGAAGTGAAATAAATTACATTCAGACTCACCTTAAGCAAATTATTGCATAAAGTTCTTTCAGATAATTACCATTCAAGTGCTATTGGAAGTAGCCACATTCTTAGAAAACTCAGTTACAATCATACATAGAATTGAGAGAAACTAGCAAAAATTGTATAAGTTTTCCTTCAAACGCATACTCTTACAAACTGCAATTAGTTCAATGGTGCTTAAACCAAGTGAAGCAAGAGTAAAATCCTGTGGCGAAGACTTGTTCGTGGCCAGTTCAGACATCAACATAATCAAACAATTCTGTAATAATACTGAGAAATCAAATGATAGTATACAAAACTTAAGTAGGTTTGCTAAACAGTGTCCCAACTTTACTGAGTTTCATAGTTGCAGTTTCTAAGACTGAATTCACTTAAACGATTGTAACATATTTCTTTATAAGCATTCACGTAACTGTTTGAGCGTGATCCCAATGAAAGCATCATTTCTTTGCCCTAATCTGTGTAGTGAAGCAGAGGGGGGTTTGTTTTTGCCTGTGAGTTCTTGCCACTTGATGCTGAGATAGAGGAATCGATCGATGGGCCATAGACAGAGCTCTGTGATTGGCTGTCATGGGAGACCATCTCCAAAGCTTTGAACCTCACGTTGTCAACCGTAGAAGCCGCTCGATTTGCCAGCATGACCTTCACTGGCATCTTGCCTTCGAGCATGCTTATCACAGATGACATTGCAGGCCTGAGGGTTGGGGAGGGGTTGGTGCAAATAAGAGACAGTTCCAGCATTTGCAATGCTTCCTCCTTTGAGTAGTTGGAGCCAAGGCTTTGGTCAACTAATTCAAGCAAATTTCCCTGTTCTTGCAAAACATAAGCCTGCATAATAGAAAAGATTATTGAGATCCACTAGGATTCAATAACAGAACAGTCTATTGTTTAGTAAAAAAATTTCCTTATTTTGAAAAAGAAATGAGAAGATGCCAATTAGAATTTGTACACAAGTATCAAACAATCTAGTGCAAATGATAATGAGAACGCAGCATAGAAACTATCTTCTCAAAGGAGGGAAAAGTTAAGAAGTAAACAAGATCTGCATAACTACATTGACTTGCACATTGTTTGATACAGCTGCAACCATGTTTAATTAAATGCCTAATTGACCAAAGCAAATTAAACGAGAGACTAATTAGGAGCACGTCTGTTCAAAAATTGCAAGAAATAAAATATTTGTATGGTGTTTGAACACCAAATCGTTTTATTTATTCCTAAATAGTTTGGTTCAAACTAATCTGTCTGATTACGGATTAGCTTGCAATTACTTTATATTAATGTGGGAACTGATTCTAAATATTTGTTTTATTATTATTACTCTTTTCAACTTTTGAAGTCTATTTTCTAAAACATGTAAAATGTTCTAAGAAGATTTTTCTAACCAAACTCGCCCTACAGAACAAATTTGTTTATGATTTGGAAATAATGATCTATCAAGAAAGATCTCACATCCATGAAAAGAAAAAGAAATACTTCCTTACCCAATCAAGAAGATAAACAAATTCCTCCTTGGGCCTATAATTAGTGTTGCTCATTCCACTGACAATTTCTAGTGTCACCACCCCAAAACTGTACACATCTGCTTTATCTGTCAAGTAACCTCTCATGGCATACTCTGGAGCCATGTAACCTCTGCAAGAGTTACAAAGTTTACATATGGTTACGTTGCATAAACAATGCTCAACTCAATATGATGGCTTCATTTCAAAAATGTAATCTCTCAATGAACCTATGTCATTAAAATTCCATTATCAACATATGATGTGTATTTTCCTAATTTAATCGCATACATTGGACATTTCATCTTGAACATGATGCTAGTTAGATAAATGTTAGATTAATTCTTCAAATATGCATTTTAAAAAAAGTAATACAATGAATAAATCAATAATACTACTCACACTGTCCCTGCTATTCTTGTGCTGATATGAGTGTTTTCTTCTTCATCAAGTCTGGCCAAACCAAAGTCGGAAATTTTTGCATTGAGATCTTTATCTAGTAGAATGTTTGTCGCCTTGATGTCTCGGTGAACAATCTTCAACCTTGACTCCTCGTGGAGATATGACAATCCTCTCGCTATCCCTATGCAAATATTGTGTCTTGTTTGCCATTCCAGATTGAGGCGATATTTCAGCGGACCTATTAAAACCCAAGTTTAGCTTTGCATCTTTTTCAAATGATTTATGAAGTACATGTTAGAGATAGAACCAAGAGCACATTTCCAGCAATCTATTTGTGCAACAAGATAAGCACATACCAAATAAAGCACGAGCCAGAGAATTATTCTCCATGTATTCGTAGATAAGCAACAATTGATTTCCTTCTATACAACAACCATAGAGTTTGACAAGATTTGGATGTTGTAAAGCTGATATCATTCCTATTTCATTGACAAATTCACGGTTCCCTTGCCTAGATTTAGAAGAAAGTTGCTTGACAGCTATTATGGAACCATCTGACAGTACACCCTGAGATAGTCATTATTATAAATAATCACTAAACATGATATTGCAAATAATCTGAAGTTGAAATACCATAAGAGAAAACAATGCATTTGACACAATTCAGATTAATAAAAAAAAATACAATTTACAAATGCATTTATACCTTGTACACTGGACCAAACCCGCCTTCGCCTATCTTATTTTCAGGATCAAAATTCCTAGTAGCAGCTTTGATCTGTTTCAAAGTGAAGTAGCCAGTTTGCAGCTCGAGGCCTTTGAGTTCTGCATGATCGTTAGTGTTTTACTAAGCAAAGACCCATGCACTACATTTCCATTTAATGTATAGTGTCTTTAATTCGGAACATGCTTATAGAGCTTAAAATTATAGCTTACCATTGTCTTGAGGATCTTTCCTGATGAAGTAAAACCAAATGATGTTTAAGGCAAGAATAAGTACAAAACAAGATGCTATGACAATGCCCAAAATGACCCCAACAGATAGCTTTCTTTTATCCTTGCAATCAGCTTCAAAATCTACAAGAAACAACATAATTTATTATAATTGAGCAAGATATTAATGGAAAACGAAAAAATATTTCAAAAGGACTTACTCGGAGTGATAGAAATGGCTGAGATAAGAGGTCCATATACACTCCTCACAGGGATCGAGTTTGTTCCCTTGCCACCCCACTGAAAGTGAATCTCGAGTGTGTCATTAACCCAAGTAGTGAAGTTTCTGATAAGCACTTTGCCAGTTCCATTAGCTTCTTTTGCAATGTTGAAGTCCTGCAGAACTTTTTGGCCCTGCATTCGTTTAGAGTATTAGCTGGTTAATAGATGAATCAGCACATAAAAGACCTCTCAAAGAATAGGGCTGTTTAAGTAATATGAATGTAACTATTTTGTAGGGAATAAACGAAGAAGAAGAATGAATTATAGGCTAAAATTCAGTCACCTGGATTGACACATCAAACAAACGTCTTCCCACACTAGGATATGTTTGGTAATCAGTGAGCATAATCTCAGCAAAATGGAGTTTCACTGTGTAATTTCCTTGCTGTAGGCATAGACCATAGTATTTCATGGAAAGAGGACTAAGCCGAGCTGTCATGTATAATTCTGGATTACTCGTATTAAGGATTGATGAAGTCGTTGCAATAAAAGATGTTTTCTCTTCTCCGATGAAGTCTCCAGTATTGCTGTATGCCCATGCTCCATTGTTGCTCTCACGATAAGTAGAGTGATCTCTTCTGCCAATTGAATCATCTTGGTATTCATGCCCATCAATAGTCACTTTACTACCTCCACAGTTAATGAACAACTCACAATCTGCAAAATGATGGGAGACAGAATCATGTGAATATTTATCATTAACTCTTTTAACTTGAATTATATCTCAATTTTGTGGCAATCCTTTTAAAAGATTATATACCTACTTTTTGAATTCCTTGAACATGGGAGATTCTTCCTTAAGCATGAGGGCATCCTGCAAAACCATACAAAACATAAATGTTTGGTTTGTCATTCCACAATCAGATTGCACAATTTCATTAAATTGTTCGCACTTAGCCCATATTCTTCTAGTTTTTTTTTCTCAGTTTGACCCCTTCATTTAAGTTTTCATGGAATTCTTGAACCCAAAGCATGTGTTTCACAGGTGAAGTTTAGACATTTTTAACCATTACTTTTGTCAATCAATCTCTTTGGCTACGACACTGCAGGTTTCATTGAGAACATAGAGGTACTTAGAAATAAAATATAATAAATTTTTGTAAAAGCTAAATATCATTAAATATTCATGCTGAGTAGGGTCAGAAAGTTGATATACCCACACATTTGGAGGAAATTGGCTACACTAAAGGCAAGAGGTTAAGAGGACAAATGAAGAAAGATAGTATAGGAGAAACTATGAAACTTAATGCTGCAAACTAAAGTTTCTAAAACAAGAAACAAAAATCAACATGTTGTGAGGGATGAGGTAGAATTATCAAAAAGAGAACCATTCCACTCACTAAAGTTTATAGATGATTTCAATAAAGCAACTAAGTACATAATACTTTATATGGAACAAAACTCTTATATAACATGTATACTTATTAACTCTATTATTATTTCTTGCAAAACTGCATGGAATATGGAAAATTAGTGTCTAGTTTTTAAAACAAAATATGAAAATCCCACTAATAAAACTGATAGGACATTAGATGATTAATACGAGATGCAACATTAGTGCAGCAAATAAGAGAAACCATGTTTCTTAAAATTTAAGCTGAATAGTAATTATCAATTTAATTTCGGTTTTAGTGATTTGAAAACAAAATTGTAAAATAATGATATATCAATTAAACATAAAATAAAACGAGCAATGTTTTTGTGGAAATAACAATGTAACACAAAGTTTATGTTTTTGCGATGAACACAAAAGACAATAAGATAAAATACATACTGATTAATAAACTATGGCAATTTACCAAATTGCTTACTTAACTATTGAAAATATTTTTTTAAAAAAAACACATCTAGCTTTTATATTTACTGAAGACCTCAATTAATTCCCAAAAAATCCTCCTACTCGCGATCGGCCTCCCAGCCAGTAATTCACAGCTAGGAGGCCACAACAAATCACAGACAGGAGACCGCAACCAGTCCTCGTCGCCTGACTCAACTAGGCCGCGTCCAACCTCTTGGCTAAAATCGTGACCTCCTATCCACAATATCACAGCCAAGTCATGGCCACGCCAATAGGTCACTATGATCTCGACCTAAACCTAGCCATGATTTTGTGGCTATGAGGTTGTGATTCACTGCCAAGAGGTGGATCGCTGTATGGGCTCAATTTTGTAGCTAGGAGGTCGCAACCAATGGCCATGATTCTGCAACCGCTAGTGACAGTCGCATGATGAGATGACTTATTTTTTATTATTTTATATTTTTTTAAAGAGAAAGGGTAACTATGAAAGTTTAGTGTGCCTTTTATATTTCTGAAAGTTGAAAGCGCAATAAATTGTCTAATAAGCAAAATTCACACTGCATATACCGTTATACCTGCACATGCATGCGTACGCATATATATAACAAGCTAATAACCTTAACAGTTCACAGTTCCATTTCAACGGTTTGTGTAAGTTAAAACCTAAACTGAACTAAAACACGCAAGTACACCTAGCTTACAAACCAAAACAATGAACTGTAATTTTTTATTGGATCCAATTGGTTTGGTTTAGCGGATTCAAGTTGTAGATGCTCACCCCTACATCTATGCAATCTTGAGTTTAAACAATTCAATTAAAGTTTTCTTTTGAAGAACATCACCAACATCAGATGTTGCAATGTTAAAGTTTCTTAACCACAAAATCTGCTTTGTCCAACATCAGATTTACAAGGGGTATCCAGACTTGCGCCCGACTAATCCACTTGGCTGACCGGCCCTGCCCCACTACCTTCAACGAGAGTCCCCACCGGTCAACAAGGGTAAATCGCGGGACGGAGATACGTGGCGACTTCACCACTGATGATATCGGTACCCGATGGCCCGACCACGCAGCAGCCTGTGGCGATTTCTTCCGTCAGCATACTGTGCGCTCTACCAGGGAGGAATCGAACCCGGAAAGTGAGGAATCACCCAAGTGAGCCATTACCAATCGCGCCATGCCCGCGGTGGCTAACACCTATGTTCTAGTTTGAGGGCAAAAGGTAAGAACTAATATTATATATTTGATTTATCTAGTTTGAGGGCAATTAAGTCTTTTTAGTTTATCTATAGATGAAATCTTATCCTTCTCAACCTATGAGTAAACAGCAAGAAGCAAGTATGTAAAGCTTACGAGTTTTCATTTGTAGGCGAAAAACTTGAAACAAGGTTCCTGCATGCAAAAAGTTAAATTCTTAGGTGGTGCAAGTTTAAAGAACTATAAACAGTTCAGTAGGTAGTTATTGAATCTTACACTGTTGGTAACTGGCAGGATGTTGGTGGAGATTCATTAAAAGAATTATAAGAAACATCCCTGCAATAGAAGACCTTATAAGCTTGATGTTTGTCATGCAAAAGATAGTTCTTCTAGTCCGATGGATTAGAGAATATCACGGAGAAAAGACATACAAATTATCAGAACTTATCAAAATCCATGGTGGAATGCTTCCACTGAGCTCGTTATTGGTCAGGTACCTAAACATATTAAATGAATGTGAGGTCTGCATATTATTACTGGTGCAGAGTCGTAACTCAACAACAAATAGTATCTGTAACTGCTACACTTACATATATTTTAAGTTTGTTAGTGCACCAAAGCTCCTTGGGATTGGCCCAGTCAAGTTGTTAAAGCTTAAATCTCTGAGGAATTAAATTGGCAAGTAAAAGCAAGATTAACATCATGTTGATTATTGAACTTGCTAATGAAACTGGTAGAGCTTCCAATGAGAAAAAATCTTACAAATTTTTTAGACTTTTCATCGTTCCAATATACTCAGGAATTTCACCAGATATTGACAGGTTCCTAAGAACCCTATATAAAATAACAGTCAATCAAGCAAAGATATGTGTAAGTATACCAATATACATAGAGAGAGAAGCTACTTCACTGATGATAGTTTGTGGTCAACTTACAATTCCTTCATTTGAGTCATATTCTGCAGTTGAGGAAACTGTCCATCTCCCCCTATCCAGTCAGTCACCCTCCTGGATTTGCAGCAAAAAAAATTTCAAATATGTCTTGGAACCACTTCAAGCAAATTGAAATACTAACTAATTGTTCTTACAGCTCAGTAATTGATTCCAGTCTGGAGAAGCTGCGAGGAAACGGACCTTCCATAGACGTCCCTTGCATGTCACTAGCACACATGGTTCAAGTATCCAGCTTGTTCATTACGAAATTTAATAATGATTAACATTTGGCCTAGAAAGCAGTGGTTGACGACTTACAAGCGGTTAAGATGTGCCCAGTTACCAATGAAACTTGGTATTTTGCCAGAAATTGGATTGCCATCTATTCTACTGGAAATTGAAAAGCAAAAAGTTTAAGCATGCAGTACAATTAGACTGTTAAATTTCATTGGCTCAAGCAAAAAATTGCTGAGTATTCAGCACTTCAAACAAACTCCTTAACGCAGCATGATTTGTGAATATAAATCATAAACGTTTACTTCCACCATTTATACTGCAGGAATAAGAAGGATTACTTCATCTTTACCATGATAACTTGTTTTAATCAATAAGATTAAATACTGATGACAAAAATTTACACATTAACTTATTAAATTTGTAGATGCTAAGCTTCTACTATAAACACTAATAAAATCTGTTAGGACACGTAGAGAGTTATGGGAGTGAATAGCTTCATTCGCTTCTTCAATAATTATTTGCAACGGAAACTCAAAACAATACTAACACATTCGTTTACTTGGTATCCACCTCCTTGAGATGACTAATCCAATGATCCACACCGTGCACATAGCTCCACTATAAACACACTCCTTCTCAGAAACGAAGGTGGAGAAACCTCATAGACGCCCAAACATAAGAAAACACAAACTAGGTTACACAAGAAATCAAAAACGATTACAACAATGAACCTTACTTTGCTTGCTCTTTTCTTGCTTTTATTGGCCTCTTATTGACTCGGAAATACAACATCACTTCGCTCCAGAATCACCAAGAACCGACAGCAAAAAACTCCTTGAAACCCTTCTTTTAAAGCATTTAGGTCGGGGCTGATTTCCGCATGAATCTTACCCATCGGTCAATGATATAATCTCTGACTGTTGAATGGTCTCTGAACTTTCTGAAATCTATTTGATTTTATCAATAATTCAAACACTGATGTTCAATATCAGTCGATTGAGAGCATCAGTCAAACAAAGCATGCGAGTCCCACTTGCTTTTGTGCTCTTTAATTTAACATAAGTCGAACAGAACAAGCAAATTTGACTTGCTTCTATTCGATTTCTAGAGTAGACTGATCAAACCCATCAACCGACTGAACCCATCAGTTGAGTCTCCAACCGAATCGACTTGCTTCTGCTCAATTTCTAAAGTCATCAATCAACTGATACTTGAGTTTTATAAACATAGATCTCTAAACGATCTTCGGTTCGCAATAAAAATTGTCTCGTTCTAATATCTGAGTCAAAAATTATGGCCTTTGGAAGTTTCCTCTATTGGGACTTCCTCGTTTCATGCTAACTTTATGTTGAACTTTCGACCGCCAAGTGTCCGTCAACCGTGAGCCACTTGGACTTTTCGTCTCGTACTCTCGTGCCAAGTATTCGGCTCCCAGCTGACACACTTTAGACTTGACATAATTCTGAACTAGGTTTGTTTAGTTCCCAACTAAGTCTTCCACTGCCTAGCCTCGCCAGGACTTCCATTGCCTAGTTCTCAACTAGAACTTCCATTGTCTAGTTCTCAATTAGGTCTTCCACCGCCTAGCCCCGCTAGGACTTCCATTACCTAGTTCCCAACTAGGACTTTTATTACCTAGTTCCCAACTAGGACTTTTATTACCTAGTTCTCAACTAGGTCTTCCAACACCTATCCCTGCTAGGACTTCCATTACCTAGCCCCACTAAGACTTTTACTACCTAGTCTCACTAGGACTTGCGCTCCATATTAATCAAATATCGAAACCCCAACTCAAGTCAACTCGAGCTGGGTCAACTTGGTGAACCCTGACCAAAGGTCGATTGCATCAACAAAATCTTGTCACACAAGTATGTTGTTAAGTTTGTAGATGGAATGTTCAATGCTTAACTTGCTCAGCTACAGTTTCATGTTTCTGAGCAAGGAAAAAAAAACTTCTATATCGATAAGATGCAAGATATGTAACATACAAGTCTGTTAAGTTGTGGAGATTGCCAAGTGATTCTGGTAATTCCCCTGTCAGATTATTTGATGAAAGAAATCTGCAACGACCACAAAAGTAGAAATCAAAATACAATGCATGCATATATATATATATATATATATAATGCATGTATCCATCTTACAAGCGAGTCAAACTGCTGAGGTTGCCAAGGGCTTCAGGAATTGAGCCTTCTAGTAAGTTTGCTTCTAATACCCTATCACAAGTCATATATGTTTATTTAATTAGTACCATAAAATATTATAGAAGAAAATAAAACTATGGCGGAGGACAAAGGAATATACAGCGATGTGAGTGATGTGATATTTCCAAGCTCTTCGGGGATTCTCCCAGATATCCGATTTCCCAAAAGAGACCTGCAAATCTTTTGTTACAAAAGAACCCTCATGCATATCAGAAAAAGAAATGGAAGAAGAGTGTAAAAGCATATCAATTACAGATTGGTGAGGCGAAGAGTTCCCCATTTAGCTGGGATAGTTCCATTCAGATAGTTCCTTGTCAGATCTCTGCTAGACACACAAGTGAGCTATTAGCTAAAATTTTTCATTCACCAAAAACAAAGAGGCAGTCAACAGTTAATCACTTCAGTGACTCACAGTATGTTTAAGGAAGTAAGATTAGCAAACTCAGCCGGCAGCTCTGCAGTCAAATTCTGCCCCTTCAGCAGACTGCAAAAGAAATAAACAAATTTGCCAATTGAACATAAACACTATATGCAACCAAAAATTCCCTAGGCTTTGGTTGTCTTTCTTAAGTTTCATTGGCAAACAATTAATCCTAAAATCTAGAACTATTATAAATGGAACCAATTTATAGAATTATATTCTTAAGTCCTATCCTTAATTTTCTCTTAAAAGAAAGCCTTGAAAACATAAACTTTCTACAATACATGTGTTGATATATATAAATTGTAAAAAATATTTTCACCAACATATAGAGAATATTTTGGGGAAAAAATAAAGGAAGACAGCTATGCAAGAAAGGAATTGTCTCATAAATGAGTACAAGAGAAAAAGGAATTTTACTTTTAAAAAGTATATAATTAAGGAGATCACTTACAATGCAAATCCTTATAGTATATCTCCTTATATACAACTCATCTAGACCCTTATTTATACATTGGAAAATTTCCAATGAGATGTAATTTCATTGAGTTTCCAAAAAAGTGTAGTTCCAAGAAGTCAACTTGCATTTCCAACAAAATTTAACTTCAAGAAGCCAACATCAGTTTTCGACAAGTCAATTTGCATTTCAAACAAGATGTAGTTCCAAAAAGTCAACTTGGATGTCCCAGATGCAAGTTTTAAAAAAAAACCAAGGTCATGAAACATATCATGAACTCTCTACAATAGATGTGTCCATATATATGAATTACTATATCATGTACGTGTTAGTGCGACTTGTACTTTGAAAAATATAAATAATCCATGCCAAGTTCTTCACAGATATTATTCAGCATACTAATTAAACTAGGGTGCCATACTATTTCTTGAAGAAAAATCCCGGGAAATTTATTAGAAAAAAGCTGCAAAATTCTTGAAAATGATATTTTTGAAATCCATCTTTTCGTAAATACTTAAGTCTCTCCTGCCATATAGTTTGTAATCTACTTATTCAACAATATCACACTCTTAGTTGACTTAATTAGTAATCAATACACTTCACGAAAGTATCTTGCAAAAAGGCGCTCAAAGTATTAAGAATAGCTAATCGAGAAATTTCATTATTCACATACAATCACAATTCATCAACAGTTTTCCATTCAATTCCTCTTAATTGTGATTTCATGGAGACAAGTCATCCCCTATTGATGAATTCCCATGCTGGATATAATGGTTTTTTATCTTGAGAGATATAAAAGCAAGTAAAAGTGACAAGAAATAAGAAGTTGCTCACATGGAAGTGACATGACAAGCATTGGTTGTGGTGTTGCACATGCCGCAAGTGACATTGTTGGCGTACTCCGTCGTCTTGTTCTCTGGGTCTACCCAACCTGGAGTTGCACTGCAAGGGTCTATATTGAAGTTCCAGTTCTTGTTCAACTTGGAGCCAATCGTTTGTAGAACTTCAACTGTAAATTAAATGATTCACAATTGTTCTCAGCATACACATTATATATAGCATTTCACACTTGAGGTGGCAAAAGGCGATTCGCTCACCCCCAGCACCCCCGCCAACCCGTCCCAGGGCCAACACGGAGGAGGTAAATCACAAGAGAGCTACTAGCCCAGATGTTGTGGCTAGCGCTTGGGAAGGGCAAGCACACTGACTTTGCCAGGTTTTGACCCCCATACCCCAAGGTGGCAACACCCACACCCTAACCATCAATCCATCCCGTGGGGACAAGCATTTCACACTTGAGAACCATGCTTTGCTAATTTAAATCAGATAAAATTGGTAAATAATTAAATGAGTTTGGGATAGAATTTAAATTTAAAATTACAAGAGAGATTCGCATTACAAACCACTCCACCATTAGGTCATAGTGGAATGTATATTAATATAAGTGTAAAATAGACAAAAATCTCCATTGGAAACTTCTCCTTAAGGTTTTATTTTTTTAGGCTCCCTACTCCCTCCTCCCCCCCCCCCCCCCCCCCCAGTAGTAGGGAGTGGAAAACAATAAAACCCCATGTGGGAGTGAACCCAAAAGGAAGTTTCCCTTTGGGGAATTTTTAAAAAATTTCCCTTAATATAAGCCAATTTGACAAGCCTACATAACTAATAGTGAGGCTATTAATTTCTTGGCACCATCCCTGGTGAAATTCCAACGGCCAAAGAGACATAAAGCTAAGTATTCTGATGGGGCTGCATTTAACCTTGGGCAATTTATAAAAAGAGCCATTTAAAACAATAGAAGATGCAGTAGCCTTTCGTGTCCTATAAAATCTTAGGGATCTATCTTATTATTTTTAAGCAGTGCATAACTTGAAATCTTGGTGTTTAGGAAGACCATTAATTATAAGATGCATGACAAAGAAATTTTTTTGTCTCGTGAATCTAGGAACCCATGGAACCCATGAGATGTTTTTCAAATAGAACTTTACTTTTAAAATTAGCAACTAACGCACTTTTTTGTCTCCTTTTTTTTTTTTTTGCCTTCCTCCGTACTCAGCTTGGTCAATAGCTGCTCGAACAAACCAACCACGATATATCCAAGTTATAAATTTGCAGTTATGCCAGACCTTGATTTTGCAGCCAGAGCAAAATCACAGTCAGGGAAAAATTGCGGCAAGTAGCCGTTCAACCATTTCAGCCATGATTCCGTGACCACCTTCATCACGTGTTCGAGCGGCCGGGAGCACAAATTAAATAAATAAATTAGACAAGTTGATTCAATAAGTTGAAATTGCTTGTGGACTATGACACAAGACTAGTATGAAAAGATAAGGACAGCAATAGCACTTGCGCAGTGGAGTCAAAATTTTCAGAGGGTCAGAGGGTGGGCTCAACTAGATTTGAGATCATGATGGCTTCAGATTTTGAAGCTGACCAACTTTTAATTCATCCAACATTTGATATATGACCAAGTCAACTATTTAATTGAAAAAGATGGACAACCACTAAATCAAATAATGGATTTGTTCTTATCTAATCATCTGAAGAAGTTTGGGATAGAGCTGACAATATTAAACACTACCTCATAAAACAAATCTCAAAAATCATTTATAAAGATAAAGTCTTAGCAGTGACACAATATAAGTCGAAAGAGTTTAAATTGATCTTACACTCTATAAAAAATTTCTATAAATATATGTATTTTTATACTATTTTATATAATTTTTTTATTAAGTCAAATGATGATAAGATATTTATTACACGATTAACAGTGACTTAAATCATCACCCCTAATTTCGAACATTCAAAAATTTGTGTGATTTATGGCGTCCTTAATTTTTAATTTGAGAGCCGCCAGATGTTGATTCCTGTCATTATTACTCTAGCAGGCCAAGTGATCCTTTTATTTCAAGCAAAAGTCCAAGTGATCTTTTTATATTAAACAGTCTTAAAAACCATAGTGTAATCGAGGAAACTTTTTCCAAAGAATCCATCTTTTTTTTCAATTTACGGCTTACAGAGAATGCCGGGTCAAAAAATTAGGGAAAGCATTAGATTCCCAAAAAGAAGAGAAATATGCAATAGAAGAGGAGTCGTCTTTATCTTTAAGAACCCATAGCATTCATCAAAACCATTCTAATCAATCCGAAGGAGACGAACAAAACTAAGATCTGAAAAAACCTCAACTGAATCCTTGAACGAGAAATGGTGAATTACCTTCAGACTCGACCAGTCTCTGTGTCTGCGCTCTGCATCTCAGGTCCGAAAAGGAACTCAAAGCCAGGAGCAAAGAGGAGAGGACGAGGAGATGATGAGGGCTAAGTTTAAACAGAGTGGCCGCTGTGATGTCTCTCATATTCTCAACAATTCCTCGACGAGAAGGGAGGAACAGAAAGGACAGATGGAAGATTTTTATAGGGAGATTGTTGGAACTGAACTGACTTCACAGTTCACTGGGTTTATATAGATCGAACTTCGAAGCAAATACAATCACAAAATCTTCAATAATAATAATAATAATAATTACTATTATTATTATTATTATTATTAAATTTTGCTCCACCTACCAACAAAATGGCCCACGCAGGGTAGTTCAGTCAAAGTTCATTTTGTCTTTTTTTAAAAAAAAAATTAAAGAAACGATTAATTGGAGAAAACTCCCTAATTCCAAAGTGGTCTTTGCATACACTCTCCGCTTGATAAATTTTTTACATTCACTTCCTGATGGATTGAGTATAAAAAAGTGAAAACTTAATATACATTGTAAAGATTTAGTATAAATTGTTTGAGATTGAGTACTAATTTAAGAAATTTGAATACAAAGTTTCGGTGACCCCTCATGTAAAAATCTTGATGTGGTGAGTATAAAAGAGTGAAAACTCAGTATACATTATAAAGATTTCAGTATAAATTATTTGAGATTGAGTACTAATTTAAGAAATTTGAGTATAAAATTTCGGTGATCTCTCATCTGAAAATCTTGATGTGGTGGATATAACCACACATACTCAAATTTCTAAATTTTATACTCAAATTTTTTCAAAATCTAAATCAATTTATACTTAAATTTTGATAATGCATACTGAAATTTTTACTATATATTAAAATAATATATACTCAAATTTTTTTCAAATAATACTCAAATTTCTTAAATTAGTATTCAATCTCAAATAATTTATACCCAAATCTTTACGATTTATACTGAATTTTTACTTTTTTATAATGATAAAAAAATAACATACAAAATTATCTTGTCAATCCTATCAGGGAGTGCATACAAAGGAATTTTCAATTGGGGAGTGAATGCAAAACTCAATTTGATGTTGGAGAGTTTTCTCAAATTTTACCTTAAAGAAAACTATGGAATTTAAGACTTAAATACACGGTCGGCGTGAATTTGATATAGTCACAATTTTTTAATTAAAATTAAATTAGAAATTAAGAATTTGATTTTATTTAATTGCGAAATCTTTTCTTAGAAAAAAAATAATGATATATAGGGATTGTAATTACTATCTATTTAGTTATTTTCAGAAAATCGAAATTAGTTAATCAATTTTGTAAATTTGTAACTAACTCGACTTTGCCAAAGATATTTTTATAATGTCAGTTGGAGAAAGAGTGATCTATTTATTGAGTAACTTGTTTATTTTAGGTAAAAGAGCAATTAAGGTAATTCAATTTTTTAAGCTGCTTGTTAAAAATACGGTTTAAAAATTTATTAATTTTAAAGTGAGGTTTAGGATTTCTGTTTTTGTTAGTAAAATGCTCTTGAGATAAAACATATATGTTGCCTTTTAAGTTACTAATTAAATGATTCACTAATGTTAAAATAATATTTCATAGTATTTTAATATTAATAAAATAAAATATATATATCAATTTTTATTTTAAAATTTTAAAATAGCTTCCTAACTTTTTTAATATATATGGTCCTACTTGACTGATGAAAACAAAAGATCAAAACATCCTACTCATGTTCTTTTGAGAGTGAAAATACTTTTGTTCATTTAGTGATGGACCTTGAAAATATCAGTGTAATTGGTATGGTTGTAATGATTTGTGATCTTAGCGAACATTGAATTTGGCACTCTCTCGTACAATGCCCAAGAAGAAAAAAAAATAGTTTCCATATTGTTCTAGAAAGAGTCGAAGACGATGGTTAAGCATCGGAGTTCTACCCACGTGGAGGATGGCCGAAGGGAAAGAACTCTGCGCCTTTGCGAGATCAACACGAGCGTTAGGAGAACATGCAGGAGGTTGTCCGGCGGAGCCCACTCCGACGCTCAAGTCAGTACCTCGATAGAGAAAGATGTAAGGCAAGAAAGAAAGTATGAGTCGTAGAGAATATTTAACCTCTTTTACCGGAGGAGTTAGGGTACCTTTTATACTGGCATCCGCTGTCTTGCCACGTCCCCCTCCTCTTTCGGCGGTTACTGGATTGCCTTTGAAACGATCTAAGCCGTCATTTACATTTCGACCCGTGGCGACATTTAAGGGTTGTGGTGATTCTGTGTCAGCAAGGACCATAGATCCGCGAAGGAGGGAAAGAGTCGTTATTTGCTGTCAAAGGTAGCTAGGGCTCCGCTTCCTCGAGGTGGTCTCGAAGTCTTCTGGCTCGGGGTGATCGCGGGCGTTATAGCTCCCGAGGTGGTCTCGAGACCCCGCCTCCCCGGGTGATCCCGGGAGGGATCTTTTAGTTGACTTCCCATAACTGCCTCCCGAGGGGGGCCCTAGAGGCTCCCCCTCCCGAGAATGTCTTGAGGGCTCTGAAAAAAGAGTCGCTAAGACTCATTACATTCTGCCATAAAGCTTCTTCATCCCACGTGTCTGCTACGGGCTATTCAACCCTATCACATATGATGGATTATTGATGGCTAATCAAGCAGTATTATGATCTTAAAATCTAAAGGTCAAAACTCAACCAAATTCGTGCCCGTTCTCCTCATTTGCTAGACACAATATCTGAGTTAGTAACCCCATAATTTATCTCCTCCATATTAATCATGGGATATATTGACGGGAGGGCTAGGCGCACGAAACACCTTATACCACCTAGAAGAAAAATAAATAAAATCACCCGTAATATCTCGAAGCATTAATTATTTTTTACCAAAATAATATTTTTGAATGTATCTTTGTGACTAAACGGAAAATAATCTTTTTGCTAAAATCATAAGTTATCCAATACCATTATTAAATTATTGTTTGTAAAACAGACTTACAATAAGTCTTGTGGATTTGTTCCAATTCTTCAATCAACCCACATGCTTAATTAATTGGCCACTCTAAACATCTTCTTAATTAATTAAGGCAGCCAACATACTTGCCTTTACTTTTTCACTCTGACTTATACAGTTCCATGTTTACCAACTAATTATGTCAATGATTAGTCTAAATGATAATTATTCAAACAATTATATTCAAGATAAGAATGGGAAAACTTTGAGTTTTCTGAATATTAATTACAATAGCAAATAGCAACTTGAAAATCTGTAAAAAATTTAGTAGGAGATATCAAGTAAGACAAAGGCTGAGGTGGAATGGACGACGATAAATTAATTGTCAAGAGGCAAATTAATGCACCGGAGCCGCATTTGGAGAAAAAAGAGAAAGCCAAACATTCAACGGAATAAATGTCGATTCATGGAGTCAAAATAATATTATTTAAAATTTTAGTCAGATGAGTCTGTTTGACTAAGTAAGTAACAAATTGAAGATCAAATCTGTCCAAAATATATATAAAAAAATCCAACAAAACATGACATCAATTCTATCCATTTAAAGAATTTAAACATGGCTAGATCTTCATTATATATCGGATTTAATAATTAGAGTTGAGTTGTACGAAGAGAGAAATAGAGGTACAGATGCTTTGCCACTTGTTAGTTTGATTTGACTGAACTCAGGCTGACTTTCAATTGCAAGACTTAAAGTATTTTTCAATCTATTAAAAATAAATAAATTACTCAACAAAAATTAGAAATAAATAAATAAATAAACTATTAAAGTATTTTCCAATCTATTAACCACTGTATCAGGCATGTAGCTTAATCAACAAAAATTAGAACAAGGAGGCAATAAGCTAATGAAACTTTGCAATTGCTTGATAGTGTACTTGGCTGAGAAATGGAATTTAGGAAGCAAGAAGATAACAGTCAGTTATCCAAGCAAAGCTCCAAAAATAAAAATGATAGATAACGTAAATTTTTAATATGAAATTCAACGTGAATGACATGACACTTCAATTATAGCGATCCTCGACGGGTTCATCATACCCCCAGGTTATAATTTTGTTCGGGGCGACGGTCGGAGGCCACCATCGATGTTCAAGAAACGACAATCAAATATGTACATAAAAAATACTACGTCATTCACATTATAATTTCATGCACTAGATCATAGCTCCTCCAAAAATATCTACTTGTTTATTTGTATTCTATTGTCCCTTATAAGAAGAGGAATAGACAGTTGACACTCGTTAAACTTAAGTATATATCGAAAATATCAAATAATATTAAATTTCTATTAATATCGATCGAAAAGTTCGATATTGTTCTAAATTTTTGATATATTATTAAAATTGGTAGATATATATCGGTATGATATGTTTCTATACTAAAATTTTTAATAATTTTTCAGGTGTTTTGAATAAAATATCTATAATTCAAAAATTATAAAACAATGATATTTTAAGGTACTTTTCGGGCACATATTTTTTTCCTTGGCGCCAAAGTTGAATTTCCAATAGACTTAGGTTCTCAAAGTCACCAATTAAAGTTAATTAAAATCAGATAGAAATATTTTATGATTAAAAATTCAATTAATTCGATTGAAAATGTAATTAACCAATATTGTCCGATTTCTTGTTTTATTCTGTTGAACATTTTGATATATAGTTCAATTAATTTGGAAAAAAAAATAATTTATTCCATTTCAATTACATCAATTAAATTTTGAATCAATTACTCAGCTCTTATCTACACCTGCCCACGGGCAAGGTCCAGCCCGGCCCTAGCCCGGGTCAACGGGCTGAATCGGAATCGGCCCGGCATCCTGCCGGGCCGGTTCCGGTTCTAGGGGGAGGAAAACCGCTGAACCGGCAGTTCAGAGCTGTTGGGGGTATTTTTTTTAATTTTTTGATTTTTTTTTTCAACAGTTGAGATCATTTGACCGTTTTTATCAATGACTATGATTTAGTGATCGTTATGATCCAAACTCTATAAATAGGGAGTTCATTTCATCATTTTCACACGTATCTTCTCTTCTCTCAATCTCATATCTAACTTCATATTCTCTACGCGTTCTTCATCTTTCGATGATAATGAAAGGTGATCACGGAGCTTCATCATCTCGATCTCGGAGGGGAAAAGAAATAGTGTACGAGGATCCCAGCATTCAAATTCAATCCACCGATGATGAGACCGAGGCTCATCCCCAATACCTTTCGATGCCCGAAACGCAAGGAAGTACTGATGCAATTACTTCTAAAGTTCGGAAAAATCCTCCTTTAAAACCTTTTATTTTCACTAAACATTTTGAGAAGGTCACACTTCCGTCGGGATAACTGCATGTAAAATGTAAATTAAACATTGCAATGCTTCCTACAAATTCCAAGTCAGTGGCGGCTATGGGTCGTTAAAACGACATGTAGAAACTAAGCACCCGACGGAATATGGACTTGACTGCTCTCAAACATAATTATCTAAATTTTCTAGTGGTAGTAGTACTGATTCCGGTTTATTTTTATATTCGGGTAATAAATGAAGAGAATCATTAGCTAAATTTGTTTCCGTAGAACATCTTTCTTTTAGTTTTGGATCTAAATACATATTTGAAGATTTTTGTAAAGAATCTCTTAATCCAGCTGCTGAACGTGTTCCTATGACTACACTTACTCGTACAATTAAAAGATTAGTAAAACAAGAGAAAAAATTTAATTGATGAATTTAGTAAATTAAATAATAAAGTTTCTTTATGTTCCGATATTTAGAGTGATCATTGACAAACTCATTCTTATATGGGTCTGACTTGTCATTGGATTGATAACTCTCGGATCCTCCAAAAAAAGATTGTTAGCTTATAGAGTTTTTGATGAATCACATACTGTCCATAACATTGCACAATTATTATGTTTAATTTTAGAAGAATATGGATTGACTCATAAAATATTTTCAATATTATTAGATAATGATAGTTCTAATATCGCTTCTATAGATGAACTAAAATTTGTTTGTCAACCTGTTATTGGTGGTTTATTTTTTCATATTCACTGTATATGTCATGTTGTAAATTTATGAGTTCAAGATGAATTAAAACTTTTAGAAAATTATATTTAACCAATTAGAATCGCAATTTCATATTTATGGTTGCATCCATCTATGATGAAACAATGGGGTAGATTTTGTAAAGCTAATGGAATGAGACCTAAACATTTCCACGTGATGTTCCAACACGTTGGAATTCAACATATTAATTATTACAAGATTCATTTCAATATAAAGATTTATTATGTTTATTTTTTGCACAAAATAGTAATACTAATATATATTTATTTTCACAATAATAGAATATTTGTAATAATATTTGTGAATTTTTAAAAGTATTTAACGATGCAACTGAATAACTTTCCGGTGTTTATTATTCCACTGCTCATCTAGTTTTAGTGATTTTTTCTAGTATAGTATTAATATTAAATGAACATATCAATAATGAAGTTTTAACTTCTTGCATATTAGCTATGAAAACTAAAATCGGAAAAATATTTTTATTTTATTCCTGAAATTTATTTAATTACATTTGTTTTAGATCCTAGATTTAAATTAGAAGTTTTACAAGAAATGTTAACTTTATATTACGACACTTTAATTCCTATTAAAGATTCTTCTTCTCCTGATCTAGTTAATATTATATATAATATTAGAAATTATTTATATGATCTTTATAATCAATATTATATTAAATATGGAATACAAATTAATATATTTCTGAAATACAACAACCTACTACTACTAATTTAAAACTTACAGAAGCACAACTTTTATTAAAAGAACGGACGAAACATCCACGATGATCCTCAAGTTCCACACAGAAACTTGAAAATTATTTTACGACTTCTTTTGATTTTAATGAAGCAGATAGCGAAGATTTCGATATTTTGAAGTGGCGGTCACAAAAGGCTAAAAGCTTTCCTGTTTTGTCCGTGATCGCAAAAGAAATTTTAGTTTGTCCAGTGTCAACTATTGCTGTGGAGCAGACGTTCAGTGTCGGCGGCAACATATTAGATGAATGGCGATCAACTATATCTCTCGACTGATTGGAAGCTCAAGTATTACTAAACGATTGGACCAGAGCCGAGAAAAGAATCCAAGGAATATAACTTTCAGAAGACGAAGTCGAAGAATTTGATACCGAAGGAACGAATACAACGGAAACAGGAGGAAATGGATGTGAGTGATAAAAACTGTAAAAGGGTAAAAATGTAAAAGAACTACGTGGACTTTGATTCTCCTACACCCTAAGGGGATACGTAGGCAACTTATATAAGTGTAAGATCTTTTTTTAAATAAATTTTATATTTGAAATTTATTTTTTAAATTTTAATTTTTGTAATATAATAATCTCGAACCGTGGCGAACCGTGAATCAAACCATGAACCGGTGGCTCCGAACCGTGAACCGTAACCGGC
This sequence comes from Boesenbergia rotunda, assembly GCA_024364735.1. Classification (NCBI taxonomy): domain Eukaryota; kingdom Viridiplantae; phylum Streptophyta; class Magnoliopsida; order Zingiberales; family Zingiberaceae; genus Boesenbergia; species Boesenbergia rotunda. Next base: position 631,721 of record JAGFNQ010004611.1, read on the forward strand.
TTGGGCGGTTAAGGTTAAAGGTCGACCTCCCACGAACCGTCGAATTGTCAGTTCCGAATCGTGGTCGGGTCTACTCTTATCGTTCTCAGAGTTATGTTGTAGCGAAAGAATGACTAATCGTTATTTCGACATCCATAGTTCGAGCCTAGCTATAACGTATTTTACAAGAATTTTTCTCCAAATGGGTCACGAACTTTGAGACGTTGGGCTTCTGGACCGCCTGCCACGATCGCTTCCTAATTTACCTTGGCAACCGATGAAAAATTTCTATAGGACGGGGGCAGACCGATCACCTAAAATTTAACGTTATCCAACCACATTAACCTAATTACTCAGCTCTTATCAGTTGGATCGCCCTCTACGTTTTTTCTCAACTTATCACCGTGTCAATGTTTTTTTTTCAAGGAAATCATCCAATTTGACATGTGCAATGTTACACCTTCTGACTAGACCCAACCCCGGGTCGGGTCCAGCCCGGAACTGGCCCGAGTCAACGGGTCGCGTGGCCCGTTGACCCGATTCGCCGGGCCGAACCGGCCCAGTAGGATACCGGGTCGGTTCCGATTCCAGCCCCCAGAACCCGCGAACCGACAGTTAACCGTCGGGTCCAACGGCATCGAACCGTCGGTTCAGTGCTGTTGGAGGCTTTTTTGATTTTTTTTCCCTTTTTCGACGGATGAGATCATTTGACCGTTTTTTGATCAATGACTATGATTTAGTGACCGTTATGATCCGAACTCTATAAATAGGGAGCTCATTTCATCATTTTCACACACAATACAACTTCTCTTCTCTCAATCTCTCATTCTCAACTCGCTAACTCTCAACTTCTCTCCGCGTTCTTCATTTTTCGACGATAATGGAAGGAGGTCACGGAGCTTCATCATCTCGATCTCGGAGGGGAAAAGAAATTGCATACGAGGATCCCAACCTTCAAATTCAATCCACCGATGATGAGACCGAGGCTCAGCCCCAACGCCCTCCGATCCCTGAAACGCAAGGAAGTACCGATGCGATTACTTCTAAGGTTAGGGAAAATCTTCCTTTAAAATCGTCTATTTTCACTAAACATTTTGAGAAGGGCACACTTCCGTCGGGAGAAATGCGTGCAAAATGCAAGCATTGCAATGCTTCCTACAAATTCCAAGTCGGCGGCTGCTATAGGTCGTTGAAACGACATGTAGAAACGAAGCACCCGATGAAATATGGGCTTGACCGCTCTCAAACACAATTATCTAAATTTTCTAGCGGAAGTAGTACTGATTCTGGTTTATTTTTATATTCAGATAATAAATTAAGAGAATTATTAGCTAAATTTGTTTCCGTAGAATATCTTTCTTTTAGTTTTGAATCTAAATCCACATTTGAAGATTTTTGTAAAGAATTATTTCTTAATCCTGCCGCTAAATGTGTACCTAGGACTACACTTACTCGTACAATTAAAAGATTAGTAAAACAAGGAAAAAAGAATTTAATTGAAGAATTTAGTAAATTAAATAATAAAGTTTCTTTATGTTCCGATATTTGAAGTGATCATTGGCAAACTCATTCTTATATGGGTATAACATATCATTGGATTGATAACTCTTGGACCCTTCAAAAAAGATTATTAGCTTATAGAGTTTTTGATGAATCACATACTGCTCATAACATTGCACAATTATTACACATAGTTTTAAAAGAATATGGATTGACTCATCAAATATTTTCAATATGATTAGTTAATGCTAGTTCTAATACCGCTTCAATAGATGAACTAAAATTTATTTATCAACCTGTCATTAATGGTTTATTTTTTCATATTCGTTGTGTATGTCATATTTTAAATTTATGTGTTCAAAATGGATTAAAACTTTTACAAAATTATATTCAACCAATTAGAACCGTAAATTCATACTTATGGTCCCATCCATCTATGATGAAACAATGGGGTAGATTTTGTAAAGCTAATGGAATGCGACCAAAAAAATTTTCACGTGATGTTCCAACAAGTTGGAATTCAACATATCAATTATTACAAGATTCTTTTCAATATAAAGATTTATTATGTTTATTTTTTGCACAAAATAGTAATACTAATATATATTTATTTTCACAACAATGGAATATTTGTAGTAGTATTTGTGAAATTTTAAAAGTTTTTAACGATGCAACTGAACAACTTTTTGATGTTTATTATCCTACTGCTCCTTTAATTTTAGTAAATTTTTGTAGTATGATATTAATATTAAATGAACATGTAAATGATGAAGCTTTAACTTTATGTATAATAGCTATGAAAACTAAATGAGAAAAATATTTTTATTTAATTCCTGAAATTTAATTAATTGCATTTGGTTTAGATCCTAGATTTAAATTAGAAGTTTTACAAGAAATATTAACTTTATATTATGACGCATTAATTCCTATTAAAGATTCTTCCTCTCCGGATCCAGCTAATATTGTATATAATATTAAAAATTATTTATATGATCTTCATAATGAATATTATGTTAAATATGAAACACAAACTAATATTTCTGAAACACAACAACTTACTACTACTAATTTAAAACTTACAAAAGCACTACTTTTATTAAAAGAACGGACAAAACGTCCACGAGGATTCTCAAGTTCCACACAGGAACTTGAGAATTATTTTACGACTTCTTTTGATTTTAATGAAGCAAATAGCGTAGACTTCGACATCTTGAAGTGGTGGTCACAGAAGGCTCAAAGCATTCCCGTTCTCTCCATGATCGCAAAAGAAATTTTAGCTTCTCTAGTGTCAACTGTTGCTGTGGAGCAAACGTTCAGTGCCGACGGCAACATATTAGATGAACGACGATCAACTATGTCTCCCGACTCATTGGAAGCTCAAGCATTACTTGATAATTGGACCAGAGCCGAGAAGCAAATCCAAGGAATGCAAATTTGAGAAGACGAAGTCGAAGAATTTGATACCGAAAGAACAAATACAACGGGAACGGGAGGAAATAGAAGTGAATGAGAAAGGGTAAAAATGTAAAAGAACTACGTGAGCTTTGATTCCCCTACACCCTAAGGGGATACGTAGGCAACTTATATAAGTGTAAGCCCTTTTTTAATAAAATTTATTTTTCTTATTTAATTTTTAATTTTTAATTTTTTAAATATAATAATCTTGAACCGTGGCGATCCGTGAACCGGATTGTGAACCGGCGGTTCCGAACCGTGAGCCGTAATCGTCTTGGACGGTTAAGGTTAAGGGTCGACCTCTCACGAACCGTCGAATCGTCGATTCCGTACCATAGTCGGGTCTATTTCTGACCGATAGAACTAGTCTAAACTACGCGAGAGGATAGCTAAATAAGGTTTCAGGAACTCATTCTTTATTGCTCTTATGCTTATTCCATCAACTAGTCATATTCTTGGAAACAATGAGTGTTTTAAGCTATATACATTCAACATTTATGCTTGTGAAGTTCAAAGTTATGTCTTTTAATCTCATTCTTCATAAGCATTGTTCAACCGTCTACAAGAGTTAAAAAATATTTAAAAGATTAAAAATTTTGATATGATATTATAATGAACCGAATTGTTTAATATCAATATCGGTATGAGATTTAATATTTTTGATATTCCAGTATATACCGATATTAAAATAACAAATAAATTTTTTATATAATTATCGATTTTCTAATCAGGATATTGGTCAAAACTAACACCGCATGGTGGTATTGGATCTTGGTGGTGGATTTGAAAACTCCAACACCATAGTGATGCAATTTCCATTCGGTCCGATTGATAATAATAATTTATTAGATTTAACTGAATTATAAATTTTAAAATCGAACCAAATTACCTGACATAACAAATATTAAAAAAATGACATTTCAAAATAATAAAGCAAATTTATAAATTCAATAGATTCGATCGACGATTTAATCGAATTTTTGCTCACCCCAATTAATTATTGAGTAATTGGGCAAATATAATTTTTTTTTAAAATTTATAATTTCGATATAGACGTATTATATCAATATCATATCAAAATTTTTAATATTCGCGATATAAAATTTATACCATATCGAACAATTTTTATACTCGATATGATTTCATATGAAAATCTGATATATTGTACTAAACGAGCCCTAATTTTCCATGACAAATTTACATATTATCTAGATTGATTTTTGAGAAATTGATGGTATTAGTAATTTTTTCCCCTCGCGCGTATTCTATCTATATATCTGATTTTTTAAAATAAATTATGTAATCATAAGATTTGAACTTTTAACCATTTATTATGAAATTTTTTTTATTAATAATAATAATAATTATTATTATTATTATAATTATAATTGAATTTTGCTACACCTACCAACTAAATTGTTACACAGTGCTCGAAGTTAAAGTCAAAGTCAAAGGAAAGTAGAGCATTAAAAGTTTATTTTATCTTCTTTTTAATAAAAATTAAAGCAACTATGGAATGAGTCTCTAAATTTGAATGAATATACTTGATAATTGAAACATATGGTTGGCGAGAATTTATAGTCACAATTTTTTAATTAAAATCATATTAAAAATTGTGAAATCTTTTCTTTGAAAATAATAATTATTATATTAGAGATTGTAATTCTTATCTATTTAATTATTTTAGGTTTTTTTTTCATAAAATTAAGAAATAATGAACTGTTTATTGATTATCTCATTTACTTTAGGTAAAAGAGAGTAATACAATTCTTTTAGCCGTTTTTTAAAAATATCGTTTAAAATTTTATTAATTTTAAGATAAAGTGTATGATTTCTATTTTTGTTAATAAGATGCTCTTAAGATAAAATATATATGTTACTTTTTAAAGTTACTATCTAAATCATTCACTAATCCGAAAATAATATTTTATAGTATTTTAATATTAATAAAATAAAATAAAAATATATTGATAGGGTAGGTGTTGGCCCCTGGCCGCTTAAGTACACGTAAGTAAAGCCCGCACCCGGGGCCAAGCGCCCTCAAAATAGCCGCTCGATTAAAAACGACCGAGCAGCAAGCGTAGACTTCTAAGCCGGCCCAGCAGCCAACTTAACATACCGAGCCCAATTAGACCTATGGGCCGGGCCCCGCCAGTTTACCCGCACATCTGGGTCTCTAATCTAAGCCTTCTCCCTTTAGGATTCTGAGGCACAGTTTGAACCTACAATTCTACAAAGGCAGCTACGTCTTCCTCCGCCGAGTGGCGGGGTGGACCCTTCACTGAACGGCAGGATTACCTGCTCTACTAGGGCCTTCAGGTTCTTTAATCCACCGTGTACCTCCCGTTCAAAATAGTGAAGTATTGAGACCATTTGATGAAGGAGTATCCGGAAATACTTCAATACCTCAAGAAAGGAGGTACGCACTATTTGTCCTAAGGAGCCAACGAAGGTGGCGTGTAAATCGAGTCTTCCAAATCATTTTGACTCGCCGCACAAATCACTCACCATCCCTTGGAAGCCAACTAAGGCGCAGGCACATGCCTCGGAGAAGGAGAGAGAGCCACGTGGCTGCACAAGAGTGGACTACCGATCGCTGGTTTGATCGCGAGCAATCTCTCTCTCTCGCCTCGTTCATGCACACTGTGCCACATTAATAAGCGGCGTGTCTCGATTAACACAATGCACGATTCATTAAAACGGAATGATAGCCAAATCTTGAAGCAATCGTCATTACGACTCAGCATTTAATGTCCGGTTGCAATCTCTCTTTCTGACGTGGCAACTACCATTCCTCAATCCAACAATTCAATCAGGTAGCTTTTCATTTTTTTCGATTGGATTTTAAAGCAGATCGGATCCTCTGTACCGGAATCTATTCTGTATCGAAAGATTATCACGAGTTGACTCTAGGTGTATCGAGAGGTTGCCATGTGGTGACAGAGTGGCCGCGTGTCAAAGATGCCCCGTATCAACGGAGTAACCTGGGTCGTGGGAATATTGAGGATCCTAATATGAGGCTAGGTGGGCCCGAAAGGATCCCGATCAGGCAATTCTCGATGTTAGGTCATAATTAAGTCGATCAGGCAGGCCTTAATGTTAGGTCGTAATTAGCTAGAGAGACCGGAAGAACCTACCTAACCCAGCTCGAGTGGGTCATTGCTGTTAGTGCCCGAGCGAGATCTTGCCACCATTCCCCAAGGAGAAATACTTAGCCGCGCTCTTCCACAAATAATACCAAAGGGATGCTAAATATTGGCCGTTAATAAAAGACTTAGGCCTTCTAAACATTAAATATCATTGATACCAAAAAGAGATGAATGATTGTGAAGCACAACATAAAAGATAATCAAGTGTACCTGAAAAAAAATCTAACATCTTCCATACTTTACTTTTAGCCTAATTCCTATTTTTCTTTTATCCTTAACTTGAGCGTCGAAATAGTATTTGCCATAACCTCTTCCGACGCTATTCTAACGTTCTCTCTTTTGAGAGTTCTCTTCTCAGATCGCAGTCCTCACTAAGACGCAAGTTTGCATCATCAGAATTCATCATTCAATCTGTCAACTTCCGAAACAATAATCTCATAATTATGATGAACCAGACAGAAGACAAATTAAACCTGAAATGACCGGCTCGGTCCCACAAAAATTTTCCACCGATCACCAGAATAAATCAGGAAGTGCTCGTGATGAGCAGTCTAGAAGCCCAACGTCCCAGAATTCGTCCCCCCATTTGGAGAAAAATTTTTTATAAAATATACCGTAGCTAGGAATCGAACCGCGGATACCTAGATTAACTACTAACGACCCTACCATTGCACCATAGCCCCGAAGACCAATAATCTCATAATTAAACTACAAATGGGAGAATTTCATTCCAGTTATTGGAAGTTAGATGATTACCACTAGGAGCATAACCACTGTATGCATGCAAGCAATCAACAAAAATCGGAACACCGAGCCAATAAACTAATGAAACTTTGCAATTGCTTGATAGTGTACTCCGTTGAGAAATGGAATTTAAGAAGCAAGAAGAGGACAACCAGTTATCCAAGCAAAGCTCCAAAAGTATCTACTTGTCTATTTGTATTCTCTTGTCTCTTATAGGAAGAGGAATAGGCAGCTGAGCTTCATGTGGATGATCTGGCCCTTTGTACACTTTCAGGTGAGTAAAAAGTCTTCTTCCAAGCTGCAATAGGCAAATAATCCAGTGATTAAATCATAATAAGAAATTGTCCCTACAATTTTGGAAAAGGAACGCCATAAGTTACACAAAACAAACAAAATTCAGTAGATTTGTCGACAAATTCTAATCGCAAAGCAGTTAATAGTGAACAAACAAACGCTTAATTCAGAAGGATGATAAGCAGATCAAACAGTAGCAGATCAAAGCCAAATAAAAAGAACAAATTTTGTGATCAATATTGCTTGTGATTGAGAATGTGTAATAGTGGATATGTAACTTGCTAGGGAAAGCATTTACTTACTGGCCTAAACATTCAAAGAAAAATAATTAAGATGCTAACCATAATATATATTCTGTTTTTTTTAAAAAAAACTCTTCTATCTACAAATTTTCTTTAGAACAGATGGATCTGGAATGCATTCCACATGTTTCTTTAACAAAATAAGTATGTCCATAGGTTAGCTTCCTCATATGTGTTCACATCTTGAATATCTTAGCATTCTATAATGTGATATTGTGATTGTCAAAAATGGAGATACTGACTCACCCTCCCTTTAGGAAGCATGCCCCGAACAGCATGCTCAATAATTCTTTCTGGAATTCTCTCCTGAAGCTGAGCAAAAGTTTCCACCTTCATACCGCCTGGCCTCCCTGAATGTCTCCTGTAGAGCTTTTGGCTTCGCTTTTTACCAGAAACTGCAACCTTTTCAGCATTCACCTATTTTGAGGTATCATGCAAACAATTGAGGATTGGGAAAAAGCAAACGAACCAAGGTAACCAAATGGGAAATATTATCTGATAACACCATCTATTCACCAATGTCCCAAACATATGAGATTAAGTGATTCTCAGACACTTGTCAAACATTTAAATGTGCAAAAGGTTAGACCACCATTAGATATATAAATAAATCAGAAGTTCTCAATATAACAAACATATAAGATTAAGTGATCATCAGACACTTATCCAGCATTTAATGTGCAAAAGGTTAGACACCATTAGATATATAGATCAAAAGTATCCAATATATCGAACCAAGAACTCAACAACTTATTAAAAATTGTACAAAACTATCCTCATATCCATTGAAGAATCAAACGTGGCTGCAAAATCATCCTGCCAAGATTCCTTGTGGCAATTAACAATGACTGATTAAAAAAGCTAGAAGTGAGCATCTTTAACAAATTAAACAGAATAATCGGAATGTCTAGGTTACAGAGTTTTCTTCTGGATGTGCAGCCAACTGCAAAGAAAATGGTAAATTACACATCACAAGGTTTCAGCAAATTGCAGGTTCGGTCGCCAACTTGTAGTGGAAACTTATGAAATTAAACCTTGGAAAATGCTAAAAACTGAAACAGTTGCTTTCATTATACATACCACAATAACATATGCCCCCATGTCAACACTAGGAGTATAAGTTACAAGGTTCTTCCCTCTGATATGTATTGCAATGGTTGATGCTAGTCTGCCTAAGATTTTATCAGCTGCATCAACTATATACCATGTTTTTTCTGAATTAATATGGTCTGCAGCCTTTGGATACCAAGTTTTGTTCCAAATATCCTGTGAAATATAGTCAGGATCTTGAATTACATTTTTGAGAAGTAATTAAGTGACAGAATCCATAATACGAGAAAAGAAATTTAGGTGGAAATGTAATTTCGATCCACTATCAAAGCATAACTAAGAAATTGCATGACAAATGAAGCCAAAATCTGAACTCATGGAAACAATCTGAGGGTGATCCATATTTTTTTATTATAAAAAAATTAACAATTTGCCAATATGAACAACAATGTTTTACTCATTAAAGAACAAAACACACAGGTGCTCCATGTTCTCTTCATCAGTTGATAACTTCCTTATCCTACTACCATGATAAATCTATGTTCACGTATCTAGCCTTTTCTAAACTGTTCCTTTCTTCTTTCACGCACTACAATTGCCTAGAGCTACCTTAACAATTAGCACCTTCAGATAGCCAAAATGAAACTTACTCATAACCTGATCTATAACAATGTAAAATCATAAGTGCTTACATACATGTGTATCTTTACTAAGATATCCACTGATGAAATCATCCCTAAAGATATCACCTACATTAAGTCCACACGAACAGAAAAAGTGTTCCCGTAATAGATCAAAAGTTTTCCGAATCTTATGAATCTCTACCCAATAACAATCACCCAACACCTTTTAACCCACCTAATTACATTCGAATTAACTAATGAACCATCATATTTTATTGTTATACATCTCATATCTGCTGCTCAATGTTTTTGATTTACATTTTACAAACACAGTCAAAGTTTCCGCTTTGTGCAAGAGAGTGATTCACTCCCATAGAAATAAGATAGAAATTGGAGAATTAAAACCCTCAAGAAATGATTTTTTTTTTTCAACTATGGCATGCTGAAAGAACCAAGAACCAGTCGGAAACACAGTCAAGTATTAAATATTTGGTACAAGATGGGAAGTAAGAGAGAGTACAGGCCCGTTGATCTCGGACTCCTCGAACATCCACCGCTGCTCTCTCGGGATGACCACCGTATTCTGCTGCTGGCAATGTATGCGGAGGAGGCGCTTCGAAGCGACGGGGACGCCGCCGAGAGACGGCTTGGTGACTGCGCCGCCCAGGAATCGAGAGAAACCGGGGGAGGTTGTTCCGGGAACGGCAGACGCAATGGCAGCGGGTGACGAGTAGCACAGGATCGCCGTCGCCATTCCTCCAAGAAATGGGAGGTTTTCTGTTCCCAGGAGAAAGGAAAGGGGATAAGATAAGCGCGATCCTAATCGTGTCCAAATTCGTGAGCGTAAATCCAATAATTAAAAAAAATCTTCAAATTTCTTTTCCACCTTTTTTTAGGTTAATTGCTAAAAACAAAATCCAAATATTCTAAACATAATTTCTTAAAATTAGGAGAATAACTAAAATTCTTATGGTTTATCTAGTGTTATAGAATCATTAACACATTTAACCTTCAGTTCAGATCCTCTAGTTCACATTTTTACGAACCAAAAAATATCCACTCCCAATTGCCGTTGGATTACGATCACAATCCGACCACAATTTGTGGCAATCCCTTCTAGGGTATACTGTACCTCCCAGGTTATAATTTGGGTTCATCTATATTTTCATTTTATAATCATAAACTAAAAAAAATTCTACTATATCAACACCAAATAATAAAATCGAGTGCAAATTCAATTTTCCACAAATTGATTAGTCTTTAGCTTCGGCCTTCAAGACAAAGTAATAACATGTCAAACTCAAACAAGCGCCAAAGAATCAAATTTACAAAATTATAGTTCACTCTGTGGTTGATGATATGCCACAGAACAATCCCTCGAAAATTCACGAGGCAAATAAACTTTCAAAATTGGAGCTTTTGCTGATACCTCAACTGTGTTCCCGTATCGAAGAGAACAAGTTACATGACAACCATCAACATATATAACACCTTCTTGAGTATACCAATCGATAAACATTTGTTGTTCAGGCTTCACAAATCCCTGCAACAACGGAACCTCCGCAACTCTGGGTGAGATGGGCTCTCTCACCATGTATTGAAGATCTTGGCTCAAAATCGGCATGGGAATACCTCCGGCAGAAAGGATGGCAGCTGTTGATCCTGCGGCGGTCGAGATCCTGAGGCCACTTGATCGGGAGCTAACTAAACTTGAGCTTGTCCTGTCGTCTTTAATTCTGAAGGAAAAAAATCAAATATCTTTATTTCGAAAAGACATCAAGTAAAGGCTCAGACTTCAGGGGAGATTTGTACCTGAATGAGAACCGAGATACTGTTGCTGGGCAAGGGTGCGCAACAAGAATGTCATTTAGAGCATAAGTTGGAAACAGATTTCCATTTACGTGAATGGATATTCTTGCGAGCTCTGAAGGCTGTTTGTGACCCTCAAGGACATCATCTAATACCTTCGTAAAAATAAAATAAAGGTAATGGAAATGAAGTTGAGAAACTGAAGGAACACTCAACTAAGCAATTGCTGATCATAATACTACAAATGAGAATTTGCAAATCAATAAACAAATGTCTTCTAATCTTGTATAAAAGTAGTTCTGGATGTTGCCTGCTCAAAGTTTTTTGCTGTTGCAGCACAAAGGTAGCCTGTACTTCTTGTCGCGTCAAATGCATCGCTTAACTCATTAACCTGAGAATGAAAAATAACTTTTATGACAAAGCTTTTCACATTGACAAGAATGACCAAATATGCAAATCTCAACTGCCCAAAACAATTAAAAGTAGAAGGACCAGAAACAAGTCACCTCTTCAACTTTAGTGGGGTCTGAATTGACGCCTAGTAATGGAATGGAGTCGTCCAAAAAGTGACTAGCCCGTAAAAGAGTGCCGTCTCCGCCGATTGTGATCACAAGATGTACATGTCGAATTGGATGACACAAATTATCCCGTGTGACTGGTTCCCATTCAATGTATTTGCTTTGTAGTACATCCTGACAGAATCTGATTGTATCCTTATGTACCTTACATCTGCTATTCAAATAACTTATAATCTGCAAGACATCCAAAATGAATAATGTGATAAACCGTTCAAGTATGTGCAAAACGACATTTGTAATGACATGAAATACTATTTTCACATATATACGATCCACGAGACTACAAGAGAAGGCGATGCTATCATACACTTTCATAATGACAAAAGCACATATCAAAAAGGGATTAAATCAATTTGTGCGCCAGAATTTGTAAAATAGATTGGCAAACAAAAGTCCAATATATTTTTTTTTTCAAGCTTTGATCTTTTTTGACCACCAAATAAGATTCCTAACACTGATAGCAGTCACACATGATACTTGACAGAGACAATTCACCAAAGAGGAATGAATATTTATTATTTGGAATCTCCAAGTGAGAAGGTCATTTATGTAGTTTTAGCATGCTATAGGTGCTAACAGCATTTGGACATTAGAAGACTACAAAAGTTAGAGGAAGCATATAGCAGAAATGATAATGTTAGACATGTAAGCAAAGTGCCTTGAGTGGCAACCAGATTGATGTATGCATGTTGATATTGTATGCTTATCTAACAGAGCTGATATCAATATGTTTAAACTACAGGAAACTCTTGCGATTAAATACACAGCTCCAAACAAAAATGATAAAGTATGAGATTAAAAAACAATAAAAGGTAAGATAATAGGTGGGTTATAAGTAAAATAAAACAAAACAAAAAATTTCCAATGAATTAGTGGAAGTAAATCGAATAGGCTAGCTTTGATATTTGTAAAAAGTAGGATCACAAAGTCAAATGAGGTTTCCAGATTAGCTGTTGAACTACCTACTTCATAATTTGTTGCCACAAAAGGCATCCTTGAATTCTAGCATAAAATCCTAAGAATTTTCATGTACAAATGAACCACATGGCAATGTTTAGAGAGTAATCATCTGAAGATCCTAAACATCATGTCCTTGAGTTCACTGAGGTATAACATGCACATCCCGGGCATTAAAAAATTTTCCACTATTTGATGTCATATAGCCAACCCTACCTAGTGGGATAAGGCTTGGTTGTTCTTGATGATATCTTATAGTAGTGCCCACAATAATTAATTGGTGTCATCAAAGTAAGCTTCTTAGCATCTAGCTCAATGGGATCTATCAATCATTAGATTCTACTTATGAGTTAGCACATTAGTGTAGCAATATGCAAGAGTTCTTTATATTTTCCTGCCAAGAGACAGGATGAATAAGAGAAACATAATATACAAATGACACAAATATTCTTGTGAAACTTTGAAAATGGCCCAGGATATATTTAATCCCTGACCCATGGTGTATTTAGAAGTTACAAAATTAAGGTGAAATACTAATAGTGATACAAATCTATGAAATAGAAATTTAAAGTATCTTTTAGATTTCATCCCACTAATAGTAGTCAAAATTAGGGTAAGTGTGAAAGAAAGCTTGTCTTCATCTTCAATGATAGAGGAATATGTCTCACAAAAACAGCATATCCAGGATTTGGGTGAGTTCAGTATTTCATTCCTTGTGATGAAACAAGTCACCAAGAAACAATGCCACATAGATGTACCATCTCAAATTCTACTGAAGATATAGCATAAACACCAACGCTGAGTATTAAGTATCTATGACACACTAGCTTGAGTTACCATAACAAATCATAGATTAACAGGGGAAAAAATCAACATTTGATGACTTCTTTAAGAACCTAAAATCGAATATTCTAGCATTTCTCCATGTGTCCACGAGAATTCCTTTCTAAAGACTAAAATGCTTTAACTTTGATTTTCATACAAACTTCTTTTCATCCTCAGAAACCACCAACTAACTCAAACTCCCAGCAATAGATAGAGAAAGAGAAAAAAAAAGGCAAATAACAAAAAAACATAGGAACATCAGATTATCACCATACAAGATTACACCAAGGGTTTAGCATCACACAAACTTGCGTCAAGAATACCCATATATCATTTATTTAGCATCATATAATGATCGGCCCAAATTAAGGGCAAATCTAATGTCAAACTCTCTCCATGCAGTCCGTAGCCATGTAAGGCGTCGATTTTTCATTTCCAGAGGTCATGATTCACACCACCACACTAAGCAGTCAAATAGGTTAGCAAAGAAGAGTGAGAGAAGCACCTTAGGGTTGAGGGAAGAAGGAAACGAGGAGGAGGAAGCGGAGGAGGGAAATATGTTAGGTCTTGGCGGGTAGACGTCGAGAGGCTTCAGCAGGAGAAGTACACGGCGCCTCGCCATTGTTGGGCCCGAGCGACCGACGGCGTCGAGGGAGGCGGTGAGGCACCACTGTACCAGGAAAAAGAAGGGTTCGGCTACGGTTCATGGACCCATTTCCGCAGCCGCCAGCGATCGGCTCTGAACCCGGTCGAAGTTTTAATATTTTAAACCCGACCGAGGCATCGCGTCAAACACATCTAACCCCTATCATTGAGTTGACATCTTGTCCTATTGACTTCAATTTGGTTGGCCAACTGATACTTACTTTGACCTATGCTACGTTGGAGATATATTTCAGAAAATTCAAAAATAAATTGAAATCATACAAATTTCTAACTTAACTGTTGAGTTGCTCTTATATATATAGAAGTCATCTCCCGAACTAAAATTTTCAACCCGAATCTCTTTACCCGGACTCTCGAGTTAAAATTCCCGACCGAATCTCCTGATCCGAATCTCCGGAGCTGTAATTCCCGATCAAATCTCTCGATCCGGATTTCCCGACCCGGTTTTCCCGAACCAAACTTTCCGACTCGGAAAGGAAGAGTTGCTAAGGCATGCGTAGAGCAGTTTCCTTGAAACAGATTTGTCCTCCTCCGAATGTGCTTCGCGATTCCGATGGACGTTTGCTTCTCAGGATACAACGCGGGACCACGGGCACAACGAAACACTGATTGCTCATGGCGAACTGAAGAAGTATCTGATTGCTACCAGAGATAATCGACCGAGCGAGGGGTTCACACGGTGACTTGGGCACGAGGTGGAAGATAATTGTTACTCTTTTTCTATCTCTTTTGCTCTCGATCACCAAATCAACTTTATAACGTCCTGAGAAGTTATTAATTTTGCATTAATCAAAGTTAATGCTCGTTATATTAGCAAAAAATTTCTCAGTGGCAAAAAATGGTTTATTCGTTTGGATAAATTTTTATCCCGATCGGTCCGGCATTCGACGCCGCAGCCGCACACGAACAATTTGATTCAGTAAAATTCGACCATAGATTTGCACCCCTGCACACCCATACGTAAGAGAATCTCTCCCCATGTCTTTACTCACAACTAACATGCTTGTAAATAATTTAAATCAACAATACATTGACTCCTAATATGAAACTAAATTCCACTCACAGTGAAACCTCTTTACTCTCCACCTCCATTTCACAATGTATCCAACATGCTATAGATTTGATCTCGTTAGATATGGACATCGATTTGTTAAACTGCTAAGCCATGGCTTTCTTTGATTTTAAGATTTTGAGAAAACTAAGATTACATCACTCTGACCCACGACATATGAGCAAGAACACTACACCAACTACCAGGAAATTAACTGACTTAGCCGACGCCTCTTCATGAACTAGCAGAGATCACAACAACACCAACGGCCGTGACGTTAGGGCTTCACGGCTGTTCGTCCTCCTCCGACGACTCCGCCGCTGCCGGGGAAAGGAGCGTTCCCGATGATGGGGATGGTCCCGAAGCCAGGTGCGCTGAAGCCCAACTGAGGACCCATGGGGTTGCCGTAGAAGCCTCCGTAGCCAAAGAAATTCTGAGGCTTGTAGTTGTCTGCAGGCTTGCTCTTGATGTCCCTTCCTCCGAGGCACGAAACAGAGGTGGCAAAAAGGAGAGCCAGCAGCAAGAGAGGTTTAACAGTGCTCAACTCCATGATCGGGGAGACTTATGATGTTTGTTTGCATGGGCAGTGGAGAGGAGTGAGGGAATTTATAGGAGCTCGAGCAGAGGGGCCGGGGAGGGGTGGCCGGCCAGTTGGGATGGCTTCGTCAAAGTGCAGTAAATAAAGAGCAGTAAAATTGTAGATGAAGCTTTAATGCGGTCTTTATTACCGGAGCTGTTGGCATGTGATCCAACTTTTTTACATCTTCTTTTTTTAGACGGATCTTTTCAGAGGATCTTGTCTCTCTATCTTATGTTCATCGGCGATGACCGATAAATCGTCTGACCGACGAATTGTCACGACCAGATACTATTAATAATTTTTAATCCTCATTCCGAATCAAACGATATACTGGGATAACGGTGAATCAGTCGAAATTGTCGTATTACAATTTCGTCGGATTCGATGTTATATACGGTGAGATTATAATTGCGATGATATCCGACGGATTCACCATATCCCGGATATAATTTTGTTCGAGACCCGATCGTCGGTAGTGTCCGATTGACGATCGAACAATTCGTCGATCATCGTCGACGAGTAAGACAGAGGGACAGGGATTCTCCGTGGATCAGAGGATCCGGCCTCCTCCTTTTTCTGCAGTGACACTGAATGCTGCATTCATGGCTCCGCCAACTTTGCAAGGCTTGGCAGGATTGCTGGAAGGAAACAGAACGTACGATTCAAAGAGTCTAGTTATGAATTAAATATTGTATCTGGGAGAACAGAATGGAAATAAAGGTTTTTTTTTTTGAGAAATTTGGGAGCTGAAAATTTACGTTAATTTAATTGGTTGCTGTTTGTGTTAAAAAAAATGCAGGAAAACACTTATTCGATTAGAGGGTCCATTGTGTTGGGTTCGTAAAGAGTCTCAAAACAACACTTACGAAGGACTAGAGTAATAAATGTTTTAAGAAAGTACAAACACTTTTTTAAAAAAAAATTGTATTACAATATAAAAAAGTAGTTATTTGATTTTTTTAATATTGATAATTACTATAAAATTATTAGTCATTTTATTGTTAATGTTTATAATTATTTATTTTAATGTTACTTATATATTGGGGTGATGAGCAACTAGTTATTAATGAATACCAAAGGCTCCATAGGATGGATGAAGAAATTGTTGATGCAATCATTTTTAGATTTTGTGTGTTTGAATAATATGTTTAAGAGAATTTAGCTAAGAATAATCAAATAATTTAGGGTCATCGAGTTGAGTGTAGAGTTCAATTAAAGTCAAGATTGTCTTGAAGTTTGAAAGTGAGTAAAAAGTATAAGTAAGATCATATACTTGGTAGGTCGGTGGAAAGATCTAATAGGACTAAACAATAAAAAGTCCTAATGGAACTAGATAATAAAAACCCCTAGTTGGGAATCAGATAGTGAAAAATTCTATCGGGGCTTAACAGTGGAAGTCTTGGTTGGAAACCGGACAATGAAAATCCTAGCGGGCTAAGCAATGAAAGATTTAGTTGGAAACTAAACATTGAAAGTCCTAGCGAAGGTAGGGGTAGAAGACCTAGCTAGTTGGAAATTAGGTTAAGTCTAAAGTGGGTCAACTAGGAGCTAAACATTTGACAAAGAAAGAAGTTTTAGAGGAGTAAACCTAAAACAAGTTAAATCTAGTAGGTTAGGTAGATCAGGTACTAGGTTTTGCATATTTTGTTTGTTGTTTGCTTATTTGTTTTGCAGGAAACAACAGCTGGATGAAAGCTTGGGCGGGACCTATTGGGAAGTGGTCTGGGTCACCAAGCTCATGGTGCAAACGTTCGATCAATTGGAAAGTAGTCCAGTCGACCAAAAATCCAGTCGATCAAAAGTCAACATGATCAGGTTCGCACGAGTTAGTCCTTGGATAAATTTTGACTTAGCTCCAGGTGATCGGAGAGTGTTTTAGTTGATCGGGAGGTCAAAACTTTACTCGAAAAGGATCAAGTTTGCGGCTGAGTCAGCAGAGGTCAAGCCAACCGGAGAAAGGCCTAGTCGACTGAAGGAATGAACCAATGGCTGCATCACATTGGAATAATGCAACTCATTTATTGATTTACATTCGGGATTCATCAGTTAACTATATCTTAACTGTACTGTTCACCATTTGCTATATAAACTAATCGCATTTGCTTGTAAAAAAACACAAATGAATCATATCTGACAGTTGATTCATGATTTAAGTATTAATTGAATACAGTGCACTCTTTCCTGATCTGGCCCTGCATACCAGTCTTCACACCAACCCTACCAAGCTTTATCATCGATCCAGCAAAGGCACTAAAGAAGCTGGTTTGATTGGCTGCGAATTTCCGGACGACAGGCCTTGATAGGCTATTTATAAACAACACTTCATCTGAGGTAAACAGCCCTTCGCCATTCAGTAAGTTCTTGTAGTAGAAATTGTCGAAGATTGTTGGGGTGTAGGGATCCATGTTGACTGCGATGGTTGGATCCACATTCGGAGGGCATGCTTGCTTTAGCAGGCGTGCATATGCAAGATTGAATGATGGATCCGTTGAAGATGATGAACTAAATGAATAAAGACGTTTCCTGAAACGGCTACAGTGGGAGAAGCCAACTGTGTGAGCCCCTGAAAGGGTGATCATGTCATAGGTTGTGAGGTTGTTAATCCTGAAGAGGCTGGAGAGAAGGTTGAGGTTAAATTCAGGACCGGGCAGACGGCTAGCAACTCGTGTAGCCTGAGAAATAAGTCCATCGCGCCTGCCAAGCTCCACGATGAAGTTTGGGCCACCAGACTGGCAACAAAAGTTCATTCCATTACAATGATTCATATATGGTAATTGCAAGCCTGCAAGGAGTTAGAAGTAGAATGAGCTTACCAGAACTATTACATCCCTTGCAGCAATTGCTAGGATATCTGCACAGGATACAACACCAGGGCATTGTGCTTCCACAGCCTGCTTGGCCTTGATGACAGTGTCGAAACCATCACCAGCAAGCGAGAGATTGTCAGGGGCATCCTTTTCAGCATCCCCTCTTGGCGAAGCTATCATAACCGATGCATCACAACCCTGAATATTCAACAGATTCGATTAGTCTTCTTGGATAATTTTACCATATCGCACACTTCATTACTTTTTTTTAATCAGATCACAGCCCATTATTGATTTTATCAACTGATTTGAATTTTAACTCAAAGTACACTTCTTTGTGTCCCTTTTTGCACCTAATATGTTTTTTTTTAATTCTTACATCCTAGTAAATGATTTCAAAATCAGTTTACATGAGTTGAATATGTTCAGCATGATCACAAGTTAGATTTCCAAATTAACTTGTGACATGATTTTCACTCCAAATCAACTTGTTTGAGGTCATTTGCACCCACAAGCTGAATTGGAGGTCGACTTAATTGTCACATGTTTTTCACACAAAATCAAGTTGTTTGAGTTGTTTTGTATCTAAAATGATCACTTTTGGATCTCACACATCCTAATGGCAAATAAATATAAAAGTTAGCCATTTAAACTAATTTTATAGGTCTGTAATCTATGCAACGGAAAAATTGGAAGAAAAATATTAAGGATAAGTGACTTGGTAAAAACCAATTAGTAGGGAATGATTTTGTAAAGAAAACAATTAAGTTCTAATAATGCACTACTAGCCTTGGTTCCTTTGACAGTTCTTTATATTTCTGCTTAAACAGTTATGATAAATTTGAGAAATTAGATAGTCAAATTGCCAGGTGACCTAAACTGTCCTCATGACTTGGATAGGAGTCAGGTCTTACATGGTTGCCACAAAGAGGTTGCTTTAAATATAACTTTGTGGACTCTCGCAGCAGATTTACTTAGTCTGAAAAAGAAATTATTGATTGGGACTTGTAACATGATGTGAATAAAGAAATCTTTGTGTGGGCAAAGACTAAATTGTACTTGAGTCCAACGTTTAGCAAATTTCATTAAGAACATTATTTCAATCTTTCACAAAGTTAACAGACATTCAGTTAGTCTATCAACAGGCATTTCCGAAAGTTATTTGTTGGATGAATATTTGAAGAATATGACGAGTTACTACTGCATTTGTCTGATCTGATAAAGATCAGCAAGCCTTTAAATTAAGCCAAATCCTGATATTGGAGAAAGACCATTAAATGAATCGGATCCTAACCAAAAGTAAGTCATTGATCACGATAAAAAAAATCAAAAACTATGCCTTTTCCTAATGTTCAAAGATTGAAAATAAACCTTAATTCTGATCCAACTGCTAAATCAGTGTTGAATAAATTCCAATTCAGTTTTCCTCCAAACATAGGCAATTCAGCATGAAAGGGAGGATTTTTCTTTACGCAAACACAGGCAAAGGTACGAGTAGATATTAAATAAGGCAACTCAGACATTGAAGGCCTTCCATCTTCTACCCTGTACTTTTACCAATCGCTTCAGGAGTATTTTTTTCACCGCCTACTTCTCAATGTATTCTTGTCTCAAAATCATCAACTTGTTAAAAATCTGGAAGGCTAAAGAGTTTGTGACCTAATTTGTAATAAAAATCCGATCCAGAACCTACCGAACCACAAAGAATATAGAAGAAAGGGAAAGGGAAAGGGAACAGAGGAAACGAAACTCCTCGAACACAGAAGGCTTGGTTGGCGAAAGGAATACTTTGGGGCTCACCTCCACAAAGCAATCGTGGAAGAAGAGCCGGAGTGTGGCAGGCACCGTGACGAACGTCTCGCGCACCTTCTTAGCGACTGCCTTCCTCACTATCGAGTCCACATTGGGGCAGCTAGACTTGTAGAAGTCTGGCCTGAGGTGAGCCGCTTCGCTCATCGCCACTGCGACGAACAGGATCAGAAACCCTAGAACCGACATCATCCTCCGAATCGCCGCGGCCATGAATTCCAGCTTGCCGCCCGGCCTTTCCAGCTGTCGTGCGAGCATCAATGAGCCGCAGCAGCGGGGCTTTGAAGGGGACGGCGCGGTTGCGGTGTCAGCGTGGTAAAAAAAGAAGTAACATCAATGGAAGTTAAAGTGGGAGGAGTGGTCCCGTCGGAGAGGGTAACTAAGGGCTGTTTACCTCGAGAGACGGACAGATTTTTGGCATAGTGTTTACTTCGAGCCAATTATCTGGGCATGCAGTAGAAGAAAAAAGAGTGGCTAATGACTAAACTGCCCCTACGTTTTGCCTGTGTTCGACGACGTCGATGAATTGGTTGCTTGACGCATCCAACCAAGGACACCAAAGCCAAACCGACACTCAGGAACACCCGGGACACCAATGGACAATTGTCCTTCTGAACCGTGTGGTATCTGAAGTGACCACGTCAGAGTTCTCAAGCAGGAAAGACCAGCAAGACAAGGCTAATAAAAAGCAAAAAATAAATATAATTTTATTCTTAAATGTTGATTCAGATAACAAATGGATTTAGATTGATCAATAGATTTCATCAGAATTTTTTTTATCGATTATAAATAAAATCGAAAAGTATTCACGATGGACAATCTTTAATAATGTTATCGTTGAAGAAAGAAAATGATAAAGAGAGAATAAGTGATACTCCCATTAAATGGCTTAATAGCTTTTCATAAAATATAAATAGATAAATTATAAAGAATGTTAATATAAAATTTTATAGAAAAGTTTAATATTTAATAAAATATTTTATATAGTTGAAAATTATTTTTAAAATTAATTAAAATAATTATTCAAATATGAACTATACAACTCGTACGGCGTTAACTGCCTCGAGAGATAAGAAAGACGAGTTGATCTTTAGCTACATTAATCAATTAATCAATTGAGTAAATTTTAATATTATTTGTATTAAATTTTATAATATTCAAATCATATAATATATTCTTAAAATATTTCTCCACTTTTGATCTAATCTATTTTGAAAAATCTCTAATATATTTATATCCTTGGATCTAAATTTAATATTATAAATTTAAATAATAAAGTTTTAGATTGGCAAAAACTTAATAAAATTTATCACAAACTAATTATAAGATATAAGATAATGATATTAACTAATCAATACTATCAACAAATTCTAAGAACTTTACGTGTTCAAAAAATATCAAATTTTTAAATTTTCAAATGTTATAGGTCGATGAACCAGTTTTATTCCTTATACATTATAAATGGAGAATGATGAATTTTTAAAATTAAAAATGCTTAATAAAATTTGACATAAACTCATTACAAGGTGTAGGATAATAATACTGACTAATCAACCCTACTAATAAATTCTCAAGACTTTTTTTTTTTTAAAAATATCAAAATTTTAAATTGCGTATGTATGTATATATGTATGGACGTATAGAAAAAAAAACAGAGAGATATTTCATAAATATGATACATAATTTGACTATTATGAAAATTAAATATATAATTTGGATAATATCTGATGACAAAATGTGAAATTGTTATCTTAGCGATTTTTTAGAGTGGCTCCATATACTCTAAGGATGATAAATTACGGGGGTGTATTCAGCCTTATATAATTTAGATAATATTGCAGCAAAAAGTGAAGTCGTCATCTTAACGATAACTTTAGGATGACTCCAAATACTTTGGAAGGGGTAAATCATGAAAGTATTTGCCCTAGCAAAGCGACCCTTGCATGAAGAAGATCAAGCACCCAATGAAGTATTTTCGTACCTACTTAGAATTAATCCAAGACTTATTATAATTTGGATAATATCTATGGTAGCACACACTCTGGAAGACTGAAATAAGGTAAATCACGAAGGCTTATTTAGTCTTAGCAGATCGACTCTCCTAGACAAGGGGTATATGATAACCCAAAATAGTATTTGCACTTGTCATATATAATTTGGATAATATCACAACAAAAAGTGAAGTCGACACCTTAGCGACCCCTCTAGGGTGGTCTCAGACACTCCGAAAAGGGATAAATCATAGGGGAACATTTTGACCTAATATAACAGCTCTTTGCATGAGGAAGGTTAGACACCCGATGAAATAATTTTGCATCAGCTTAAGTCCTATTGCAATAAACATCCATGTAGGTAGAAACTACATCAATATGTGAGGACATAATTTAGATAATTTCGGAGCAAAATGTGATACCACTACCCCAAGCGACTCTTTGTATGAGCAGGGGCGGAGCTAGGATATTGATTCAGTGTAGGCAAATTATAACTATCGTCGATGGACACATTGCAGAGGATGTCTCTCTCGGTCTAATTCTGATGCCAAACTCGACAGTAGTGTAGCGACTAAAGCTCATATAATATAAAGTTAACAAGATCAAAAGCATACGTTGTATTATTTGAGATACCACTTTTAAAATATGAAAATTATACAATTAGCCGGATCAAAATTATATATTGAGATGATGTCGTAATAGAGATACTTTTCTCATTTATTAGTTTTTACACTCACTTGAGGCCAATCTAGCTATAACATTACAATAGTTTGGACTATCAACAACATAATTTGAAATTCAATAACTTCAGTAGATTTTCTGATTTGTTCATTACTATACTGGGAAGAGAGACATGATGTGACATGTAACTTGAATTTGCTATGGTTTCAGGACTAGATCCAAAAATTATGAGGTGGAGCATGAATAGCACTGAACACCTCCTTCCTCCGTTAATGACAAGTTGATAGTAAATCCAACAATACTTATGTATAGTATTTTTTTTCCAGACCGAGTGTGGGCAACTGCCCACACTGAGCCTGGGCTGGCTCCGCCCATGTGTATGAGGAGGTCATCATTTAGATAATATCCGTGACAAAAGATGATAACACTCACCCCAGGCAAGATCTAATATTGTCGGCCCTTAGCTAAATACAAGAAGATAAATTACAAAGGGCTTCGCTCAAGAACAAAAATGCGTGTAAGGGTGAGGTAATCCGTGAAAATTTCATACCCGCTGAGAATCAATCCCAGGTTTATGTGGTAACACTATTAACTATTTGTTTCAACATGTGTGGGGCGATCATTTGAATTATATCTCTACAAAAGTCATACATTGACTCTGGACACCCTACAGGGGTCCAGTATCTCGGTTATATATAAGTAGATAAATCACGGAGAGCTTTGCCTAGGAACAAGAATGCATGTAGGGGTGAGGTGATCCGCGAAACTTTCAAACCCGCTGAGAATCAATCCCAGGTTTATAATGTGGCAACACTATTAACTATTTGTTTCATTGTGTGGGGCAATCATTTGAATAATTTCTCTACAAAAATCATACGCTGATTCCAGACACCCTACAAGGTCGTCCCGCACCCAACGAGCTATTTTGAACCCACGGGAATTGACCAAGATATATTAGAGTAACTATCCATATAATTATCAACTATATCAACCTATTAGGCACCATTTGAATAATATCACATTAAAAGATGATTATATTTATTCCATGCATCTCTTATAATCCATTCTCAAATTATATAAAAAGAGATAAATTATGAATTCAATTTATAATCGATCATCAAATGACTAGGAGTGAGACCATTTGAATAATAACATTTGAGATTGATCTTGACTTAAATAAATGAAGACCTTCATGTCATTCCCAAAAATGGGGGAATTAAGAGATAGGTACTTGGGGACGGACAACCAATAGGGGACAATGCCACCAGCATAATCCAATAAAGAAACTAATAAAATTTTTCCTCCAACTCAAGAGAATGTTTTGTTCTAGCAATGTTTATCTTATGGACTTTCCTACGAAGATGAGACCAAATATGATTGATGACAATTTTTTCCTATGAATTAACATGGTAGTAGATTAGTCCTTCCCCATCAATTTTTTTATTATATGTTTTGATGGGGGTAACCTGGACAGGGATGTGGGGGCACTCGGACGAGGTATTTAGGAAGATCTAACCCCCCCCCCCCCCTCGTGGAGCCCATAGAGTGGGGCAACCGGCCGAAAGCCGAGTTGATGACGGGCCAATCTGGCCGATATAAGGTGGGGCCCGGGCAAATGGACTGAGTTGCCTCATGACCAGGCCAGAGGCCTGAGACACGAGGACGGCCGGGCGGGATTCAAAATGCAAGGGGGTCGTCGTTACCGACCAATCAGCCGGGTCGATACCCAGGGTCGTCTCGAGGATACTTAAGGCCCTAGGCAAATTTTTTTTAATCCTTTAAAGTTTTTTTAAAAACATTTCTCTCGTCCTTGTACTGTAGGACTTGAGATTGATATTTAATTTTTTTGAAAAAAATAAAATATTAATTTTAAAAATAGATTGTTAAATAAAATTTAATTTTTTAACTTTATGAGATATAAAATTATTAATTAAATTTTTATTTTCAAATGTTAATAATAATTTTGTCCACCATCAGCACTATTTTTTCAAGACAAATTATCATTTTGTCCAAATATTGGGTAGGAAATCATTTATATTTTTTCTAACTATATTTGAATTCATTCATGATTTATCATTTACGTATAACATTTGTTGTTTATAATTCTCCTATATCCCAAGGAAATATTTTTATTTAGAATTTCGACAAATAAATATTTTTCATCATAAGAAAAATGAAAAAAATATATTATTTAAAAAAATTAGTATTTTACTTTGCATTGTATGAATAAAAAATCCCTAATTCATGTTGTTATCGAGGAAGAACAAGAAAGAGCGAAAAAAATATTATCGACGAGGGAAGAGAAGGGCATCTTCTAATAGTATCATCAGCGAGAGAGTAGATATAAAATTGTTGGTGAGAAAAAAAAACTACGTGAATCACTAATGAGAGAGAGAGAAATTATGATATAATTAGTAAAGGTTTTTGAGAGATATTAAAAAGAAGAGTTAGATTGAATTTTATAAGATATATAATTAAATGGGTTACTTAATTATAAAACGTCATGGAAAAATAAAATAATAATAATAGTAAATAAGTAAAGTGAATAGTACATATATAAAATTAGGATTGTATTTAACGGGAAATAAAAATAATGTGAGATGTAAATGGTAAGTGGAATTGAATATGATAAATTTAATATAAAATTAATGAATATAATTAACGAGGAAATAAATGAGGAAATAAGGATAAATGTTTAAATGAGATGTAGAATTGGAAATAACATGCCATTTATTATCATGAGTTGTCATCTATAGGATTCATTAATTAATATTAATAATAGGCCCTAATTTTATTGAGGCCCTAGGCATAGGCCTTAATTGCCTATGCCTTGAGCCGGGCTTGTCGATACCGGTTGGGTAGCGGGACCACGAGTGACCGGTCGATAGGCCCCGTGGGTCCAGTCGGCTGAGACTGGGCTTTCCGTAGGGCCGAGGACATTCGCGAGTCATGAAGGATATCGTCCAGTTCCTCTCGAAAGGTGAAGGACCCAGTAGGCTTCCCTGTCAAATCACAGGGCAAAGTGGACCTACCGAGGTGACGAACGTTTATAGAAAGTGGTTGGTTGTACCCCTAGGCTCACATTAGGGGACAATAAAGTTGCACTAGCCCCCTAAATTGACAGGTAGTTATGAAATGTGGGCGATCGTACCGCTAGGTCGGAGGGCTACGCGGTACTATGATGGGCTTGGCTGCCCTTTTATTGGCTGTTAGAGGCTTGCAGACGGATTCGTTGGCAAAAGGGGACCAGTCCTTGTCTGCTATCGCGCCAATATAAAGGTCCCCGGAGGTAGGAAAGGGGGAAATCTACAGTTCTCATCCACTATTCGCTGAAATCTCGGGTGTAGTCGGAATTCTCTCGTAGCCCCCTCGTCTGAGCTCCGCTCGGTCGGTCCTTGTCCCCACCAAGGGAGGCGCCTTCGGCAAATCCTTCAGACGACCTGAGAGAAAACTCGGCAACTCCCCACCGAGTATTAACCCGGCTGGCCGAACCTCCATCATCCGACCGGAAGGTCTCCGTAGCCCAGTCGGCGGTCTCTCCTAGCGTCGGGTCAACAACCCAGGAGTCAGCCCTCGGTCAAGATCCTAGCCAGTCATCACGGGCGCCCCACTCTTCGCTTGCTGACAGGATCAAATTTTGCGTCGTCTATGGAACAGCTTCGCCTGATCGGAAGACGAAAAATGGGTGACTCCAAGATGACCATCACCATCTTTCCGGAGGATTTTGAGCTGCTGGTCACAGCAAAGGCCTAGAAGCTGGCCCAACAACAGTTGAGTGGCAATCTGATTGCGGGAGTGTTGGCCGACTCGGCTGACCGGAGGCTCACTCGATTAACGAAGGGCGCTCACCCCGGCACGAGTGCTCACTTCCCTCGAGCCCTCTTTCGACAGGGAGAGGACAAGGCTCAGTCGTAACGGGTGGCAGCTTCCTCCAATCAATAAGTTCCACCCGACCGAGCCAAGGGGATGGCGATGGCTGATCAGATGGTTACAAATAAGATTGGCCTTCCCTTCGCGAGTCACATACTCCGAGACCCGGTTCCCTAACATTTCCGCCTCCCCCTGGCCATCCTGAAGTACGGAGAGGTCTCGAATCCAATGGAGCACTTGGCCAAATTCGAAAACACAACCCTGTTACATTATACACAAACGACATCAAGTACCGAACGTTCCTAACCACATTGGCGGGTCTCGCCCAACATTGGTTCGATCGACATCCTAGCGAGTCTATATAAAACTTTTAAGATTTTAAGAAACTCCTCCTGCACCACAAAAAATTTGCATATTATACTAATTCTGTTAGTATTTGTTTTTATTTTTATTTTATTTCGCCTGTTTATGTTAGCTATATGGTGAGGTTAGATCATATGAAGACGGACCAGAACCGCTGCGGAACAAATTCCATTTTAGTTGCACCACACTCCTGTTTGTATGCGTTTCGCATTACTCGCCTCCGCTGTTGCTAAGTCCTTCGTCCCGACCAAAACCCTCCGCCGCCTCCATCTCTCCTACGCCTCCTCCTCTCCCATGGCTGCCTCCGAGGAATCGCTCCGATTAGCGCTTGCTGAGAAGCAGGACGCCGTCGATGCCCAGGCCGAGGACGTACGCGCCCTCAAGGCCCGCCCCGGCGCCGCCAAGCTCGAAATCGACGCCGCTGTCGAATCCCTCAAGGCCCTCAAGGTGGAGGCCGGAGCCGCCGCCAGACAGCTCCAAGCCGCTGTCAGTAGAAATGGCAACGCGTCCGCCGCCGGCAGCAGGGAGGCGTTCCGCCAGGCTGTTGTCAACACGCTCGAAAGACGGCTCTTTTACATCCCTTCCTTCAAGATCTATCGCGGCGTCGCTGGCCTTTATGACTACGGCCCTCCTGGCTGCGCCGTCAAGTCTAATGTGCTCACCTTCTGGCGCCAGGTTCCCAACCAGTAGAACAACTGTTTTACTTGATCTTTGTGAAACAATAAAGCCACGTTCAATTTTTTTTTTTTGTATGTTATGATAGAATTCATAAATCTAGAACTAATTTAAATTTATTATTATTATTTTGCAAGATTTCCTATAGGCTTAGACTCGTAATAGATTACTATTTTTTGGTTATCTTTCTTCTCTTCTATGCACACTTGTTTGCGCGTCTATTGTTTTTATGACCATCAGTTGCAGGATTATAAGTATCTTTTTTCATTATCGGAGTTCAAGGTTTGCTTTGCTCTGAATTTACCTCGTTTTTTTTTCCTTTTCATTGTAGCATTTTGTCCTAGAGGAGAATATGTTGGAGGTTGACTGCCCCTGTGTCACGCCTGAAGTTGTTCTTAAGGCATCTGGACATGTTGATAAGTTCACTGATCTGATGGTAAAGGATGAGAAAACAGGCACATGTTATCGAGCTGACCACTTACTCAAGGACTACTGCAAAGAGAAGCTCGAGAAGGATCTCACATTATCAGCTGAGCAGGCTGCAGAGCTTAAGCATGTTCTAGCAATGTTAGATGATTTCTCTGCAGAGGAATTAGGTGCGAAGCTTAAAGATTACGGGATCACAGCACCAGACACCAAAAACACACTTTCTGATCCTTACCCCTTTAATCTCATGTTTCAGACTTCCATTGGCCCATCTGGTCTTTTGCCCGGGTTAGATGAATTTAAAATAATTACAGATTGACATTTGATTAAAAGTTAATTTATAATTTTCAATATCGTGTTAATGTGTGCTGTGTTTATAGATATATGAGGCCAGAAACTGCTCAAGGGATCTTTGTGAACTTCAAGGACTTGTACTATTATAATGGTAACAAACTTCCATTTGCAGCAGCTCAGATTGGTCAAGCATTTAGAAATGAGGTTCGTTATTATGGCATTATTTTCTCCTTCCATCTGGATATAGGAACTTTAGTACAGGAGATTAACTTATTGCTGATCATTGTCGTGTTGAAAGTGAATGGCATACTGGTTTTTCATATAATTATTAGTCCCATTATAGAAGAAATAATTTGAAACCAGTGACTTCAGCATTGGGACACTGACTCCCTTATCAGCTAATCACTTTTTGGAATGCAAATCTACTTTCTAACCCCCAATAACAATATCATCAATGTGAAATGCGTAGTCTTAAAATGGACTATCAGGATGAACCATTTTAAGTTTATAGTAGCCACATTTTTTTTTGCACTATATTTGCTATTCTTGGCAAATGGGAGGTTGTGAACATTTTGTTAAGGAATATCTGAACTTTTTGAAATTGAACTTTCCATGTCAACATTTTCAATTTTCAGATATGAGGACATGCATCTTCAGAATGTTAACCAGTAAAACAGTGTCTCAATTTTTTTTTGAATAAATGAATTAGAAGAATAATATCCAGTCCTGTCACAAAATAATTAAACCAAGATGAAAGAATTTTTAAAAAATGTAAAGGAAAAGTTATTTTGTCATACTTTTGTTGAGGGAAAAAAAACAATTAAATGAAACCAGATGAATTAAGTCTTACATGAAAATGAATATACATTCTTTATATTCACTTTTGAAATGTAGGTTGCTTTAATGGATTACATCACGTCACATTTTGTTGACGTATCTCTTAATTCCTAGTAAGTTAGTCTCTACTTCTCATTGATCGTCTTCCTTCATTTTCATCCTTATAAATACAAGAGTTTAAAATGTGTTTTTGGTCATGGCATAAGGTATTCAATGGTTGTCATCTTGAACCAATCGTCAACATTGCAGATTTCACCACGGCAAGGTCTTCTCAGAGTCCGTGAATTTACATTAGCAGAGATTGAGCATTTTGTGGATCCAGAAGACAAGTCACATCCAAAATTCATTGATGTTGCTAACTTGGAGTTTTTGATGTTCCCTAGAAAGGAGCAAATGGCAGGGGAATCAGCAATACCCATTATACTTGGCAAGGCAGTTTCCAATGTTGGTTCTTTGCCTATGTTCTTTCCACTCTTCTCCTTCTCTATGTTTTTATTACCTATAGCTGTTGAATCTCTTTGGAAATTGTTTATACTTGTTAGGGAATTGTCAACAATGAAACACTTGGCTACTTTATTGGGAGGGTGTACCTCTTTCTAACACGCCTTGGAATCGATAAAGAACGATTACGTTTCAGGCAGCATTTGCCAAATGAGATGGCTCACTATGCAGCTGACTGTTGGGATGCGGAGATCGAATGTTCTTATGGTTGGATCGAATGTGTTGGAATTGCTGATAGATCTGCATATGATCTACGGGCTCATTCGGTGAGATGGAAACTTTTATCACCCCATTTGCATTTTAGTATTCAGACACTGTACTTTTATTTTTAAACCTTCACATTCTCTAAAAGCATTTCAGAAGCAGGACACTAGAAAGTAACTAAAGAAGTAAAGATACAAAGGGGGCGTTTGATAGGCTTGTTTTCCATTTTCATTTTATGTAGAAAATGCGATTTTCTGAAAAACGTGTTTGGTTTGCATTTTCCAGCCTTGTTTTCTAGAAAAAGATATAGTGTTTTTTGGAAAACTAGAGAATGACAGAAAGTTATTTTTCAGAAAATGAGAAAATGCGATTTTCTAGAAAATGAAAATAGAAAATGAAGTAAACCAAACGCCCCCAAAACTTGTCCAGTCAAACATGAAAAGAAACATCTTTCCTGCATTTAATTACATTTAGAAACTATTTTTGTACATGTTATTCCATATCATGCTGAACTAAGTTAATTATCTAAATCTCCCATCAGTTTTTGCCTTTTTGCCAAGCATCTGTTTAAACTGTTCCAAGTCATATTTCTATTGTCTCTTGTTATTGTACGATTATCTGGCAAATATGCTCATTCTTGATATACTTTGTTATATCTAGAAACTATATGGACTGTTATTGAAATTGAATAATTCCATTTGATTAACAGGAAAAAAGTGGTGTCCCTTTGGTTGCTCATGAAAAATTCTCAGAACCTAGAGAGATAGAGGCAAGTTCCTATGTCTGACTATGCTCTGTAGTTTATTTCTCCGTTTGATCTATTCCTTGCCTGCAAATGTTATGTTAGTATTCATTCTTTCTCTGTTTATTTATGGCTCGTTTTTCTCTTTTACTGATGGTTTCTGTTTCTGATCACTTTTAATTTAGAAACTTGTTATCGTGCCATCAAAAAAAGAACTTGGTCTCGCATTTAAGGGCAACCAAAAGATGGTAGTCGAAGCACTGGAGGTAAACTTGAATTGCCCATTGAAAATTTGTCCTTGTACGTTCATTGAATTTGTTATTTATTTAAATGGCACTACGACAGGTTATGAATGAAAAGGAAGCACTGGAAATGAAAGCTTCTTTGGAATCTAAAGGCGAGGTAGAGTTCTATGTTTGTACACTGGGGAAAGCTGTTGTCGTGACAAATAAAATGGTCGCAATTAGCATTGAAAAGAAGAAGGAACATCAAAGGGTTTTCACACCCTCTGTTATTGAGCCATCTTTTGGCATTGGACGGATAATATATTGTCTTTTTGAGCATTCTTTCTACACGCGGCCAAGCAAATCAGAGGATGAACAACTAAATGTCTTCCGTTTTCCTCCTCTCGTGGCACCCATCAAATGCACTGTTTTCCCACTAATTAAAACTGCAAAATTTGACGATGTCGCTAAAATCATAGCGAAATCTTTGACAGCAGCTGGGATTTCTCATATTATTGACATCACAGGTATGTTTCTTAAAGAATGATAATCTTTGTCTTCTGTTGCACCACACAAATGCAGTATCCTTTTCTTTACAATTGGTATCGATGGATGATTCATACTGTGCACTTTTACGTGATTTGTGAACTTCCATTGCCAGCAGAATGAATTGAGCATTTGTTCACTGGGTTTTTTACAGGCACATCCATCGGAAAACGGTATGCCAGGACTGATGAAATCGGCGTCCCTTTTGCGATAACTGTTGATTCAACTGACAGTGTGACTATCCGGGAAAGGGACAGCAAGGAGCAGATCCGTGTGAGCATCGACGAAGTGGCATCGGTGGTGAAAGAAGTGGCAGATGGGCAAAGCACCTGGTCTGATATCATGGGGAGGTATCCAGCCCATGCCGCCGCGCAATCGAATGAGGAATGAACCATACTGAATTTTCAACACATGACACATCTTAGCTTTTATTCCCACAAGGGTTTGAAGCTTTCATTTTACAGTTCAGTATTTCAATAAGTGCATCAAAGACATGTCATTTACAAATTCTAATTATAGCTATCGACTATGTAGCATTTTGAACTGTGGTGCCTAAACAGAGAGATTGCATTACAGTTGAGTGTTTCAGACTGTTTCAGCACAATGAGGCATCCCATAAAGGCAAATATATGATTTCTTGTCTTCCTATTTTAAAAAATGTTTTTTTAATTTTAAAGTTGTAAGTTGCTTTATAATATTTTAAAAATTAAATTGATTTTTAAAACCACTTGCTAACATATTTTTATTAAAATAAAAATTTTCATTTACAAGAGATCTGCTGCGTTCAATGAAAAAATTCAATAAAACGTATGTGAATGTTTAATTGTTTCCTGGACATCATCGGAAGTTTTCGGTCTTTGTCTCGAATTAAATTATATCTTGGGAGTACGATGAATTATCGGGGATCATTACATATAAAGTATCACATTATTCACTATATCTTTTTTTGACATTTTTAATTGAGCATATCGTTTTCTTATTTACAATATGGGAAAATTTGAGAAAACTCCTTAACATTAAATTGGGCTTTGCATGCACTCCCCAATTCAAAATTTCTTTGCATGCACTCCCTGATGGGATTGACAAGATAGTTTTGTGTGTTATATTTTTTAGTATAAAAGAGTAAAAATTCAGTATACATTGTAAAAATTTGAGTATAAATTATCTGAGATTGAGTACTAATTTAAGTTATTATTTGAAAAAATTTGAGTATACATTGTTTCAGTATATAGTAAAAATTTCAGTACACATTATAAAAATTTAAGTACGAATTGATTTAGATTGAGTATTATTTAAAAAAATTTAAGTATAAAATTTAGAAGAATTTATTAAATTGGGAGTGCATGTAAAGGTCAATTTGAGATTTGAGAGTTTTTTCTAATTAGCCGTTACAATATTTAGAAGCTCATAATATTAAAGTAAATGTGAAATGATTTACAGCCATTCTTCATTTCTATTTAATTAATTTTATATCGTTTAGTTTTTCTACCTTCCTTCCTTCTGCCCCACTAATTAAGAAGGGCCGTTCCGTCCGAGTGCCGCTCTAATCATTGCTATGCCCGCCCGTCCCTCCATTGCCTTCTTCTTTCGATCTCTTCCTATTCCTCAATCGGATAGCCCTAGAAGAGCCCCAGCTTATTCCTTTCTCCGCAGATCTGTTTGAGCCAAATGCAAGGAGGAGGAAGAGGTGGCACAGGCGAGCGGCAGAGCGGCTGCCGGAGCAAGGATGTGATCCGACTGGAGCGCGAATCCGTCATTCCCATCCTCAAGCCTAAGTTAGTGATGAAGCTCGCCGATCTCATTGGTGAATCACTTCTCCTCTTTCCTTCTTACTCTCATCTAAAGCGTGTGAATTACCCACTTTGCAAGTGTTCGCGAGGTGCTTTTTCCCTTTTTGTTGATCTGCGTTGTAGGTCTGTTTGATGATGAGAAAATAGAGAGATTGAATCTCCATTATTCACGATGATCAACATCTTTTCCACAATGGACTAAAATGTGAGCAGAAATTAGGAATAACGATACGGGAGATATAATTCGATAGTGTTGGGTTTGATTGCTCTTGCAGAATTATGTGGCCTGCTCTATGAATTATATGCTACACTACCTCCTAGTATAACTCTGTGTTCTATACTTTGTTTATATTTTATTTTTCTAAGCTTGTTCTTTATTCCCTCGATCTATTCAGCCACCTTGACATGATTTTCTCTCTCAGAGCAAGTTTCTGATCGGACAGAGTTTTTGAAGCTCTGTAAGAGAATTGAGTACACTATTAGAGCATGGTATCTTCTTCAGTTTGAAGACCTGATGGTATGTTACCAACAGTTACATACCGAGAAAATTGTTTTACAGGTTTTTGATAGTATCTCATGGATTTCCTATTATTATCCTCCTTTTATTCTTCATCCCATGACAATAATTAAATGTCTAATTGATCAGTCTAAGCATATCTACTTCAATATTGAAAGATAATTTTGTCCTGTCAGCAACTGTATTCCCTGTTTGATCCTGTTCACGGTGACAAGAGATTGGAGCAGCAGAATTTAACATCTGAAGAAATTAATACTCTTGAGCAAAATTTCTTGACATATTTCTTTCAGGTGAGTTGTAACTATAAATCTCCATATGTAATGCATCGAGTGCACGATTATGTTATCTGTTAGATAGAGTACCTGAATTATTAAAACTAACACTATTGATAACACCTTTGAGCTTTTGAGCATTTGACATTGTGAAATGCTTGCATATCATAAGATGTTTTATATTGACTTAGAAGTTGGTCATTATCAATTTAAAGGAGTTTGTTTTTCCTGTTAAAGATAATGGGTTGTTACACTTAATGAAGAATGATTTTATCACAAAATATGCTTAGTTGATTGATGAAAGTTTGTACATATATAACAGGAAACTTTCTTGCTCCTACCTTCTTTATGCTTTTAAATAGAAATGTAATCCTTAATTCACTTAAGGAATATAAAGACTTGATCCAGTGGATTACGTGATGCAATATAATTATAAGTAGTATACCTCAGTTGTTGATTATGTGACCATACAGAGAAGAGACAAGAATAGGAGAAATTTTGTTGGCCATTAGGACCGGAGAAATTCTATTTATTAAATGATCTATCTTCACAATGCGGCAAACACTATACAAGCTTTTATAATAAAATCAGGCAAAATAGACCAAAGACAACTGAAACATCAAAATAAATAAACAATATGCAAAACCAATCTGGTTTATTTATTTGGCCATTTATATTGTTAAAGAATATTTAGTTTATTTTGTACCATATGAATTACCTAGATAAATAATGAACATCTAGTCAAGAAAATGGATTATTTTTCAATAGCCGCGTTATCTGACAATTCCTTGATACAAATGACATTTGATTCTACTTGATTCCAGTATAGTCTATTACCCTCATATTGAAATGCAGGTAATGGAAAAGAGCAACTTCAAAATAGTAACTGACGAGGAGATTGATGTTGCACAGAGTGGACAGTACTTGTTGAACTTACCAATCAAAGTCGATGAGTCCAAGGTTAGTAATGCATGGATTATGAAGAAAATGCATTTTTACACATCTTTGTTCAAACGATTTTGCTCACAAATCAAACATGCCGATATTTGTTAATGTAGCTCGACAAACATCTTTTATCAAGGTATTTTAAAGAGCACCATCATGACAATCTTCCAGAATTTTCAGAGAAGGTATTACTATAGCTTTCTTGTTACACCAACATTTGATGCTACATTTTCCTTTTTTCCTTTTTATTTCATGAGCCTCTTCATTTTTTTTGGCAAAGACAGTATACTTGGTATATCCTGATCTGGACAACTGTTTTGGAGGAAATAATATGATACTTTTTTTGTTAAATAGTGACATTTTCTATCCAAATTTCAAATGTCATATATTATACATCATAATTCATAGAATTCATTTACAAGTTTCTGCTTCCCAGATAGGTAGTGCTATTTGAATAATCTTTTAATTTTGTATGGTTGCTTTACAGTTTATTTAAATTGCTTAATAGGGAACAATGCCAATAATCTTGTTCATTGTTCTCTGTTGTATGTTTTTCATTTAGTTGTAGCCTATGAATACATAGCTTTTTTGGCATCTTACCTGGATGCTTCACAATGCAACTGGTAAGCTTCGAGTTCACTTCAAATGATCTGCTTACATACTGGATTGATGCAAAATTGGGCCAGGGTTTTCTCTGATCATAGTTAGTAAAGAAGTTAATACAATCTGGTTAGTTTGCAGTCGCCACGTGTAATATATGGAAGGTTTCTTCAACGTGTTTGACCAAATAAATGCTCCAAAGGAAACCTATCAAAACATAGGCATTCCTATCCAGTCATAGGATAGGCAAATTCTTACCTCGATATACAACTCGCTTTCAGGTGAATTCAGAGGGATACATACACAAGGGCAGGGAAAAGGGTTAATAAATGGCCATTTTCTTTAGGACATTAGCAATAACAAACAAATGAACAATAGGTAGACTGGTATTCATGATCATCACCCAGGTCTTAGGAGCACACATAGAGCATCATCAAAGGACTGCATCAAACTAATGTGATAAAAAACCTCCTGTGCCTGTTGCTTAAGCTGTCGCTTAAAGCTCCTAGCAATTGCTCATAGGAGTAGCAGCCCAGCTACAGGCCTTGTTTTTCCCAAAGAAAGGGCACATCTCATGGTTGTTGCTGCTTATGGCTACTTGTCAAGGTAGCAATCAGCACTGCCTGGCACTTGGTTGCATGGGGTTTTACATGCACCTGCTGCAATGGTATGGCGTTGTGTGTGCTACCATCTTATCAGTTATTGCAAGATTGCATATTGCTTGCAATGTTACAGCTTGTTGCGCTGCATGGGATTGAGAGCATTAGAGATGTTGGCATATTATTGGGAATAGTTGAGCATTTGAAAGCGAATTGATATCATTTTGTTGAACAACTGTTTGTGAACGGTTAGCTGTGGCTTTGGAGTTGTTACTGAAAGTTGACATGGAGTTTGTATTGACAGTGGGATTATGAGTTCCATACATTCGGCAAGATTTGGAGGTTAATCCAACATATTATCACACTTCATATGGAGAGACGATGCAAAATTCAACCACCTCTCTCTTCTGGTCCATTGGCTACTTGATAGCATGAGGAAGAGGATCCCATTGGCATGAGGATCTGGGACATGAAGACAGCATCGTCTTTATGTTTCAACCTACTTGGGTTCCTATGCTGTCTTAACTCTGTGTTTGTATAAGTTTTAAATATGATCCTTAACACAAAATGGAGAGATTCAACCAACTTTTGTAGATTTAATATTTTTCTTGTGCATGCTTCTCTAGTGTTGAAGTTTGTATTGATTAGAAATACCTTGAAATTCTTGGTAGTCTCTCAATTTTTTAATGTATATGATGAAAAATTATTTCACAATTTTTTAGCTCTTCTATCATAAATTATTTCGTAAAAGTTAAATTCACCTTTATTTCCATCAGACACTCATGATTTTTTATTTGTTTCTGAAGTATGTAATATTTCGTCGTGGCATTGGAATAGATCAAACGACTGATTACTTTGTAATGGAGAAACTTGATATGATCATTTCTCGTATTTGGATGTGGTTCCTTAAGAAAACAAGGTACTGATATTTTCTGTTTCTTCATTCTTCCCTAAGCTTAATTACCTTATGGTTTTGCTACTGCTGAAAATTGGTGCAGGTTGCAATTGCTCTTTACCAAAAGAGCAGACAAAAGGCCACAAAGTAATCCCAAAAAAACAGATGAACCTAATTCTGAAACAGAAGAGTTGTTTGTCGAACGAATTAGGATTGAAAACATGGAACTGAGGTAAAGTTTTCATATATTGCATGATTGTTTTCCTTTTCTTTTTCTTTAAACTTCATAGTTGTACAACTGATGCTTGTTTTTCTTGTCTTTCCGTTGTGGGTAAAAGCATGCGAAATTTGTTTGGGAAGATTATGATACAGGAGCCTACTTTTGATAGGATGATTGTTGTCTACAGGTATGCCTACCTTTTTCTTTTCTGGTTAATTTCAACCATACTCCACAGGGTATTGCCTCTAATTAAATTTGGTACACAAGATTGCTTTTGTTCCATTGTCATCCTTAAATTTACCTTAATGTTTTATTTTGGAGGTCAAATCTATTTCACAGAGGAAGACATTTTGTTGGGATTCCCAATTAGCATAGTTTAATAGATCCAATCAATTTCATACCTTTCTTGTTTTTTCCTTTGCCTGCTTCTCTCTCTTATGCCTCCATCACCACCTCCGCCCAAGACAATGCCACCTTCAATCGCCATCAAAACCACTTACTGTTATTCTGGGATCCTTTGCTGCAAGAGCATGGCATCAAAACAGCTGGAACCCTCATTCCTATGTGAATGGACTGGTGGCTGACCGTACTGACAATGGTTAGTTTTGTGTCTACATAGTGGACATGGAGGGTGGATGGTGGAGTCTACATCTGATGGGATAGGAAGGAGAGGGAGATAGAGTCAACAAGGAGAACAAAGAAATAAAAGAATCAAGGAGCACGAAATTTGATTGAGAAAATAAGAAAAAGGAATATTGAACTCCAAAATATGCTGATTAGGTCATCCTGTCACTTTCTGTCCCCCACTATCATATTGATTTGATGAAATTCCAGGATGAAACAAAAGGGTGACTTTGGAACAAAATAAATTGTGTTCCAAATTGATAGAAGGGCATACCTTGAGTACCATTTTCCTAATTTACTCTTTCTTTTTCTATGAAATTCAGACTTGATCTTTGAAAAGAAAGCCCAGTCTCATGTTATGAAGTATAATCCTATGCATGGAAATAAATCGACATCTAACCCCTTATGTGTAATGGAAAATTATACAGACGAGCTGGTGACAAGAACAAGATGGACCGAGGAATTTTTGTGAAGCACTACAAGACTATACCTATGGCAGATATGGAACTAGTTTTGGTCAGCATTTTTTTTTTTGAGAAAAAAAAGGAAGACGCTTGTATTTTTAGTGTCAAATTTCTGTTTTGGCCAATATTTGATACGGTATTATTTGGTTTGCAGCCTGAAAAGAAAAATCCAAGCTTAACACCTATGGATTGGGTCAAATTTCTTGTTTCTGTCATAATTGGACTTGTATGTCTAAATAAATAACCAGTTGAATTCTCCACTAGAAATGATATGCAGATTGGATCCTGACTGTTGCAGGTTACTCTTGTTAGTTCTCTTGAAATGCCCAAAGCTGATATATGGGTTGTTATTGCTGTCCTCTCTGGTGTTGTTGGTTATTGTGCTAAGGTTTATTTTTCGTAAGCGCTTCTTCAACTTTTACTCAAAATATGTTTTTTCTATGCTTCTTTTGGTATAAGGACATCTGTATTGCACTTGAATTGTTTAGGATGAGACACAATTAGATTTTTTTTTGGTAACAATCATCATAATGCTTACACACTAGGAATTATCTGATACACCTTTTGCACTTCATTTTTTTTCTTGATCTTGGCTTCACAATTGTTTGTAGGATGACATTGATGCTTGTTTTTGTTTCAGTAAAGCATAGTTAAATCAAGGAATGTTTAAAAACCGTCTGAATTTTTTTATTCTTAATGCGGCCCTTATAATTTGCTTTTTATGTGAATGTCCATGCTGTTGGTATGGATTTTAGTTCAAAATCATTCTTGCAATGTTCTGTTAACTAAAGTAATTATTTTATGGTTTAAAATTTTTTTCATTTTCATTGCTACACATCCCATACAATATTTACCAGTTTTTTGGACTAGCTAATTCTTTCTGCAAAGGAGGTTACTATCATGAAGTTGTTTACATGTTCATGTTTTTCTATACTGCATTCGTGATTGCTGAACAACTATTATATTTGACCAAACTTCTGGAGTATAATGGGATTTTGATTTAAATTGTGGTCGATATCTTCTCCTGATTTATCAAATGCTAAACTTCCATTTTTGCTGCAGGTTTCAGCAAAACATGGAGACTTACAGGAACTTAATAACCCAGTCAATGTATGACAAACAATTGGATAGTGGGAGAGGCACACTATTACACTTGTGTGATGATGTGATCCAACAAGAAGTACATCCCATACACGAATCTTGATAACTTTTATTGATAGAACAATTGCATTTCTTTTGCTGATCAATGGAATTCTTGAACATATTTAGGTCAAAGAGGTTATTGTTTCTTATTTTATTTTGATGGAGCAAGGGAAGGCTACAATGCAGGTTCTATTTCTTTAAATAGTCACATATTTCCATCTTTATCCCATACTGAATATCACAATAAATTATATGAAATTTCACTCTATTTGGATCTGCATGTAGGATCTTGACATTCGGTGCGAAGAACTCATTGAGGAAGAATTCGGACTGAAATGCAATTTCGAGGTTCTAGATGCGGTCCAGAAGTTGGAGAGACTTGGAATTGTTGCTAGAGTAAGATTGCAAAATACCCACTTTATCCTTTTTGACAAGGTTCTTAGTTTTTCAGTCAGTTAAAGCTTTGTGAACAAGCTTCTCTATGTCAAGTACCTGAGATGGTTGCCTGATGATTCTTTATGATCATCCAGCAAACGTCTAATTGGATATTGCCTCCATTATGTTATGCATTACACCTTGATCCGATCATTGATATCGTGTATCCGTTTGGTTGCAACTTTTATTTCAGGACTCTGTCGGAAGGATATTCTGCCTTCCACTGAAACGAGCCAATGAGGTAATAGGCCCCACTACAGAAGAGTTGGTGATCAAAGCCACTCAAAGTCAAGATTAATGTTTCCGGAGTAAGGGTTTATCATATTCCATGTCTTGGATTTTTTCTGAAAAGATTCCTTCATGGAGATTCACCCCATTGGAGGTACCTGTTGCTGGATTCCCATTGATGGATTTCGCACGAGTTGCCGGCTATCCAAACTGTTTGTTGATTTGTAGAGAAGAACATGGTTGATTGAGACATTCAATTTCAGTAAGGATTTATTTATTATTATTATTTTGTGATTAGAAATACGGTTATCTTTTATTGCCAACAAAGTACAAATTTATTTGAGCGGATGAACTGATATGATTGTCAGATGGTATGAACCTAACTCATCATCGACGTCGACAAAATGCAAACCAGTGACGTCCCATCTCATCGATCGATGCTGGCAAGCGAAGAACACTGGTGACTTGACGCGACACTCTTGATATAGATCGATGCCGTGCGATGCAATTCAGATGGTCGAACAAATATTTCCACATTGCATCTCAAA
The DNA here is from genome assembly GCA_024364735.1 of Boesenbergia rotunda. Classification (NCBI taxonomy): domain Eukaryota; kingdom Viridiplantae; phylum Streptophyta; class Magnoliopsida; order Zingiberales; family Zingiberaceae; genus Boesenbergia; species Boesenbergia rotunda. The sequence goes on from JAGFNQ010004611.1 coordinate 672,533, forward strand.
CGCATTACATTTATTCGACCGGCTTAATTATATATATTCATACCAATTAATTAAAGATCACAAAGCACAGTACTGCATGCATGACGATATGGATGGATCGATCATAATCCTCTGGCGAGCATCTGCTGGTACTCCATTTCCTGGTGCTGAAGCAATGCGACGCGGCTCTGCGATCGCAGATGCTCGTAGAACCGGTTGATGAACTCCTCCGCCTCGTCGTCCACCGCACCTTCTCCCCCATCCTCTTCCTCCGACGAGTAGTAGTCCATCACGCGGACGGAGGACGGGGATGAGGCGTACGGCGGCGGCGGCGTGCGCTGCGACGAGGATGACAGGAAGAAGTTTTCCGGCAGCGGGGAGTACTCGATCCTCGGCGGCACCACGGCGGCCCACGGAGTGGCGTCGTCGTCGGAGACGTCGACGGCGTGGAGGCAGGGGAAGTAGCTGTGGCGGTGGCGCTTGCCGCGGTAAAAAACAGGGTAGTTGGGGGTGTTGCTGCACGAGAACTCGTACTCCCGGCTGCCGAAGAGGGTGGAGACATTCTTCTTCCCCAGCGTCCGGTGGTGGTGGTGGTGGTGGCTTTGGAAGATGAGGCTGCGGCCGAGGGACTTGCCTCGCTTCATGAGGAGGTTCATCTCCATGGCCAGCCGTCGCCTGGAGGCGAAGCCTTTCCTCATCATGAAAAATGCTACTCGCAGATAATTCCAGAGCTTCTTGGCGGTGGCAGCGTGGGCCGCATGGAGCTCCATGATCGCTCGAGGGGTCGATTTCTGCTCCCTGCGAGGTTAATTAAATAACCTCGCAGAAGACAGAGAAATTAAACCCCCACAGAGAAATTAAGAACAAAAAGTGGGCGGAGAAGGAAGTAACTTATAGAGGTAGGGATGCGGATATTGTGAGAAGGTGGAGTGTGGAATGGAGAAACGGAGGAGCGGTAGGAAATGATGACAATATAATATAATATTGGAGAAGAAGAAATAAATTAAAGAAAAAAAAAGAAATGAAAGATATATATCGGTCCGGTCTCATTGAAGTTTTTTATCGATCATCAGGATAAATCGAGAAGCGTTCGTGATGGACAGTCTAGAAGTCCAATGTCTCAGGATTCGTACTCCATTTGGAGAAAAAATTCATATAAAATACGTCGTAATTAGGGATCGAATCGTAAATATCTGAAATAACGATTAATCGTCCTACCGTTCTATCATAACCCGGGAGTAAGATGAACAGCTAGCTAGCTAGTTATAGGCGGAGTGGACCATGGCAATAATGAGTTTGCGAGGAGTGACAACACCAGTGCAACCACTGCACCGCGCGCGCGCGTCTCGGCAAAGCCTCCTACCTCGCCAGGGAGACCGCAAGCATCTGCCGCTCCCCCCACCGCGCGCGAGCTCTGGAAAAGACAATGCCGTGCCAGAGTTGAAATTGAAACGTTTGGACTTTTTAATTTCAATTCTTTGAAATATCTGGCAAAAGACATGCATAACGTTCATACGGTTCAAAATCATTCATCGAAGAGTTGTTTAGGGTATTTTGGTAAAGGTCAAACTCTGATCAAAATACTAAAACACTGGTGCTCCAGGTTGCTACTGGGTTGTTTAAAGTTGGTTCATTTAGTGTTCAAACTGGAGGTCAATAATCCTTTTCCTTTGGCAGAAACAGTGGAACAACACGCAATTAGAGAGGTCTAAAGTAATGGAACGACTTGGGAGTGAAGGAAGGGGGAAAAAAACAACAAAACAACAAAACAAAACTTCCAAGTGACGAAAGAGGACGCGAGCACAAAATCCCTTCTGCCGCTAGCTTTATAGAGATGATCATGTGTGTTCTCTGGATCTCTTCCTCGCTGGTTGCTCAAGGCACGTTAATTTTGCCCTAACAATCCATGTCTTTGGCCGACTTCTCGGCACGAAAAGCATTACATCAATATGGTAATGGTCGTTCTCATTTCTATTTCTATTTCCATTCGGTTCGATTCTTATCCAAACTATAAGCGAAAATTCAACAAGCTGCTTAGCTTTTAGCCTAAAAACATGATTAATCTAGTTGGGTAACGTTAAATCTGGTGACCAATCCAATTCTATTGAAATTTTTTATCGACCGTCAGGATAAACAGGAAGCGCTCGTGATGAACGGTCCAGAAGTCTAATATCTCATGATAATGCGCTCTATATGGAAGAAAAATTTCTATAAAATTCACCAGCTGAAACCAAATGTATTTGAGAAATAACTAGTCGTCCTTTCATAAGCTTAGCCTTTAGTGAAAATGTTAGATCAGGTAGCAGACGAACCTGAGGTGATCGGCCCGGTCCCACAGAAATTTCCTACCGATCACCAGGATAAATCCGGAAGCGCTCGAACGAACTTGGGATGATCGGCCCGTTCCCACGGAAATTTCCTACCGGTCACCCGGATAAATCCTGAAGCACTCGCAATGGGCGGTCTAGAAACCCAGCGTCCCAGGGTTCATGTCTCATTTAGAGAAAAAATTCTTACAAAATACGTCGTAGCTAGGGATTTAATCGTGGATATCTAGGATAGCGACTAGTCACCCTACTACTCACCGTAACCCCGAGAGTTAAGCTTAGTCTTTAGTGTCTAATTTGGAGGAGATGAGAGCAGGATAAATAATGAAAAAAATAATTTTTATCTTACTTTACTTTGATAATGAGGTGAGGAAAGGGAAAGGAACTTTTATGTTTTCTTATTTTTCAAATGATTTAATTTCTTATACTCCGATTTGAAACTTCTTATACTCCGATTTGAAATGTAAAAAAAATTACCTTCTCCTTCCTTTCTTTCTCATCTCTTTCCTTTCCCATAATCAATCTTCCTTCATCTCATCCAAACAGAGAGATGCATTCTTCTAGCCCGTTCCTGAAAATCCTCCATGAGCAATCATATTTCAGGATAATGACATTTTTCTAATGGCACTAGTCTAAATGTAGTGTATAATTTAACCATTAATTAGTTGGTCACCACATAGTGCTTTAATTTGATTAGCTAAAGCATACAATGGACTCCAACTAGAAACTAAGACATAAATTGTTGTTTATATATTGAAGCATTTCAATCAGAGGAGTGTGTTCCACATGTTAAAGTTGCAATATTTATTTACAGTTTATCTGCATGAACAAATTATAAACTCTTTATTTATTTATTTTTTATCTTACAAAAATGAAGTGTTATGCATGCTGTTCCTTAGTCAAATGTGTAGCTCCCAAGAACTTGTGTAGTAGGTGCCCCTAAAAGACCTATGACATAAAATATTAGTATTCTCCATCAAAATTAAGAGTTTATTTCTTTCCTTTTTAATTATATTTATAAATATGAGCCCCCATTTTATTGCACTAGTTAACTTTAATCATATATAAAATTTAGTTCCCAATAAAACAAGAAAAGTTGACTTAACTTACACACCAAAATAAAAATCCTAAAACATTTTATTATTTCCATTTTAAAAAAACACACACACAAAATGTGAATTGGCTTTCAAACATTGAATCTTGGATATGAGGTAGTGGAGGAGCGCTTCTAAATTTTAAAAGGGTAGACAATAATCTGAAATGACATATATTTCAGCCGTGTTCAAAGTGAAATTTAAAAAAAAACTTTACTCAAAAGAATCTTTACATGAAACTTGCATTTCCACAAAAGTTGTGTCATACTTTGGAGAGCTTGTCACTCTTCCATTTGAATTGTGTAATGAATCTAGATGTTTCCTTCGACTATAATGTGTTGATTGACAGAGATTTTTGTTTGGCGTGATATATAATTTAGATGTTTAAGTTTCACCCTATTTATTTTGGAAAAAGTATCTATCAGATAAAATTCAAATTCAGAAATCGACTCTTAAAATATTCTATCTTATTTGAATTTTACATTTGTACAGTAGTAGTGGGATGGATAAAATGTTATGTTGATGTGGTCAAATACTAGACAAAGATACTTAGAACGGTACTTGCGATTTCAAAAATTTTAAAAAAAATAGTTAGTTGCATCAATACGGGATAAAATTGGATCTATTATATAAGTAATTTTATTTTGTATATTATAAGAGGCTATTTTAACTTCAACATCCTGGTCAAATAAACTTTCATGAAATCAAATCGATCACTTCAGATTCGTCTGCTACCTGATCAAATAAACTTCGACAACCTACTCACGGAGTCACGGTCACATGATTTCAAACAATTTAGCCTTGCCACAGTTGAGATTCTACCCTATGCCTGATTAACGGCTTAGAGGACCTCACCACAGCAGTCATTGCCGGGGTCCTAAACGAACTACTTCAATCAACGCACATATATATCATCAAAAATAAAATCATCCACAATCAAGGAGGAGAAACCATAATGTTGTGGCAACTCCAGAGAAACTAAAAGTAGATAAAGCATCTGAGGCTGGCAGGCTATTTCTCCTAAATAGAACAAACACAGTTTTCACATTCATTGGATGGATTAATACAAAATTATATCTTTAACAGAAACTGACTTTGTTGACAAAAGGGTGTTTTTTTGCGGATTAAGTAGAATAGAAATGCAAGCAGGCTTCAAACACTTTGTTGCTTTGTACCGCATGAATAGGAACTAGCTCAGCTATTGCTTTTACACTCAGTTGCCCATTTGCAGCTTCAAACAGTCGAACGATAACACTAAAGGATTAGCAGTAGACCCCCTTCATAGTTGTACTAGCAGTTGCTAGTCCTGAAGAGAAGAAAGGAACAAGAAGGCATTAGAAACGACTCTTCAAGAAACAGTTCAGTCATCCAAATGCAAAGACAACTCACTCAGGGTGTTAGCTGCCTGAGAGGAAAAATATCAAAAACTGTCTCTGGTGAAAATATGTTCCATCTATTAATAGTACATTGTATTTAATCAGACAGTTCTTTTAACAAAATATGAGCCCGTGATTTTTGGCATATTGACCCAGTGCTTCAACAACAATGGTTGTGGTGTTTTGGCAATTTGACAGTTTCTAGTACACCAAATAAAAGGGCAATGCAAGTATTAGGTCGAGAGAACCTGTTCGATTGGTTGAACATCTTCATTCTGGTCATTATCTTGAACTTCGTCTCCTTCATTCTGGTCATCTGCTTTCACTGTATCAACAACCATATCTTCTGGCGCATTTGTCTCCTTGCCTAAATTCATAAATTCTTCAGGAATTTGACCTAACTTTAGTGCCTGTATAGCAGCAAGAAACACAATTCAGGTAACGCATTAAAACTAGAAGAAAAACAAAGACTTATTTCTTACAGGTGTATTCTACTATAATTGCTTAACTAGCCTGTTCAATAGCGATGAGCATACCTTTTCAAGCCTAGCAACTTCTTCAAGAGTTTGAGAATTGATGATCGCAGCCTGCATATAAGAAATTATTAGATCAACAAATGGGGCAATTCCTAACTGAAAATGTTGACAAAAACAGGTCATTCAGCATTGTGATAGAGGTACCTCTGATAATAAGCGGTAAATTAAAAAGATGAATTAGATTAGGAAGAACACTTATAAGAGGGAGGAATTACCTTAATAGCAGTAATTTGCTCCAGAGTGGGGGTGACTTTAGGAGGCTGCTCTAATTGTGAAACATTTGTTTCAATTGGAACCTCCACTGGCGTGAATGTCTTTGGAATTACTACTTTCTTTGCCTCCTCTTCAGCTTCTTTTGATGCGAACAGCCTTTCTGCTTCAGTCCTCTCCTAGTAGTGTAAACAGCACCCATATAACCACAACAAAAAAAGTGCAACAAGTGCATAGTATAAAACAAAACAATAAATTTTACAGCAGCGGCAAGCACAATTATTATACCCAGTAATTTACCTCTAAAATTGAAACAATAGAATTTATAGTAAATCACCCTACAGAATCAGCAGTGTAATATCTGAGATGAACTAATTTTAAATACAAACATTAACAAAACTGTACACCAAGGTTTTAGATCTTGTTTTACTACTTTCATTAGTAGCTTGGAATAGTTCAGTATCATGCCGGCTCATATCAACATACAACATGAATTAGCACTTGTCTGGCATCTGAACCTAAATTTTAGCATGGATTTGATGTTAATTAATTTCAACGATCTCTTGACCTTTCAATCAACCACAATCTCAACCCTCTGGAGGAGGTACGCATTTCCTCTAAAATTTACTTCAATGTGATTAGAACATTGCATCCATATGCTTTCATATTCTTGTTTACTCTAGCTCAAGGAGGCATAAATGCCGAGTCCAAGTAACACTCATACATCTGCCCACTACTCTTTAGATAATTAAATTAGCAAAGAAACTTAGAAAATAAAGATTTGAATGTAGATGTAATGTTTTGAATAGCAAAATATATAGTAAGGTTAAAATAATCAAACACAGATCCAGCAGAAAATAACATGTTTCTAACTCAACCAACCTTCTGTTTCACTTTCCTGAAATCAAGCAAACGCAACTTTTTGAGTCTGTGAACCACATACAGTCGGTAATTTGGCTTCTTTGTAATATTATTATCCAGTAAGCTAAGAAATTGCAGCTTTGGGAGTGATGCAAGAGGATCAATCTCCACCAGGTTTACCAACCGATTATTAGTGAGAACCAGTGTGTGCAATTTTGGTAAAAATTCTGGAAAAATTAGTGGAAGAAAAGTGATTAAAAAGGCAATGAATCACAGGCAGGTAATTCAGTTTAAGGCCCAAGATACAACCTCCAAGGTTCAGATTGATTCGAGTGATGCGGTTATTGTTGATCAACAGAGTACCAAGACGATTTAAGTAGGGAAAATTTTCAAGCTTCACAATCTCATTGTCAGATAAATCAATGGTGTCAAACTGGTCCTGCACAGACAAAAAATAAATCAGAAAAATATACGTGAATATGTAAGATAAAGATTCTAGGGTGAATATCATCTTCTGGGTTGGATCCCCTCCCCTCTCTCTCCAAACAAATAGGTAAGATAAGGAAATGAATATTGTCACAAGGATTTCTCCAATTTTTAACCGTATGCATTTAGGCATAAAATCACAGTAACGATACTTTGTCACACAAGTGATGAATATTACATTAACACAAATTACATTGCATCTCCAAGTCAAAACCAGTACCGAATGTTGAGAAATCCAATGTGATCCATCTGAGTTTGCCAGTCACTTCACAATGAAACTTTGCGGGAAATTAATTAATACTGACACTAAAAGCCTAATTTTGAACTGTATGTCGGGACATAAGTCTAGCTCTGATGTAATCTAACATTAGGGACACTTAAAACGAGCTCAAGAATAAATACGATAATCAGGACACAGATAGAGACAAAAATCAGTGCCAAGTCCAACTCACCTCCGTAGCACCGAGGTTCTCAATGACCGCGATCTTATTACCTGAAACCACCATCAGAAACAGCACATCAGAACCACGACGGCTGCAAATGCGTGTGATTTGGAGAAAACGATAGGCAGCGGAAGGATAGGTATAAAAAGAACAAGCAAGCAAGTCGCGTAGCAGAGGGCGAAGTACTCACCGCGCAGATCGAGCTCGCGCTCTTTGATGACATTGAAGAAGTGAGGACTCTTCCATATCAAGTCCGCCGTCAGCCTCACCATGTCCTCTGCTACTGCCGCCGCCGCCGCCCGCCGCTACACTGGAAAAAGACTTACAACCTTCGTAAATCGTCGGAGGCGGAACGCGATGGAGCAAAAACCTCGCGTAGGGTTTCCGTGCAGCACCGCGGCCACGAAGAGCCACCGATTCCTTTTCTTCACTGTCGCGTCGACGGATTCGGATCTCTTCATATTTGGATCCGCCAGCCCGCTTTCACTTTTCAAATTCCAATTGAACTAAATTAGCATTTCATTTTATTTTTATTTCGATTTAATCGGTCGAACCGATGCCGGGTCAGCTTCTGCAGCTACCGGTTTAAGAATCTGCGTGCTTGCTATTGGTCAAACACGTCTGTGCCTGGCGACTGGTCCGATACACCAAACAGGAAATTAAGCCAATCATACGGCTCGGAACGCTGTCCCGAGACGTCATATCTCCGCTGGCAACGCCGCGGCGCATCCCTCGACCGCTGACAAGGTTTTCTCCGCAGTTTGGTGCCTTGGAAGACACAGCGGTGATTTTTACGGTCTCAAGCTTCAACCTTATCCTTCCATGGAATGATACTTATTCTCACTCATCTTAAAGACACCAAGTTTTACCCTTCTATGTATTGGACTAAGCCATAAGAACACGTGGTTCCGTTTGGGTAACGAGTGACCGACTAGCTCGCTAAATAAAAACGGCGCCTTTATAAGCCTCCTTGCCCTGTCCTTCCGATCTGTTGATCGGGTCGCGCAATTTTCATCGTCTTCCTCCATCCTCCTCCTGGATATTTCGATCCTCTCGTTTTGCATGCGATCGGACGAGTTCGGAACTCTGGGATCGGCGGCGGATTAGGCCTTTGTGCCATTTGTTTCGAAGAGCATCGACCATGCCTTCGGTGCTCGGAGAAACCCTCCAACGGCGATCGGCTCTTTACTCTTCTTCGTCTTCGCTAACCTCCTATAGCAAATCCAGTTCCAGCCGTCTTAAACAAACGCGTAATAAGTGGAATCGTCGCAGTAATCTTAGCTGACATTTGCTTCCCGTGGGTGGTCAAAATCTCACCCCGATCGCGAACAAATTAGGTTTTCTTCTTCATTCGGTTTTCTTATCCTGCCACCTCTTGTCTTCTTTCCTCATTCATCAACACGCGCTTGGAGTTGCCTAGGGATCTTAGAGTTTGGGTTTTGCTGTTCTTGGTGCGGACGCGTAAAGAAACTTGACAGAGGTATTCCCTTTATTTTCTTGATTTGTTATTTTTCTATAGATTACTGCTTAATGAGTATAGATCCTTTAGGTACTCTAAAAAAATTTGCTTTTTGATGAGATGCTTCTTTTTGTTCTTAAGACGTTTAATTTGAGGGTTGTTGAAAGGATTGACTGTCTCGGAATTTTTTTCCTCAAGGTTGCTTGACTATGTCATCGATATGAACTGAAAGGAACGTCAGATTGACAATACTCAGTACTCAATAGTTGGTGATATGCCTGGTGACACTTACTCAGTCAATTTGTATAACTAAACAGTTTGCAGTTCTAGGTCATTCAATCAAACAGTTTATACTCTAGGTAAATGATCATAAAAATATAACTAATAATCCTCTTGCAATTTTCCTAGATGAAATCCATAATTGCTGCTGGGAACCAAAAGTCTAAAACAAGATGTTTTTTTATCGTTATTGTGCTTGCTCAATCCTTGCTTCTGCTGTGTGCCGATTTGGCTGCTTGGAATTTTTTTCTCTTGTCTACAAATGAAAAGATGATTAAAGCATATGTTTTTTTTGTTCGTTTGACAAGGAATAATAAATGCAGATCCTATCTTCCTCGAAAAGTGATTCTTTTCGTTGGAACTAGATCTTCTTGAAACTATAACTCAATATAAATACCTGTACGATTCGAAGCACATTGCACAAGTATGGAAAGTGAATGAAATTTCAAATTCAATAGATCATGTTCTCAGATATTATGCTATACACTTTGGGTTTTTGTGCTTCGAACCAAGAGCTATACCTACATTACGCGTGCTTCAAAAGTTTAATTATGTTTATTTCACCACTTCAAAGTTATCAATATCTTGGGAGATGAATTCTCTTTTAACAAAAATGCCTCTGTTGGAACATCAGTTATTACAATTATGATCTAGAACTTAGCTGTCACATATAACTTTCTTTTATTTACGTTCTTTCATTAACTTATCATAGATATTACTGATTATTAAAAGGAAAACTATTTTACAGGGTTCTAACGGTCGGCCAGCTGTTTGTCTTGCAAAAGGATAACTTCTAGGGATTTTGAGACTGATCCATTCTTTTGCAGTCCTGACTTCATGGAATCATGGGTGGAGCATGAACGCAGTAGTCCTAGTATCATGGAAAATATTTTGAAGAATGTAGCCTTGGAGGATCTTGACATTTTGTCTATTAATGGGAAGGATGAACTGATAATTGGAGAACTTGGACAGTTTTTTAATGGAATCCTTCATGTTGGCGAATCTTATAAGGTAGTAAGTGATAGTAACCTTGATACAGATCAGGATGAAACTTACGCTGTCAATCAGGTTGGCATAACTCCGATAGATGACAATAAATTGGAGGATTTTAACATGCATGCTTCTGGACATTTGATGGAATATTCGCAATCACCTCCTTCCGAGGACACAAGAGAACCACTGAGTATACCAAGAGATGTTGAGAACGCTGAAAACCCTGTAAGTTCGTTTCCATACCATTTTTTTTTATCTATCCGATGTCCAAATTTTGCTACAAAGAGATGTCACATTAAGTTGTTGCTTATAATGTTAGGATAAACCATCTTTCTTTATTTTTCCTTACTAATGTTAGGATGAATCTCATCCTCATACCGATCATTGATTTAAAGGCCTCAGCTTCAGCCACTTTTGGCTGTATAAGCTTATGCATAGAGGGAATGCACACTCACTTATGGCCACATAAGGGTCATAGACGTTCGAACAGTCCCTATGTGTACAGAAGTAAAGTCCAAGTGACATTGATATTAATTTTGATTTTTGAATATGATCCTCGTTACATGACAGCCAATGTAATATTCCAAAGTTGCCTTATTAATATTTCCATAGATACGAGGTACTAGAATCTGATTTAATGAACCTGCTAGATTCGTTGTTTGTATTACAGTTCTATGGCACATTCTTGAATTCAACCTTTTAGTGCCTTGAATACCTATCTGAATGTACCTGGTTATTTAAGTTCTTGTGGAATTGCTTCTTAGTTTATCTGACAATCAATTTTTATTTGATGAAGAATAGTTGATGTAAATACCTTTATTATTTTAATACATAAGAATGACCCTTATTGGCTTGACCAGTCTGCTCCCAAGCTTATCTCGGCCTTGAAAGGAAGCCGCGCGCAAATAGGCATGCAGCTGGATACCAAATTGACTGTCAAGTGGGCACCAGATGTCTATGACCCACCGGTTACATCTGACTGCCACACTGTGAAGGGGCACCATCGACGTTACAAGATCATAAAGAAAGAACCACGAAAGCAAAAACATAGTAAAAACAAGTCCTACAATAGCAGCAGCCACGACAGGAAATCTCTCTCTCAGAAAGGCATGGGCAACATTGAATCCGGGGTGATGATGTCATGTCCAAAAACCCTGATGCTCAAATCTTTTAGCATTATATTAATATCTTAACATGCAATAAATGTCTGATTTATAGTTGCCTTCGTTGTTTTCAGGTTACTAGCACTTCGTAAGAGAAGTGCTTACAAGTCGAATGTGGAAATCCCGGGCTACACTGGGTTGACAGATGTGAAATGTTGAAATAGTGCCCATAGGCGATTCTCAGTTGCCAAGGTTAGCCAAGTACCATGAAAGGAGCAGCTACAAGAAATTTCTACTTAGGTTGTCGCCATGCAGTTTTAGCTTTTGCCAATGATTGTTTCTTTTTTAGAACCTTCCATTTACTGCCTCAAGTGTTATTGATTGTTCTACCACCGTCGACTGTCTACTTCATTTTGTCTTTTTCTTGGCGTCTGGTCGTGCGATGAGGAACTAAAGTGGTATGTTCTGTAATGGAATGTTGATTTTGTGGGTAACTAATTTCCAAACTGTACTTTTTAATAAATTCATGACTATCTTGTTGAAACCCGGCCTGGATTGACTGATTGTATCAGAGAAATTGTCGCTTGTGGCAGTGCCAACTTTTGCCAAAAACTCACTAACTAAACTTGCATGTTCCCCTTCTTAGAAAGAGAGGACAAGCAAAATCTAGGTGCCCTACGATATCCACAGGTTCCACTGTTTTATTTCTAGACAAATTTCATTCCGCAAATTAAATATGATGGTAATGAAATAATGAAAATAAATGACGCAGAACAGATTCGAAAGAAAAGGATCCAGCATGATTCATAACTAAGAAAGCAAAGAGAAGCCTTCCAATGTTTTGTACATCAAAATCCCATTGAGATTAATCTTAGACAATTCTTTAAGACTTACTCATACTAGATAACTGTGGCAATTCAATTCAATTCAATTCGCAAAGGAAAAAGGTACTTTCAATATCTTTCATTAAAAATTAGACACTTTGTATAGACAAAAATATGAAAAAGACTCAAATCATACAAAAATATGAAAAAGACTCAAAACTTCAAGAAGAATAGGAAAAAGTCTCCGCTCTGTTGCCTCTAGGAGAAGCCAAAATCAAAATTTCAGACTTCAATTCTAGGAGGGAGATAAGATGGCATTAACAACATTAGAGTACAAGGAATTAGGTAATCACACTAGGCTTTGATCATGAGGATACTCATATTTGAAAGGACTCCAGCATTGCTCTGAGAATCTTCTGAGAAACTGGCCACTGTTTGTCATTAGCACTTGCTACAAACAAGATTACTGTATTTCCTTTGGCAGTGGCCTTTGCTAGATTATGTGAGCCCGTCAAAGCAAATGGAGTCTCGAGTTCATATTTGTAATACTGCAATTGAGATAATGAAAGATGATAAGCTAATAAGCTAATTTCAATTGATATTCTTGAATAATGTAAAGAACCAGGAACATGATCATGAAAAATTGTCTGACTGATGTAGTTTAACTCATGGTGGTGAAAGGCGAGAAAGCTTAAAAAACATGCAGCAGAATTATCATATAAGAGAGACAAAAGTTATGAATTTACTGTTTGATCACCAAGCTTATCAACGGATGCTTCTAGTAACTCATCAGGGTCAAATGTGTTTCCAGTGACAAAAGGTCCAAGAGAAGCAATCAATTTCTCAGGGCTTCCAATGTCTTCAATTGTAGCATTGGGTTTGTTTGTCAGTCGAATTAGCGGTGAAGCCACAATCTGAACTTTGCCTTGCTTTTCATCTTCAAACTTCACCTCTACCCATGGTTCAGCGCATTTTGGTTGGCAATAATTTCCTGAGAGTATGTTTGCCACTCGTGTTTGTTTCCAAGTTGGTGGGAGAACAAATTTGTATGGTTGCACATTGCCTGCACAGAAAAACCTATGAGATGCTGAAGAGCAATAAGAACCACTATCAAAGTGCAAAATGGATGCATCACATGTAATATCATGGCATCTTCATCCCTATGTTGTTTTACGAATACAAAAATGTTTTCCACACAAGCTCAATAATGTCGCACACAGCAGAAAAAGGAATGCTTCTAATCCATAATCTAGGTAAGGATAGGTAACAAAGGGAATCTTTTAAACTGTTAAAAAGAATAATTATGGACCTTGTGCCTTTTTATTCCCAAGAATGTTGAAAGTTGATACTAGTTCTCTAGATAAACAATTAGCCAAATGACGAGAATTTAATAAGGTAAGAGAGAGGTAAGCAAAGGAGTAACAAAGAACAGTAGCAAACCAACCGCATAAGCATATCCAATCGAGAATATAGGAAGAAGATACAGATCTCTCGAACCAAATTTTCCACGAACTTGCAAAGGAAGAGGGGGCACATACCAGCACGAAGAGCAGGCGTGTCTTTGGAGGTTGCTTCGAAGACGACGAAGGAAGGGTCGGCGGGGGACGGCGGCAGATAGGCACCCACCTCCACCTCACGGGCCAGCGAAGAGAGAGGCTCCTTCCAGAAGAACGCGGACAAGGAAACCCCGGCGACGAGGTCCCTCCGCCGAGCCAGGAGGCAGTACTTGTGCACGGAGTGGCGGTGGTTGTTGTCTAAGGGTTTGCTCGGATTCGCGACTACGGCGATGGATTCTGGAGGGGAGGAGGGGGATCGGGAGGAGGCGGCCTTGGAGACGACGGAGGCGAGAAGCGGAGTGAGGGGAGCGACTGAAGCGTTGGCCATGGCCAGGGATTAGGAAGGAGCAAAGAAGAGAAGCCACGCCCACGCTTTAATTATCTTATCCGAGCCAATTGGTTATGCGGGCCCAACCAAGTCAAAGGCTCCCAACCGAGTCAAAGGCTAGCAAAACTTGATTTCTCTCAATAAATAATTTGTATATTTGTTTATAAGCAAGCATAAATTCAAATTACTAATTTTCGTTGTATTATTATTTTATTTGTTTATTGTAGTATTATCATAATAGTTTGGTGATTAGACTGTCCAAATGACTAAGAATAATGATACACACAGTAAAAATAACTATCTTGATGAAAATTTTGATCGTCAATTAACGATACGTCCGATGCCCAATCGTCGATCGGACATAGTCGACGGCATTCAGCCGCCGTCCCAAACCATTCTATATCCTAAGAGATACAATGAATACGTCAGAGATCGCTGTAATTATAATTTTATATCATTCACCGTCGATCTCGACGGATTCATTATTGCCGACAATACTTCTCTTTTGATAAAAATGACATCTCTAAAAATACTAATCACGTAGGTAGATCTGTGAGATAGTCATCTATAAGATTAACCTATTAAAAGAGCCGAATACTTGTATCATAAAAAAACACCTATTTTTAACCAGAGCATGATGGTACACCGATAAGAAATTTAATAAAACATGCAAACACCCACAATTGGAAAGTGCTGCGCACAAATGGATTTATATCGACTGATAATTAATACGTGGATATTATCATCTCACATATTTATCCAGCTAAGGGGAAGGCGACTCGCTTAAAAAAATCTATTTCTAACTCTATTTTATGTTAAAAAAAAAGACATTGGAAATAAGTAAATATCAATGGCGTCAAGATAAATTGCAGTGCAAGTTGTAGATCAGAAGCATCAAACAAGTCACATGCAGTCAGACAAATAGACAAAAGCAGAGTCGAACGAATAGAGCCAATTAAGTGAGACAAATAAACAATAAACAAGATGCAGAATCCAGTTCTGAGATGGCATGTGAGATAACTAGATAAGTATCACTAAATATTCATTATTTCTTGGAGCCAACCAACATTGAATGGGGATAAAAAGTGTGCAATCAAATAATGAAAATGAACAGCTCCATCTTATTTAATGCTTCCATCTTGTTTAATTAATAATAAACCTTGATAGATCCATAATAAAGCTTGATATAAATACTCTAAGTCATGACCTTACTTGGAGTACCTTGTTCCCATCTTTCAGCGACACAGGAAACTTGTAATTTCTACTCATCACAGCCTATTCATGCTCTACTCTTCAAACAATGATACTCCTGAATAATCCAACACGAGAAAACTAGAATTTGCTCTTTCATACCAAAGTCCAACACAAAAGCAAAGCCTTGGTCAATCAGAAATGCAAAGAGTGGATAACAAAAGTCTAAATGTGAGAAAATGAATCTTGCAGGAATACAATATATGTTCAACAATAAGTTCATACTTTCATGTAATAGAATGAGGTTTGTCATGATTTATAGAACATACCAGACATGACGTTAACAAACTAACCAAACTCCTTTTACACAATGTACTAGCATGAAGCAAAAATTCATATATTAATCTTCTGTCTTGACCATGTAGAGCAACCTTCATGTGTTCAAGGAAAAATAACTCATCAGATGCAGTGCAAATATTGTACTCACCAATTGGCACGGAGCTTGCTGTAGACACTACGTGAATGCTCGGGATTGTGAAACTGAAAAAAAAAATATATGTACAAGAATCATATGGCTGTATCCAGTGACAACCAGTAAGTAATCAAGTCCAATCAAAGATAGATTTACACGGACTAAATGCTTGTGTTACAATAGTTCCTGGGGAATAAAGAGAACTCAAAATCTAGAAAAGTGAAAGGAAACAAATTAAAAGCCTCACCAGCAATCATATGAACTTAATTTCACCAGATACCAAGCTTATGAGCAGACACAGGAGCAGCTTGTCCGCATACCTGAAAAGATAATTGTTAAGAAGATATTTCCAATCTCCTCAAGTATGCTTCAATGATGCAACTGGTTAGAACTTAGAACTCTACTGAAAGGATGAACGAGAACAAAAGTGAGAGAGAACAGAAAAAATCTTCAGAGTTTGATCCAACTCCAAGAAAGCAAGCGATTGACCATAGACTACTTAGACATCTCTCAAACATTGAATTTGATCATCATTTTAGACAATCACATCTATAACTATCAATCTCTTGGTGAATGCTTAATGACGCTACATGGTAGGTGGTACCGTGGAATCGTAGTCCTACGATTCGTCAGAACTCGACGCAGACAACAGCGGCGCGTCGGAGTCTCGTAGGCATGTCCGGGCCTCGACTCCATTCGCCGCTCCTTATGTCGTACACAAGCAACGCGCCCTCCACTGCCAAATTGTCCGAACCCCATCTTGCACCGCCATGGCCTGAGCACCCGACCGAGACTTGGACTAGCGCCACCACCTTTTCCTCCCCCACGGCAGCGCAGCTGAAGCGAACAGCCCCGCCCAGGCCCAAACGGGCCGGCACTGGCGGTGGTAACAGCCGCGTCCACTCACCGCCACCGCCCCTGCGCACCTTCCCCTCCAAACGCCAAAAGGATAGCTCCACCGCGTGGCTTGCTACCACATACACGTACGGCCCCGATCCGCATGCCCCGACGACGCACCAACCTCCGGGCACCGCAGCCGCCGACCCTGCCCCGGCGCCCGGCCGGCCTCTAACCCACGCACCCGCCTCCACGTGGTAAGCATCCATAGATCCAGCGCAAATATGGGCATCCAGCCTCCCAGCCTCCACTCCAGTCCCGCCTCCGCCGACGCGCAAACCTCCGGCTATGTAAAACACCCCTCCGGAAGCGGCGCCGACGCAGCCATAACGCTGCTTTGGGGCCTCCGCGACTACTCGCCACGCATTGGCCACCGGATCGTACTCCTCCACAGCTGAAGTACGGGCGGCGCCCCCGGCCACGTAGATCTTGCCTCCGATTGCCGCGGCGGCGAATTTCTTGCGAGGGAAAATGGTCGGGGCCCGAGGAGAGACTGCCCCAGTCCAAGTATCGTACCGGAGGGTAGCTCCGCGGCCAATGATGTAGATCGCGCGTCCGAGGACCGCCACACGGGCATGAGCGAAGGAAAAGGATCCCTCGAGGGATTCAAGTGAGACGGCTCCGGCTGAAGTGGAGAATAGGTCCCAGGAGTCGTCGCAGGAAGAATCAGCGGAGAGGGAAGCAGAGGAGAGCCGACCAAGATCGGAAAGGGAGAGGGCATGGAGGGAGCGGCGGACGCGGCCGTGAGAGCGGCGGACGCGGAGGAAGGCGGGCGAATCGATGATGAGGGAGAAACGGCGGCAGACTAGAGGGAGGACGGGTAGGGAGGACGTCGGCACCCTGGACAGGCACTCGAGTAGGAGATCGTCAGGCAGCGACGCGATTGGGGCGGCGGAAGACGGCCTGAGGTGATGGATGACATCCAGCGGCGTCAGGGCAATGATCTCGCGGCGGGGATCGGGGCGGCAGGGCTTCACGAGCCACGAAAGGCTCCGAGAGTTGCAGGCGTCCGCCATGGCTAACCCTTCTCCCTCTGCTTTCCTCTTCTCCAGTCGAAAGGAAGAAAAGAATACAAAGGAAATATAACAAAAAATTACAAATGTTTCAGCATGCATACTTTATATCAAGGAAAAATTCCACTTTATCCCTGAATCGATTATTTTTTTAAAAAAAACTAATATTTTTTTAAGTTCATTTACTTTCAATTTTTTTTAATGTTCCTTAACGATTATTCGGTGGCGGAAAAAAAAATCATTCGCCCATCTATCAATTATTCTCAAAACTAATAGATAAGAGATAAATCAAATTATAAAATTACTCACTCAAATAATATGATTAGCATGTGTTACGGAAGGAGTCGTCGGTGATGATCAATCATTGAACCTTAGCCCCTGTGGAAGTTACTGTACCGTTGAGGAACTTGGGGTCCTACGAAATTAACACAAGCGTTAAGGGACACGCCGGTAGGGTCCGGCGGAGTCCACTCCGACGCTCAAGTTAGTAGGTTGTTCGAACCGTAATCGCAGTGAGAAAGGAAAATAGTATGTAAAACGAGAGATCGTAACTCTCCTTTATCGGAGGGATTGGACTACCTTTTATACCGAAGTCTGTAGACCAGGCTCATGTCGTCGATTTATGCCACGTCTCCGATACGCAAGCCACGCCCTCCTCTTTCCTCAGTAACTGGATACCCCTTGAAATGGTCCGAGTCGTTATCGACTTTCGTCCTTTGCGACATTCGGGGGTCGTGAAGACCTTTTCCACCAGGGATGCTTATCCGTACTATGAGGAGGGTCAGTCCGAGGTCGGTTAGTGTGAGGACTCCACCTCCCGAGTCGAGCTCGGGGTCTTCGAGTGTCATAGCTCCCGAGGTGCTCTCGGGGCCTAACCCCCGGAGTGCTCCTGAGGAGGTTCTCCCAGATGCCTTTCCTGGGTCCGTCACCCTCAGGGATTTCCGAGGCCTAAGAAAGAGGATTATCTTGACTTACCGTTGTTAGGTCGCGCAACTTCTTTATCCTTCGTTATGATCAGGGATCATTCAACCCTATCAGCATGTAAAGAGTGTACCGAAGTATTAGCCCCGATTAGGAAGGACCGAAGAAACTATCTAATTATGAATCAGATATAGAATCTACAAGGGATGCTTGGTTACAATTCCGAATCCGGTATTATATGTTTTTCTAGTTTTTATTGTTTTTTATATTGAAATGATATTTCTTTATCCATGGGCAATGAATTTCGATGGTACATTAATTTTATTAAATTTTAATTCTTAAATTTTAAAATTATGATATTTACATTCTAATTTTGATAGATAGTAACACTTATATCTTAATCCCCATCTCATTAAAAAAAACTTGACAATTCTTCTTTGGGTCGTTTGACCTATCGTGTAATCAGAAACTTCAACCGTCTTGATTAAATTATGAAAAGTAATTTAATGTTTAATAAATTAATCATAAACTTAAAAAATTAAAGATTATATTAGATATTAATTTAAAAATTACTTGGTTGGGCTTCATAAATTAATTTTAAATCTTACCAATTACTGCACCTCAATGGATATTAATTTAAAAGTTACTGAGTTGCATAGGTTAAGCTAGGGATGAAAACATGTCAGATCAAGTTTGACTAAACTTTTGTCTTAATTGACCAGGCCTGTATAGTAATAAAATGGCATGAGCCTGACCTTTGACCTGTTATAGACTTTGTTCTTGACCTAAGTCTGACATGTTCAATAGCCTTGTCAGGGCTGCGGCCTGTTTACAAAGCCTGTAAGTTAGAACACTTTATATAGGCCAACAGGTCAAAATATTAAATAGGCCGAAAATCAATCTTAACAGACCTTGTATCAGACAGACCTTAAAACAAACCTTGCATCATGCAAGCTTCAAAACAGGTCAGACATACAAATATATACATATGTATCTAATCTTAACAAGTTCAGACCAGCTTATCAGGCTTGGTAGTCATTATATTGAGTCTGAGTCTGGCCTGATAAAAAAATAGGCTTTGAAACAAGTCTGAATATTATTCTATTTCTAAACAAGCCAAGCTAAACACAGGCCCTAACAGACCGTCTGACCTATTTCCATCCCTAGTTAGAGTCCAATGCGGTGTTGAGGACTGTGCTTCGACCACTATCTCATTATATTTAAAAAGGAGATAAATATTCTAGATGGTAAAAGATTTAGAGTTCGAAACTTAACTACGACGTTATAGAGAATTTTTCCCCTTAATAAATAGTAGATCCAACAAAACTAGTTCTCTGGATGGACCTCCATATATACTGTCCCGATTTATTCTGGCGGTCGATGGAAAACTTATATGAGATCAGACTGATCATCCCAGGTTCGACGTTATCTGACCTAGTTAATCATAAAAATGAGATAAATGCTCTCAGGGCATAGTATAAACAGTGAGCGCATCACAATTCTATTGTAATCGTGAGGGGTCGATTCCCGAGAATTGAAGACTTGGTGCTTCTTCACTACACATCTTCCGCCTGTGTATTTGCATTTATCTTCCTCCATATCCGTAGTGTTGATGAAATCATTGTTAGGTACCTAGTTTGACTAGGCCCGGGTGAGCTTGAGTTTCGATGTTTGACAATGATGTTAGAACTATAGGTGAGTCAAGTGGGTCAAGGCTAACCAGAGACATGACAAGGAAAAGTCCTAGTGGAACTAGGTGAAGTCCATGAGGATCAGAGAGATCGCAAGTTGGCAAAGGAAAAGTCCTAGTGGGACTAGGTGAAGTCCAGGTGGATCAGGAAGATCGCACGTTGACAAGGGAAAAGTCCTAGTAAGACTAAGCACACCTAGTGGGACTAGGTGAAGTCCACGTGAATCGGAAAAATTGTGCACTAGCACGAAAAAATTTTTAGTTAGAAACTAGATAAGGGAAAGTCCAAGTTGGTTAAAGGTTTGATCAAATACTTGGTGAGGAAGTCCTAACAGGTCACGGTTGACCAGGGTTAAGCAAGAGAACCCTAGAATTGTATACACAAGTTAGGGTTGGGGTCAATCGATTGGGTAATCGATTGGCATTGGTATCTCGTGAACATAAGTCTTCTTAATCGATTGGGTGATTGATTAAGGAGTGAGTAAATCGATCGAGAGAGTTATGTCGCGAGAACAGAAGCAGGCTAAATCGATTGAGCGATTGGGTAATCGATTAAGGAGGGTCGTAATCGATTGGGTAATCGATTAATGAGGACTTAATCGATTGGACAATCCATTACGACGGTATTGCGCGATAGTACAAAATGGTGCTGAATCGATTCAGCAATCGATTAAGATGGCTAATCGATTAAGCTTAAAAAAATAGCTGTTGAACGGCTAAGTCTAACATGGTAATCGATTAAGTGATCGATTAAGGAAATTCTAGGTCGCGGATATATAGTGTTTTCATGCAGGATTGAAGCACACCTCTTCAGCATTCTTCGCACGCTCTTCCACCTTCTTCATCGTCATTTTGAGTGAGGTCTTGAAGTTTAATGTTGCTGCATATCCAATGATCAAGTGGTGATTCTAAACTTGAAAAAAACAAGAAAAACAAAGAGAGTTTATTTGTATAAATTTTATAAGATTTTTTTTGTATTTGTGTTTTTCTTGAGTGTTTCTTCTTTTAAGCTTGTAAGAGGTTTTTCCACCTCAAGAAGGAGATCTTTTATAGTAGATGTGAGAGTGAGAGAGAGTGGACCCTTGAATTAGTTATCTCAAGGAGATGAATATCATGTAAATCCACAATGTTAGCGTTTGCTTAAAATCTTCCGTAGCCTTAAATCATCGACAAGTAAATTGAAACTAATCACCCCTTAGCTCATCTACCGGGCCTAATATGTAGGACCAACTTTAGGAGCAGTTGAAATAGTAGATCTGTCATTTTAAAAAATATAAACGATAATTTTGAGATAATGGTAAGGAGAATCGTGGTCAGGGGACACGATTCTTGAAAATTAAAAATTTTCGATACGATGCTTCTCGACTGTACACCATATGTACCTATATTTATATCTTTTCGTACCTACGAAATCAATTCTAGGAGACGATGGAAACACCGACCAGTCTTTTAAAATGAAGATAAATGATGAAAAATTTCATCCATCACTAAGATTTAATTCTAGAATGTTGGGCTTCTAGAACGCTGGGCTTCTAGAAGCCCACTACGAGCACTTCTTGATTTATCCTGACTATCGGTGGAAAACTTTCGTGAGGCCGAGCCGGTCGCCCGAGGTTGAAAAAACCTCATTAATCATTTTTTATTTTAATTAATGAATTGAACAGGAATAAATTTGATTCTCAATTTAATAAAAATTTATTTATATTCATTTAATACATTTTAAATCGATTAAATAAATAAATTTAAATAATTTATTAAATTAAATGAATAAATTTAATATATATATATATATATATATATATATAATATACCTAAATAATTATAAAGAATATGATTTATGAATCATGTTCCAAACTGACTAAATAAATAAATAAATTTTAAAAAATGAAAATTAACTATCAAACCCAATAACTAATCAAATAAATAAAATTTGAATGAAGCTGGAGCTGATAAAAAAAAGTCAATTTTAAATAATGTTTTCAATAATTTAATTTTAAACATGACTTAATATAATTGCATTATTTTATCAAATAAATTTAAATACCTTAAAAATATATTATTTAGTATTCTCTATCACAGTCACCTTTGATTTTGCCAGACCAGGGCAAGATGTACTTTAAGGATATACAGCCATAAGTAGTCATTTGCATATATTTAAATAAATTTTATTTAAAAATATATATCATATAATTTTTTTAAGAAATACTTATTTTATTTTTATATATTTCTTATT
Organism: Boesenbergia rotunda; assembly: GCA_024364735.1. Lineage (NCBI taxonomy): Eukaryota > Viridiplantae > Streptophyta > Magnoliopsida > Zingiberales > Zingiberaceae > Boesenbergia > Boesenbergia rotunda. The sequence continues at coordinate 694,804 of JAGFNQ010004611.1, forward strand.
ATTATAATTTTTATTACAAAATGTAATATATTTTTAAAGTTAAATTTAATTTGTTGGAGAAACACTCTTTGAATAATATAGTGGATAAGAAAAACATTATTTAGAGAATATAAACAAAAGTAAATAGAAAACTAACTGGAATTATTAATCCGGGATTTTTTTTGTAAAATATTGGGCTCAAAATGTTAACAAGTCTCGCAAAATATGACATAATAATATAAATATTAATTAGATTTGCATTTCGACCCCGCAAGATTCCGAAATAATTTTGGAGGCCGGCGTTAGACGATCAACCGTCACTTCGCACCGGAGCTTGAAGGTGATGGTCCAGCTCGTGACGACGCCGGCCTTAAACTGGACGGGCACAAAAGCGTCGACTAGTAACGGCACCTGACGGCGCTTCTCAGCCGTCATCAAGTCTTGACGGATCGCCGACGACAGGATGATCCCCGACGCCGTCAGGTCTGCGTCGAACACCGTCACGTTGGCGTTGCGCCGCTCCTGGAAGAAGTCCGGCCAAGCGCCGTCTCCAAGTTTGATCCCGACGTAGGATGCCGTCACCTCGCCCCCGGCGAGGTAATGGATGCCCAACCGCTTGTTGGGGTTGACAGCTCGAAAGGTGGCGACGAACTCCGGGTAGAGGACGGCGGCGGAGAGGTTGAAGTTCCTGACGCAGACAGCGTCGATGGAGATTGCTGGTTCTTCAGGATTGTAGACGAAGTAGAGGATGATGGCGGCGACGAGAAAGAGGATGACAGAAAGGGAGGCGACGACCGAGGCGATGAAGCAGAGGAGCCTGCGGAGGCGGGATTCTGAGCGGCGTGCGTAGAGTGACACTGGAGGGGCGTTCTCCGGCGAAGGCACTCGGAGGACGAGGTCCTTCTGGACCCGAATGAAGTAGTGTCCGGGTGGCGGCGGCGGAAGTTTGGGGATGAAGCTTTGGGACGGAGAGTCGGAGGACCAGGGAGAGGGGGAGCGTTCCGGCATCGTAGGAGAGTGAGGGTGGACCCGATCGGAGAACATCGTGCCCGGCGAAGAGGCGGTGCGGCGGAAAAGGGGCAGCGTGGGAGGAGAATCACGCGGAAGATTAATTCCCGCATATAAATAATTAAATATTACGGATTAAATACTATATTATTATATGATATACTAAATATTAAATTACATAAAAGGAATACAATCTGCAAATATTTTCTAGAAAATAGCCGGAAACGATCGGGTTTGGAATTCTTTGATTAAAAATCATTTACTTCCTTTTTTTGACTTTCCTTCGTTGGAAGGCCAACTCTAAACAGCAAATATAAGGGAATTACTTTAATTAGCAATTATTTTCATCAATGTTCATGTAAAATAAATAGTCGTAATATTCTTAATAAAATTAAGCGGGCCGGTTCGGGCCCAAACATGCCCGGCCCGAGCTCGGCCATTGACGGCGGCCGGTTGACTGGTTAATAACCGAAGACTGGTTCAAACGGCCGGCCGGCCTTCTAATCAGGCATCATCTGATTGGAGTCTTGTTGCCTCGTGATCTCAGTCTTTTTGTTGCATAAGACTCCAGTTCGTCCATCTCCAGCCCCGGCCATCGCTTCGCAGGTCGCTAGTTAATTTCCTCTCATGGTGCAGGGAGCCAACTCCAAGAAAATGAGCTCCCAGAAGCGAGGAGACGTGGCCGCCGGCGAGCCACTCCCTGATCTGCCGGACTTGATGAACGACTGGTTCTTCGGCACCGCCGACGCGAACAAGATGCGAGCGTATTATATGGGAGGAGGAAGAAACACGGATGAGGAAGAAGAGGAGGAGGAGAGGAGGAGGAGGTGGAGAGGAATGAGCGCAACGGCAGTGGCAGAAATCACACCGGTCGGCTGACGCAGGAGTGGCTGGAGGAGGCGAAGAAGATAGTGGCGGTTTCGTCCGCCGGGCAGCCGGGTTCTCCAGCGAGATTCTTTGGGTCGCCGAGGTTCGCCTCCGCCGATCAGAGAGAGCCGGCGAAGACGCCGTTGCTTGATCGGAAGGATCCCCTGTCGAGATCCGCAAGGAGGTATGCGTGCGTAGGCATACTAATTACTATGAGGATTTAAAATAAATAAATTTTAGTTTGCCATCATTTTTTATTATTTGAAAAAATATTGAATATTTTAATATTTGCTATTATCATTTTAAGGATAATATAATTTAGTAATTCTAGAGGTTAGAATCTGAATAATTTTTTATAAATAAAAAATGTTAATTTAATATAAAAATAAATAAGAAAGAAAATATAATTTAATATTAAAATAAAAATGAAAAAAATATATAACAAATTATAATAAATTTTTATAAGTTAAAAAATTAATTTAATATTAAAATAAATAAAAAAATACAATTTAATATAAAATAAATAAAAAAAAGATAAAATTTAATATGAATATAAATAAGAAAGGATATACTTCGGATTTATATATTTTTAGATTCTAACTATTTAATAGTATCCAATATAATTAAGCTTGTAATACTAGCCTTGTAATTAAGATTAGGACATTTAATTAATTTTTATAATACAAATTTATTATAATTTTAAAATTATATTTATAATATAATCTTAATTACATTACAAAATTGATTATTCTCACCAAATATAATTATAAAAGTTATTTTAATAATATTTATCTAAATTCAAAATAATAAAAAATAGGTTCGCATCCATCTTTTTTTCAAAATATCTGAATATTAAAATAATAATAATAAAAATAAAATTATAAGTATATTTTAAACATAATTAAAATATAAACCATTAATTATATTTTAATAATGCTGATGCTGACGTTGTTGTCATTTTAGGCACAAGTCTCTCGAAGGGATCAGCGACGAGATTCTGCGTAGGTCCTCCTCGCGCCAGAATCGAAACCCTTCCTCTTCCGATTCCTTGCTGCCCTCCGGCGAACCTCAGCTTCCCACTGCTTCCAATCAGCCACCGTCGCTCCCACCGAAGCTTCCGGTTCGTCGCACTTCCCGCTTCCGCCAAGATACTCCCTGCGAGCCTCAGTCCCCCGCGGCTACTTCTCGTCGAACATTCCGCAGCCACTCCCCTGCGCCGCCTCCGCCGGAGGATGCCGCACCTCAGGCTCTGTCGCCTCCGCGGAATCTGGTGGAGTCGGCACATCGGAGGTCTGTCTCTTCCACGACTTGTTCACTGGAGACGCTCTCTCGGCCGGAGAAGGAGAAGGGATCCTCACAACATAGATCCGTCTCGTCCGCGTTTGAATCCGGGTATCGGTTAGGGGAGGCGCTGTCCCCAGGGGATGCGAAGCAGATCAACGCGTTCCTTATTGGGCAGAGGAAAATGCTCGGGAGGATCTCCCGTGGAGAAGTCCTATCCAAGGCCAAGATCATTCTCTCCGGATCGTCGAATGGTTTAAGTAAATTCATATAAACTTCTCCTCTCGATGTCATTCGACCATATCTACCAAAGTTCTCCAACTAGGGTTTCGTTTCTTTGATAGGCACGACGAGTACGATGGTGGCGGCTATATGTTATGCATGGTTACTGCAGAATAGAGAGGAGGAAGATGTGGCCGTGATACCCGTGGTGAACATTGAGAGAGGGAGAATGAACAAGCATGAAGAAGCTGCCTGGCTTTTTTTCCATGTTGGCATTGATGCTTCAGCACTGCTCTTTGCCGACGAGGTAAATCTCGTCACCTTTTATTTTCTAGATCTACTCTTTCTTTACAACATTACAAGTGTGCTTGAGTGCTTCCAAACATCACTTATCATGTCTGCTGGTGCCAATCTTCATTTTGGAGCCTCCATGGCTCCATGATGCATAAGCTCAATGTCTCCTCTGTGATCAATACTGAAGTGATATGCTTGTGGCCTCACTACTCTTTTGTATGCTTGTATTCGCAGTTACAGTTGAAGTTCTCGATTCATGGTATTCACTATTATACCTTTATATCCAAAGAAAATTACATTAGTATCTGATGCTTAAGATGCTTGATGTAGTTTAATCTTTTGTAATCTATTGTTGGTGATCATCTGTGTTCATTTCTCACGACTATTTACTTGTTTTGTGCGTGAATCAGGTAGATCTTGGTAATCTTGAGATGAATAGACAATTAAGTATGCTTGTTATCGGGCAAGATGTGCTTAAAACTAAGAATGAGGTGATTGATCACTATTTGAAATTTGAGAACAGAGCTATTTGTTTATAAAGTTCTCATACATTCTCTCTTGCATAGGTGGGTTCACTGTGCACAATTCTCACAGATAATTACTGTGAAGAAGCCTATGATCTACTTCAGAATCCTAAGTTGAAAACTCTATTGGTAAAACCCACAATCTGAGTCATATTTATCGATGATTTCACCCTCTTTTGCAAGTTCTATTGATCAGTATTCTGTCTCCAGCTTGGAGGTATTCTCTTGGATACACATAATCTTAATGCCACATCTTCGTTTGTTGTAAAGAGAGATGCAGAGGCAGTACGATTGCTTTCAGCTGGTTCTCCCGACTACAGACATGACTTGTTTGAGCAATGTAATCTTTAATTATTCATATTTATTTGACTTAATTATTAACTCTTTTTTGAGTTTGTTATCTTCTTGCTTTCTGTTTTCAACAGTGATGCAAGCTCACAAGGACAGTTTGTTTCTTGAAGCTCTCAAGAAGCATTATGGAAAGGCTACTCATGACTGTAAGTTATGCAAAATTATTGTTATTATTTTTTCTAGGCCCTACAGAAATTATTCTCTTTGCGTGAATTGTTTTCATTTCACTATTTTGTGAGTAATCTTGAGTTATGGTGTCATTGTATGCTTCTTCCTCAAAATTATCCTCTGAAAGTTTAATTTTTGTTTACTTTTGTTGGATGTTTACTTCAGGCTCACTACTCCAAGCTAAATTAGTCTGAACATGTTTTAATCTCAAATATTAAAAGTTTATCACTGTATTAGATGAGTGTTCATTAGAAAAAATAAATACAACATGATCATAAGTGAATTGCTGTGAACTAACAACGAGCCACTAGAAAGAGGGAGTGGAGGAAGAGAGTAGAGTGAGAGGTGATGTGAAGGAAGAGAGGAGCATCTAAGAAGAATAAATAATCCATTAACATACTAGATAATCCCACAAGATGCCTTTATAAGGTTACTGAGGGAAGAATTACCAACTTAATGATAGAACTTCCCAGTGAAGAATTGATCGAACTATTCACTAAATATTGAAATTACCCACTGAACTTTCCCCTATATATACACACACACACAAACACACACACACACATGAATTCAGTGGCAGTGGCAGGAAATTTATTTAGGGGATGCTGACTATACTTTGATTGTAAATTGAATGGATTGAGTTGACCAAAAAACTGATCCTCCAAGAGGTTGAAAGTTAATCCCTAAATTTAGAACAGTCAAGAACCACTAAACTCGGTTAGCCTTCTTTTTTTTTTTTATAGATAGCTGTTAGTGCCAACGGTTTGGACTTTAACATCTGGGAAGCAACAAACACTGTTATTTTTGTTTATTTTGAACGCCATGTTCAATTCCCCAATTAATCACCTGCCTTGACTATTCAAAGGCTAATTCTACTAGTCGCAAAGTAGCTATCCATGTTACCAGAAAGTTTTAACTCTTTTTTTTTTTAAACTTATTTTCAGAATAAAAACATATTGCAATTTTCATTGTTAGCCAAAAAAGAAGTACAAATGTATTAAATATACAAATTCACAAAAGCAGCTCGTCCTTAAAATCATTCATTTTTGTTTAAAATAAATGGCAGCATAAAAATTATATTCATTTTATCACTGTGTTTAGTCTTCCCTGAGCGCGTGACACTACTGTTGCAGCAAAGGAAAAGCCTCTGCCCGTTGTGGCCCCAACTCGGACTCCAAATCCAGGACATCTTCCAGGGAAGGAGCGTGAAACCCGTGGGAAAAACAAGTTCTTTTTGGCAAAATGGTTTGGTTTTGGTTCAAAATGATGCAAATTTCCAAGAAGTATGATCGTTATTCTTTATTTTGGGTGAAAGATGGGCAATAATTGGTGTTTTATTCAACCATAGCTGGAAAAAAAAACGTATAGAAAATCCTTGGAGCTTACAGAAATCCCTCTTGGGGTCCCCCGGCTTCATGGTAGCTCTGTCAAAGTTAGACATTTGCTTCTTGTGCGTTTTGCAACATTGGCTAACTTGTCCACTGTAATATGCTCTTCGAGCAGTCTGTGTTTCGCCTTGATCCTCCAGGCTTTAGTATTATAGTTGATTTAAGTTCTGCTAATGAAAGTTGAGCATTAAATGTTTTGGCGAATTCATTGATTAGATGGAATGCTCCTCTATCATAGATGTGATTGTGCATTGGTAAGATATGTTCCTTTCTCATTAATGGTCTATCTAATTTGGCCTGCAGGATCGTCTCTTTAAGTGATAATACTCACAATGATCTTTGCGGCCTTGAATTGCGCATGGACCACAAGCGTCCATGGATCTGGACGGCCCTTTTAAATATAATTCGTAATTTTCTTCTTCCATTTTTCATAATTTTTAAACATTTTTTGAATATATCTTGACTCATTGTGCCAATCAACTTGTCCTTGGTGTGGTTCAGCCTGTGCTCAGGCTATGTTGCGGTGGAATAAACCTTGGCTATCCTGGTCCTGAGCTCTTCTGGGGTGGCTCATGCCAGGGCTTAATCTGCTAGTTGCCGGTAAGTAGAAGCAGAGAGTCTAGGAACACCAGGATGGCTCATCTATGAGTTAGTATGCAGTGGGGGTACTCTGTCCCAAAAAAAAAAATATTGTACCTGTGTTTCATAATCGGCTGGTGATGGCAGACGACAAGTCCAATTGCCGTCCGGACACTGCCACCGGCGGAGGCTTCCGTCCTGAATCAAACTATACCTTGAGGGGACGATGAATCCGTCGTGATCGTTAGCAATTATGATCTCGCCGGATTTCGATTGAATTTTGGTGAGATTGTAATTACAGTGCTCCTTGATGGATTCACTATGCCCCTTAAAATATAATTTGATTCGGGACAGCGATCGGAGATAATCGAACTTGAGGGATTTCCGGAGACAGAAGATTTGGTCTAGTTAGTATGAGCTAGAGTGACACGAAATAACTACCAACTTTTCTTTAAAAATGGCATACCGCATATCATCATGCATGCTTGCTTTGTGTGTTATCTAGACCTGCTCATCAGAGGACATTGCAATCCATTCGAGTAGGTAAAACATTGGAAAAGAGATGCAAGAACCAGATTCAAATAGCAAATTGCCCGAATAACAATACTTATCGATAACTAATATTATTAGCATGTACTTGTCACCTACAATCAGCAAGGTCCTATACGATATCACAATAAACCCTCACCATACTTGCTGTGAGAAATGTTGTCTAACTTAAATAGAGAAGCACGATAATGACAGTGCACAGCTCCCTTCTATAGTTTGCACATCCAGACATGGTTCCTTAGATCCATGTAGTCGTACAACGTAGGCAATGTGGTCTTGTATCTTTGATATATGGCAATTTTTGTTTAAAGAAAACAGAGAATACAACAACAATAATGCACAGGGTGCGCTTGCATAGCCACCAGCCTTCAAGCCTTTTCCTGCTTCGCGGTGCATGTACAATTGGTTTGTTCTTGTTTAAGGTTCTGAAATAATAAAAGAAAAGAGGGAAAAATTATAGTTCATGCATTTTGAACAAATTGAATATGATTGTTCATGCATTTTCAAAAAATTGCCTTCAAGATTAGGGTAATTATTGCCTGTAAGTGTGACTCTTTCAACTATCAAAACTCACCTGTACTTGGCTCTGCAGCTCTTTGATGTGTTGAATCGCCAGCTCCAGCATGTCTGAGGTGCTCGTTTGCTTCAATGAATTCAACAGAAACATCACTAACTAGCAGTGACTATATTATCTTTTTAACTCATATGTAATGAGATTAAGCATGACTTCACTCTATTATCTCACATAAAGATGGATGCGACTTGAAACACAAGACCTTTTTTTTTTTGCGTGTTCTAGTGTGTACCTTGTCCATGTTAGGCACGAGATCTTGCAATTTCCTCAGCCTTTTGCTAATCCGTGTTCTCCTCTCCTAAACAATGACAGCAACAATAAATTCATTGAATAGCTCTTTAGTTGAGCGGACAGAAACAATATCATTAAAAAAAAAAAGTTAACGATTGTGATGTTCAGAACTTGAAAACAAGGATAACAGTTAATTACAGGTATTTTCATGTTCATTTGAATGTCAAATAGTCACATAATGTTATACTTCTAACACAAATTCAAATTGACGTTTCCAGTCAACTTTAAATTAAAATGCCTGATTGAGTCTAAACTTTGAAAGTGTTACCAAACTAAAGCTTAAATAATTTTAGTTTTAATTTTGTTCAACTTAATTCAACCAGTTTTGTAACGCTGGGGCAAATTGCAATTTCATCAATTTCGTACTAAAAGAATATTAAGGTCTTGTTTAGTTGTAAAAAATTATTCTTTTTAATTTCGCCATTTTAAAATAATGAAAAGAAAAAAAACAATCATTACTTTTTGACAACATTCATCCCTCATTAATGTTAAATATTTTTTTCCATTTTTCTGTTCAGTTTTCAAATTTCATTTCTGAAAAAAAATATGAAAGTTGAAAATAGAATATTTCACAGACAAAAAAAAATTCAAATATCAAGACTATGTTTTATTAAATGACAAACAATATACACAAGTCAGAATTAAACTGTCAAAAATATAAGAAAGGAAATTTTAATATCGTAAAAATGAATGTTGAAAATATGAGCCAGATTGACCAACAATTCTCTTATAGTGTTTTTTATTTATGTATTGAAGTTATAGATTGAAACTACTGCTTTCATTCCATAATTATATAAACTAAACTAGCTTCAGTTTGACCAGTGAGCGTTCCATATTTTTGTCAAATGATACAAGGAAGCAAACAAGTTAATATCTTTCTTTCACTTTTCTTTGTTTCCTTCCATGACTATGTTTTTATTTGCTGAATTATTCTGTGCTTGCTTAAGGATAATCTATGGTTATCAATTTGCACATATTGTTCCAAGCATATATCTACTTTTCTCTCTTTTTTGAATAATAAAAAGATTACGTGTGTAGGAGCTTAGAAGAAAGAAATACAGAAATATGAGCTAACCCTCTCAGCAATGCTCCGGGGATGAGTTGCACAACCACGCTTAGCTCGAACTCTGCAAGGGACTGAATCTTGTTGGATCTGAACGTATTTCTCTAACTCAGACAATTCTGATGATGTCCTTGGAAGGCTAAACTGCAACCATCAGATAATCCATGATTAGGTGATGCAGATGAAGATGACAATAATCCAAATTGGTTCCTAAAGGTCTACTACTATCTTGAGCCAATGCAGGGCATTGGCCAGGCTTTCACTGCATTTGCCTTATATTTTCTTCTTATTCTTTCAGCATTTGTTGGCAGCCAACTTCACAGCAGCGAAGTTTTTACCAGACCTCATTGCCCAAATCAATAAAATTTTGTTTCAAGGTGACTGCGATTAATGATAACAATGTATGGCAGTACTAATATCATTCTCAGACCTGTTTCATCAGTGATGGTGTTTCATCCTTACCTGTGAATGAATGTCACCGAGGCTAGCAACTATATCCTCATTATTGCACTTAATCCTTTTGCTTTGTGGAGCAGAAAATGTAATTGAATTGGTATCATCCCATGAGCCCAATTGAAAGTTGCTAGAAATGTAGGATTGGCTGGCATTCCCAGCCGCCTCGTCGGAGTCATGGTACGCATCACTCTCTTCCACTTCCGGGATGCTCAATTCAGAGATTTGCGACAAGGAGTCTTGCCTCGAGAAGCCCCACTGGCCACGTTGCCTTCTGTGTGCCAGTACATGGAGGTTTTCTGTGCCTGCTTGAGAGTAACTTCCAATCATCCTTGCACTAGAAAGGCCGGCTGGCAGTGATAACAAATTCAATCAGTTTAAGAATTATGGAATATGGGCAAACCCTTTGTTAACTCACAAGCAGGAAAAGTTGAAAAAGAATGGTAAAAATTTGGTGCAGCACCCACCAAGTTTCTTAGTTTCAGATAAGCAATGAAACCCCTACTTGAACATTTTTAATTTCTATATATACATTTTGAACGTTTGAGTGGAGTCTAAGCAAAAGCAACATGACAAGCCATGCAGAGTTCTTTAAGTTTCAGCAAGTTACTGAGTCAACTTATGTTAGCAGTTTAACTGAGATATCTGTTCCATTAGAAGACAATTAAAGGGATTAGCCAGACAAGTAAAGGTCCAAACTGTTGCACAAAGTCTATTATATTTGATTATCGAGATTTTTTCAACCTCGGACGACTGACCCGATCTCACGGAAGTTTTCCACCGGCCGCAGGATAAATCGGGAAGCACTCGCAGTGGGCTGTCTAGAAACTCAGCGTCCCAAGGTTTGCATCCCATTTGGAGGAAAAATTCCTTCAAATACGCCGTAGCTGGGAATCGAATCAAGAATGTCTGGGATAACGTCTTAGCCCCGGAGACGCACAAAGTCTATTATAGCCCTGGGTGATGCTGAGTCATGGGTCCACATGACCCATCAGAAGTGTGACATGATATTATTTTTTTACTACTGGAGATCCACATCCAACGCTCAATGTAAATTGGGCGTGGTTCCATCAGCTGTCACGGCGCGAACACGGGGCAGGAAGCCCGTTCCACCGGTTACCCGAAACGTAGGCCATCCTCGCCAGGTATTGGCTTAGAAAGGCGGAGCGGAATGGAATCGATGCTCACCTTGATCCGCCAGTAGATGGGAGAAGAAGGCCGAAGGCAGGCTGCTGTGCCGGACCAGAGGGGATCCGGCGGTGGCGTCGCCGTCCGGACTCCGGTAGCTTGATTCGGAAGTCAGGCAGTGCGAATCGCCGGCGAAGAACCGGGTCATCATCCTCTCCGATCCGGCGGGAGACCGCTCCGATCCGCTTCCGCCGCTGGAAGCGACGACAGAGTCAGCGATCCCAGCGAGGAAGGATCCGGGGGCTGAGCCGTAGCGCGCGAGTCCTGGCGGAGGGCCCATCGCCGCCGGCCGGCCTACCCCTGACAGCGAATGATTCATCACCTCCGTGCACGCGAGAGCGAGTCAGAAAGAGAGAGAGAGAGAGAGAGAGAGAGAGGAAAAGCTTCCTTATTAGGGAATAGATTGAGATTTGAGCGACGGGATGACGAAGAAGAAGGCATTCAATTATATCAGGAAAGGGAAAATCCAACGAAGGGCTGGGATCTACTGGGAGAGATGAACGGAGGGCTCGATTTTAGTGATTCGCGAATAAAACCCCGGGGAAGGAGAGATGGGAGTTGACTTCGATTGGAGAAGCCGCCAGAAGCGTAAGTGGAGTTTGCTTTTGGTCCTCAAAGTCAAGTGGACGATCAATTACGTATTTTATCTTTCATTTTAATATATTTAATTGAAACGATAACTAATTAAGAATAAAAAAATAATAAAATATCAATTTAATTTATAGCCGACATATTTAAAGAATTTTCTCCATATATGTATTTCCCTACACACACGGTCAATGAACAATGTGGGAAGGTAGAATACACTGAATAGAGCAAAAGTCGTTGAGCAGATGGATGGACGTCCAAGTAATCGATACACCATCATTTTATTTTTTATAAGGTAGAATACATTGTCATTTTATTATTATTCGGACATTATCAACGGCTTTTCATCGCCGTTCCGAATCATACTATATTCTGAAAGTTATAGTGAACCTGTCAAAAACCGTTACATACAAGATGTCTGAAAGGTACAGTGAACCCGTCAAAAACTACTACATACAAGATGTCAGATCATTCACTGAGATTTTTCTTAAAATTTTTCACTAAGTATATCATTTTCCTTTTTATAATTTACTCTTTTTTAAAAATTATTTTTAAACATCCTTTAAAAAAAATTAAACCTCATTTTACTCACAATTTTTTTATTAGTTCTTATTAACTTTGGTTCAAATAAATAAATAAATATATATATATATATATATATAATTAAAAATCTATATCCTTTACTAATTAACTCTAAATTGATTTGATAAAATTTAGAATTAAATTGTGTTAATGTTTTATTTTCTTTTCGTATCGAAAAAAATTTAAAGATTTATTAGTAATTTTAACTTCTTATTATTCAAATTCTAAAAATTTAAGAAATAAAATCATAAATCTTAAAAACACAAATTGATAAATCTATAATTACAAATTTTAAAATATATATATATAAATCTTAATAAAAATTAAAATTTTAGAAAATAATTTATTAAAATTTAAAAAATGATTTTAAATTTTAATTTGAAATCATATTTTAAAAACTCTAAAATTAAAATTTTAAATTTTAACTAAATAAATTCTTATATTAATATGAAATGAAATTTATATATATATATATATATATTATATTACACACTCAATATGTGTGCGCCATAGCTAGTATATATATATATATATATATATATAAGATTTTTGCTTGATTAATTAATTTGGAATAATCAGTCTGGTCTAATAAAATTTTTTCACAGGCTAAATAAATAAGAAAAATATATCTAGAGATCCATCTTAATTATCAGATATGTTCTGAGAAATATTTTCATAATAAATAACAGCTGAGTTTTGATCTCAACGATTATATCTATTGTATAAAATAATTCATAAATTTAGAAGAAAATGCATTGGTCAGTTACCTATGTATATTTTTTTTGGCTAGTTTTAAAAACGATCCGGCATGAAGCTTCTTGGTCGTTACCTACCTCCAACGAAGATGATTAAAGAGGTTTCTTCAAGCTCGAACGATATCTGACCTAAAAAATTTTCCACCGGCCTCCAACGAGATCTTAGCCCGAGTCAACTGCTTATTCAATTTCTGAGCAGTTTACTCGCCGAGGCAACGCGGTGTCGCCGCTTTCAGACAGGCATGCCCTTTGGCCGGCTGCTTGGGTTTTCGCGAGTTCTATAAAAATAATCTCGTCGCTGCTCTGCTCTTCCGCATCCTTGGGAATGGAGCTTCGAACTGGACGGAATTTGGTTGCCAAAGCACTATGGAGCCAGGCCAGCTACGTGCCGCCTTCTTCGTGACGAGGAAAAGCTTTGCTTGGAAGCAGCAGCAGCTGCTGCTGGAGATCAAGCTGCTCCGCGAATCCCTCGGCGACTCCACGTACGGCCGGCGGCCGGGGAGGCTTCTTTTTGGGCTGCGGGAGCACGAGTTCTCCGCGGGGTGGCGAGCGCCGCCACGACTACTTGCTTCCGTGCTCGCTTTGCGCCGTGTCGGAGCCAGAGGATTACTACCGGCACGCCTCGCCTCGGCGTGCCGCCGTGAAATCGGTCATCTTCTCCCCGTCGTCCTTCGCGAACTACTCGTCGGACGACGAGCACCTGGGACGGAGAGCGCCAAGGTGGACGACGAGGCGGAGTGATAGCACTTAAATAAGGAAGAGACAAAGGAGAACACTCGATAGCAACAACTTAGATGAGAAGAAACAAAATAAAATAGTGGAGAATTAAAGTAATGCTTATTACAAATGAAAAACTTGATTACAAGCATAGGCTATACATGCCTTTATATAGTAGTAGGAAAGATTAATCCATCCCTAAAATTGTGCATCTAAATTAACCTTAGTCATTCATTTATTCAAAGCATATCCATTAAAATAGGGATATATTTTATCTTAATTTGACTTGATTTAATAATACAACATAGCCTCCCTTAAACCAAGTCACAAATGTTAGTCATCCCAATTGCCTTCTTCAACTTGAGAAAAGTCTCCGTCTTCATAGATTTTGTAAAGATATCTGCAATTTGACATTCACTAGGGCAATACTCGATATTGATTTATTTTTCTGCAACCCAGTCTCTGTTTTTATGGTACTTGATATCTATGTGCTTGCTGCGACCATGAAAAACTGGATTCTTAGATAATGCAATTGTTGACTTGTTATCACAGAAAATTATCGTAGGGTCTTCTTGTCTGTGTTGTAGAAAATCTAGAATTTTTCTTAGCCAAATTGCTTGCGTAGCACAATTTGTTGCTGCTATATATTCTGCTTCTGTTGTTGAAAGTACTACCACTTGCTGTTTTTTAGAAGACCAAGAAAATATAGCTGAACCTAGATGAAAAGCATATCCCGATGTACTCTTTCTAGTCTCAACATCTCCAGCCCAATCACTATCTGTATATCCAACAAGTTCCACAGTTTTATTAGTAAAATATAAAATTCCATCATTAATTGTACCTTTGACATATCTGAGAATTCGCTTTGCTGCAGCCCAATGTGACTCCTTTGGTTTTTCCATAAACCTGCTAAGTACTCCAATTCCAAAAGAAATATCTGGTCTCGTAGCAACCAAATATCTTAAGCTTCCGATCAAGCTTTTATATGCTGTAATATTCGTATTTTTGCCAATTTCATCTTTGGACAACTTTATCTTTTCAATCACAGGAGTAGGAACCGATTTGGAGCTCTCCATCCTAAACCTTTTCAAAATGTCAGAAGCATATTTCTTTTGTGAAACAAAAATTCCATCATCCATCTGAATAACTTCAAGTCCGAGAAAATAACTCATTAGGCCCATATCTGTCATTTCAAATTTACTAACCAAAGCCTCTCTGAATTCTGTGATTAACTTTAAGTTATTTCCGGTGAAAATCAAATCATCAACATAAAGACAGACTATGAGTGTATCACCAGATTCAGTATGTTTAACATACAAAGCATGCTCATAAGGACATCTCAAAAAATCGGTTTCAATAAAGTAAGAATCAATACAACTATACCATGCTCTCGGTGCTTGCTTTAAACCATATAATGCTTTCTTTAATTTGTAAATCTTATTTTCTTCCCCTTTCTTCACGTATCCTAAAGGTTGTTCAACATATATTTCTTCTTCCAAGAAACCATTCAGAAACGCAGATTTCACATCCATTTGATACAATTTCCAATTATTTTGAGCAGTAAGTGAAATAAGCATGCGTACTGTATCAAGTCTACTTACAGGAGCAAAGACCTCAAAATAATCAATACCTGCTTTTTGCTTATAACCTTTTGCAACCAACCTCGCTTTAAAACGATCAATTTCTCCATTTGACTTATACTTTATCTTGTACACCCACTTTACTCCTACTGGTTCTTTTCTTGGAGGTAGTTCAGTCAATTCCCAAGTACCATTAGTTTCAATGGCATGAATTTCCTCATCCATTGCCTTCAACCAATGAGTGTTTTTAGCAGCATCCTCAAAAGATATAGGATCACAATCTGCAAAAAGAGCAAACTGAACAATTTCTTCATCAGACAGGTCATTATCATTACTTAATATATAATCTTGCAAGCGAGCTGGTAATTGACGCTCGCGTTGTGATCTCCTTGTTGGTGCTTCAGATTGTACAGAAACTTGAACATTATCTTGAGTAGGCTGCTCATCCAAAAAATCATTGGAAATATCAGGGAATAACAATTGATTTTTCTTTTTCAATAGACCAACTCCAGCTACCATGTTCATCAAAAATCACATCACGACTTATAATAACTTTCTTAGTTTCAGGATTATATAGCTTATAAGCCTTTGATGTATCACTGTAACCAATAAAAATACACTTCTCACCTTTGTCATCAAGTTTCTTTCTCAACATATCTGGTACATGTGCATATGCCAAACAACCAAAGATCTTGAGATGTTTGACAGTCGGTTTTCTTCCACTCCAAGCTTCCTCAGGTGTCTTATCTCGAACACTTCTTGTTGGACATTTATTCAACACATATATAGCACAAGATACAGCTTCTGCCCAGAAATGCTTAGGTAGATTTTTTGCTTTCAACATACATCTTACCATGTCCATAGCAATTCTATTTTTTCTCTCAGCCACCCTATTTTGTTGTAGAGTGTATCTAGCTGTCATTTGATGTTGAATGTCATGCTTCTTTAAAAAAATCATCACAGACAATATACTCTGTACCTCTATCAGTTCTTAAGATTTTGATTTCAAATCCACTTTGTTTTTCAACAAATGACTTAAATTGCTTGAAAATATCACATGCTTCTGACTTTTGATGTAGAAGATAAACCCAAGTTTTTCGACTTAAATCATCAATAAACGTAATAAAATACTAATTACCTCCAAGTGATGGAACTTCCACTGTGCACAAATCTGAATGAACAAGTTCTAACTATCTTGTGGCTCTCCATGACTTTCCTACAGGAAAAGGTTCTCTATGCTTCTTGCCAATTAAACAAATCTCGCAAACATGATTAGGCTTCATAATATCAGGCAACTCAAAAACAAGTTTCTTTCTTGCTAAATAATTTAACCCAGAAAAATGAAAGTGCCCAAACCGCATATGCCACAACCAATTATCGTCCAAAATCTCAGAATTAAAGCAAGAAAGGAATTTGTGTTGAATTTTCAAAGGAAACAATCGATTTTGAGACATCTTTACCTTTGCTATCAACTTTCCTTTTCTATCTGTTATGGTACAATACCCCTGAATAGTGCATATTTTATAACCCTTTTCTGATAATTGTCCCATACTTAATAAGTTTTGGTGAAGTTCAGGAACATAAAAGACATCAGATATAAAATTTTGAGAACCATCTTTCATCTGGATATAAATATTACCTTTTCCCATAATTGGTACTTTTGTCTTATTTCCAAAAGTAACCTCTGACTGAATTGATTCATCTAACTCCGAGAATAACTCTTTTCTTCCACACATATGGTTACTACATCCAGTATCCAAAAATCATACGTTCTCATCTGCAGGTAAACTGTTACTAGCCAAAAGTAAAGTTTCAAATTCATTAGAATTCTCACCATAATTTTCAGCAATGTTTGCCTGGTTGCCACGGTTGTTGAATTTTTTGTATCTACAATCTGTAATTTTGTGCCCATATTTTCCACAATTATAGCAATGAGCCAAAAACTTATCTTGCTTGACATTGTCTCCACCTCTTCCTTGATTTGAGTAATTACCTCGTCCTCTTCCTCTGTATCCTCTTCCTCTTCCATGACCTTTATTGAATCCTCCTTCTCTTTGACTAGAGTTAGTCGTGTTAAGATTAACTTGACTCTTCAAAGCTTCTTCATTTGTTGGTGTTTCCGTCTTTGCTTCGATCCTGTCAATATGACTTTCTATCATACCTTTTAATTCTGCAATTGTCAGTAGTTCAGTATCATGTGATTCTTGAATTGAGGCCACCACATGATCATACTTCAATGGTATGGTTCGAAGAATCTTTTCAACTACAGCATCATCTCCAATTTTATCTCCATATAATCTCATTTTATTTACAAGATCAGTAAGACGTGAAAAATATTGCTCAACTGTTTCGGTAGAGGTCATCTCACATCGATCGTATAACCTTCGTAGCGATTGCAATTTTGATTTTTGTGCTCGATCAACTCCTTTGTATGACAATTTCAAGATGTCCCACGCCTCCTTTGCCGTCTTGGCATTTGCTATCATGCCAAAAATTGAATAATCTACTCCTTGATGAATTTGTCCCAACGCAAGTTGATCTCGACGTTGGGAGTTTGCATCAGCTCCTTCTAAAAGACCTGGATCAATTGAGCTCCAAAGATTTTGAGCTTTCAAATGTGTAGACATCATTATCTGCCAATAATTATAATCGAGCTTCCCATCTAATTTGGGACCTGACCATACAACATTAAAATTGTTTGTCATATTTACGAAAAAAACAAGCTAGAAGGTTACCGGCTCTGATACCAATTTGATAACACTTAAATAAGGAAGAAACAAAGGAGAACACTCGATAGCAACAACTTAAATGAGAAGAAACAAAATAAAATAGTGGAGAATTAAAGTAATGCTTATTGCAAATGAAAAACTTGATTACAAGCATAGGCTATACATGCCTTTATATAGTAGTAGGAAAGACTAATCCATCCCTAAAATTGTGCATCTAAATTAACCTTAGTCATTCATTTATTCAAAACATATCCATTAAAATAGGGATATATTTTATCTTAATTTGACTTGATTTAATAATACAACACGGAGGAGTTCATTACCAAATTCTACGAGCAGCTGCGCCAGCAGAGTCGCACGCCGCTGCTTCACTGCCAAGAAAAGGACTCGATCGCAAGAGGACTATGGAATTCGTATACATTGAATTAAGCTGCATTAATTTCTTTCTCTCTTTTTTTTTCACATTGAATTAAGCTTCCTTCTTTCTATCTATCTATTTCTCCCATGGATAAGTGTCCTCCACTGAACCTTCGGTCCAGTTCAAAACCTTTTGCCCTGGCTGCAAGTAGACGCTGCTTCCATGTGGAAGCTTACGAGCAAGACCATTCAGTATCTGATGGAAGGCATCCCCTGCTCTCGAAGGCTGTGGGAAAGACACGGCCAGCTTAACCAAAGGATCCGCGAGCAATCTCTGTTTCCTCAATATAATCTCCGTCGGCATCGAAGTCAGTATCGTATCCAACCTTACGATATCCTTCTCGCTCACAAACACCGCGATGTCCGTCCACGGAATTGCGTCCGCGAAAGGCAGCACAATGTCGTCGGCAATGACCACGGGAATGCAGCCGAACACCACTGCTTCCACCAATCGGGGACTCCAAGGAGCCCAACCCAACGGGCACAAGCAAAAAATCGAGCGTTGCATGTCTTCGTAGTAAGTCGATGGATGTTCAGTCGAGATGTCGAAGATGGGATTGTTCTTGAAGTTCAACCATAACGAGGCCCGAGCACCCCTCGCATAGTAGCACCCCTCGGGATCATTCATGCCGTCGTGAAGCAATCCGCGGAAGTAAACGAAGATGGAGCGAGGGATGTCTGGAGGAAGCAAGTGTGCGTGCATCCTCTGGGGCGAGGCGTATGGAGGGATGACAATCGAACCCTCCTTCAAGCAGACATGGTTCCTCTGCCCGAAAGTCTGCACCAACGTAGCACGTCGAAGCAAAGGGAGGATTCCGCGTTCCACCGCCGTTTCTTCCTGCAACCATATATACGATTGAGACGAGATAAAGTGGGAAAAGAATCCTACTCTCGATTGATTCATTACCTGGTAATGGAAGCATGCCCCGAAATCATGGGGGACGACGAAGAAGTGATCTGCTCCTTCAGTTCTGTTCCAGTGAGGCCATTCCGAGGCGATCAGTTGTATTGCGCTCCTCATCATTCTCGGAGATCTGAAGGGCAGAGGAAGGCCATCTTTGGTCAAGTCGCAGGTCGGGTAAACTGGGACATAGAACCAGTCAGCCTCCTCGGCATCGAGTGTTCGAACAGGACTCGATGACAGGAACCGGTGCATGAGATTCTCTGCGGCAAACATGTGAGTCAGGCATCTTGGATCTGTTTTTACCAAGTCAACATTGTACTTGCTGGGCAATTCGTAGACAAACACCTTCAACCTCCCGACAGGATCTTCGCCGGCATTTCCTGCGTTCACAATGGAAAATCTGATAAAGAATTAACCAGATAAAGGATCGAACAATTCATTACACAGCTACTACAAGGAACTCAAAGTCACCTTGAAAGCCAAGATCCTCAGTTCCGGATGCCAAGCTGCAGACGATGAGAATGGTAAAGCCCCAGATCCTCTTGTCCATGATCAGGCGAAGGAACCGAGAAGGCAGCAGCTGAAAAGAGGAAGGGAATTTCTTCTCTTGCTTGAGAGTTAGTTTGTTTGTCCAATCGAGAAAAGGGGCCGCTGCCTTTATTTTCTCTGTCAAAAGGGACAGAGAGACAGCGAGGGAGGGATCAAAGTCATCAATGAATCCACCCAATTCAATCAACGAGGATGAAACCGAGCAGTGTTGGGCTGATTCAGTGGCATCGATTGAGGAAAGGGCAGGCATGTCGACGCATGGTTGAAGGACCACCTAACCTAAATGATGCATCACATGGCAGTGGGTGGGAGTTGGTCTTTAGTTGATTTGCGTGGGAGATTAAAGAAGCTTTCTTGCTTAATTAGCTAATTTTTCTAATCGGAGAGAAAGTAGGAATAGGGACGACGAAGTTGTCTTGTAAGTTGTAACAGAGGATAGAAAACACTATACAGGGAATAAGAATAATGTTGACTCGACTCGCGGACAAACAGAGGAGGGATGACCAGTAGTGGACGTAAGATACTCCGCGAGATCCTACGGTATTATTCCAATCCAACGCCCCGCCGTCACGTTGCGTTAGATTCTTAAACAAGCCGCCATTTTTGATTTTTTTTTTCTGTATAGATTTTGTATCAGAAGTTTGCCGAATAATGTGTGTTTTTTAATGACAAATTTAAAAAAAAAAAATGAAAGAGGTTTTGATGACTGAAATAAACGTGGTTGACGTCCTAGTACGTTGACTCAGGTCTCGATCCATTAAATAAGGTATATTAACGAGATTTTTTTAATTTTGAATAATTAATTTAATCTCATAAAAATTTTGTTATCTATCATCAGGATAAATCAGAAAACCCTTACAGTAGACGGTCTAGAAGTCCAGTGTCTCAGGATTCGTACTCTATTTAGAAGAAAAATTCCTACAAATACGCCGTAGCTGGGGATCAAATTATGGATATCTAGAATAACGATTAATCACCTTACCGCTATACCGAAACCCGAACACAAGTAAGGCCTATTAAGAGTCTGCAGGACTGAGTGACTCAATCCTTCTTTACATATGCTTATGTTGTTGTTATTTGATGAAATTTTATGTGATTTAATTCTCTTCTGGATTTTATTACTGTGAATTAAGAGTCTGAACAAACAATATAAAACATATACAAACGATTAGAATGGCCGTCGCTATGGTACAGTGGTGAATACATCCTGAGGCTTCCTATGCATTTAGGATTCAAAATCATGAATGCAAAAAATTCGTCTCTCATGATTAAACCATTAGGATCGCTGGACTATTACGTGCATTGATTATCATTTGCATGTCTAAATTCTCTTGCTAATGAAAATTTCAATGGGGCTGGATTGGTTATATTGATTAATCCAATCTTTGTATATCTAGATTATAAGAAATTAAAAACTAAAATGGTTGAAATCCTTTTGGTGCAAATTAATTTTTGTTGGTGCGATTGACCGAAGTTTAATTGGTACGATCATGAATTTTGATGTGTGTCGATATGATAAAGTTAGGTTTTGATATTGGTTTGAGGTGTATGTTTGAGTCATGCAAGGCTTAGTGGAACATACATGAGGAGCTTGGTGCGGCCAAGTATGGAACTCACGTATGAGAGATCTCATTCTAGTACTCGAGTCCTTAAGTCGGTGAAGGATGGCGCATTCGAGGGACCGTCGGACGAGGAGCAACGAAGTGGAGTCGAGGGAAGCTTACTTCAAGGCATACACGAAGAATGACATCAGGACGAGCCGAGGCCTTGGATGCATCCGAGGGACGAGAACCAAAGGAAGAGAGCTTCAAAGGACGACTCCGGAAAAGATGAGTGTGAGTGTGTAAAATGATTAGTCGACTAGTAGGGACACTAGTCGACCGAACCTTCTGTGAGGTTCAAACAGTAAGATAAGTTGACTAGTCTGGGGTGGCAGTTGACTGGTCTATTCGAAAACTAGTCGTTTGGCTAGCCGTTGGTTGAGCACCAATCGACTGGTTCTGGTGGTAGTCAACTGGTGTCGGGGCTGAGCTGTTTTGTTTAACAACTCTCTCCTCTATTTAAAGGAGAGGTCGAGACTTGAGAAGAGTTAGTTCTTAAGCGAGAAATCTTCTTGACCAAGTACTCAAGTTTCCAAAACTCATCTCTTCCTCCTAACCTAACTCACAACTTGTAAAGAGGAAGAGAAAGAAGTTATTCTCCACCGAGAAGGAGAAAGCTATAGTCGAAAATTATCGGGGACTGATCCATCGAAGGATTAAGGGGTCGTCCACCTCAAGAACACACCATGAAATAGGAGCAAGCAATCTCCGAATAACGCAAAAATTTTGTGTTAGCATTATTTTTATTGTTTTATCTTGTTTCCGCTTGTGCAAAACTAACACTTGTGGAAAGAATCAACGGAAGCTCGAAGAAAAGCTAGTCACCCCCTCTAGCCATCCGATCAAGTCTTAATAATTTTTTCTATAAAAAAGCAAATATAGAAGTGAAAAATTAATTGATACGGGGAGTTCCAAAGTCCTCATTCACGTAGAATAAATCCTGGTCAAATGACTGACGCGGACTTGCTGTAAGACACGTGGTCACATGATTTCCAATGACTTTAGAGTGCTCGTAGAACAGTTGATTGACCAACAACCCTAATCGGTTGAGTGGTCTGTAGTCCTATAATAGTCGATCGACCAATGCCTCCGTCCGTCTGATCGACCAATACTCGTCCGTCTGATCGACCAACAACCCTATATGGTCACTTGACCTATTATTCCGCATGGTCGATCAGCACAGTCCTCCATATGCATGAACCACTTTGGATATGAAACCTTTCTCTCCGGGCCTTGGCTTAACCCTCTTATTGGCCGAGTTGGGCTACTCCTTTGAGATTCTTTATTGGCCCTCTAGGGAATCATTATGCATGTCATCTTGGTTAAGACTAGGATGACATCATCCTATCCCTTCCCTATCACTTCCTTAAAAATTGATATATTTCCTTGACAGGATTAGCCGCTCAGTAAATTTGCAGAGCCAATACGCAGTTGCTCAGTGGTCCATCGGACTAAACACTGACCTGTGCAGCCCATCCTGTCATTTCCCTGTTACATATAGATGTGACACCTTGAGGTGGAGGGTCACTAAAGGTGTGCATATATATAAGAGTCTCTCCTCCATAACGTAGGTATGTCAAGATCCCCTTCTTCTTCTACTTCCTCATTTTGAGATTGTCTAACTTGAGCGTCGGAGTACCTGTACGGGGACCTCTGACCTTACTTCTGACCTCTTTTGATTTCCTTCGTAGATCGTTTTCGACGAGCATCCTACCTAGCTAGCTTTAAGTCTTCAACCTGCTCATATTATTGCTTATTGGTTTTCATTGGTGACGTACTATTATTTATAGATGAAGGACATAATCATTAACGAATAAAAGATATTTGCCACTAATTTTAAAATTATATGATACATTTGGACAAAATTTTAAACTCACCTTAATTTGCCAAATACCTAAAGTGACACAGTAGGTAATTAACCAGCTACTAGCCAAATTTGCTAATAATTTAAATTAATTTGCGTGAAAATGCAATATTTTTTAATTGCAAGGTGTAAAATGGTTTTTTTGTTTAAAAAAAACAGCAATGTAAATCAAAAACACAATAATAAATAAATAAATAAATAAAATATTTATAAATGCGGAAGGGTATTTTAGGGAGGGAAAGGGGGAAACTGGTCAATCCAATGGGGAAAAAGGAAGCCAAGAACACGGAGCAAATCTACGCTAGATCACGTTTTGATCTCGTACCGAGCCCTTCATTGGGCTCCCGACCTGAATCCATCGGTCATCTCGATCCCGCTTGTTGGCGTCAAAACCCCGAGGCGAGTAATGACACACTCCTTCCACCCCTCGACGACAGCCAAGCGGCAAATGATTTCTTCCCTCTTATGAAAAAATTCCTGCCAATTTAAGGCTGGGGGAGGAGAAACCCTAGTTCATCCCCCCCTGCTGCCTATATTGCCTTCAAAAAGCGCCCAGAATGCCTCAATCTTCTCATCTCCCCACTTCATTGACGACTTACTGTGGTTCCGCTCGGCGGCGGTAGTCTTAGCAGGTTTGATTGGTTCTGGATTATTGTACTTCCAGTGTCCTATTTTTCACATTCCCTTTTGTTTCTGATTTGAAAAGTTTTTATGTTTTGGGTATGCGCGTTTGTGCAAACTTATTATCTTGTAAAAGAGGTTACTTTCCCTCCTTTACTTGTAATTCTGAATAGCGGTGTGCAGTTGTTGAGTATAGATTATCTATTCTGTATGTACTGAGGAAGGGTTGCTTGTTGAGCTGCTTAGATATTGAATACTATATCTGATCTTCTTACCATAAGTTTCCAGATCATGCAAGTTTGGATATGTCTTAATCATGATCCTCTGCTTACTATTTTCATTATAAGCAGTGAATATAATGTTTCAGAATTTCTGTCTACCTTCTTCATCTGATTATTTTTGAATACATTAAGTACAACGTAGCAGTTGTTAAACTTTAAAAGAAGGGACATAAACTTGAAAGTAAACACATATCTTCGGGAAAAGAAGAAAAAGTTCCTAACGAGCAAGCATCGAGAGAGCTTTTATTTCACCCTCAAACAAGTAGATTTTGGAAAGTAATCTACTTGATTTTGGATCAATAATTTTTCAAAATGCTTTTCATTTAATGTTCTTTGAATACTTCCTACAAGTGTCAGATAGCCATAACAATATTTGATAATTAATCATCCTGACACTTGCTGGTTGATATTTAACAGTATGAATGTGTTGTTTTAAGAGAAAATTAATTGTTATCATGCATCCTTCTTATACATTTCATATACGATTAAAGAAACTGGTTGTGAGGTTAGAGTAACATACTGCAAGTGCTATGAAATATCACAGGTACACAAAGAATGATCTGATAATTCCGTTGATCTTAAAACTCTAGAATGCATTGAAAAGAAAGTGAACTTAAGGGGTGAAATGAGATTTTCTTTATTTTTTTTAATGTGCGTGTCACTTCTTTTGATAAGATGGTTTAATTGGTGGAGTTTTGGCTGATTCTTATTTCATAAACTGATTCAAAAAGGGAATATGTATTACTAATTGTCGAAGGAATCTTTTATAGCTACTGTTTTCTGGTTTTTCTTAATATACCTACATTTCTCTTTTTTATGCATTCCTATTTTATTTATTCAAGTGGACCTATTGAAATGTCTAAGCGTCTGGCATATTTAACTTCCAAAGGTTTCTTTCAGGCATGACGAATGGGCCATTCAATGAGCAGATTTTGGTGGACAAACTTCTCAACCTCAACAGTACACAACATAGCATAGAGAGTATCCTTCTATTTCTGTTGGTATATATCAATTTGGAAAGTAGTTTCTTTTACCATTAATGTTTGTGCCTGTTGGATATTCTTCAGATTTTAGAACTTTTTATTGAATTACTCAGATACGTGTGCTATAGATGTATATATCATCATCAACATTAATTAGTTATGAATATTGATGTGCTGTGCAGGAGCTGAGCTATCATATTGCTGTCTTAATGTTCAGGTGCCTAAATAATTTAATAATTATGCTATGTTTTGCTCTGACAAGAAAAACAGTTTCAAATGATCAGTCATAACGCATAGGTAACTGTCACATTCTGTCTAGTTTGGCTTCAGAAATCACTAGTCAGAAAAAAGTTATATCTTTGTGTGTCTTCCTTTCTTTTAGGGTTCATTTTTGCACAACTATTTATTCACTTTTTTTGGGTATGATTTTGTTCTTGATACTGTTTCAGGCAGTTATTTATATATTTATTATTTTGTTTTGTTATTGGATTCCGAGATTTGTTTTATTCCTTTTATGTTTGAATGTGTCGCTTGTAGCCATCTAGCTCTCAGATACTAAGGGAGTGTTTGGGAGAGCTTCTGCTTACTACTTTTTAGCTTCTAGCCATGCAAAAGTGCTTTTGAGTGTTTGGGAATGCCAGATTCTGCTTTAACTTCTGCAACTTTTACTCAAAAGCTAGAAGCAACAATTTGATGTTTTTTTCTGCTTCTGCTTTTTTGCTTATGGTGTAGAATTAAAAGTTGACATTTATACCCTTAATAAATTTATTATTTTACATAATTACCATCACATTTTTAAATAAAATCTTATATTTTTATATAATTTATATTTTCAAAAAAATTTATACATATTTGTATAAATTTATATAAATTTTATTATTTTATTATTTTTTATATTTTTATTAACTTTATATTTTTTTAAATATATATATTATTAAAAAAATAATTTTGATATAATATTTAAAATATAATATTAAATATATAAAATATTATAGATCATGTATCAAAATTATATTTAGATAATTGAAAAAAATTAATTTTGATAGTTTAAGGATATTATTGTCATTTAATTAAAAATTAAGCTTAAAAGTGATTATTCACCAAACACTCAAACTTTACCTTGTATCAGCTTTTGACTTCTATTTCCAAACACTGCATGCTTTAGCTTCTTACTAACTTCAAGATAATCACTACAAGAATCACTTTTCAAGAAGTAAAAGCTCTCCCTAAGAACAAGACAATTAGTAAAAATACTTGCGAAGATTTATTATCTGTTTGTATGGTAAGTGCCTCTCAATCCTCACTTTATCTGAAGCCTTTATTACCGAATAAAAAACTGTTATTCAGCACATAATAGAAACAATATAATCTTAATCTAATTGTGATTACTCTTTTCTCATTTGTTCTAGTCTGAACAATGGTTAGTATTGGTCTTTACTCTTTACATCGAATTCACACTCGTGTACCTGTTACTCATCCATCTTAGGCATTGTTGAATTGACTTAACTTTAATAGCTTTGTCACATTGGTGTATCTTCCATAGAAAGAAAGCAAAGGAGGTTGTGGAAATGTGGCTACATCAATTTCATTTAGCTTCAAGAGATCAAAGAATATCTTTTCTCTTTTTAGCCAATGATATTGTTCAAAATAGCAGGAGGAAGGGCTTAGAGTTTATTGAGGAATTTTGGAAAGTTCTTCCTGATGTTCTCAATGGCATTCTTGACAATGGAAACGATGTTGAAAAAAATATTGTGCATAGATTGGTAAGTTATTCCTTTTTGTTCTGTTCTAGCTGAAAAGTTAATTTTCTTTTCCTATTTTAAGATATTTCAGTTTTTGTTAATCATTATGATCTTCTTGTCACCCTTTTGCAATTTCTATTATGCCTTCTGTGTAAGGAAAATTGAGCATCTCATATTTGTTTATCAAGGCTTATGATTGTTGGATTCACGAATCCTACTTTATCTAAGAACATGCAAGCTTTAGCAAATGTAAATAGCTATGAGGTGAAATTTCCTACAAGACAACATGAAGGAAAAGTTTTATGAAGAAAGAAATATGATCAGTGTGTTAAGTCTCATTTCACTTTAAAATATCTTTAATAAACGTGACTTCTTTTATGTCAAATTTCAGTTTTTAATGGACATTATAGATTCCCCAAAATTTATAAATATTTTTTCGAGCAATTAAAATCAAAAGAATTAGTGTGATAATTTAAAATTTCTTTTGGATAGCTTCAGGGTGAAACCAAGGGTTTCGGTTGAGTTGGAGTCTAACCACAACTTAATAGAAGAGGAATCAAGTTTGCACGGTAATATCACTTACTAAAATTTATCGAGTGTAATCAAAAGAATTAGTGTGATAATTTAAAATTTCTTTTGGATAGCTTCAGGGTGAAACCAAGGGTTTCGGTTGAGTTGGAGTCTAACCACAACTTAATAGAAGAGGAATCAAGTTTGCACGGTAATATCACTTACTAAAATTTATCGTGTGTGTGTGTGTGTGGAGGGCGGAGAGGTGCAAAAGGATAGTTGTAATTGTATGGCAGCAAAGGTGATAACACTCACTCCAGGCGCCCCTTCACGGCCTGCCCCAAGGCCTGTGGAAGGGTGGTAAATCATGGTAACAAGTGACCTCCTATGTGGGAGGAACTTATTTCCTAGGGGAATAAACCCCAGGGGATTCAAATGTTGCTCCATGGTGGCAATTCTACCACCCGAGTGCCAACTCGGCTACATCCGTGGGGGGAGGTATAGAGATTTTGATGTCGTTGGTCTCTTGAATCTAGTCACAGAGATGAGGAGAGAGAAAAGATGTGGTGGTGGAAGTGAGGGTGTCATCAACAAACTTATCAAGCTAAGAGCTAAGCTCCATGATTGTTCACTATAACCCCTTTTGCACTCTTAGTAAATTTGTGTGAGGGTGTCATCAACAGACTTATCAAGCTAAGAGCTAAGCTCCATGATTGTTCACTATAACCCCTTTTGCACTCTTAGTAAATTTGTGGACATTTTAAATTCATGCTAAGCTCCATGATTGTTCACTGTAACCCCTTTTGCACTCTTACTAAATTTGTGGACATTTGAAATTCATGAAATCAACAAAAACAAATTTGTCAATCATGTTGATTCGCTATCCTTAATTCCTTTCATGGAGAGATATCAACTTGAGAGCTTGACGAAGGTGGTCGCAGAGGCAGAATACCTTGGGAATAGCACTCGGCAAAAGCAAGTCATAGACAAATTGAGTTTGCGAAAGTCTTCAATCTCTACCTCTTGCTCAATTCTTCCACTTGAAGGAAATGGAGGGAAGAAATTGCCCGACTATGCTTTCCCTCACCTCTCTACAAAGAAGTGTTTTCACCACGTTGAAGTAAATTGACCTAACGGTTTACATTAAAGTTGAAAGTCGAGTTTTATTGAAATGATTTTGCCAAACATGTAAATGAATATTAAATGTTTGTAAACTTATATAACGTAAGATAGTAGTCCTTACTAAGATTTGAATTATAAAAGTGTTATGCGATCTAACCAATAATTAGCGCGTATGGGCCAAATGGGCTCAATAACCTGAGGCTTATATAGTCCATAGTAAACAAAATAATAATAATAAAATGATTAAGGCTTATATGGAAAAGTATGCTATTTGATTAGATAGTATGCTATTCGACATTATCTAATCGATGGTTTCACTTGAAAAAAATGTGTGCAAATTGTCAATATCATCATCGTTAAGATGTGTTTCTCCGAAGTATTTGAGGTATGCTACATAAATTTTATCTCTTATTGAGTTCTCTACAAGACTACATCATTGCTTAATATTCAATTCGATTAAGTCATTTTTTTATTCCACTAACTAGTGTAATTGTGCAATTGGAAACACATAATGAAGGAGAAGGGAGATGACTAAATTAAGAAAAAATCCTATGGAGGCGAACCACCTGCCTATTGGTGATAGGGATTTGGATGCTATTTGCCTCCCAAATCTAATTGACAAAGATAAGGCTAGAGAAGAAGGATGTGATTGTATAGGCAAGGGTGTCATTGGAGACGTCCTTAGTGAGCTAAGTTCCTTGACTCATGATTATAACCTTATTGCGTTCTCTAAGTTCACAAACTTGTGGAACATCGATGAGATCGACAAGAATGAGCTTGTTAATCTTTGTTGTTGTGCTAGTGTCCTTGTTTCTTCCATCGGCAAGCTGCCAAGTTGAGAGCTTGACAAAGGTGGTTGTAGAGGCAGATTGGCTTGGGAACACTTTGAGGGTACTAACGTTATTTTATTTCATTTTTCCTCTTGGACGAGGGCAAATTGTGGACAAATTGACTTTCTGAAACTTTTCAGTCTCTGTCTCTTGCTCATTTCCACTTAATGTAAATGGAGAGAAGGAGTTGTCATACTGTGCTTTCCCTCCCTTCTGCAAACAAGAGTTCTCTTCGTTGAAGTAAATTAATGGATCTTGCTAAACATGCAAATAAATCTTAAATGTTTGCAATTTTGGAAAAAAGGCAAGTACTTATTATCAATCATAAGATATTAGGTCTTCTTAAGATTTCAAATTATAAAGATGTTTTCTGCTCTACATACTTCATAGTGCATATTTCCAAAAAGGATGCGATACGCTGAGGCTTATGTGGTCCATATTTTTTTAGGAAAAAAAATATACATAATGGTCATATATGCTATTCAACATTATCCAATCAATAATTCCACTTGCTAAAAAATGTAATGATATATTGTCAGCATCATCATTGGGCACATCACTATCCCAAGTAATTCAGGTGTACTACATAAAATTATACAAGGCTATATCACTAAGTAATACTCAAACCAATTAAATTAAGTTGTTTATTTCAAACTAACTGGTGCTTACCATATATGGTTAAATGTAAAACGACAAATTTTTTATATTGTCGATACAACAGCAATATCAACAACCAAGTTTTATCCCACTAGGTGGAAAAAATTATACAAGTAGCAAACATATAATTGAGGACTTGCAAAATAAATGTAGCTTATATATATAACCTTTTGTTTTTTATTTTTCTAACCCATGTTTATGAGAAGATAAAGTATATCACTATTTTTTTCCTTTTTCTACTTCTTCAAGTGCAGGATAACCCCAATGGGCCACCTCACCACCCCCAATGAGGATGACTTACAATACTATAACTACTATTCTATATGATGCTTACATCAAAAGCACTTATTTTGTTCAACTCCAACTTGTTTGAATGAATCATAGGTTTAATTCCTTGGGTGTGCACATAAACATTAGTTATAAACTAGTCATAACTCACTTTAAGGAGAATGATAAATTAAATGATTCAAAGTCGACAACGTGGATAAAATCAACACTCAATGATAAAAGAGAGAAAAAGACAAATCTTGACACACAAAGGCTCGTAGTGGAGAATAAGTGAGAATAATAAGTCTTACCATGTCAAAGCAATTTTACATATATGGTTAAATGTAAAACGACAATTTTTTTATATTGTCGATACAACAACAATATCAACAACCAAGCGACTCCAAGCCTTATCCCACTAGGTGGAAAAAATTATACAAGTAGCAAACATATAATTGAGCACTTGCAAAATAAATGTAGCTTATATATATATAACCTTTTGTTTTTTATTTTTCTTACCCATGTTTATGAGAAGATAAAGTATATCACTATATTTTTCCTTTTTCTACTTCAAGTGCAGGATAACCCCAATGGGTCACCTCACCACCCCCAATGAGGATGACTTACAATACTATAACTACTATTCTATATGATGCTTACATCAAAAGCACTTATTTTGTTCAACTCAAACTTGTTTGAATGAATCATAGGTTTAATTCCTTGGGTGTGCACATAAACATTAGTTATAAACTAGTTATAATTCACTTTAAGGAGAATGATAAATTAAATGATTCAAAGTCGACAGCGAGGATAAAATCAACACTCAATGATAAAAGAGAGAAAAAGACAAATCTTGACACACAAAGGCTCGTAGTGGAGAATAAGTGAGAATAATAAGTCTTACCATGTCAAAGCAATTTTCACATTGTGTTGTCATTGTCTTCCTCTCTTCGTTCACTTTGAATACATGAAGACTTAGAATTGACGTCAAAGATGAGGTTGATGATATTCTTTCAATTATTAGAAGTAATTAGATGGTCCTTGTCCGTTTTAATGTTGATGCCAAATAAATGAATAGTCAACACTATGTTTTTTGAACAATTTATTCGAACTTATAATTTTTTATTTTGGGTTACGATTAGTTTGTTTGCTTCAGTATAGGTTACGATTAGTTCGTTTGCTTTAGTAAATTTTGTGTGTTTCAACTAGGATATTATCTTTTTTTTACTCATTTAAAAGTAAGTGTAGAATTTACTAATCCGAGCTTTACAATTCTTAATATGAAAATTCACTAAACTAATCTTCTATATGAACCTCAATTTGACAACCTTCAAATTATACATGTGCCTTTCGTGGCTTAGGGTACTTTGTATCTCTATTGTAGACTTACTATAAGCCACCTCAAACGGATCAGAGAAGTTAGGGTTTGAGCACATGGTCTTAGTTGAATGGAACTCCCCTTTCGTGACAATTCATGTTTTGTTGTGTTAGTTGTGTCATACAGGTCGTGTTTTTTCGGTTCCTATAAAACCATATAAATTATAGAAAAAGGATTATATATTTTAGAAAATATTTTTATAAGAGTAAATATTAATTAGATTCATCTAAAGAATTAACTTATATGATATAAAAATATTTATGATTTTAAAAGTTAATTTCTCTTTAAAAAGATCAATTTGTCTTGTTCATTGATATATTCGAGATCTCTCGTGACACTTTGAGGATTTTGGTTTTTAATGTACAGGTCAAGTCAATAGATGTTGTATCAATTCATGTCTAATATTGCTAGCCTTAGTTTAAAAGCTATAAAGTGATAATTGTTTCCCTAGATTTTCTTCCAAAAAATGTGGCCTCGACTCACTTTGCTACATCGAAGTGAGCGAGTTCAAGTAAAGACTAGATAGGTCAGACAGAAGGAATTGTTTTTCCCCTTCTTTACTTCAAATACCTAAAACTCAGACAAATTTCCCATGGCATAACAATAATTGAATAAAAAAAGGATTAACGGGAGGATAAAATGAAATTTCCTCTAGTTTCTATCTGTGGAGTACTAAAAATTTCCTGATCAATGGTGCTATGCTCTTCTCATCATTTTTTTATTGCTATGTTTGCTACTAAAAGTTTTCATCCACATGCCTTTTTGTTTGTGGTATGGCTACTTAAATATATGCTTCCTGGACTTGCTATTTAGTAGTAGCCTTGTGTTGTAGGCTTGGTTTTGTAAGAGGGGCTGTCTTGTGAGATATGTTATTTTATATTCATCAAAATTAAGTTACTGAATATATTAATCTCTTTTTGTTCTTCTAAATATTTTTAGATCAATATATGGGAGCAACGCAAAGTTTTTGGCTCTCACGAATCTTTGAAACAAGATATGCTGACAAAGAATATTGATAATAGAAATCGAAATGGGAAGGGTATTTCTTACAAACTGGTAAGCACTTGGTCTAAATCATTTTGCCTCACATAGACACATTGATGCAACAGCGACCTTCATATGCTGTAACCTTTTCATCAAGAATATATGCCCAACATCTTATTTGTTTATTTGCAGAAACAACCTGGTGGCGAGCAGCTACAGAAACTAATTTCAGCTTATAGTGACGCATCAGGGTTTCCCTTTGATGAAGAAACATTATTGGACAGTTGTCAAACTGCTGTTAAATTTGTTGAGAGCTTTGAAACGGATACGTGGAATCAAAGTAAGTTTCTAGTTTAGCTAATTGCTCTAAATTTAGTGAGTAATAGTTGTATCCAAGTTGGTATATTTCTTAAATAACTCACATTACATGGAGAAAATTAGTTTCTAATTTCTTTAGTATTCTTGTACTTCTGCAAGTTAAATGCAATAATGATGCTGGTAGTGTTGGAGCCTCTCTTTTTTTATAGTAATTAATATGATGTAATTTAGACAATTTGCAATTCTAGTTGATACAATTTTCAATTAGTCAAAAAAAAAACAAGGAATAAAATCTCAATTGACTCGTTAAGTTTAATCATCTCAAGTTTGCCTTACATGAGTATCAATTCAGTCTCAATTTGCCTCTTAAATGAGTATCAATTTAGTCCATGGTGCACTAATCTGGCCCCTGACTTTCCAAAATAATTAACATTATCCAAGGTCATCCACAAGTGTAGCGGAAGTGGCCGAATGCTGCTTGCATGATTGATGAGGCAGAACCGTTGGGTAAAAATGTCTTTGCACCAGTGCTATGCTCTCCCATAATACACAATGGATCTGCTTTTCACTCATTGGCATGAGAATCATCTGCTTCCCCTTGGCATGTTGGTCATTGCTGCATGTCCAGCCATTGCTACTGGAGGAGTTTTGGGATTGTGAAAAGACTAGCAATCCTAAATATCCCCAGAGTAAAAGATAATTTTCCTCAATACTTTCAATCCTTGTGGTCATGTGAGCAATATTTCATCACTTTTGCTCACAATTGTGGATGACATCAGGAATTGGGGAAGGTCACAGGCTAAAGTGACAATTTTAGGACCACAAATTAAAGGTATTTTTTAGGAAACAAAACTTTAGGTGCCAAAGTGGAATTTGCATTTTAGTTTAGTCTCTCAGTTATGGTGCTCTGTTATCTGATGTCTTTAATGCTGTCCTTTGTACCGCTCTCTTTCTATTTTATGTAATACACTTTTATAACTGAGGTAATTATGGTAAAAGGGCGGTGAAATTACAACTGACTAAAAAGAGAAAGATTCAACAGAAGTGATAACTTAGCATGCAATTATATATCTTCTATTAGTAAAAGCCTATGTCCTTGCACTAACTACTTTAGAAGACTAACTACCTTTTCTAACCAACAATCCTTTTAGCTCATTGTAGTATAAGATGCACATCATCCAAATTTTTTCTTCTAGTTGGTAACATGCCAACCTACTTGCAATTAGAGAGTTTCTTGAGATTTTCCTTGAGGGATTTAGCAGGATTCTCACTTTTAGTCAATGCTAATTTTCAAGGTCCAGTCCCAAATGAAACTGAAGAAACATAGATTTTATTTTCTTCTTTTTGATTCAAAAAAATTATGACATCATACTGGCATATCTAGTTGCTACCTTTGCAATGGACATGCTTTTAATCACATGTTGATATACAGCTATAGTGCTTTTCAACCCCGGGACTATGGTGCAGCGGTAGGGCGATTAGTCGCTATTCCAGGCATCCGCGGTTCGATCCCCAGCTATGGCGTATTTGTAGGAATTTTTCCTCCAAATGGGGCGCGAACCCTGGGACGCTGGGCTTCTAGACCGTCCACCGCGAGCGCTTCCCGATTTACCCTAGCGGCCGGTGGAAAGCTTCCGTGGGGCCGGGCCGGTCGCCCGAGGTTGGAAAAATCTCGTTAATCATTTTTTATAGTGCTTTTCAGCTATGTTAAATTTAAAATATCTAGTGTGACTTCAACTCCATGCTTTTCTATGTCAAATTTAAAATATCTAGTGTGACTTATTTGTGCCTTAATATCTAGCGTTGACATGAAACCCATATTGTGTGAAATACAACAAACCACGTTCCTTTCCATTCTGGGCTTCATGCCTTGTTCGTTCATCCTTCTTGCATTTAACTTATGCGTCTTTCATTTATTCTTATATGGATTAGCAGGGAACTTCCATGGCTCTGGAACAGTGAAAGAGCTGGTTAAATATCATGAAGTGTTAAGAGACTCCATAAAAAAATTGAAGGCTGTTGAATCAACAAGAGCAATTATTGTTGCCTGTTTAAAAGAAGCACTTCTTGAGCAGGTAGTTTGTTGGTTCATACTTTTGAATGTTTCGCGCTTGTTATGTTGCTTCTTTCGTAAGTTTAAATATTTTCCCAATTGGTTTGTACACAGGAAATGAAGTATAGCCAAGTTTGCCAACGGCTGAAGGTATTTTATTTGAACATTAAAAATTTCCTGATAATTTCAGTTGTGTTACATATTCTAACAGGTTGTAATGATTCTATATAGTAGGCTTTGATGGAAATATGTTTTCATAATTATATTTTAAGAAGATCATAAAAACTATATTGAACATTGAACATTTAGTTCCAGAGATTATATATATATATACCAGGAGGATCGAATAAGTTGTGGTTCTAATAGTGGTAATTGATAAAAGAAAATAATACTCAAATCTTATTGGTCAAGTATATTCTCCTCGACGAAATGCATGCCGCATTCTTCCCCTTCACCGTGCTACTGAGAATCTGCATGACGCATTCTTCCTCTTCACCATGATTCTGAGAAACTATTTGGAACATCATTAATTCAAAACAAATAGTTGTATGAATGTTTTGACATCTTGATTAAGTTTAGTATCTCAATTCACTAAAAATTAGAGAGAAAATATTTTATAAATCTCAGTTGGATGCTTGGAACCATATTGGAGACTGACCTACTTATGGTATACATTACTGTTTTTAATACATAATTGGATCGAACGTTATGATTGAATCTTCTGGTGCTGTTTTTAGCAAAATCTCTTAATCTCGTGTCAGTTAAGGTTACTCTAGATTTTGACAGTAATTGACACTTTTATAAAAGCTAATATTTTACTGCTTTATAAGTTATAGATTTCTTCATAATCTGTTTCCTGAATTGTTCTCTAGGCAGCTCAATCTGGGTATCAACTATCGGTTAACTTGTGCAACCAATTTAATATCGATATGTCGCCAGATCGAAGACTTCTGGAATCGCCAGATCATGGACCTCCTGGCTTTTCAAACAATTATGCTTTTGAATATGTAGAAGGGAACCAGAAGGCAGGAAATTCAACATCCTCAACTCTGGAATCTGATCCAGTGGCACCACAGCTTGTAGCTTCGACATCCTCTACTTTCGAAGCTGCTCCAGATGCGCCACAGCTTGCAGACTTAACAGTCTCTACTCAGAAGCAAGATTATGCTCAGCGGTTTGTTCGTTCCAACGACATTGTTAGGCCCACAATTGAAGAAGACATTCAGTCGAACAATAAAAGATTGAAACTAGAGGATGATCCACGGTATTCATTTCCACCACAGCCACAGTTCGTGCCACCCTTTCCCCCCTTGCAACCTAATACATTGAATCAGCCTCCGTCACAACTACCTATACCGGTTACTTACCCAGACTCAACCGTGGAGCTGCCGCCGCCACCGCCTTTAACACCTTTCCCACCTCCGCCGCCACCGCCGCCACCTCCACCAGTAGCGCCAGTAGCACCTGCATTCACACCCCTTGCTGATTTGCCTATAGCAAGCACTTATGGATATGCCCCGGCACCTCCTTTTCCAAATTACCAGATGGTTGGTTTTCCACCACACCCAGCTGCTGGAAATCAATACGGTTTTCTTCAAGCACCAGAGGCGTCCAATTATGCCGACCAACCGCCTTTTCGAAGACTGCCGCCGCCGCCACCACCACCACTGGCTTGACAGTAGTCAGAAGGCTTTTAGATGTTCAAGTAACTAGTTATGTATCTGTACATTATGTGCGTGTTCCTTTACCTCCCCAAGATGGGGTCAGAGATGATATAATAGGTGAGACTTGATGATCAGCTGAATGAACCAATGGTTTATCCATCTCCTTAGATTGAGGGAAAAGTTAATTTAGATTACGGTGGTTTTATTAATTTCTTGTTCAGTTCTGGCATGTTCATGGTTGACTGATGCTTGAGAAATGGAAATTGAACAGTTGATAGTTGTAAATGCTTTAGTTGTTCCTCTCAGAAATGAATTTCTTTTCAAGTGATATGGTAGTAGGCTTTCGTCTGTCATTTCGACCTCAACCATGCAACTTGAAATAGCAAAAAGTTGTATGCGTTTAGAAAATTCATTAATGCGTATGTAAACTATAGTTAAAATATACAAATATAAAGTTTGATTAGGCAAAGCATATGAATAATCAAGGGAGTAAGATGATTTTATTCATCCCAAGCAGTTTATTTCTCGTCCACAACAGGCTTTCTTTTTTTTTTTTTGCAATTCCTGATATTATTTCAATAAAACAGTGTCTACATTGACCATTAAACCGCACACTACAAGCACACAAGCCCATCAAATTGGTTCACTTGCAACTTGGATGGTGCTCATATATAAACACCAGTCAAACATAAGCAGTAGTTTAACCTTTGCCAAATAGTAAAGGCAGGCAAAAACACTTAAGCAATGAGAAAGGGCAAGACGGTTAACATGAAAGACTCATAGCTGAAAGTTGCTGAACCTGAATATGTGGTGTCCTTCTCCTTGAATTTCTCTGTCAGACCCTGAACAAAACCAGTTGTCAATTCATTTGAAAGGAAAAAAGAGCAATAAGCCAGAAGATTTGTAAAAGCATCTGGACAATGTGTCACCTTCACTGTGAGACAGCACCTGCATTACAGCCAAAACAAACATCAATATTGAACATTTTCGCAATACGGACAACCAGTTTATGGGTTGTTTATTATGCATTCAACGAAATAAATGAATTTAACTATTACTCGATGAAGTTGTCATATTCGATGGCTCTACTCTTGCCTCCAGATTTGTCAAATTTGGAAACGAGCAAATCCAGGATTGATGGGGAAACAGAAAAACCAAGACTCAGAAGGGCCTCTCGGAGCTCTGTAGTGTCAATCTTGCCACTGCGGTCACGATCAAACCTCTCAAAGATAGCCTGGAAAAGAATGCATCAATAGAAGTTGTATTTTAAAAGCCCATTAGCAAACAAAATCTGATAATGATTCTCTTTTCTACCCTCCAGCTCTGAAGGCTGTAGAAGACAGAAGTGAACTCTTTAGGCCCTGTGTTCAATCAGATATTATACACATTTAGCATGAGTAAAAGAGAAAATTGATGCACAAAATAAAATAAAATAAAATCAGTGAATAGCAGAACAAGACATGCATGAAAAAGCTTTTCTTAACTATAAAGGTACTATACATGAGAATGTTTCTACTTAATATGCTTATGAAGGGGGCTCGTTATAAAGCCTAAGATTATAAACTAGATATTGCGGTCAAAAGTTATAGTGGATCATTTTTTAAATATTTTTAGCACAGATAAATAATAAACAATTTCAAGAACATAAAGCTTGGCTGAACATGGAAGGAAGAAAGAGATTGAGCAGGAAAGAGAGAAATTTAAGGCAATAAGATAACATAATAAGAGAGAAGTGGAGGCATTTTATAGAGAGTAATCCTGACAGAAAATAAACTGTGAGTTTTATTACAAATCTCTCCATTCTGAATTGAATCACATCAGAGATCATAATTATAGGCTAAAGGCATCTTGAGTTACAAGAAACAACATTTCAGCATATTCAGCGGGCACAGTTCCAACAAGTCAATACAACTTCCAACAGACAAACTAATTGTGCAACCTCTAGTATTGGTAGGCCAGTACGAATTACTTTCCACCCTTCCGACAACTACCCTCATCTTTTGTATACTTTCTCATCTGCCGGCACCTTAGTCTTCCTATCATCTCCCCAATTCCCACATTAACTAAGTTTGGTTAGCAAGTTAGATCATCAGTCTCATTCGAGTTGAGCTGAATCCAAGCTAGGCCATACTAAACGCTCAGGTTTGAGGATTATCGGATCCCATGATTTGAATTGACATAACATTGAAGGATAGTGAAAACCGTGAGGAATGATAGAAGGAAGGTATCAGCCTTTACATCCAAAGAAGGCCCCATTAGGCTTGATGGGTTCATGATCATTTTCTTGTAAGGGGACATAACAATTTTAATTATATCAAATAGAAGAGATTATGATCACTAACTAGAAAATATAGAGATAGATCAATTTGTCTGAAGAATGAGTACAGCAGTCAACGACCAAAGGTTTTCAGCTTTTAGGTTGATGTTTAAAAACAGAATGGCTTTTAGGCACGAAACAATTAGATAGAAAAAAAGACGCCGATGTTAATCGAATCAGAGTAAAGTATCATTATGCGCTAACCGCTGGATGACCTAGGGTTCATAACATGTGTACTTGTCGGCGGGGAAATTTGCGATAGAGGAAATAACATAGAAGAAAATGTTCATCAGGAAGGACTAGAAAGAAGGAGACAAAGAAACTGACCGATCTTGCGGACGTTGGTGGAGGTGAAGAGGTACATTAGGAGATGAACGGTCCTCATGCTGAAGCTCTGGTTGTAGGACGAGAGCGCCTGCTGCAGCTCCTTATCATCGATGGACCCACTCCCGTCGCGATCCGCGGCCTGAAAGCACGCCACCACGTTGGGGTCGGTCCCCGGCGGAAACACTGAGGGCACGAGCGACGCGAACGGGCCGCCGCCGAACCCTGGATAAGGAGACGGAGAGGCCGAAGCGGATGGCGGAGCGGAGTGGCCGTAGTACCCGGGCTGGCCGTAGCTCTGGTTCTTTCCTTCCTTGGGCGGTTTCTCGCCCGCCGGGGGCGCTGACGGTGCGGGGCCTCCATAGGGCGCCGTGGGGGCTCCATAGGGGGGCGTCGGAGCTCCATAGGGAGGCGCCGGGGCTCCGTAAGGGCTTCCGTAGCCGTAGGGTTGTCCCGACGGAGGAGCGCCGTAGGGAGGGTAACCGGAACCGTGAGGGTAGCCAGCCATCAGAACTAGATCGGCAATGAGGTCGAAAGATGCAAAAGACGCGTGTCGCTGACTGTCTAATCGACGGCTTATTATAGAAGTACCGAGGGTATTTCGGTCAATTGCTTACTCTTTTAAGTTTAATTTATTTTGTTTATTTCGGGAGATCAAAGAAACCGCGTGTACTCTCGTCCGTAGACAAGCCAACGTTACGATTGGCCGGCCGACCAGAACGATATCCGTTGTTTGAGGAAGATTCGAGCTATTCTTATCGATGATCAGGTCTGAACCACGCAAGTTTGGTCATTGACGGTTAATAGAAATAAAAAAAATGTATTTGAAAGTTTATTTTAATAATTAATATTTTCAAAATTATTATTTATTCAAGAGAAAATTTTTCGAGTAATATATCGCAATTAAAGTCCGTTCTGTCGTTTTAACTGGCACGTGTGCTGGAAAAAGAAAATTTCGACGCGTATTCTCTTTAGAGAGAGCGCGTTTCATTTTGAAAGAAAATGGACACCATACTACTCTTGGTGCTCGTTTATTTTATTCAACTCATGCTTTATGTTTTTTTTTTAATTAACGAGATTTTTTTAATTAATCACGGACGATCGAAAAATTAAAAAGCGCTGACAGTAGACGGTCTAGAAGACTAGCGTCTCAGAATTCACACCTCATTTGGAGGAAAAATTCCTACAAATAGCTCGGAATCGAACCATAAATATCTAGAATAATGATTAATCGTCCTACCGCTATACCATAATTTTGGTGGCAACTCATGCTTTGTGGTCTGCATATTACATTGCGTGTTCAAGGTATAAAGTTCATTGAACGGATAAGAAGGAAAGAAAAAAAAAAGCTGATAAGGATTAGGATTGATTATTTGATTAAAATTAAATCGATTGAATTGAATAAATTAAAAATTAAATTAATTGATTTTTTTTTAAATTGACCGAATCAATTAAATTTTTTATGAAAATCAAATTTACCGAATCGATAAAATTTCGATTAATTTGTTTTTCGACAGAATTAATCGAAATTTTAAAATTTTATTTAATTTTTAATTAAAATAACAAGATTTTATTTAATTAATTATATTTTTAAATAAAAAATAATAAAATTAATATTCTTATTCGATTTAATCAAATTATAAAATTCAAAATCGAAATCGAATCGATTTAATCGAAAATCAAATTGAATTAAAAAAAAATCAAAAATCTAATTAACCAAGCTAAATTTTAAAATTCGATTAATTCGGTTTTTTAAATTTTTATTCACCCCTAACACAAATCAGAATCCAAAAGTAATAAAAATAAAAAATAAGAAAAGGAAAAACGAAAATCAGAGGATAATTAGGTTTAAAGGTGCTCTGATGAATTTCCGTTTATCTCTCTCATCAAGGTTAACCTTCTATACATCAATTTTTAATGCATCAGAATTTTAAAGTAAATTTTATAATTTTAATCACCATGATCATCCTATCTTTCACCTTCTCCCTCCTTTACGGCTCCCTATGCACTCTGCGGTAATTATAATAATCGGATTAGTAACCTCTTTATATATCTTTTCAATGTTAACCTTGTAATAGATTGACATAGTTATTAAGATGAAAGAATTATTTTTTACTATCCGTATGATATTGAGCTCCATATTTATTATATTTTACTTTTTACTATTATAAAAAATAAGTAACGAAAGTACTCATGAACTCTTTATAATTTTAGAAACTCATGGGACCGTACCTCGAATGAGTCCATTCAGATCCATCTAGATTGATTATTGGATTTGACGGAAACACATTAATAGATTTAGGACCAGTTCAATTGGATTTATTTTAAATTAGGTAGATTTTTTATACTATAAGGAATCCAATGATATCCTCTATTATCTATTTCGGCTTATCTGGAAGTGTTATAATGTTATGTTAATTTTCAAATATAATGTGATCCTGGTCTCAGGGAATCAAGCCTATATTGAGCTTGATATAAATTAGACTAGACCTGGAGCATTTAAATCAGCACTA
This sequence comes from Boesenbergia rotunda, assembly GCA_024364735.1. Lineage (NCBI taxonomy): Eukaryota > Viridiplantae > Streptophyta > Magnoliopsida > Zingiberales > Zingiberaceae > Boesenbergia > Boesenbergia rotunda. Next base: position 736,433 of record JAGFNQ010004611.1, read on the forward strand.
TTACGGCTTGGTCTGGTTCAGATCAGGCCCAAGGTGAGCATGATTTTCTAGAGACCATGACCATGTTCTAGCTGAAAGTTCAACATAACATTGTAACACCTTCGAAGGAGTCCAACGATATATTCTATTACTTATTTCGACTTCTTCAGAAGTATCACAATGTTATGTTAACTTTCAACAAGAACGTGGTCCCAGTCTCCCAGAAATCAGGCCCACATTGGACCTGATTTGAATCTGATTAGGACCGTGGTAGTACTGATTTAGATCCTCTGACCTTGATTTGATTTCAATCAAGCTCAATGTGAGTCTGATTTCCTCGAGACTAGAATCACGTTCAAAATAAAAGTTAGCATAATATTGTAATACCTTTAGAGAGATTGAAATAAGCAAGTGAGAGTATCATTATACTCTTTGCAACCTCAGAAATTTACAAGACCTAAAACAGGTCAAATTGGACCAATTTAAGTTCATCAGTGACTTTTGAAAAAATATCGAATTCGGATGGGAGTTTTTAGGTTCAGGTTAGATTTAGGTTGTGTGTGTGTGAGAGTGGGGTGGGGTGGGGGGGGGGGGGGGAGGGGGGGGGTTCCAAGTTGATTTTTTTTATTAAATCAAATTTTATTTTTAAAATTAAGATATTTTTATGTATATCAATATAAAGATTAATATGATAATGATCTAGTAGTGAGATAAAAATGAATAATTATAAGTAAAATAGTAAAAAAAATTATTTTTAATCGGATTATTCGGGTTGGTCAATTTATCTAGATTTGGATTTAAGATTTTCAAATTGTGTTTGGGTTCGAGTTGATTTTTTTTTTTATAAAATCTTTAGTTCAACTTGACTCGAATCCACCCGACCAATCTGAATTGACACCTCTATCTTGACATATCCGATTGAATCCATTTCAAGTATTGATCCTGTCGCGAAGTGGGGTGGAAGCCCAATGGGCCGGACGGGCCTCCCCGGAGCCACTAGCCGATGAGGTGGCCGGCTGTCGACCGCTCCTCGCCCCGTCCCTGCAAAAATCGAGACCATCAGTGAATCCGCCGGGGGAATCCCCGGTCAGGTACTCCGACGGTCAAGTCAGTCTCCGAGGGCAGATAAGTGGAAACTGAATTGAGATGAGGCAAGGGATGCGAGAACTCGCGCGTGCGTACCTGTAGTAGAGGGAGCGCTGAGCTTATATGACAGGGGGAGTTGACAACCCTTGTTCATATTGACGAGACAAGGGAGTGATGCCTATCAGCTCGTATGGAGCACTGCGGCGCGGCATGGCGCGGGGTGCTCGAGTAGTACGGGAGTATTGAGTGCGCAGTACGAGGGTACCGGATGCGCGGGCAAACCGCGAGGAGATGTCAGAGGTAGATAAGACGCGAGGAACCCCGTTAATAGGGTCGTACCCTGGATGCAAGGATAGGCAGGGGCGTGAGCAAGACAGCCCGCATCCAGAGCACCGACTGGCCGATCTACCTGCATGGGTCTGAGTCGGGTAAAGACCAGGGAGCGTGGGTTGCCACGCGTCTGCCTGGTAGAGAGAGATAGCGCAGGGTACGCCCTGGGTCGGGGGTTGCCTCGAGACAAATCTGACCTGAGTCGGACATTCAATCTGGGCGATGGCCATAGAGAGATGGAATGTGGGTAGTCACCTGCTGGCGGTATCCGACCTCTCTTTACCAGGCAGAGCTAGTATGGGCTCCTGAGCACTTACCAGGTCGGCTGGTTGGGAGGTGGCCCGACCACCTCTGTTGCCAGCCTGATGGTCCCCCCCCCCATCCCCTTCTTTCCTTCGGCGGGGGTGTACGGGCGCGGGAGCATACCCGCTGATCTGGCTGTTGACCTGTCCGCCAGGCTCTCTCGGCGCCAATCTGGCTCGCGGGCCCGGCCCATGCCCCTACTCGTAGGCAGGGCCGGGATCATAAGCGTCCCCTTCAAGTTTAGTCGAAGGAGGCGGCGAGTCCGATTGACTGGACCACCCGTGATTTACGCGAGCCTGGTGCGCCGGGGGGGGGGGTCTTAGTTTTGCTGTGGGGCTTCTCTGCGGGACTGTCGCAGCCTGGATATCCCGGTTGATTGGCGAAGTTTTTCTTTCAGCTGCTGACGGTTCCATATCCCTAAGTGAATGGGGCGTTCTCCTTACTGCTGCCCGCACTCGGAAAAGGTTCCCCGTGTCCACTCCCCCTTCCTTCCTCAATCGTCGAGGTATATTCTATCTATTCCCGAGGAACAAGGTCGGGCGCGAGGCGTTTTGTCTCCTGGGGCCCACCAGGCCTGCTTCGGCGGCTGTCGCTACCCACTGCCTCCGCCATGGCCCACCATTGGACAACCCTGCTCCCTATATAACCACGTAAAGTCTTTTCATCTCTCACTCCGGCGCTTTGCCTTTTCTTCTCCGGCTAGGGTTGTGGCTACTTCTTGGCGTTCGTTGTTTCTTCTAGCGGGATATCCTCCACACCCTCAGCGTGCCCTCATGGCTTCTTCGTCTCGCGATCCCCACCCTTGGTATGTCACGGCGAGGTCCGTTCTCTCCCATGGTGACCTCGAAGCCCTTAGGGCGGAATTTCACATTCCGCTTGACCACGACATTCAGCTGCCTTCCCCTTCGGATCAGCCGGCAACACCGCCGAGGCATTATATTACTATTTCGAGGGACCACCTGCAGGCGGGCCTGCGCTTCCCCATTCATCCCTTCATCACCTCGGTATGCCGCTACCTTCATATCAACCTATCTCAATTGGCCCCTAACTCCATCCGCCTCCTCTGTGGGTCCGTCATCCTTTTCCTGTTGTATCGCTGCTCCTCTTATGCTGAACTTTTCCAACACTTTTTCTATCTGAAGAAACAGGAATGGGGTGAGTTTGTTTTCCAAACTCGCCCTGGGACTTCCTTTCTTTCTGCTCTTCCTCCTGCCAGCAGGGGCTGGAAGGAGAGGTTCTTTGTCGTTCGCCTCGTGGCTTTCCCAACTTGGCCGTCTAACTTCCGGTCGAACTTTACACGAATGCCTCCTCGCCACACGGACCCTCAGATGTTTCCTTCCTTTGCGCATGCTCTTTTCGTATTAAGGGATAGACATTACCTCGTCGAGCCACCCCTGGCCGAGCACATTGTGTCCGCTTTCGGTCTTAGTCCGACGCCCTTCGTCCGCCCTACCTCCTTATGTAAGTGGTTCTTTCCCTTTTCCTCGTCCCTTGCTCTTCCTTGACTTCTGCTTACTGGCCAGCTGAGATGTTGTACCCGGCTACGCCCGAGGGGGGCTTCGGGTTGGGGCATGCTGAGGAAATGGGGACGCGTCTCCGAGCGGTGATAAGGGAGGAGCGGATGAAGGTTGCGGAGTGACGAGCTGGGCAAGGGTGGCGCTCCGCCATGCAGCCCGAACAAGAAGCTCTTCCATCCAATTCTCCTTCTCCGACCCCCTCTGCAGAGGAAAAGGAGACTTCCCCTTCGGATTCAGAGGATACCCGGCCTCTGAGTTATTCTTTGTGGCGACCCGAGGATGCTGTATCGGTGTCCGCCCCGGAGGATCTCTTGGGTGCCTCCTCCAGCCGGCCCTTCAAAAGACAGAGGGGTGAAGCGTCGACCGCCACCCTCCCAGCGTTACCGCCATCTTCTTCTGCGGCGTTACCAATGGATCTGACGGTGCTGCCTCTGAGGGAGGCATCCCCACCTTGCCCGGAAGGACCTACTAGCGAAGGCCTGCTGGATGTATTGTTGCCCTCGCTGTCTGACTGACGTCTAAGTATGACCCCGTCGAGCGGTACCGTCCCTACGCGGTCGAGGGACGTCCGGCTGTATGGTCCCCTCTCGGACAGGTTCGCGGCCGGCTTGCGGGCGAGTAGCTCGGTGAGCCCGGTTGTCGGAGCAGACGCCTTCATGGCCTTGGCTACCCAGGTGTGTGCCCGCTAGTCGAGGGGGACGTGCTTCATTCCTTCTTTGGCTGACAAGTTTGTTTCTTGCAGTCTTGGGCCCAGAGCTACAGTATGAGCGTGGCTATGCTGGCTCACGCCAAGGCCCGGTCTCACACTGAGAGGCGTGTGGAAGACCACGAGGCTCGGCTTCGCCACACCCAGCTATCTTCGGGTGACGATTCGTTGAATGGCTTGCGGGCAGAGGCTATCGGCCTTCAGGACGTGTTGCGCCAGACCCAGGAGGAGCTAGAGATCGCCAAAGCTCAGGTCGCCGCCGCCGATGCCGAGGTGGTTCGAGTGGAGGAGCGGGTGGTCCAGGTTGAACAGGCTCATCTCCGCGATCGCAAGCGCAAGGGCGAGCTGCAGACCGAACTCCTGAGGGTCAGGTCATACCTCCCCTGGGCCAACGAGGAGATTTTGTCCCTTCGGACGCAGCTGGCTGCTGAGAAGCGAACGACAGACTAGCTTAGGAACCAACTTTGGGATTTGCAGGGCCTCCGCCTGGCTTGGGATGCAGCTCAGGTGGAATTAGGGGAGCTCCGCGAACGACAGGCATCCTGGGCTGCCCAGCAAGCTGAGCTAGTGGAGTTGCACGCTTATAAAGAGGCCGAGGCGGGTCGGTTAGAGGACCACCGCTTGGCGTGTTTGAATGATCCGACCCATGCTGCCGAGATTTCCCGACGGTTCATGGATGTGATGATGCAACATGGCCTTAACATAATCCGGCAGCTCCGGCTCGTAGGGTATTTATCTCCTGACATGCCCCCCGACGCAGTTTCGCTCCCTGACCTATGCAAGGATCTGCCCTCCGTGACCGACCAACTCTTTAAGTGAAGCAAATGTTTCTGCATCCTCTGTTTTTCTGTGCTCAAGGGGCTTCCTACCCTGATTTTTGTAAAGCGTCTGAACGCTTTTTCCTCTTTGCTCTCTTAAGCTATGTTCTCTCTTTTGGTTCTGATGAATATATGGAGGAACCGGGTGCGCCACTTATCAATGAGCCTTATTCCCGTTTGTGGGATGGATGTCCCCTTTCTTGTTTGCAAGAGTCTTTGGTTTACGTGGGGTCCTGGCTTGTGACTTTGCACAAAGATCTGATCTTCTGATCAGGACTTATGGCAGAGAGGCCTAGAGATAAGCAGCCCGCGGGGGTTTCGGTCTCTCGACCGAGTAGGATCTGGGGAGTGAGGGCCACCATGCGTCCACCCGGGGCTCAAGCCAAGGGACTAGTGGGGGCAGGTCCGTGATAAGTATGGCCTCTTGGCCGAATGGGACCCTCGGAGCGTGGGCCTCCATGCGTCCGCTCGGAGCTCGAGCCAAGGGATTAGCGGGAGCAGACCCGTGATAAGTATGACCTCTTGGCCGAGTGGGACCCTGGGGGCGTGGGTCGCCACGCGTCCGTTCGGGGCTCGAGCCAAGGGATTAGCGGGAGCATGCCCGTGATAAGTATGACCTCTTGTCCGAGTGGGAGCGTGGGCCGCCACGCGTCCGCTCGGGGCTCGAGCCAAGGGATTAGCGGGAGCAGGCCCGCAACAAGTATAGGCACCCTTATCTCCTTCTCGCTCGAGTCATCAGATTAACCACCATCCTATCTGTTTTTCGGGCGTCCGATTCACTTGAGGCCACGTGTCACGATTATGAGCCTTTCAGGCGTTAACTTATCGCCTTCCTGCCTTGGGCAGCGGACCGACCCTCTGCTGTCTTTTCGCCTTCCTTGCCACTTCGCGTGGGCGTAGGATTGGCTATCGCCCACGGCTTTTCTACCAGCGGCTGTGATTAACTTCCGTCCCCTATATAGGCTCCTGCGATTGTCGCCTCTGTCTTTCCTTTGTACTCCTTCGTCTTTCCCCCTTTTCTTCCTCTCGTCTCCCTTGGTGTCTTAGCGCTCCTTTCAGGATGTTGCGTGGTTTCATCATGAAGGAGGCTAAAGAGAGGTCGGCCGGCTATAGGGAGGTTATGGCTACCCTGCTTTCGGAGCCCATCCCCGCCTCCTTCAATACCGCTCCGCCTGTCGCTCCGGCCTCCCCTTCTCCGGCGTCAAATCCTACCGCCGCCTCCTTCACAGATAGAGGCGAGGTGTCAGGGGAAGAGGCGCTAGACTCTGATATTGAGATTCTGCCTTCAGATCCTTCCGCCATGGGACCCAATCGTCTCCCGAACCCTTCCCATGACTGCTCGTCTCCTTCCGGTGCTACGCCTGCTTCTCCTCAGGAGATTCCCTCCCCTCCTACTATGGCGAGCCCGCCTTCTCTGCCGACAACGGCGCCGGTCGTCCTGGCATCCCTCGATATTGGGGACACTCTGCCCGTGCCTTCTTCGCCTCCACTGGCTCCTTCCAGCGAGCTAGAGGGCCGATCTTACCCCGCCCTTCTGCCCGGGGCTCCGATTTCCTCGGCGTCTACACCGTGTGCCCCTGTCTCCTCAGTCCCGGGGCTTGGTCACTCCTCCGCTCCCCTTACCTTCGCCAGCTTGACTGGCGGGGTGTCCGTTGCCCCTTCTTCTTCTATTCCTAGCCGGACCCCTGACCTTCGCCCAATACACCTTGTTCTTCCCTCGCAAGCGGATCCCTCTGCTGCTTTCGAATTCCCGGATTCCGATCCGCTAGGCTCAGCTAGGGTGGCTCACCTACACGCCCCCCTAAGCGACCACCTGTACCAGGGTCTTCAGTCTTTCGAACACCAAGATCCTATCGCCCGCATCGATGGCTTAGTTGCTGACGCCTGTCGGGTATGTTTCTCTGATAACTCTTGCTCGGTCGATCTTTTCTTAATCAACCCAGGACTTCTTTTGCAGTTGACCGGGGCCCTTCATGACATGGGTGTTTCCTTGGTTGCCCAAAACCGATCCCTTCACCGATTAGAGTCCCGTCGGGAGGCGCTGGAAACTCAGCTTCGTTGCGCCGGGCCTCCCCCTAATGGTGAAGCCTAGAATGCACTGCGCTCTGAGAACGCGGCTCTGAGGGGACAGGCTGCCCATGCTGAGACGCAGCTTCGAGCTCTTTTGACAGAACTGAGCGCAGCCCGAGCCTCTGAGGCTCAATTGCGTCAACAGCTAGTTCTTTTGGAGCGGGGCGAGCACCATGCCCGGACTCGGGAACTTCGGGGCGGGCTCCGAGTTAGCCAAGGCCCAAGCAGATCTTCTGGAGGCCACTCAGTCGGCCGCCACGTTGCTTACGGGCTTAAGGGCCAAGGAGGAGGAATTGGTGGCCTGTCAAAGCGATGTCTCGCGGAGGCGCGAACGCCACGAGGCCCAGAAGGTCCAGGCGCAGGCGACTCGGGATGGGCGTGGCAAAGCGCCAAGCGTAGTCTCGTCGCAACCCTCGCTACCCACTCCATAGTTGTGGGTCGGCCCCTTTTTTCTTCCTGATGTAGGCAAGGGTCAAACGACTTGTTATGGATGTTGCTTTTCCCCTTTTCATTGTCTTCTCCTTTTTCTTTGTACTTCGCTTAATGGTTGTTAGAGTGATGGCGAGACCGACCGCTCTTTCCTTATAGGGGAGGCAGTGCCTCTTAGGCTAGAGTTGTGGCGTCTCAACCACTCGGGCTTTTAGGCATAAGCAGTGTTCACTTAGTACTTTTGCCTAGGGTGAACCCGAGGGGCGTCGCGAGCTCGGGCTAGCCCCCGGGGCCTATTCGAGAGCTGGACGAGGCGTGCGTACCCGTAGTTTGCAGGGGCTCAGCTATCTCCGGCCTATCCATGAGCTTAGGGAGGTGCGCCGGGTGGAGGTCACACCTCCTTGACTTAGGGGCTGATTCGGGGATGTAACCCGAGGATGTGGCTTCCTGGTCGAGGAGTTCCTGGGGATTCCCATTCTAGGGGAAAATTCTCGTGGATCGGTCTCGGAGTCGCCCGGTCGGGCAACCTCTTGGGCAGCATAGACCGTCGAGTGTCGGACCGAGAGCGGATCCGAGGGAAGGACTTGCGTACAGCAAGAGGAAGGCCACTCGGTCGAGTGATCTCTCGGGCGGCACAGACCGCCATGTGCCCGACCGAGAGCCGATCCGAGGGAGAGGCTCGCGTAGAGCAAGAGGAAGGCCACTCGGTCGGGTGATCTTTCGGGCGACACGGACCGTCATGCGCCTGACCGAGAGCCGATCTGAGGGAGAGGCTCGCGTAGAGCAAGAGGAAGGTCACTCGGTCGGGTGATCTCTCGGGCGGCACGAACCGTCATGCGCCTGACCGAGAGTCAATCCGAGGGAGAGGCTCGCGTAGAGCAAGAGGAAGGCCACTCGGTCGGGTGATCTCTCAGGCGGCACGGACCGTCATGCACCTGACCGAGAGTCGATCCGAAGGAAGGACTTGTGTACAACAAGAGGAAGGCCACTCGGTCGGGTGATCTCTCGGGCGACACGGACCGTCATGCGCCTGATCGAGAGCCGATCCGAGGGAGAGGCTCGTGTAGAGTAAGAGGAAGGCCACTCGGTCGGGTGATCTCTCGGGCGGCACGGACCGTCATGTGCCTGACCGAGAGTCAATTCGAGGGAAGGACTTGCGTACAACAAGAGGAAGGCCACTCGGTCGGGTGATCTCTCGGGCAGCACGGACCGTCATGCGCCTGACCGAGAGCCGATCCGAGGGAGAGGCTCGCGTAGAGCAAGAGGAAGGCCACTCGGTCAGGTGATCTCTCGAGCGGCACGGACCGTCATGCGCCTGACCGAAAGCCGATCCGAGGGAGAGGCTCGCGTAGAGTAAGAGGAAGGCCACTCGGTCGGGTGATCTTTCGGGCGGCACGGACCGTCATGCGCCTGACCGAGAGCCGATCCGAGGGAGAGGCTCGCGTAGAGCAAGAGGAAGGCCACTCGGTCGGGTGATCTCTCGGGCGGCACGGACCGTCATGCGCCTGACGGAGAGCCGATCCGAGGGAGAGGCTCGCGTAGAGCAAGAGGAAGGCCACTCGGTCGGGTGATCTCTCGGGCGGCACGGACCGTCATGCGCCTGACCGAGAGCCGATCCGTGGGAGAGGCTCGCGTAGAGCAAGAGGAAGGCCACTCGGTCGGGTGATCTCTTGGGCGACACGGACCGTCGTGGGCCTGACCGAGAGCCGATCCGAGGGAGAGGCTCGCGTAGAGCAAGAGGAAGGCCACTCGGGCGGCACGGACCGTCATGCGCCTGACCGAGAGCCGTTCCGAGGGAGAGGCTCGCGTAGAGCAAGAGGAAGGCCACTCGGTCGGGTGATCTCTCGGGCGGCACGGACCGTCATGCGCCTGACCGAGAGCCGATCTGAGGGAGAGGCTCGCGTAGAGCAAGAGGAAGGCCACTCGGTCGGGTGATCTCTCGGGCGACACGGACCGTCATGCGCCTGACCGAGAGCTGATCCGAGGGAGAGGCTCGCGTAGAGACGAGGCTTCCCGGTCGAGGGCATCCCGGGGAGCGTGGCCGCCACACGCCGCCTGAGGGCCTCACCGAAGCTTCCCGGTCGATGGCATCCCAGGGAGCGTGGGCCGCCACGTGCCGCTTGAGAGCCTCGCCGAGGTTTCCCGGTCGAGGGCCTCCCAGGGAGCGTGGGCCGCCACGCACCGCCTGAGAGCCTCGCCGAGGCTTCCCGGTCGAGGGCATCCCAGGGAGCTTGGGCCGCCACGCGCCGCCCGAGAGCCTCGCCGAGGCTTCCCGATCGAGGGCATCCCAGGGAGCGTGGGGCGCCACGCGCCGCCTGAGAGCCTCGCCGAGGGTAATGCAGCAACGGCTGTCTTTTCAAAAACCCATTCCTGAAGGACGCACTAAGTAGAGAAGATACATCCAGAAGACCTAATTGTCAGAGACGCGGCGAGCGTATATAAAATATATCCAGATTCCCAAATACTCGGTACACGGGTGAGCCGTATCCAGAAGGGCGGACCATAGAGGTGCATAGAACATATCCGGAAGGCCAGATATCGTATGCGCGAAAAATGCAATATATATATATATACTTTCCCTTATCCGCCTTGTTAGAAAATGAGCAGCTCCAGTGCTGCCTCGGAGGGATCTGCCATAAGGCCTCCGGCGCATCAATAACCTTTCTGAAAGCAGATGAAGAAAGGCTCGCATTTTCAGGGAGCACTATCCGCCAAAACCCATATGGATCTTCCATTTCCACTTCTGATCAGGCTGCTGGTGTCCCTCCTTCTAGCGCCAAATTTGATCCTGTCGCGAAGTGGGGTGGAAGCCCAACGGGCTGGACGGGCCTCCCCGGAGCCACGAGCCGATGAGGTGGCCGGCTGTCGACCGCGCCTCGCCCCGTCCCTGCAAAAATCGAGACTGTCAGTGAACCCGCCGGGGGAATCCCCGGTCAGGCACTCCGACGGTCAAGTCAGTCTCCGAGGGCAGATAAGTGGAAACTGAATTGAGATGAGGCAAGGGATGCGAGAACTCGCGCGCGCGTACTTGTAGTAGAGGGAGTGCCGAGCTTATATGACCGGGGGAGCTGACAACCCTTGTTCATATTGATGAGACAAGGGAGTGATGTCTGTCAGCTCGTATGGAGCACTGCGGCGCGGCATGGCGCGGGGTGCTCGAGTAGTACGGGAGTACTGAGTGCGCAGTACGAGGGTACCGGATGCGCGGGCAAACCGCGAGGAGATGTCAGAGGTAGATAAGACGCGAGGAATCCCGTTAATAGGGTCGTACCCTGGATGCAAGGATAGGCAGGGGCGTGAGCAAGACAGCCCACATCCAGAGCGCCGACTGGCCGATCTACCTGCATGGGCCTGAGTCGGGTAAAGACCAGGGAGCGTGGGTCACCACGCATCTGCCTGGTAGAGAGAGATAGCGCAGGGTACGCCCTGGGTCGGGGGTTGCCTCGAGACAAATCTGACCTGAGTCGGACATTCAATCTGGGCGATGGGCATAGAGAGATGGAATGTGGGTTGTCACTTGCTGGCGGTATCCGACCTCTCTTCAGGTCGGGGTGAGCTAGTATGGGCTCCTGCGCACTTACCAGGTCGGCTGGCTGGGAGGTGGCCCGGCGACCTCTGTTGCCGGCCTGATGGTCCCCCCCCCCCCTTCTTTCCTTCGGCGGGGTGTACGGGCGCGGGAGCATACCCGCTGATCTGACTGTTGACCTGTCCGCCAAGCTCTCTCGGCACCAATCTGGCTCGCGGGCCCAGCCCATGCCCCTACCCGTAGAGAGGGTCAGCCGGTCAGGATCAAGTATCATAAATTTTTAAGGCTGCAAGTAATTTGACAATACCCACCATTGTTTATTTCTAGATCTCGTTCATTATAGCGCTGTCTTTATAGCAACAAGGTAAGAATAATGCTCAATATCATTATGTAAAGACAGAGTGAGAGACATAATTGATCACATGATGAATCATAAAAATTAATTTCAAATTAATTTTTATGAAAATGTAACTCGAATATATTGAAAATTGACGCGTAAAAAACTAATATTGCCGGAGGAAAATAGGATGAGAAAATGGCCCAAATCAATGTATCTTTTGATAATTCTCAAAATAGAATGCATGATTTGAATTTTCCAAATCTAAATGCGTTCTTCAGTAAATTCCCAGAGGAACATATGAGCTGAATCAAAGAATTTGCTAGATATTTTTATATTTCTTAATATCACCGGACTATAATATACTTCATGAAACAAACAGAAAAAAACAAGGAAGAAGAAAGTAGATTGTCGACTATTTCCATGGATTTTATGATTCTTCGTTGGCGTCTGCTTGATTCAAATCCGAGCTCAAGCATCACGATGAACTTTCAGGAAGATCAGAGCCATAGATGTGGCCCATCTTGGTTCTCTTCGTCTCCAGGTATCTCTTATTTTCCTCAGTTATTGGGGAAATGACAGGGACCCTTCCGACAACAGCCAGTCCATAACCTTTGAGTCCGATGAATTTTGCCGGATTATTGGTCATCAATCGCATTGTGCGCACGCCAACATCTCTTAAAATCTGCAAGTTCAGGAACAAAAGCCATTATTTGAGCTCCAACAAAAGCAATATTGTTCTTCAGTATTTTCTACTATTCTGTTCTGTGTTCTTCTTTCTCGATCAACTGTTTGATCACATTTTCAGCTTGTTCAACCATTTATGTACCTGGGCACCAATTCCATATTCACGGGCATCAACAGCCAGGCCTAGTTCCAAGTTAGCTTCCACCGTATCATGGCCTTGATCTTGCAAATTGTATGCTCGGAGTTTATGGCCGAGGCCGATGCCTCTTCCCTCGTGGCCGCGGAGGTAAACTAGAACTCCTCTTCCTTCTTCCTCCATCAGTCGAAGCGCGAGATCAAGCTGATTGCCGCAGTCGCAGCGGGCAGATGCGAGTATGTCTCCAGTTAGACACTCAGAGTGGACTCTTACCAGTACATTTTGTCCATCTCCAATATCTCCCTACAGATTCAACCATGCTTAGAAAAGAGGCATATTTCATGAGAAAAGCAAGAAAAAGATAACAAAATGCAATCATCATGAAGCAGTGTTTGCCTTAGCTACTTGATCATAAACCATCGAATGTTAAGGTAAATGCCTTGAAACAATGGGTACCTTCACAACAGCAATGTGCTCAGTTCCATCTAATTTGGACTGATAACAATAAGCTTGGAAGAGTCCCCATTTAGTAGGCAATCGACATACAGCAATCTTTTCCACAAGTTTCTCCCTCTTCCTTCTATACCTGAGAAAAATGGAACAGGAAGTGAAATCAGTGATCTGTACTCTTCAGATTGTAATGCTACAAAAAAGATGTTCCTATTGATGTATGCATACCGGATCAGATCACTGATTGAGATTATTGGTAAATTGAACTCCTTGGCGATTGTGTGCAAAGCAGGCAGACCTGCAATTGAACCATCCTCTGGATGGACGATAGTTGAGAGAACTGACACAGGCTGAAGTCCAGCTAGGGTCACCAAATCCACCGATGCTTCAGTATGCCCAGCTCTCTTCATTACGCCTCCATTTCTATACTTGAGAGGAAACACATGGCCAGGCCTTCGAAAATCCTCTGGCTTGGAATCAGGAGAAGCAAGAGCAAGAATAGTTTGTGCTCGGTCAGCAGCCGACACACCGGTGGAGGTTATCCTGGCATCCTAGGACCATTCAGTGAATTGAATGTTACTGGTGATGGTCAGCATCATGATCTCGAGTCTCATTCTCATCAAATTAAGCAAGAACTTGAGCTTACCACTGTGATTGTGGCAGCTGCGTTGGAGTGGTCATTTATTTCAGTGATGGGAGACATCATAGGAATCATGAGCCTCTCCAGGTCTTCTTCCTTCATTCCGACGGATATTATTCCTGAACCATGCCTAATCATAAAGGCAACGGCCTTGGTGTTTGCCAGAGTAGCTGCCATGATGAGGTCACCTTCGTTCTCACCGTCTTGCTCATCGCCATCTACAGCAATCACAAACTAGAGAATAATGAACGGTTAACTGTTTGTCCTCTTATCCCTGACAATTAATGAGCAAATTGTAGGAAAGAATTAATACAGAGTTAAAGAACAAGTATCAATTTCCTAAAACTAAATTTCATGACTGGGGCAAATCATCGAACAGTAAAGGCACTACTACGGTATGATCCTCACCAACCTTTCCTTCCCGGAGAGCATTGACAGCTTGATCAACAGAGCAGAAGCCTTCCAAAGGCTGATCTGGATCGCCCTCCGCATCGCTCACAAAGAAGTCCACCGTTTCCTGCGTTATTTCCGCGCTCAGAGTGCCGAACGAACTCGCCGCCCCGCCAATCCCTCCAACCACGGATCCGTTTTCAGCTCCGCCGACGGAACCGCATCGGAGTCTCGACCAGCCCTTCTTGATTAACCGATAGCTCAGGCCGTGGAAGCCAACGAAGGATCTTTGGCAGCTGGGGCGACCAATTTATCCAAGAATCAATGGCGAAGATCGTTAAAACAAAACAGACACCAACCTAATCGGCGTGCGTTCTACCTCGAGCTGACGACCGCCTGAGGCGAGAAGGGAGAGCCGAGCAGCAGGCAATCCATCGGGATAAAGCTCCAACAGGAACCATCGATATTGCACGTCGAAGTGCTTGTATCGCGACGTTTCCCGATTCCCGAAACCCGTTTCCCGTTTCCCGTTTCCCGTTTCTCGTTTCCATGCATGGATAATGAAGGTAAAAAGTTGAGGTGGACGAAACGCGTCCCCATGTTCCGTCTTAACTCGATCCGTCCAAGGCCACAATATTACAACGGATAAAAGATCTAGAAAATATACCAGAAAAAAAATTATAAATATCTTTTTATTTTTCATAGTTTAGTGGTCAAAGTCAACAATAGTTTACTTGTAGACTATAAATTCCTATTTTTTATTTTTTATTTTTTACTTTTTAAATATGAGAAATAGAAAAAAGGACACCGAGTTTGTTATTCGCGGGCATTCGTATCGTTTTGTCTTTTTCGGACTATTTGTTTTTATTTTTATTTTATTTTATTTTTGTAAAAAATGGGAAATAATAAAGAGGATTAAAGAGCGAGAGGAATGAGGAGGACGCGTTGCCCATCGAAACCCTCATTTCTCGCCACAAGCGAAGAAGCGAGGCAACGAGACGAGGAGGAGAAAGAAGAGGAGCGGAGCCAAGGCGAGTTCCGCCTTCTCGCCTCTGCCATTCCTCTCTGCCTCCCTCGCTCTCCTCGTCCTTTTTTTTCTCCTGTCCTTGTCATGGAGTCTTCGGCGGCGACCTGCTCGGATGACCCGGCGGTGGACTCCGCCGCCTCCGCCGCGCAGGGGAAAGAGGGACTCCATGTCCGTGTCGACCCTTTCCTGCTCGAGGTCCTTGAAAATTCTCGCCATCGGCTTGCAGGTTTCTTCTCTCGCTTTGGCTTGGGAATTGGGATCGCGTGCGTTAGTAATTCTAAGCTTCGGCTTTCCTCTTTTCTTTTTTTGTTAATTGGTGGATTCGCTCGCGCTCAGGATTTCTATTCATCAGGATTGCTTTTAGTTTCTTGGGTTCGGTCGGTGTTGTTTCTTAAGATATCTTGCTTGAAGGGATTGTGTTTATTGACTAACAATTTGATTACGGCTCGGCTGTCGGGAATTTTTTTTTGTCTATTTGATTTCTTGTTTTGTCGTCCAACCAGATTCTTCTCTCGATTTTTCTGCTTTTGCTCGATTGTAGTAACATAAGAAACAAACATAGAGGACAATTGAGAAGCAGAAGAATGGATTCACTTGTTTTGTTCTCGTGGCTAATTAGACCTCCTTTTATAATAAAAGCTCTTCCTTTAACTCTGGATATGAATCTCTATAATTAGTCAAATATGCTAGGAAAATAATTAATCTATACAAGGAAAGTTTTGTATCTGGTTGATTTGTGAAGCTGGAACAACCTGCACAATTGTGTTTGTCGATCTTGCCTATCTTCTAGTTGATTCTGTTCACAGATAGATAGTTAAAGATTTTTAGTTGCCATACGAGTTTTCTATACTGGTTAGTTCATTAAATCCTGTTTGGGACATTAGGTTGAAAAATTATGGTCATTTAGGCGTTTGATACTTGAACTCTTCGTTTGCCTCTTACATACCCATTGTCGGCCATTGATACTTTACTTTATACTTGACACTCATTGATCATGTATACAGTTTTTATAGATATCTGTATTTGGCACTTAGATCTACAACCAAGTCCGATTTTTTTCACTGGTCAATTAACATTTATCTAGACCATTTTAAGCTTTGCCCAGATTGTCCTACACCATTGTTGCATCATTTGGTTTTTTCTTGGTTTGCTAAATGACCAAATGGGCGTAACAGTTAGATTGTTGCTTTGTACTTTCACCAAGGTGGAGCAGGATGGAGAATCTTGTAGGAACATGATGAGGCAAGATGATGCTCATTATTAATTTACCCAAAGTGTAAACTTTGAATTGGTTGAGGCAACATTGCCAATGAAGGAAGATAGTTTATTGATGTTCTTAAGGTGGCAGCACCCACGCCTTAACCATTAGTCCATCCCTTGGGGATAGTTTATTGATGCTCTTGAATGTTAGGAATGACTACATCCTCATTTTTTTACATTGGAATGAATGACAATCCATTATGATTTGCAGTGGCATTGATTCACATTGTCTACTAGCAATGTTTTGTGATGCCTTAAAACCTCATAATCGATGTGGAACCTTTAATCTCTCAGAAGATGCAGATGTTTGTTCATTCAGATTTCCTGTTATACATCACAATTCACAGTTCTCATGAAGGATTTATTTCCTTAGTCTATAGGAATAGACACTCCTGATAGTCTATAGGAATAGACTTTATCACTAGAAGATGGTGCAAAAGGAAGTCTAGGATAAAATCCATTTAGGTTATGTGGTGTAAATTATAGCCACCAAACGCTTAATTGTTTTAGTGTCCTTACGGTGTTTTTCTTTTCTAGTATAATTATAGTAAGGATAATTCTTGCAACTTCAGTGGTTTTTGTTTATATTCAAGCTGAAGTTGACCATGCCCGCTTAGTTGCATGCTGTGATCTTCATCTTTTTCTGCCTTTTTATCATAATTTTGCTTTCTAATTCTCTGATTGCTGGAAATTCCTTTCCCTGACTAGGATGGATCCACGTGGTTAATGAATTTTATTAGCAATGGTTGAAACCATGTTTGATTGTACTACAGTATTTTCATTTTTTTGTTGTTTGTTCATCGATAAATTGTTTTTGACAGCACTTTACACTGTGGCCATTGTATCTGCACCACCCGTGGGTACCAAGGTGTTTGTTAGGATGTGTTAATGTTGGGATGAATTCTTTTCTCTGACAATTCTTCCAGATTGTAGCTGTGTCCTATGGGGTGGATCATATGGTATCTTAGAACTACTAGGAGCTTGTAATCTTCACACTGCTGTGCCCATATAGTGTATCGGGATCCTTGAGATAACTTTATTGAGGCATTCCTCTTCATTTAAAATCATAACTATGGATCTTCTTGTGACTGTAGTTCTGCGAATGGAGTGGGACATTCAGAGATTCATGCAGAATCCTCAAGAACAGCAGTTTGAATTTCAACATTTACCCACTTCTTATCTGAGATGTGCTGCTCATCGTGTTGCCCAACACTATGGTTTACAGACCATGGCAGTTGATAATCCTTTGGATGGGTCATGCAGCAGAGTAGTTGCAAGGAAAGTGTCTAATAGTAAATATCCATCTGTTTGTTTGTCAGAAATACTGGCAAAAATACCTGAAAAAGATACGACTGAGCAAATTAAGATCGCCATTCGCCAAAGACCCAAGACAGCTTCTTCGGGTGATGGGTTGGATCCAGGTTTAAAAAGTGAGGTGAGAACCGTAGAAGAGCGGAAGGAAGAATATGACAAAGCTCGAGCCCGTATTTTTAATGGTTTGAATAACTCTGAAGTTGAAGATTCTCTTGCTTCATCTGATGGCAAAAGCATGTTCTTAAGTAGATACGATGAATACCAGAGGAATGACGAAGAAATTGAGAAAAACATTTATAATGACGGTGCTTCCCGAATAGCCGTTTTCAGAGACAGGGAAAAGGATCGCTGTGATCCAGACTATGACAGGAGTTATTCAAGGTAAAGGGAGCCGACTTAACTAACATAAACTTGTTGACAATGTGCTAACATGTATCTTAAATTTCTGCAGGTATGTAAGAGGGCTCTCACTTCCTCAGTATTTTAATCTGCAGGCTTGCAGTGTTATTCAGCCTTCATCGCTGTTACACGATGGAAGCATTTCTCAGTTTGGCGACTTCAGTCATTTGCCGGGGAACCAAAGTCATCTGAGCTACAACATGCATAACCCAGCCACTGTCGACCCATATGCTGTTGGATGCAATCAGAACGCAGAAGATGTTGTATACGTGCAGTGGCACGGCCCTACGATGATGTATTCAAACACATACGAGCATCTTGACCACGCAATGTTCCAGGTGTGTTTTTTAAGAGTCAAGAATTTTGCTGCTCGCACTTGCCCAATCTTCCCTAATTATGGCGTCCCTCTCGTGCAGGCTCCGATCTATCAGCAGCACTTGGGCTTTGAACGCACCCAGAACTGCTAGTGGTGTATCTTTTTGGTGAAGTTCAAGGAAAACGATGAAACATTTTGTTTGAATTCAGAATTCGTAGAGAGATTGTCTGTGGTATACTCATTCTGGTTAGAAAAATCTTTAGCACTTGACCTGTGACTTTTCACTGCTTGTTATACACTTCTTTTGTGTTTTTTTTACGAGGAATTTGGATTGCATGACTCAGGAACTTCTGAGTTTTTTTTTTTGTTATTTGACTAGCTAGTGTTATTTAACAGTCAGCTTAGCCAGTCAACTGACCAACTGCAAAAGAGCTGGCTTGCCTAGAATTAAAAACCTCCATGCGTCCATGGAGTTTGTGACAGAAAAAGGAAAAAATGGACAAGTAATCTCCAAAAAAAAAAATCATGCATAGATGATATTCTTCCATCAGATGAACGTCTAGTATCAAGCAAGACACTGAACAAGTAAATTGTGTTTACAAAACCAAGGAAATTGACAAAACACGACATGTCTGGATCAGTCAGACTAGCACGATAAGCTGAATAAACACAACTGAGTAATAGGTGCAGAATTTCACCTGCGATCACGCCCTCTTTCCACTGTTTGGATTTGACTTTGTGCAAAGAACTTTCCTCCCTTTTGAGCGTCTGCGCTTCAAAACTGCTCTTCCACTGGTTGTTCTCATTCGTCGGCGGAAGCCATGCGTCCGGGCAAGCGACTTTCGAGATCTATTCCTCTTTGTCATGCAAAGGACAGCCTTCCCAGCTCTCACTACTAGACGGTGGTACCTCTGTTTCACGACTCTATTACATCCGAAATCAATGCCTAAAGACAGTCCTGAAGATCAAATCATCAACATTGTTAGGATGTTACAATGCCAATTCATGAAATCAGATCAAAAAACTAATATTTGCATCAGAAATTTAGGAGCAAGTAACATATTGCAGAATTTGTCATTAATGGACTCAAAATTGCACCTGCAGATAAATAATAGACTTATCCTCTGGATGTACCTTAACTCTTAAAATTTCGAATCGGTTGATGAATATTTATTCAAATAGTTGCCAATACTTCAATATGGATCCTACTATATAGTAAGATTAATTTTACACTAACAATCAGAGTTTCACTAGATATTGAAACGGGATGATGGGGAAACTTGAACGTCAAAAGTAGTGTGTTGTTGTATAGGATGAATGATGCAAGTCAATAATAATAAAAAATGGCATGGCCTGCTCACTGTAGCAGTGTTATAAAATGGAATTAAAAAAAAAATCAATGTGTGCGTGGAAAATTCACTCGTTAGATAGCAGAAGCAGATTACCTAATGCAAGGTTTTGCACATCAGACAATTATAGTTGATCCTTCATCGGTTATCTAACTCAAGAGAGGAGTATCAAAGTAAATTATCCATCAGTGCAGATACCTACTAGTATGCAACAGACAAACATAGGGCAAGTCCTAGGGGATGCTAAGATGTCACGTGTTCTAGAACCTGAATTAACCTTCATGATGTCATTCTCAGTCTATAAACAAAAGTGTTCACATGAAGTTTGGTAGGCATACGAAAGCAAGAACCAACTGCATTTTACTAGTAATCTTCTTTCTTACAGACATAAACGTATACAAATGAACTTTTATTCTTCTTGGAAATATTGAGTTACTCATGCTTTCAACCAGTAGAGATATCCCCTTCGTTAACGATTAGGATTCTGTATATTCCAATACCATATGTTCTGGTATGGTTGGCACATTTAATTGCGGCATGTCACATACAATCAAATGATGCAAATCAAATACAAAGAATAATTAGAGCAACTCAATTCAGGCTTTCATAAATAAATAGTTATATTTTGTAGTTTTAAAACAAATTATCTTCTAAGTTTCATTACAACAACAACAACAACAACAACAACAACAACAAAGCCTTATCCCACTAGGTGGGGTCGGCTATATGGATCCTTTTACGCCATTGAGTTCTATCCCCTACTATATCATCATCTAGATTTAAATAAAATTTATCTTGTTTTATTGTTGCCAACCAAGTCTTTTTTGGTCTTCCTCTCCCTCTTTTAATGTGCGTATTTATCATAGTTTCACATCGTCTAACAGGGGCATTTATTGGTCTTCTAAGTACATGTCCGTACCATCTCAAACGTGTCTCCCGAAGTTTTTCTTTAATAGATGCAACTCCGACTTTCTCTCTAATACTCTCATTCCGTACCATCTTCTAAGTTTCATTACCAAGAATAAATTTTGTTGAGGATATAATTCAGCATCATCACACATAAAACACATTGCTAGAACCTAGAGTAGATATTGCTCTATTTTAACACCTTATGAGAAGATTTGACCAAAATCACAACTTTCTGCTTGCTGATATATGTATGGACATTCGTTTTCCATTGTTTGAAGAGTTTTCTATCCATTAAGAACTGCACACTATCGTCCAAAAACTAGCATCAAATGCAATATCATCAAGAAACTATGTTCTGGCATCAGTTCCAAACTCTTTTGCTTGTGGAATAGGACACATACTAGTAAAATTAGCACTCTACATAGGCAAACAAAACGACATTGATAAAAGAAACGATTCCAAGGACCAAATAAATTACAACGATCAAAGATTGTGCCCAATATAAAAGAGAATTGTCGATTCTGAAACAATGTACGGTTCCACACAGACATGGAACTGCTCGCTATGAATTTCATCATGAAAACCCAGAAACCATACTATAAAATGTTCCCTTTTGGCATTTAACCTAAAGAACGCATATCCACATGAAGTTGCAAGATGATACGAATCCAAAGGCATGGATAGAACAAAACTGTCTGCAAAAAAAAGTACAGAATACATGGGAGGCATACCAGAAACGGAGGAAGGAAACGACAGCGACGCAGAAGGGGAGGAAAGGAAGGAGGAATGCAGGAGAACGGCAGAACGACGTGCGGGAGACTTGGAAAGGGCGCGAGGGGTTCGGCCGAGGCAGCCGCGGCCGGCGAGGAGGGCGAGCGAGGCAGTCGGAGATGCGACGGGGAGAAGCGATGCGCATGCCATCGCCATGTCCGAACTCGGGCAGCCACTTCGATCTGCGCTTCGTTTCGTGGGAGGAGATTCCACCTTATCAGATAAGGTCTTGATCGAGCAACCAGAGCCGTCTGATCAAGAGATAATCATCAAGCGAATAACCCCAGCTTTGTCCCTAATCCCACTCATAATCGCACACTAATCCTTCTTTGGAAGCTAATTGAATCGAGATCCATCTATATCCGTTAAAAATGATTTATTGAATAATATTTTATTCGCATTTATATAATTTAAAATAGTTTGGTGTAGTCAATGGAGTGTCAAAGTCATCTATAACTAGCGAATTGGCACGACTATGTCAACTATAATTAACATTATTATTAGTGGATTATTATCGATAGTTGTAGCCCAGCAATCAACAGGCCCACGCGGGCGAAAGAAATCCCTCTGCTTTTTTTAATTCCGCTCTAATAATTTTTTTTGTTTGTTTCCATCCGCCTTCCTTCCTCCTCCCCATGGCGGCTAAGGCGGAGGACGCGCCGCCGCTCCCCGCCGCCGCTCCGGCCGATTCCCCAGATCTCGGCCCAGATCCGGAGGCGCGCCGCGTGCGCACGGAGGAGAGGAGGGCTGAGAGGAATGAGGAGGCCGCGGATAGCGAGGCCCGCCCTCGAGAAGCGAAGCGGCGGCGGAGCTGCCCCGCGGCGCTCGAGACGGCGACCTCGTCCGTGGCGACGGCGGCTGCGGCGGAGGAGGAGTCGATCGGGGCGGTCGGAGGGGAGTTCTCATTCTTCTTCGACGCGAAGGGGCCTACGCCGATCGAGACGACGCCGAAGTTCGGGACTTTCCGATTCCCGGTGGCGGATCTGGCAAGGGAGGAGGCGGCGGCGGCGGATCCGGCGGTCGGGAAGGCGGAGGAAGCGGCGGATGACGGCGAATTGGAGGAAGCCGAAGTCGTTTAGTTTTTTAGGTGGTTTTTGTGCTGATTCTAATCCGATCTTCCTGGTGCTTCGTTTGATGTAAGCTAAATTAAGTCACGAATAAAATTAAATGCGTTGTGTTTTCGGCATTTATATTTCATTTCATTTATTTATTTATTTTTATAAAAAAAGCTTAAGTGCCCATTAAAATTATATGTTTGACAAATCCTCCGTAATTCTTCTTTTTCTTCAACTACAAAACATATCAATTAGGAGGCCTTCAACAAAATGGAATAACAACTTCAGTGCCATCGATGCATCTCAAAGATCTAAGTTGGTAAAGTTTCGGAGTGTGCATAGAAAATCTGGCAATAAGTGTCAATAACAAACTTATTTTCAAGAACAAGCTCCTCAGAATAGACATACAACCAGTGGTTCGCTGAGAGTGGTACATAAACGAAAGAAAATGATGAACAATTACTGAAAAGGAGAAGCTTTGGCAGTTTTGATTTTCTATTATCTACTTTTATTTTTCGATTTCATCCAAGTCAGGAAGCTAGATGCAGAAAAGGATACTTGCTAAACAAAAATCAATATAATATGACATGGTTCGCATTGGAATCTTGGACGAACAGCTGGGCGTGGATTTGCATGAAAAGGTTTTGAACAAGATCTGATGGAATAATAAACAAAGACTAGAGATCTTAATAATCAAAAGGCCACCCAGTGTAATGGAGTTCTGGAATACCATCACTGCTGCTCCCGCTCGACTCGTTTGCATTAGAGCTAGTAGGGTTAGAGGATGGCCGAGTGGAGGAAGGATTCCTCCTGGTTTGGCCCTCGCCACCAGATTCCCTGCTACTATAACTGTTGTTCCTCCTGGTTTGGCCCTCACCATCACCAGCAGATTCCCTGCTACTATTACTGTTGTTCCTCCTGGTTTGGCCCTCACCACCAGATTCCCTGCTACTATTGCTGTTGCTGCTTGCACTGCCACCACTATGATGGTTTCTAGTCGGCATATGGTCAGAGCCATGAGATGGCAACTGATGACGACAAACCGGGCAAGAATTGTGATGGACTAGCCACGGAATAATGCAGTCGGAGTGATATATATGCTTACAGGGCATTTCCCGTGCTTCAGATCCCAACTCGAATCTGTCTTTGCAAACAGGGCAGTGTGAATCACCACGGAGATGCCTCTTGCTTATCTTTACAGTGGGCATGGAGTCAATTGCTGATTGAGAAGCAGGTGGTGGGCCGCGACTGTTGTTCCTAGTGAGCTGTTCGATGAGGTTATTAAATCCAGACCTGAGAAGATAGTCACCTATATTGACACGCCTTGTACCAAGTCCATGTCCTGCATCAAAGACTATCTCGATCCCGGATGGAGCATTGGATCCGCTATTAACATCGATTTCCCGATTCAGTCCTCCCATATGCTCTCTCATCAAGGCAGACAAAGCATCCAGAATTCCAAAATGATTATCACCGTGATTGTTATAGTCCTCCCCCAAGTAATCAAGTGGGTTTAGGCTTCCCTCTAGCTCATTCAGGTCTTGCACAAATCCTCTTTCACAGTTTGGGCAGATCATGGTCGTTTCATGCGGCCGAATTGCTTGTCTGCAAACATAACACCAGTGTGTATTTGCTCTTGACATTTCTTACCACTTCAAACCACCATAAACTTTGAAAAGCTCAAATCTCTGATTGATATCTCAATCAAACAACACTCCTGCACCCTCCAGGGAAAAAAAATCCTCAGCATTCAAGAAAGTAAACAATCACAATGTAGGTTACTCAGCGAACTACCCTGAATAGATGAACACTAAGTGAGTTTTCAATGCTAGAAAAATTGAAAGGGTGATAGTGACAGAAAATATACAGACGAGATAATAGATCAGCTGCCCAAAAATCATCATTCCCAAATAACAGAGAATTTGTTGATATTAAAAATTATAATGATATACAACATGCGAGATACAGATGTTCTTAGCAAATGAACATAAAATATCAGGAAGAAACTATACAAATTGGAAGCAGTCGACCAAGTTATGCTTAGTTGGTCGTGAGGAATACAAATACACTTACACAAGCAAGTTTCTCTACTTTGGCCTGTATGCTTGCTTGTGCATATTTTTTCCCTAGTGTTAAAACTTCAATCTTTCAAATCGGTGTAGAAATAAAACAGACCAAGTCTCTTAATTCACGCAGAGTAATCAATTATCATTATCAGGAAGGAATTCCAAAGCGAACGAAGTAATCATTTTAATACAGCAAACACAATGATATTTTATATTGCATCTTCTCCTGACGATGATCACCTAGACGTGAAGCAGATCTAATAGCTTGCCTTAGCTACCACTATTGTCGAGGTTCTTCCAACCATTAAGGAGGGCAGTAGTATATACAACGCGTTATTGTAACAAGAAATTAATGGTTTTTGTATATACACATCTATATCCCGGCAAACACTTCATCCTCTGTTAGGGTTTCTAATCAATGGATTATTTTCTTGTGAATGAAGAATAAAAAAAAAATCATCAAGAGAACTAGTTATGAAGGCGGAGGACATCGATCGAAAAATACGAACTCCGCTTAATCTGCAAACCAAGACAACAATCGAAATCATACTTCACGTCAACAAACAAAAATGAAAAAGGAAAGAAAATCGAGAACAAAAACAGCATTCCGAGTGCTAGTCTTTGTTTCTTGAGCAAAAAATTGTTTCGGAGGAGGATTTTCGTACCTCGACGACGAGCGATGAACGACAAGGCGCGAGCGGCGATGGGAAGCGGAGAGGAGACGAGAGGAAAGGGGATCGGTGATTGACGAGGACTCGTGGACTACCATCGGTACTCCCTTGGGTTGGTGCTAAAAATAGACGACGAAAGGCGAGACTGAAATGTGAACGTGTGGCTGTGATCGTCGTGATTTTGTCGGCCCTCGTACAGTATGTGGATGGCAAGGGACACGTCATGCAGCGCTGGCATTATTATTATTTTTTTTACTTTCCATTTTTTGTTTTTTATTTTTAATTTTTTAAACAATTTTTATTGATGAGATTTGTACCCCTGCCTAGTCGGGCCCTGAGGCCTACTCGATCTACTAGCCCAGGCCCAGGACCAGGCCCATAAGTACTGCCCTAGCCCAGACACTTGAGACTTTCATTCTTGGCCTGCTCGACTTCTGCGTTCGCAGGGACCGCCGCTTTTCGCTTCTGCTTCGCTGTGCTGCTCCGAATCCATCTGACGACGAGGAGGGAGATGGAGATGGAGATGGAGATGGAGGCGGAGATGGAGATGGCCGAGACGGAGTCAGGCGAAGGATCGGCTGTGCCGGAGTGCCTGAACTCGTTTGTGGACCGTGGTTCGGTGGAGAGCCACCGATATTTCCTCGCGCGACGCACCCTACTCGAGATGCTCCGCGACCGTGGTTTCCCTGTTCCAGACGACGAACTCGCCCTCACCCTTCCCGCCTTCCGCGACAAGTTCGGTGATAATCCGAAGCTCGACGACCTCAGGATCTCCCTCAGCATCCCTTGCAAAGGCAGTCCGCCCAAGAAGGTGCCTACTTATTCCCTTACATTTCATCAAGGGCCTAGTAAAGTGTGAAATAACTCCATGAAAGTTGTTTTAGAAGATGAGGGAATTAATCTTAACATTAAACTTTATGTGGTTAGATCCTTATAAGGTTTTAACATTGTTTTATCGTGATCCTTAAAGTGTCAAATAACTGATTCTTCATTTTTTTTTGTTGCATTTACAGTTTTAATAACTTCTTATTAGCCTTATTAAATTCTCTGTCAAACCTCAAACAAATTTCTTCTGTGAAGTTTATGATTATTCTTTTCCTTTGGTCATTCCTGAGATACCTTCCTTTTTTTTGTTTCTTAAAATATTATATGTTTACATTTTTATCAATTGAGTAACATACTTTCTACCTATATCACACTAACGTATTTTCTGCATTTTCCAGCTTCTTGTAATCTTTTTTGGAACTGAGCCTTTCAAGTTGTCAACTCTCCGTGAGATGTATAGCTCCGTCAAACAAGAAAACTTGACTAATTTAATCTTGGTAATACAAAGTAAAATGACATCCAAAGCCAGAGATGGTATTAAAGAGATTTCCAAGATCAAAGTGGAGTTGTTCCAAGTGATTTCGATTTCCTGTTCTTTTTATATGTTTTTAATTTCACTCCTTAGTTGTGGGAATTTTTAGGAAATAAATTTAAGAGTTTTTCTGCTTACATGATTATTCATGCTATCTAGTATCTTCCTTGATCATACTTTATCGACTTGTTTAGCATCTGTAATATTTTAATAGATTTTATGCAGGATACGGTTTGTGTCTTTTAGCATGTAGATAAGTTTCCAATGTTCTTGTGTTATGATTCAGTTTCAACGGATGCTATTGAATGCTTATCCCTTCGCATTATCCACAAAGTTAGTATGATTTGAGTTCTTTTCTGAAAAGTTAACTTTTTAGGATAAGTGTCTCAAATCAAATTGAACATGCTATTTGCAAGTAACATGCTATATGCAAGGTTTTCTGCTTGTAGGTTTTGAAACATAGGATTTTAAGAGCCTACAACCTAACTAAGAATATATTTGATAATTATATTTCGGATTCTATGTTTTTTCTTAAGAACTAACTTTTATGTTTTTTGTTAGTAAAGAACTTGAAGAATGATGATTGATATTAGAGGATAGAATCTTATAGTGATTGGTTTACATCCTCTAAGTTTCTACACCACTAACAAAAGACTCTCAAAGCAATAAAACATTCAATTATTGAAGGGAAAAAAACCTTTGTCTTGAAGCATACTAGTTATGAATTCCCTTTCAATACAATACGGATTTTTCTGAGCAACTCAAAAGAACACATTAAGTAACCCTTGAACCACTTGAGAGTTGATGCCAGATCATATTCTAGACTACTATGTCACAGCACAACAATCCTTTTGTTTATAACTGTGCTTCTAAATTACTTTTTTGATGCCCACTAGGCTTAGAAAGTTATATTTGAAAAGAAAGTTAACAAGTCTTTGAAAGAAAAAAGGTTCAATAGTGATATTCTCAAATACAGAAAGTAGTAGTCCATGAAATATACAACAAACCGTAAGTCCAACTATTTGGGGTTTGCCAAATACTCTATTAAACATGAACGTCCAAAGAAAAGTTTCATGTTATCAACTTTTTTTTTTTTTTGCACAACTTATCATTGGATCATTTAATGGCTGGCTTCCTCCATCTTTGTCTTATTCTTGGTCATTTCTTTTCTTGTTCTATAAAAATAAGTTATGCACTGGAGGACTTTTATTGACATTCTGATGCCTAATCTGCTCAATGATCTCAGATAACTGAATTGCTGGTTAATATCACAAAGCATGTTTTGATGCCAAAACATGAATTACTAACTATTGATGAGAAGCAAGACCTACTAAAGAAGTACAATGTGGGTGAAAGTCAGGTAAAAGCAAGTTAAAATTTCAAGTTACTAAATTTAAAAATAATAACCATTTTTGTTTTTATTGACTTATGTTTTCAACAATTTTTCTTGGTATATATTAAATGCATGGAATATAGGAACATGGAATATAGGAACTCTCACTGGTAAAACAATGGAGGTAGTAGATACAATGATTAGGAGAAAAATTAGTATTTTGTGTGTGCAAGAGACAAAATGGGTAGGTGAGAAGGCAAAAATGATAGAGAACTCGGGTTTTAAGTTATGGTATACAGGAAAGAGTAAAACAAGAAATGGAGTGGGTATTTTTGTAGATAGTTCTTTAAAAGATGAAGTTGTTGGTGTAGTTAGAAAGGGGGATAGAATTATAGCTCTCAAGATAGTAGTGGCGAAAGAAGTTGTGAACGTAATTAGCATATATGCACCTCAAGTAGGATTAGATGAAGAAACTAAATCAAGATTTTGGAGCGATTTAGATGAGGTATTACAAAACATTCCGCCAAATGAAATGATTTTAATAGGAGGCGATCTAAATGGACATGTCGGAGCGAAAAATGAAGAATATGAGAGAGTACATGGGGGTTATGGGTTTGGAACAAGAAATGAAGAAGGAAAAACTATATTGGATTTTGCGATAGCATATGACCTTATACTAGCTAATACATTTTTTAAGAAAAAAGAAGAACACTTGATCACATTCAAAAGTGGGAATAATAAATCACAAATTGATTATTTTATGGTTAGGAAGAGAGATAGGAAGATTTGTAAAGATTGTAAGGTTATCCCTGGAGAAAGCTTAACTACCCAACATAGATTAGTAGTGTTAGATATACGCCTTAGTTATAATATCAATAGAGGAAAAATATACACGACTCCTAGAATTAAGTGGTGGAAGTTAAAGGATGGGAAGCAAAACATATTGAAGGAGAAGGTAGGAATACAAGCATTAGATGAAATATATAGCGACTCTAATACGACATGGGATAAGATGGTATCAAAGTTGAAAATAGTAGCTAAGGATGTACTCGGTGAGTCAAAGGGGCATGCACCACCAAGGAAGGAATCTTGGTGGTGGAATGAGAAAGTACAAGAGAAAGTGAAAGAAAAACGAATAGCTTATAAGGAATTATATATTTGTAAGAACGAGGAAAACTTAAAAAAATATACAATAGCCAAGAAAGAGGCTAAGAAAGCAGTGAATGAAGTAAAAAATAAAACTTTTGAACGATTATATCAAAATTTAGATACAAAAGAAGGGGAAAGAGACATTTATAAAATAGCTAAAGCAAGAGAAAGGAAAACAAGAGACCTTAGTCAAATAAGATGTATTAAAGATGAATGCGATAGAGTACTAGTAAATGATAGCGAAATAAAAGAGCGGTGGAAGATTTACTTTCATCAACTTTTTAATGAAAGTTTAGGGGACCAACTTGACTTCGGCAATTTAAGTATTTCAAATGAGTATAGAAATTTTAATTTTCATCGGAGAATTCAAACTTCAGAAGTAGAACAAGCTTTGAAAGGGATGCAAAATGGAAAGGCCGTGGGACCGGATGATATCCCAATAGAGGTATGGAAATGTTTAGGGAAAAAAGGTATTGAATGGCTTACAAAATTATTTAATTTAATATTGAAAACAAAAAAAATGCCTAATCAATGGAGGGTAAGTAGTCTAGTTCCCTTATATAAGAACAAAGGAGACATACAAAATTGTGCAAACTATAGGGGTATTAAATTAATGAGTCATACCATGAAACTTTGGGAAAGAGTAATAGAAAAAAGATTGAGGAAGGAGACCACGGTAACCGAAAATCAATTTGGGTTCATGCCTGGAAGGTCGACAATAGAAGCTATACATCTTCTTAGGCAATTAATTGAAAAATATCGGGAGCAAAAGAAAGATCTACACATGGTATTTATTGATTTAGAAAAAGCTTATGATAGGGTACCAAGAGAAATTATATGGAGAATTCTAGAAAAGAGAGGCGTTAGCGTAACATATATTGACCTAATTAAAGATATGTATGAAGATGTAACGACTAGAGTGAAGACTTCAGGTGGATTGACTGAAGCATTTCCAATAAGGATAGGGTTACATCAAGGATCAGCTTTAAGTCCCTATCTTTTTACACTAATCATGGATGAACTCACTAGGCACATTCAAGATACAGTGCCATGGTGCATGTTGTTTGCAGATGATATTGTTTTGATAGATGAGACACGTGAAGGAGTAAATGCTAAACTAGAATCTTGGCGGGAAACTCTAGAAATGAAAGGTTTTAGGCTTAGTAGAGTAAAGACTGAATATATGGAATTTAAGTTTAGCAATGCTAGACGTAGTGAAACAATTGTTAAGATAGGAGATGATGAGTTGTCTAAAATCGAGAACTTTAAGTATTTAGGATCGTTCTTGCAAAGTGATGGAGGAATTGAGAGAGATGTCTTACATAGAATACAAGCAGGATGGTTGAAATGGAGATTAGCATCGGGTGTCTTATGTGATCGTAAAGTACCTCTAAAACTTAAAGGGAAGTTCTACAAAACGGCAGTTAGACCTGCTATGTTATATGGTGCTGAATGTTGGGCTATGACTCGAGCACATGAGCAAAAGATGAAAGTTGCAGAGATGAGGATGTTAAGGTGGATGTGTGGACATACGAGGATGGATAGAATAAGGAATGAGAGTATTAGAGAGAAAGTCGGAGTTGCATCTATTGAAGAAAAACTTCGGGAGACACGTTTGAGATGGTACGGACATGTACTTAGAAGACCAATAAATGCCCCTGTTAGACGATGTGAAACTATGATAAATACGCACATTAAAAGAGGGAGAGGAAGACCAAAAAAGACTTGGTTGGCAACAATAAAACAAGATAAATTTTATTTAAATCTAGATGATGATATAGTAGGGGATAGAACTCAATGGCGTAAAAGGATCCATATAGCCGACCCCACCTAGTGGGATAAGGCTTTGTTGTTGTTGTTGTTGTTGTTGTATATATTAAATGCATGTTTTCTAGTGTTCTTTTTGGCCATTTTATTTTATTTTTATGAAATTGTGCTTTCTGTTTATCCAATCATGTTTCATTATCCAAGCTATTGGGTGCAGTTGGTAATATGGATGTTTGCTGCAATAGGGCTTGGGTCAATTTTCAGCCGGTGTAAAAATGTCTCGTTGGGTATCTGACCTTCCCGTGGAAAGGGTCGCTGTGCTAGGACAAAAATGCACCCCCCCCCAGCACAATTCCCCCTCTTCTAGAGTGTGTGGGGCTGCCTTGGAGGGGCCGCTAAGGTGACAACTTCACCTTTTGCAATTGTCCAAGCTATTGCCCTTAGTTTTTTTCCCGAAAAAGTCATCTTAAAGTACTTAGTCTACGTTTGATAGACTTGTTTTTCATTTTCATTTTCCACATAAAATGCGATTTTTCAGAAAACATGTTTAGTTTGTATTTTCTAGACTTATTTTCCAGAAAAAGATATAGCGTTTTCTGAAAAACTAAAGAATGAAATAAAGTCATTTACTAGAAAATGAGAAAATGCAGTTTTTAAAAAAATAGAAAATGGAGCGAATCAAACGCTCCCTTATCTTTTTATTGTTTTTCTCTCCTCTCAATAATGTGTGCATTTGTCTTTGAACTTTAAAGTGAAAGTACAGTGTCAATTTTTACCCATACTGGCTCCTTGTTGAATATAGCTGGATGGATCCGGGATACCAATTATGTAGCAGTTAGTACATAAGGTTTTCATAAATAATCAGTAAGGAATTTCCTGCTAAAATGGTAATTGTGAAAATGGAAAACATGTCTTCCCATTCTCAACAAGAGTTAATCAACTAAAATGTAGATATGCCTATGACTGGGTGACCTAAACAACAATTCACAATACCCCAATTCATCTACAGTATAATTATCTATTACAAAAGCTGAACATATCAAATCTAATGTGCTAAGCAAATTACAGATATTTTGACATCTTCATCTATCATAATTAACACCAATGCATCCTTGCATAAAAGTGTCGGAGGTTATCTCCTCTAACTAGCATTGCTGTCAAAGTCTGCACATGAAATTGGAGGCAACCACATAGATGTTGAGTTGGAGTTCAACAAACACTAATGCATGTATATGATTGTCACTACCAGCATAATGCAACAAATCGTTAAACAAGCAATCCAACAGCTACCAACAACTCCAAACAACCAAACCAACAACCATCAACAACACTTGACTAGTGGTATCATAACAATTATCATTAAGTATAACACTTGTAACCTTCAATTGTTTATACTGGTAGGTCATGGCATGTTCCAATCAATTGGTTTCTTTGTGACTCTTGCCCCGTTGAGAGAGGCACTGCATGCCTACCCAAGCTTGAGTGCAATAATGCTCACTACTGAGGTATCTCATAGGTATATGGCTTGAGAGTTTGTATACGAGTCAAAAGAATGAGTCTTGCACACAAGTGCCTTGTGTGTGTTCCCAGAAGTGCATATAAGGCGTACCTAATATGTTAAAACATGTTCCCATCTGTAGCCATAAACCTCATCAAATTCAACATAACATTCAACGTGTTCAACACTTACCAGCATGAACAACCTACCAACTACTTGTTACGCTTGATTGTTCTTGCATCGCGCCAATTATAATTCATAATAATTGGATGTAGTTCCAATAGATAAACAAAATGAGAGAATAGATTAAATAGGCTGGACATGTCAAAGATAACTACCTAGATTCTTTAGTTACATAAATTGAATAAATTGGAGTTGAATGTTTGAGAGACAAGATCAAAGTAAAATCATTGATCTTAAAAAACATGATTGTTTCCATGAACTAAAAGATGGAGGGAATATTCATGTAGGCTTGTAGTTGACCTCCAATAGTTGATAATTCTTGCGTGGAATCAGATTGACTCATTGTATTGGACATGGGCATCTACATAGTTGATTTTGATCTGCCAAGTCCCAGTGATAGGTGAGGTTACATCTGGACAGTATGATAAAACACTTCATAGAGTAAGGGATATTTAGTTCATTTCATGTGGTACTCATTGTTTGTCGAGTGAAGTTTTGTCATATAATTATTTCATTTACGTTTCTCAATAAGAATACAGATGCTGGCAAGTATCAAAGGAATACTTTCTTTCTATCCATAACTAGCTCACATTTACCTAATGCAATAAGATGTTTGTATTGCAGTTTCCTCGTATGCTCGAGAGTGATCCAGTTTCTCGGTATCATGGGTTGAAGAAAGGGCAGGTCATTAAGGTCACCTATGAAGGAGAGCTCACTGGATCTCATGTTACTTACCGCTGTGTTATGTAATTTGCTGTAACTGGTGATCATTGTGTGCTATTTTCTTCTGCAGTTTTAGTCAAAATTTAATGGAAGTCTTATTTTGGTCAATCATGTTAATGTACATTTACTTGTTTTAAAAAACAAACTAGTAATTAAGCATCTAAATCCAACTTGACCACACATCTTCATTATTTTCAGCAATAGTAATGCTACTGGGAAGAAGTAGCTAAACATTCTCATTTAGTTCCCTATTAAAGCCAGCAGTAAGACCTTGTAATCCCCTGAAGTCTCCTTGATCATCTTCAAATCCTTCTCCGCATGCATCACGACGACGAGTTAGCGCATCCTCATCGGTATTCCTGCTGCGGACTGCACTGCGAAGAACCTACAAGTCACAGCCAATTCATATCGACCAAACCCAATCAGTAAATGAAAATAGGCTGCATCAATGATCTTCATGTTTCTTGATAGTCACCTTCACATAGTACTTACGAGGCGAGATGATGCATCGAATTGCCGTTTGCAGTGCGTGTGCAAACTCATTCGGAGGATCATGAAAGCCTAACCAAAGCATACACGATCAGTAGGTAGTTCAATCTTCCATATTGGTTTGAATCCAAAAGTAGAAGACTAAAAATGACCATTGCCTTAGTAATAGAAACACCAAACTCGTCTTCGTAATGGTTAAACGTTGCGCGAAGTTGTGCCTTGCTTCGAGCGCTTAAAATTCGAATGGTCTCGGAATGGTTGAAGCTGTGAACGTCGATAGCAACCTGAATAGTCTTGGCTTCCGACCACGCCAAGCCCACATCGATCTCCTCCCCATCGTATTTGTATGTGCTCACAAGTGCAACCGAGAGCTGCATTGCAATTGACAATAGGAAGTGCCAATCAAACATGGAAATTTAAGACATAAAAAGGAAATCGGTGCATACTTGGCGAAGATCACCAACAGTACGGGCTGCCACATCTTCTTCCAGGCAATGCTTGTGACGAGCCTGGTAGGCATCCTTGACTGCCAAGAGCTCCTTCGGTGAATTCACACATGCGATTTCGATGATCACTCGATAGTCGAGTTTCTTTTTCAGTGTAATGCTCGCGAAAACAGCCTCGCGTTCAAGTGGCTCAAACATCCATCGATATACAACCCTCTACAAAGAAAAGGCATATACAAACACACGCGAAA
Organism: Boesenbergia rotunda; assembly: GCA_024364735.1. NCBI lineage: Eukaryota > Viridiplantae > Streptophyta > Magnoliopsida > Zingiberales > Zingiberaceae > Boesenbergia > Boesenbergia rotunda. The sequence continues at coordinate 770,170 of JAGFNQ010004611.1, forward strand.
ACAGCTTCGCACGTTTACAATATAGGCGTAGTAAGCAAAAGGATGTCCACTGGAAGCACATACAAGACTACATCAGTTTCTGCATCGAACATTCGTACGCACGCAGATAGAACATCACACGTCTTTCATATCATTATAATTAAACTGGAGATTCAATCTGAAATTGCACTACGAACGAAGAAGTGACAAGTCAGCCCACTTATATGATAGTTCCAAGGGTAATTCAGTGTCACTGTGGATGAAATGGGCTTATCGAAAGCTATCTGTTGCCAACTAAAAATCCAACAAAGATGAATTTGGTACACACTGCGTAAATTGTTACAACTGGGGCTACTTTATAATTTAAAACGCCAAATAATAGGAAGATTAGCGATGACATAGGGAGACGAAGCTTTTCCTCCTATAAGTCCCACCCACTTCAAGATATTACAAGGTTCTGATCTTGGTTACTGCACCACGGAGAAATAGCATCAGAAAAATTCGAATTGTCAATGAACACGTCTCAACAGAACAGTCAAACATAATAAGGATTATTTTAAATGAAAAAGAAAATTGCATATATATATATATATATATATATATATATATATATAATGTCTCATAGAATGGAAAAGATACCGGCAAAAGAAACTGTAATTCTGTAAACGCCACCTTATGAATTAACCACTCACAATGTACGTATTCACTTTATTCCATTTGGTGAATCTTCCAAACAGATACTATATATAGTTGTAACATGTTTTCCTAACTTCTAGAAACAAAAGTCATGGTAAGTCAAATGTCCAGCTTCCTTAGTTCTAACAACAACTCTGTATAATTTCAATGTACAATAGACTTGAGTGGCACCTTTAAACATTTAGGATTCCATTACTTGATTGGTTGGAAGGTATGAGTGGAGAAAAAGTGACAAAAATGATACATAAATGAAAATTTAGCTTCGTCTAGATGAATCAATTTAAGATTAACCTAATATATGACCACAAACAGACAATATAGCCCACATGATCTCAAATTTTATTCTGGCAAAGAATACAAAACAAGTCTACATGTGCATGTGGCCACATGGACAGCCTATAAAAGAATTGTTGGCGCAACCAAACCATTGTTGGTATAGTCATTCCTTTTCATGATTTTAAATGTAATTGGCAAAAGGTTTAAACTAGGCTTAATTTGGAATCTCAAGGAAGGGCCTATTTACACAATTTTACTCTGCATTGAAAGAGATTGTTTTAGCATCTTGAACCCGTGACCTTCAGGTCACACGACACCATCTTTACCATTGCGCCAAGGCACCCCTTCTCTTACAATTCCAAACATATTAAAAAATTATCACATTTATGCATTTATATCCATAAGGTACCAAATTATGGTGTATGCTTTCCTATGTATTCATGTGGAATTGCATGTAAGGAAGTACATCACCCTTAATGATAATGAAGAAAATCTCTTATGAAAAGGTTTTAAAAAAATTCTAAAGTGGAGGTTATGCAACACCATTAGATGGCAATGTTAAACCAAACAACAAGACTGACATTTTTGAAATTGAGTGAACAACTAAGTCAAGATTCAAATGCTCAATGGTATATTACAAAATCATATATTGCGTAAGAGAGAAATGGTACCTGAGGTTGCAAATAGCCCATGCCTTGTGTAAAAGATCCCTGATGACCAATCTACTAATTTTATTTAGGAGTAGTTAAGTTGTATTATAAATGTAATGAAGAAAAATAGAACATTACAAATGTAGTTGAACTAGCAGAAAAATGACGTAAGTATTACCCCTTGAGAGATTGAACCAGATTGAGCTCCGCCATGAGAACTAGTTATATCTTGCTTTAGAGAGTTATCTCCACCTTTGGCAGACACCTTACTGTCACCCTGCCAAACATACTCAAAAGTATCAAGAAAAATTTGACACTTAATAGGTAACAGTTTGTATATATTATATTAGCCTATTTGATGATGCGAACTTTAAAAGGGTTTCTGTTTTTTTTAGCAAAGAAAACAACAAGGATTAATCTAGAAGCCTCTGAAAAGTGGAAAGTCTGGGAAGTGAACATTATGTTAAATGCCGAAGGCTTGTACAGGCAAATGCTTGGCAGTTTACAGTTTAGCCTTTTTGAAAGTATGAAAAATATATATCATAATTATTATCATAGATTTTTTAGTAGCTTGGGTGTGTTAAATACATAGAAAAACTATTTAAGTATTGAAGGTTTACAGCTTGTTCTGTGGTAATTATTCCTGCAAATTGGCGGCTACTTGCTATTTGGATCGTGTAATGCCCAACCCAGAAGATCCAGCAGGGCAAAATTGGCATCAAGGTTGCAGCCTCAGGCGAAGTTTGGCCCAATTTTAAATTATAAATTAATTACGTTATAAGTATTAAATATTTAAATAATATTTAATTTAATAATGATTTTGAATTTTAAAAGTTCTTTATTAATTTTTTATAATTTAAAAAAATACAAAATTAAAAAATTTCTTTTAATTTTTTATAATTTTTAAATTTAAATTATCAGGCTCAAACTTGTGTTGAACGAGAATAAAGGTTTTAATGCTAGGAGATATAGACAAAGTGTTCAGCCTAGAATTGGGATAAGCCACCTAATCTCTAATAGAAAGCGAGAAGACAAAAACTAAAAGAGATACTTGCCAACCTGCTGTATGAGTCAACTAATAGAACCTCTGTTAAACTAACCAATTGACTACTAGTTTAGTTGATTATTTGTTTTGGTTTGAGGAAGTCATGCTTAGATGTGATATTGAAGAGGATCAAATTTTCCAGCGTTTTGTTAAACAGATTAGTACATTACCTCAAACGAGACATTTCTCAGGCTTTAGAGAAAGCTTTCCGACAAGACAAGGAGATTTATATGTAAATAAAAATATATCCAATTCATCATCAAAACTCAAATGACTCAATGAAACCCAAAATTCCTAATTACAGTAAGATATCTAACTCAAAATTCCTAATTCTCCAACCTATTCCAACTCCCAATCCAGTTCTTATGTTTAGTGTTACTATTGCCATACAAATGAGATTATGCCTCAGTTTACCTCGGTATACTCTTACTTTGGAATACGAATCTGAAGCTCATGTAGAAGAAGAAATCCAAGTAATTGAGGCTGAAACATGCTTAAGTGATGAAGGTAATTCAGGAGTTAGGGAGGCCTATGTTAATGTCATGCAAATTGTTTTCTAGAAGCAAGGTCAAGCATCTTCTTGTGAATGGTAATGACTTGTGTCTATCCAACACAGCAGAACTAGTTGAAGTGCAAGCATGTTATCTCCACTCTTCATTTGAAATATAGTGGTGCCAAATTTGAAGTGATGGTGACAATGAAAGCTTAGGAACTTGAGGAGTGCAAACCTACAGTCATAGTGGACAATTCCAAGTTAAGTGTATAGTTGCCAAAAGCAATATGATCCATAGAAGGCTAAAAACTAGCAATAATTGTGTGTAAGAGATATCATAGTCCACATAAACATGAAAATGTGGTTGAATATATCATATACTGTTTATGTACTATAATAGTTATACTATCAGATTATTCTTATATTGATAACGCCATCAATGGTAATACAAAATTTATACAAGTTTCAGATACCTTACCACACACCTTAATGTGTAAAGTGTTTCCAACAGCACAATTTTGCCCCCCAAAAAAAAGGTTTTATGTACCAATACCTTGATCATCTTTCTTGTGTGTCAAACTATCAATACCATAAATAGAAGTGAGTTTAAAGGGATGCCCGACATTGTTTATAATATGTCTGCTCAATACTATGTTTCCAATGATTTGTCAGCTCAATATGATCGCATATCCATCAAGCATCATCCCTGACTGCCCATATAACGAATCCTCATTTTAGATCAGACTTTACTGACGAAAAGAAATCTGTTCACTTGTGAAAAAATTTAGGCGTACGAGACAATGATAAATTAGCACATTTCATCAACCATGTGAAAAATTGTAATTGACTGCCTAGACCAAAAAATAAATAAAATAACAATAATAGTCTAAGACAATGTAAGCAGCAGCATAGGCTAAAAGTTTTCTTGACATTCCACATACAAAAATGGCACCAACGAAATATATAACGAACTAATAAAAAGTATCCTTACCTCCATCTGGACCAGCATAAGCCGCAACAGAGTACATGAAAAAGAAGAAGGGAAGAGCATCATTTTATTTACCCATTATCATACTTGAAGCGTAACATTTTAAGACTCGATCTGAGTTACTGAGTGGACAAACAAGGAAAGAGGGAGAGACTCACCTCTCTGTACTTCTGCAGATACAATTTCAGCGGCTCAATATAATCCTCGAATCCCAGCGTGGCCATCGCCCAGAGAAGATCGTCGCCATTAATGGTCTTCCTTTTCTCCCGCTGGCATTTATCACTGGCCCTACAGCATCAAAGCATCCGAACATTCTGACCTCTTAGCTAGTTTAGCGAACCATAATAATAATATAAAAAGCGAATCTTGGAGGAGAGCTCGAACTCGCTAGTAATGAAGCTGATGAACTCGGAGACGCATTCCTGGATGGTCTCCTTGGCGTCCTTGGCGATCTTGGCGTTGGCAGGTAGCGCCTTTTTCATGATCCGGCTGATGTTGGCGATTGGGAGAAAGCGGTCCTGCTCCCGGAAGCTGGATCGCGGACTCTGGTCACCACCACTCTCGTGACTACCGCCGCCGCCACCGGCACCTCCGGGGGGGCTTGCCGGCACCTCCGCCATGGGTGTGATCCTGAGCAAGACATGGTCGAGGCCGAGGAGCCAAAACGAGAGTCAAACGACGAAACCCTAGATCGAAGGAAGAGGAGGAAGATAATACCTGGGAAAGAGAGGGAGGTTTTGTAATTGAGGCGCGCGCGGGGGGAGTAGCAGAGGAGGAGGCGGCGGCGGCGATGGGTTGTGGGGGCAGGGAAGATGAGATCGGACGCTGGAGAGGAGGCGTCGGAGGAGACGATCGGGATCGGAGCTCGAACACGAGAATTGGGTATCTGCACCGTCCGTCGCCCCAACTTTAACGGGACATAAGACGGACCCCACCTCTCAGTCTAAGCGGTTGGTTAAAAAAATCTCAGTCTAAGCGGTTGGTTAAAAAAATGATTTACTCGTCTAATTTCCTTTTTAATAAAAAATCAAATATATGATAAAATAGAGCATCATTTTAATAAATAAGAATGTAAAATATATTAACGGTAAATTACCTTTAAATCTCCATTTGAATTTAAAATTTTGTTATCAGTTTTCATATTAGAAAAAATTTATTTTTACTCTCTGCATATAAAATTTTGTTTATTTAATTCCCTAATACATGCCGATTTATCTAATTGCCCTCATTACTTTTAGTTATAAAATGTACAAAATGAAGTATCATTCTTTTTAAATTCAGTATCATTTAATTAGAATCTAGTATATTTTCTATTAAATTGAGTACAATTCTTTTTTAAACCCAACTAAAAAAAAATCGATTCTTTTTCGAACCCACGAGAATCGATTGGAGCAGCTTATAATTCATTGGAGCTACTCCAATTAATTAAGGAACTCCGATTGATTAGAAATTAATCGATAATCGATAGTTATATTTATCATAAGAGAACATCATTCTTATTTTTTATATGTATAAAAAAATCCAAAAATAAATATAATTTTTTCTAAATTCAACGCATTTAAATTAGAATTTAGTATATTTTTTATCAAATTAAATATAATTCTTTCTATTTGATTAATTGATTAGGAATTCATACCAATCAATTGATTTAAGATGAATCAATTGAGTCGTACTCAATTTGATAAAAAATATATTAGATTCTAATTAAATGATGCTAAATTTAAGAGAAATTATATCTTATTTCGAACTATTTACACCTAAAAAAATTAAAAATAATTAGATAAATTGATAGGTGAAACAAATAAAACTTTTGACGTAGTGAGGAAGGAGTTAACTTTTGCAGAAAGAGAGTTTAGGAGCATTTTTTCAATTAACAAAGAAATTTAAAATAAATTTTTAAAATTTCCAAAATCCTCGACAAAATTAAAAATAATTTGAATATTAAATCTACAAAATCTCAAAAATAATATCTAATTTTTCAATGAAAATAAAAACCCAAGTAAACCTTAAAAAAATTCAAAATAATGGTTTTCGAAACAAAAAATGAATTTTAAAAATTGAACTCCACGGGTTCATCTTCTGCTAGGCACATGGTAAGGAAAAACTCGCGTAATTGTTGGATAGAGCCGTGCATACATCAGGAACATGAAGAATGGAAAACATAATTATAAACACAGTAAGAAAGAAAAGAGAAGCAAGCGTGAAAACACCAAATTAATAAACTTCGTTAGCTGAGAGAATCAATGTTCCTATATTGTGGAACTAGATGTATATGTTCTTTACCCAAACTTACAGATAGTTCACTAACAGTCTATATTGACTAGGAATTTAGAGGGAGCCGAATTACCTACAACTTATATCCCTGTTGACAATTACAAGTTGTTACTTCACAGTTAGGGTGGATACACCATTATCAATGACATCTTACACGCGCATCATCAGCCCAAAGAATTGTTGCAAACAATTGGAACTACGTAACGCAGAATCTTCATGGACTTGCTCGATCATCGCCCTTCATATTAGGAAGGAGGATTGATCTCGTCTATTGCTGAGCGCATCAATATACGTTCGCAGACGATTACGGTCTGAATTTGTGGGTGTAAATGACGGACTGAGCACCAAAGATGGTGCTTCCACTAGAAGAAAACGCAACAAGCTTACTGCTTTTGAATACTGACATGATGCCCTCTCCATCTTCCCCATCATCTCATCGACCTGTTTTGTTTCAAGAGGCAAATAGTTGTTAGTGGCAGAAAGTCAGGATGAAGGTGTTCTGTCGTAATGTTTTCATTGAGGTGCCGTCAGATACAAGTATGCAAGTTAAATTTTAATAAATTAAGATGGATAAACAAGTTAGTATCAACTAAAGTCCAATGGAATTTGAGATACTAATGAAGAGTTAGAGATGTTTTACTTACACCGCCGAGTCTGCCCAATGCAAGGGCAGATTGGAATATTATTTCAATTGCATCCGGCAGCTCCGAAGGCGCTGCGTGATAGTTAATTTGAGTGTCAGAATCAGAACTTCACATTTTCATTTAAATATGAACCGGGATAGAACCTTCTCAATTGTACCTGTGTTCTGGTTGATGTCTGAGGCAAGCTCCTCAGCATAATCGACAGCCAGGAGGAAATCCCTCTCGATCTCCGAACAAACTGGATCTTCTGACACTCGAGAGTCTATGCAATTCAAATTTTCGGCAGTGTTGGAAATACCGTTCTTTCGAATTTTTAGTTCCGGCAAGGGACTGACATCTGATGTGGATGCAGCCTCCGCATGGCAAATGCGCAGTGCTTGCTTCCAGATAGCAAGAACCAATAGCTGAACTGAGAATGCTTCGTGATGTTGACCATTTGCAATCTTTTGGCAGGTTGAGCAAAATGTGTCCAACATAATGATAGCAAGTTAATCCACACATCTCGAGGAAGAAAGGGAAAAAAAAATAAAATTACATAATAGCAGTCCAATATTGCAGGAATTTAGATAAGACAAGTTCTATTTATGCAAAAGCCAAATAGAGAGTGCAGAACCTAATACGGCTGAATCTTGTACCGAAAAAGAGAACAAGATTTTTTCCTCACAAGTGACCCTCTGGCAAACTTCGCTTTCCTTTGGTGGAAATGCTATCTGTAGGGAACAAGGCAAAATATACGAGTGCCCTGGTGCGCTTTGTTCACTGGAATAACTATTTCCCATTGAGGCAATATTTTAGTTAAAAAGTTATCTTCGAACACCAACCTCATTAAATTAGTTTTCCTCGTTCATCCTTTTCTTCCTTGCTCCATTCTAAGCAATACTTATTCCTACCCTATCCATTCTCAAAAGAATGGTTATTTCTATTTCAACTTTCCAAAATATACATATTTTGAATGGGCTAGATGAACCCAAACACGCGGGAGGAGGGCGAGAAAAAGCAGGTCGGATATACCATATAGATCTAGAGGACCAAACAAACCATTGTCTGTACTTTATCAATGCGGAGAATTATTTATTGGTTGTTTATTATTTATAGCATTCTTACAACTAAGCATAGAAGTGAAAATAATTCATTTATTTTTATAGAAATTACCCTAAGATGCCCAACTGATCAATAATTCTCAAAGAGGGGTCCCAAATTATTTTTCCCACAAACAATCCCCTCCCCATTGAATGGACAAAAACATCTTCACCCACTTCCTCCTCTTCTTCTTCCTCTTCCCATTTGCTCCTTGTTTGGGACAGTGAGGTGCAGAGGTGAACACCAATGCCACCTCCATCTGCTCTGCCTCATCTCCAACCGTTCCAACTCCGTCTGTCCATTTTCCACTCAATCTCTATCTGCAACTATGAGCCACCTACCTCAGGATCCTCCACCACAAACCCCCGGAAGATCCTCCATTATATCGCTAACTAGAGTACGCATGATCAAAGAGTTTAAACCAAAACAAAGTTTTTTCCAAGTACTAGTTTCAATAACCTGGTGAACCAGCAAGAAGCCAAGGTTGAGTGGCAAAGTAGAGCATGACTTGTACCACCCAGTGCTACTTTATAAGGTAATCTATAGATTAACACCAAAGTTGTAGTTGTTGTTGATACCTGATAAAACCAGCAAATGCTAGTCAGCATCAAGGTTTAAAATTTCGAAGTTTCGGTCCCAGACCGGAACGATACCGTTTCGGTATCGTATCGTATATATATATATATATATATATATATATATATATATATATAGTTTTTTTAAAATTTTCAATAACAATATGTATTAATAATGTAAAGTAGAGATTTAAGTATGATAATATTAATGGTTCCAAATCTCAAATCAATTTTGATTCTAAGATAAAAAAGATTATATATAATAATTATATAAATTAATCTTAATTTATATATAATAATTATATTAATTATTAGTGTATATAATATATTTATAGTTTATAAATATTCTAAAGAATATATATTAAATATAGTTTATATATATATAGTTTCATTGCATATAAAAATTAAATTTATTTTAAATATTTATATATTTTAATTTTTTAACAATTAAATTTTTTAGAATTATTTATAAAATTTTAAAATTATATATAAATTTTTAAAATTATTTTAAATATTTTTTATAAAATTTTAATCTATTTTTAATTTATAAAAATGATTTAAAGTTTGATTTTAAAAATATTTTAAATTATTATTTTGTAATTTAATTTTTATATTTTAAATAAAAATTATAAAATTATATATTATAATTATATTAATTAATTAACAGTTTATTTAATTATTATTAATTTATATAATATATAATTATATTTTAGATAATAATTAATTAAAAATTTTATATATAATTTATGATTTTAATAAATCTCACTTTTTCTCCATCAAACCTAATTTTCTTGCGGCGAAAGTTTCACCGCTTCTTCTCCACTGCTCCGCTGCTCGCTGCCACTGCTTCAACGCCGCCACAGCCTCGCCTCACCGTCGCCTCCTCCTCTAGGTAAGTTTTCATCTCCAAATTTTGATTCTTTCTTCCTCCCTCCTTTCCTCCATCCTTTCCTCCTTCCTTCTGTTGTGCATTCTTTCTTCCTCCCTCCTTTCCTCCTTCCTTTCCTCCTTCCTTCTGTTGCGCGCACGCGATGTACGCAATGACGCACGTGAAATTGTTCCGCCTCTTGTGCCGGTGCCGGTCCCGCGTCGGAACGAGATGTTTCGGTGAGTTTCGGGCGGCACGACACGAGATTTCATTCCTTGGTCAGCATGTTAAAATATAGATTTTATTCAACCATACAATACCAGCTAACTATCAATGACAAAAACCAATGTACTTCCTTGGCCAAATTCATATTTTTTTAAAGAAATCTAATCATTCAAAAAGAATATGTTCCCAAATAATATTGGAAAAAAAAACTGACAAATATAAAAAAAAAAAGTACCTTTTCTTTGACAATGTCTGTTATGACAGAAACAAACTGCTGCAATGATCTAATCCTCACCATGGAATGGCCAGACGGCTGTTCCATAGCATCAATCATATCCATGGAACCTTGTGAAGTTAATGATGCAGAACAACCACTTCCTGGAGTTCCAATTGTAAGGTTATTACCCAATGCTGAGCCAATAATTGGCAATGGTGCACTTAGTCCATTAAATTTAGAAGATGCAACTGGTGGACTTTCTGATCTGCGAGGTGAATTGATTGGACTGGGGCTTACTGAAGAGGGAGACATATCCAGTGGGGGTCCAGGAACGATCACATAATCCTGATCAACAAATTCCAAGGAATCGACAACTGCAGAATCTAATATGACAGATAAGTAGTAAACCTAAAAATTATATAGTAACCAACTGTAATAGTGTGGAATTATAGATGAGACCTTTGGAGGAATTAAAAGGTTTTTGATCCATCACAAACTCTGTCTCTTTAGCAATTTGTGCAGGAGACACACTAAAATCATGTGTATGACCCCTATATCTGGAAGGAATGGTGACATCTTTTAATGGACTGCAAGATAGATTATTAAGTTCAGCACCAACAGTAAACCCAGTAGTACGTCTCACTGAACCCTTGTTCTGGGGATCAGGAATGCTTGTTTCCTGCACAACAGGTTCCTCATCTAAAGGGAAAGGAAGACTGTCATCATGTGAAATTTCTCCTGGTAACCTCTTTCGACTGTATTCAAGCTGTGCAAAGTCATCTCTTATTTTAGATTTAACCCTGCATATGCACAATTAAAATTATTAATCACTCTTATATCAGTTTTTGATCATTGAAGAATGTGAAGAACAAGTAACACAACCTTGCTGCATCATTGGTTGGTTGCTCCAAAAGAAATTGGTGATTGAAGAACTCCTCAAATGTTAATCGTTCAACTGGAAAGGATTATTATAAACATAATTTTATCAAACAGAAACCATAAAATGAGATTCTAACCAAGAAGATAGAACATTGTACACAACTTGTTAAATTGATAAAGTAACCAGTGTCCCAAAAGATTCGGTCAAGGAAAGAACATTGCTTTTGGTAACCTAAGCCTGGAACCTGAATTGAATTGCCTTATTTAAGGATATATGCAACATACTGAAAAAATTCAAACATAGGTAGGGCACTTTGTTTCCTTGCAAATATAAATTTGATTAGGCCATTAATTGAAAAAATTAATGTTGTGTATTAATTGGTATTACATTGTATATATGGCATTATAGAACAGTTGTAAAAGATGGTGTCTTATATAACACTACCAGTGAGTTCTAAAGGAAGAGAAAAGCTAATGTAAGATTCAAGCAAGTTGTTAAGGATAGTGTGATGTGATCAAGAAGTATTCATAGATAACTCATTGAGCAGGCACTTGCACAACATGTGCAACCATCAAAGGAATATGGAAGGAATCAAAGAAGACAACAAAACAATAATGAACTATTTCAAGTGAACAAGCCATATAGTGAGTTCTATTAAAGTTTAGCAATAAAAGCATTTCTCTTAGAAACAAAATTTCACACTTTTCCGATTTCTAGGCGTTCAGGAATTTTCCTCCTTGATTCCATAAAATTAAAGAAAATAAGTAATATGGTCCTGCCATCCATCAAAATGTCAACCATGTTTACCTTTGTAAATAGAATCCAGGATTTTGGCTTATCTTTAGAGTATGACAATGTGTGGATGAGTAATTTATTAAACAGAAAAAAAGAATATACCTGCATTTCGGCGCAACAACTTTTGGCACAAATCAACACATTCACTGCTCAAATTACAATCAAAAGGGAAATGTAGTTCATTTGTTTTGAGAACATTCTGAAGCAGCTGTTAAAGAAAGGACTTTGTTATTTGAAGAAAACAATTTCTTACATATAAAAGTACTGGCAGAACTATATAGGCCTACCTGTATTTGACTATTCCCGGTAAAAGGTGTTTTTCCAGTCACAAGTTGGTAGAGAATAATGCCAACACTCCAAAGGTCTGCCTATTATTTAAATAGAAAGGGATCATACAAGATTGCACCAAATGTGCATGGTAATTACGATGTGAAAAGCACTGTTAACTCAAACCTTAGCATCATACTTCTGAAACTGCATCACTTCTGGAGCCATGTAAAGAGGCGAACCACAAAGAGTCTCAGCCAAGCCACGAGGTGCCAAAGATCTGCCCAATGAATTAAGAGGAAAGTAAACAAGCACCATATCATAAATAGTAATAACAAATGAATTTGACCAGTAATTTCCTCAACATATTTTCAAGTCGAGAGATTCTAAGCATGTCATAGCATATTTGAATTTTGAAATGCTGAAAAAAAATCAATATCAAGTTGCATGTAGGAGTTAGTGAAAAAAACAAAGTGGAAAATATTTCATATAAAAAACAGAAAATTTTAGAGGACATAGATAACAATGAAAAGTACGATGAACACCTGATGAAAATTTATGCAGGTTAAATTCCTATTTTCAATTTCTAAAGAGATGAAGCCCAAATGTCATGTATGAAGCCAATAAATTTTCAATTCTTACATCGATACCTCTTTACACCACGCCAAACTTTGACCATATTTAAACATCGTTTGGATGGTTTAGATCAACTTGTAATCCTCGCCTAGGACAGCAGCTGTCCATTTTTTTTATCCACTTGAAGATACAAACTTGACCAAACTCAACTGAATCCAACTATATATCTAGTTAAGACAGACAACTCCAAGGAGGTTTCCCTGAATAGGGCTCAACAGAGACATGCTTGGATCCTAGATGTGTGGACAGTTGGATAACTAGCAAATTGACCTTACTAACTCTCCTATTCCTAGTTCATTAATGAATCATGATAGTTATTGTTTAGGTCGAAGAGTACATACACAAATGTGACTGTTAGGGCATAGATAAAGTATTACTATAATAAAATTTCTCTTTAAGAATTACTATAGTTTTTGCTCCCATTTTCTTCCTAGACATTCTTTTCTTTGAATATTCTTTATATACTCCTAGAACTTCCTTGAAGGATAGCTGCTGCTCTAGAAAAAATGGTGCTTGGTAAAAGAAAATTTTATTAAAACCACCCGTACAAATGTCAAGCCCAGATGAAACCAATTGAGAATTGCATTAGACATCCAACATTAAACCTAGTTTAGACCTATTAACATATACCTTAACCTTATTTCCATAATTCCATTAAGAGCTAACCATAGAAACAGTCACAGCTTCTTAAATCTAGATTCTTTATTGAATCTTGAATTGCCAATCTTGTTTAAATCTTGAATCATAATTTTTATCTTGTACTTTAATCTTATTCTCAAATCTTTATCTTGTTCTTGAATATTGATTCTTTAATCGTAAATTTTGTTCCCTAACATTGATTCTTTAATCTTAAATTTTTTTTCTAATATTTCTCTTGAATCTTGAACCTTATTCTTGATTGTTGCTCTTAAATATAGTTCTTAAATCTTCAATCTTGCTCTTGAATGTTGAATCATGTTCTTAAATCTTGAATTTTGAATCTTGCTCTTAAATTTAATCTTGAATCTCATTCATGATTCTTGAATCTTGTTCTCTAATCTTGTTCTTCATCCTTGTTTTTATATTATAAATCTCATTCTTGAATAATCTTGAATATAGTTCTTGTTTATTATTGTAATTAAATCATGAATCGTTAATCTTGTTCTTTAATCTTTAGTCTTTAATCTTTTTAATCTTGTTCTTGGATCCTGAATATAGTTTTAAATCCTGAATCTTCCTTGATTGTTAATCTTTCATCTTGTTCTTGAATTTTGTTCTTTGTATATGAGTAGCATAGCTGACAAACTTAGAGAGTAGCAAGACATTCAGTAGTTTGACACAGTCTCTTGCAGGGTATAAATTATACAAAACACCAGATATTTTAATTGTAAGGAACAACCATTTGCAGTAAAACTGAGACAATCCTTGGAAGGATATTCTTGGACAAAGCATATAGCACAAAGAACCTACAGTAAGTTACACATTTTACAAACACTGATGCAGATGAAAACAAAATAATCAATACAAAGTTCAAATAGTAGTAAGACATTCAATACTGGAAGGATCCACAGTTAGCATGTCAAGGAGGAAGTATACAACATAACCAAGCAATAAGAGACAAATATCCTAGGAAAAAAGAATTACAAGTACAGTTAGCCATACTAGATTAGTAGATTGGTTAATATCTATTCAGTACTTGCAAAACAAGATGTTGTTACTATAATAAAGAGGCATTAGCCAACAGCTAGAAAACATTCTTTTCAGGAATAAATAAATACTAATATTGTGCAGGAATCTTTTGATCATCAAATGTTAAAACTCACCTTGCAAAGCCAAAGTCAGCTATTTTCAAGACATAATTTCCTCCATGTGTTGAGAGGAGAAGATTCTAACAAAAATAGGAGCAGACTTTTAAATACACGATAAGTATTTTAACTAGGCAAAGCAAAATCAAATTTGAGGCTGCCTGAAATCATTAAAATGGATATTATTTAAGCTCAAAAGAATATCTCCATGATCAAGTTTCCAATAAATTACATACTGTAAGCTAAAGTTATTAGTGGGTCGTCATTATCTGCAAAACAACTTAATAGTTAATATCATACCAGCAACATTTAATTCTTGTTTAACAAAATACTTACAATATGTATAAATGTGTTATCTGCCATGAATTTATTTCATTTCATTTAAAGATGTATTATTTCATTTTATTGATTAATTCAGTGCTCTACTAAATCAAATTAGGAGTTAATAAGGGCATTAAAATGGTCAATCCGAACATAATTAGATCATTATGGGATTTCCACAGGGTTCATAAGATTTCTCCTTGTCGCCTATGGTCTTGAGTTTTCCACTTTCAGAAGGGTACAAGAATTGATTCGTCTGTGTTTTCCGTTAATGATGCTACCTAGTGTGCCTTATTTTTCGTCTTACTTTGTAAATGAAATTACGGATGTAAATGTTTTGGCTATCTTTTGCATACGTTGAGAATGTAAACAAGAGTTTAAATAAATATAGGAGACTCACTGAAATTTTTTGAAAAATGGAGATGGTGATTTCAAATTAGTAAAAAAAACATCACGTGACTTGAAGGTGATACTTCCCATCGAGAAAATATCTCTCACACGGCATGACAAAAAGGACCAATCATGGACGTTTCTACCAATCACTTATAAATCTATGTAGAAAATTTAGCTTAGCATCACTTGGGATCTTAGACATAGCTACAATCAATCACAATGATATAGCAAGCTTATAGTTATCAAGTTTAAACAGTGTCAAAAGTTCCTGTCATGGATCAATCAAATATGTAAGGGTGTATATGTAATGTTCTTTATTGATTAATAATATGTATTTACGTAGGAAGGACTACCTAGGGTTGTGAGTGGAATAATTCCCCCTTTAATAGTAGCATTTCCCATATATAATATAAAGTATGACAATAAAAGTAAAACCTGTGGCTTTAAGTCACGATGGATGACATTGTTATCACGCAGCACCTGCAAACCAGAAGCTGTACAAGAAAAAAAAAAGAATTTCATCCCTTTTTATAGAAATTTTCATATGAAGCTCACAAGGGACGACAAAATATTTCATAGTGCATTTTCAATAGACAACATAGGGTACCTAGCTGTTTCATAAAATGCTTTGCAATTGTTTCTGGAACTCTCCCGTGATTTTGAATATATACAGATAGATCACCATCTTTGCAGTACTCCAATACAAGATAGATCCTTCCAGATGTCTGATACAAATGATATGCACAAAATAAGAATGTAAAATTATATTTTAAAAAATTAAAAAAAAAATTAAGACCTTTATATGCATCTACTCATAAGCAACTCTCATGCACAAGATTATAGGCATTATTAGCAAAACTATGCCTTCAATGCTTGATCATTACTTGCTAAGACCTGTCAGAGCACTATACTTGCCAATCACATGGGCCATGCCTAGGTCATTAAATAGGCATCATTTTGGAACTTTTTCCACTGCAACAGGTCATTGTGAGCAGCATCACTCCATTGCTCATCAATGGATTCTGCCAGCGAAAATTACAGGTAACCCTGCAGTGTTGATAATTTGGACAAGCTCATAATATTATGTATTATACTCTTTGGTGTTATAATGGAAATCAATATGAAACATATGTTGTTTATAACATAATGTAACATTCTCAGCTAACATGAGTATAGATCTCTTGAATATGTAAATTACAAGTTCAAATGAGTTATGTGGGTGAGAAAGGATGGTCAATTGAATCAGATCAATTGGTCAACAACAAGAATAGTTGTAAATAACTTTCATGTTGCAAACCTATTGATAAATTTCTTATGTAAACTCGGCAACTGAATCTTAAATGGTTGTTGCTACCAATCCTGCACCAGACACCTAATATGCTTCTATATCATTGTGCTTGGTGTGGTAAAATTTAGTAGAAGGTTTCCCTTATGTTTAAGAGAGCATATGTATTGTGTCTGCCCTCCTGTAGTCGATCTCAAATAACTCATATGATCAACATCTGCTACCATACCAACTTATACCCTTTTGAACTCACAAGGTAAGGAACTGATTATTTTGGTCTTAAGCTTAATACGTCTCAAAATCAAACTGAAGATTTAAAAATGAAGTAAAGGTATACACATAGACTCAAAGTAACAAAATAACTGATAATTCATCCTAGAAAATTGACTCATGCACATTTCAGCAGGTAAATCAAAAGAATATCCTACAGAACAACTCCAAGCAACCACAATTCCCGGGTTGCATCCAGAGCCAAACATCCGCGACGAGTACGAAGCCGAGGAAAAGAAATCCATGTGGAAGGGGCGAAAAAAAAAAGACCTGGATGAAGTCATAGAGGGCGATGATGTTGGGGTGGCTGATCCGACGAAGAATGAAGACTTCGGAGAGGAGGTTTTCCTGCAGCTTCTTGGATAAACGATCCATGACGATCTCTTTGACGGCCACCTCCGTCCCCCGAACGCGGTGCCGCGCCCGCCAAACGGTGGAGAAGGCGCCCGCCCCGATCTGCTGCCCGATGATATAGTCTCCGACGACACGGTTGCATCTCGGGACGATGCCGCCATCGCTGGTGCTGCTCATCGCGAGATGAACCCTAGGAGAAGAAGGATTTTTCACCGTCTCCTTGGTCAATTAAATATGTCGCCACGAAGATGAGAATCAGGGTAAGTATGGGGGCTAGAAGCAGACGGATCCCAAATTGCTGCGTTCGTGCAGTTCGGGTAAGATAGAAGAGTTTCTCCTTGAAACAGAGGGATAAATTGCAGGAGGATGATCCCCAATTTCGTTTCGTCTCGTGCGTGGTGACGTCTGCAGTGTTGCAGGCAGCTGTTGGGCCAATTTTTTATTTACGTAAAAATAAAAATCACCTTCATAAATATATAAATTATCTTTAAATTCTAATTTAAATTTTAAATTTTACTATTAGTCGTGTTTAAGCAATCATTTAAATGATTTGGTTCATTTTAGACTCGATTTATCTGAGACTCGATTATCTTATTAAATAAATTTAAATATCACAAAATTTAGCTCAACTTACTCATTTATCACATGGGCTAACGATGGCTAGACGGATCGACCATTTAGCGCAACGAGGTGGGGAGAGCTAATACATCATCTCGGCAGGTTAAAAAATTCCCAACTCAATCTAACTTAAGACGGATTACAGATAAGACGAGTCAACCCACAAGCTAAAAAAAAAATTTTAAAAAAAGATAAAAGTTCCCCTAAAAAAATCAAAGAGCACGAACATGATAGGAAGCAATTTTGTCACTAATGTTGCGAGCATAAAAGTGACTAATCTATCAGTTATCAGAATAAATTAAAAAGTGTTCATAGTCTGACATCCAATGAAAGTTTGCAAGAGAAGCCCTAGGCACAGTGAGTTAACAAGAGTCACAATGGATACACACAGTGTCGAATATTTGATTAGTAAAAAAAGATAAGAAAATTATTTTCCTTTCAACAATTTGTTACATAGCACATACATGCCGGTTTACCAGAAAACTAGACATTTCTCTAATGACCACTAAGCTTAGCAAGTAATAAGAAATTCTAGGGCGGTAATGAATTGAACATTCATGAATAATTTTGGTATTCAGTTTAGTAAGTATTTATTTATATTCTTTCAATACATTCCAATCAATTAAATGAACAATCTTGAAGAACTCATTAAAATAAATAAATAAACTTAAATACATATATGTTCTGATCGTTAGTATTCATGAGCAATATCTATAAATTATATTATCAATAAAACTAAAATCAACTAGCTAAATAAATAAAGAAATTTTTAAAATTAACAAATAAATTTATATTATCAATTCAATAACTTACCTAACCAAATAAATTTTAAATATAAAAATTTTAAACAAACAAACTTGAATTAAAAACTCAAAGAAATATAAACAACCAACCTAAAGCTAAGTTTGAAGTAAGCTTAAGCTCATAAAAAAACTAAGTCAAATTTGAACAATCTTTCAACAATTGAGTTCATTTTAAACTCGATTTAGCTTAACTTGATTATCTTATTAATCGACCTTGAACACCACAAAATTTAACTCAACTTACTCATTTACCGCACGCGCCAACTCATGGTGGGATGGGCATGTTGGTGCAATTATCCTCGGGTTAAGGTTGACCAGTTTGACTATGCTCGAGTTAGCTCTGTAGGGGATCTGATGACCGTCTAGAGGGGGTGAATAGACGTTGTCCCTCAACTCGTCGGTTCTCTTCCTACAAAGTTAATAGTACAAGTGGAATAACAATTAAACTAAAACTAACAACAAAAATAAACCGATATAACGTGGTTCGAAGATAACGCTTCTACTCCACAGTTGTCTGTAAGGTGAACGATCACGATCCGTCAGTGGATGAGTCCCCAGAAAACCTCCGGCTAACTCTTGTAACTCCTTGTGAGTGGAGAAACCTCGTCACAACACCGAACATGCACACAAGAGATTAGTAGATTACTAATAAGGGTTAACCACCTCTATTTCGTCTACCTTGCTTAAGCAAACCGAGTTCTCTTAAATATAACTCGTTTGCTGATCCAGCCGCTACCAGTCGACTGGTGCCAACACTAATTGACTGACAGTTGTCGAATTCGAACGTTACAGCCCAACATTCAAATTTAACCAATATCGGTTAATTGCATAGAATGATCAGTCTCTTTCTGTGTCCTCAACCAGTCGATTGATCCTATACCAGCCAATTGGTAAAACTCCAAACCTAAGGTTTCAACCACAAGTGCATTCACTCAGCACTCGTCCTCGCCCGACCAACCTAGACCTAGCATTCTAGCCTCTTCCATCAGTCTTGCGTCCCTCGGATGCCTCTCCATCCTTCACGTCTTGCCTTTTGGAGCTTCCTTCGGCCTCGATCCTTGTTGTTGAGTCTGCAGCAGTTATGACTCACTTAACACTTCATTGCAGCCTTGACCTATTACCTTCAAGCCTTCTTCACTTTGACTCTCGTCCCTCGGATGCATACAAGCCTGCGACTCATGTTGGAGGAAATTCGGAGAATTTACAATAAATTGAAATTACTAAAATAACTTCAACTTATCTCTTTTGAGCGACCCGAGCTGTTTTTTCTCAAACTGTAGTCTCCCGAGCAATGTCTTCCGAGCTCCCGACCAGGGTGTCGAGCTCCCGAACAGTGTCTCCCAAGCTCCCGAGCGAAGCTCCCGAGTGAGTTTCCCGAGCTGCCGACCTGAGTCTCCCGACCGGGTTTCTCGAGCAGTAGTCCTGGGCAGTGTCTCCCGAGCTCCTGAGTGGAATTCCCGAGCCGGAATTCCCGAGTGGAGTCTCTCGACTAGGATCTCCCGAGTAGAGGTCGGACGTCTCCCGACCAACCAAAAATTTGCTGAGGCCCGCGCAGCGCAGTTTCCTTGAAACAGATTCGTCCTCCTCTGGCAGTGCTTCGAGGCTCAGATGGACTTTTGTCTCTCAGGATACAACAGCAGACCACGGGCACAACAAAGCACTCGTTGCTCGTGGCGAACTGAGGAAGTACCCGACTGCTTTCAGAGGAGGTCGGGAACGAGGTGGAACGGAGGAGAATCTCTCTGTATTATCTATGTATCTCTCTCGGTCGCATAACCCCTTTATATAGGCTCTGGCCCCCGCAGTATTCAATGACGAATTAATCGTCATTTACTGCCATTTACCCGGCCAGATCCAAGTGTCTAGGGGTTACCGATCTTGCATTAATCAAAATTAATACATCAGTTATATTTGAGCAAAAATAATTTGGCAAAATATTGGTTCATCTGCTTGGACAAATTTTGCCCCGACCGGTCGGACATTCGACGTGTGCGGGTCGTGTACGCACACGAGTTCACTTGGTTTAGTACAAATCCGGGCCTTGGATTTATACCCCCCTTGAGCACCCACGCATGAGAGAGAGTCTCTCCCCTAGCATTTGTTCACAATTAACATGCTTGTTAAACAATATAAACCAACATTTATGCCATGAAACTCCTAATGTGGGACTAAAGCCCCACTCACAATGGAGTCCCTTTATTATCCACCTCACTTTCTACTTACTAGAAAGTCCCAATGTGAGACTAAAGTCCCACCACCTCCCTTTCCATTCACATGATATCCATGATATCCAACAGCTCATTCTCATGTCATCCTTCACCTATGCCTCGAAGTACACTTCCCTCGGCTCAACGTTGCTGCTTGTTCAAAATCCCTCGGATGCTCTATCCTTCATTGAACCCAAAGCTATTAAGCTGAATCATGTGTATCCTGCAGAACTTACACATTCAAATACACATATCAAATACAAGATCAAACCTAACTTAAACCCTTTGCCCAAACATCAAAACTCAAGGTCACACAGACCATAGATTGTCTCAACAAGCTCGAATTTGAGTTTCGATATTTGACAATGATATTTAGACAATGCGTGAGACAAGTAAAGTAAGTTAAGGTTCACTAGAGACTAGACTGATAAAATATTAACTTGAGTGTTAGGGAAGGAAAGTCCTAGTGGGACTAAACATATCTAATTAGGAACTAGATGAAGTTCAAGTGAATCTGGGAAGATCACACATTTGCAAGGTGAAAGTCTACCAAGTGACTAAACTTAACTGCGGTTAGGCAAAGGATAGTACTAGTGGAACTAGACAGACCTAGTTGGGAATTAGGTGATGTCTAAGGTGGATTAACTAGAAGTTAAACACTTAACGCGATAAAAGACCTGGGAACTAGGCAAGAGAAAGTCTAAGTTGGTCAAAGGTTAATCGAAGATTTCGCAAGAAGTCTTGGCATGTCAAGGTAGATTGTATGTTTGGCAACGAGAAGTCCCAATGAGTCTTGGAAGGCTTTGGATTGGGTAAAGTAATCCTAGACTTGTGTTAGACAAGTTAGTACTTGGGTAAATGGATTGGGTAATCAATTGGCCAAAAGCCAATCAATCAGGTGATTGATTGGGAGTGCAACCTACTCTAATCGATTAGATAATCAATAAAGTGATCCATTGATAGTGTTTTCGTACAAACATTGAACTCTTAATCAATTGGGTAATCGATCATGACTGCTCCAACGATCAAAGGTTTTTGTCACGAGAACAGAGTCCGTCTTAATAGACCTGATCGAGTAAAGCACTTTCGTCACGAGAATATAAGCTTACTTAATCGATCAGCTAATCGATAAACCTTAATTGATTAGATAATCGATTGAGTTTTGAAAAAGAGTCATTGAACGGCTAGATATGACGTTGAATCGATTAGAAACCCTATTTATGGGATATAAAAGGTTTTCATGGCAAGTTGAAGGTAACTCTTCTCCTTCCTTCTTCACCTGTTCTTATGCATTCTTGGAGCAAAGTGCTATTGCATTTCGAAACATCAAAGAGCAATTCCAAACTCAAAGAAAGCAAGGAACTATTGTTATAAATCTTGTAAGATTTTATTTTATATTTGCATGTACCTTGTGATGTTTTCTTGTGAGCTTGTATGAGACTTCTCCACCTCCATCTATAATGGATGTGAACGTGAGGAGGAGTGGATCCTTGAATTAGTTACCTCAAGCAGATGGATACCAAGTAAAATCAAAAGTATTAGCATTACTCAAGTCTTTCAACGAGGCAAATCTTCATCGAGCAAAAGAGAAACTATTCGCCCCCAGCTCTCGACATGTCCTAACAGGGCATGCTCGTGGCGGGCCGGTCATTTGGCAGAACGAGACGACGAGGGCATCATCTTGGGGGTTAAGAAATTTCCATCCCAATATAACTCAAGACAAGTTGTAGGTTAAGCGGGTCAACCCACAAGTCTTAACAAAATAAATATAAATAAATAAATAAAATGGATAAAAATTTTCCTAAAAAATAAAAGAGCATGAAGATGATAAGAACCAATTATATTATAAAATGCTTTTATTTTTGAGTTATAGAAACTAACATCAATACTTAAATTTTAAAATCTACTGCTCTAGATTTTAAATTACAAAGTGTATGTTAAAAATCTAAACAATAATTAGATCTTCTAAAAAATAAATATTGCCATTAGCTTTCACCTTTAACAATATTTTGCTCTAGATTTTAAATTCTAAAGTGTCAGCCAAAAATTTAAACAATAATTACAGCTTCTAAAAAATAACGATAATTTACCAAAGGACGCCCCCAAGAATTGATAACCAAAAGGCGTCCCATGATTTCATTTTCACCAAAAGGCACACTAATTTTAGTGAACTTTCTCTTTTACCCCTCCTGCTATGTACTGTCTTTCTCTTTCTCTCTCAGCAACAAATTCCGAGAAGTCTGCACGTGATGTTTCAGACTTTTATTTTAAAATAATATATTATAGAATCGGTGCTAAACTAAAAAAATATAAGATAAAATTGAAAAAATATTTCAGTTAAAAAATATCTCATCCAACTTATATTAAAATATAAATAAATAATTTTTATATTTAGTTAATAGAAATTAATATATTAAATAATATTTAATAAATATATTAATGTAAAAAAATTGAAAAAAAAAATTTAAAAAAAAGTGTGGGCCTGAAATAAAAATATTTCAGGCCCAGCGTAGGCCTGAAATCTTTTGATTCAGGCCCGACGTGGACTCAAATTTTTTTTCTATTTTAAAAATATATTAATATATAAAAAAAATGTATCAAAACACTTAATTTCATATTTAAACGCAGGGCCTGAAGTCATCCCAGAAGGGTCTGAAGTCAAATAACTTCAGATCCTATAAATAATTAATTTAATAAATAATAATTAAATATAAAAATATTTTTAAAATTAAAAAATTTTCAATACCCTTGGGGCCTGAAGTCTTCACTAAAATCAGACTTCAGGCCCTCCTTGACTTCAGGCCTAAGGAGGGCCTGAAGTCATTAAATATATAAAAAAAAAATTATAAAAAAATATAATATATAATTATATATTATTTATAATTTTTATAAAAAGTATAATATATAATTACATAATAATAAAATGTTATTATAATGAAATCTAGATATGGGAGGTCTATTAGTGGGTTTTGGTCAAAACACACTGATATGGCTAAATTACTCCTATTACATTAGTGATATCTAATATATAGATGGTTGGACACCTAAAACATCATCTCCTATCTCTACACTCTCTATTCATATGGAGTTTTCAGAAATCCAGATATGGGAGGTCCATTAGTGAGTTTTGGTCAAAACTCACTGATATTTCTAAACTACTCCTATTTCATTTGTGATATCTAATATATAGATGTTTGGACACCTAAAACATCATCTGCTACCTCTGTCCTCTCTATTCATATGGAGTTTTCAGAAATCCAGATATGGGAGGCCCATCAGTGAGTTTTGGTTAAAACTCACTGATATTTCTAAACTACTCCTATTTCATTGGTGATATCTAATATATATATGTTTGGACACCTAAAACATCATCTCCTACCTCTACCCTCTCTATTCATATGGAGTTTTCAGAAATCCAGATATGGGAGGTCCATCAGTGAGTTTTGGTCAAAACTCACTGATATTGCTAAACTACTCCTATTTCATTGGTGATATCTAATATATAGATGTTTGGACACCTAAAACATCATCTCCTACCTCTACTCTCTCTATTCATATGAAGTTTTCAGAAATCTAGATATGGTAGGTCCATCAGTGAGTTTTGAGGGATTCGTTCGATTTCAGAAGTTGTGCTGTTGCCAGTTGATTATATACGTTCTTATTCATTCACGCAAGTTCTATGAGCTTGCAGTTGTTTAGATTGGAGGTCGATCAAATCTTTGTATATGTCTCTTGCGAATGGAATCCAAGAAAACTAAACTGGTATTATTCAACATTTCTTCCAAATAATATGATGTATACAAGTGAGCGGAAGATAACATCAATTCTTTAAAAATGTTGGTCGAAAATCACTTTTGATATTGTCAGGTATAATCTATGAATATAATGCTTTGGAAAGATAACACAAAAAAATGCATAAAATCCCTTGTTATCCAAAAAATTGTTGCAGTCCAGATTCGAATCCAACCCAGTTCTTGTTATTTTTCTTGGAAGAATTTCGTGCTGCGATTAAACCCATGCTTATCTTCATGTATCAAGCAGGAGGATAGTTTTCACTCAGATGTATCTATTAGTTTCACCTTAATCAAGAACAAAATTAATCAGATACACATGTAGGCAGATCAGCCTACAAACAAAAGATTGCAATTGAGCAAACGCAAATGGGCAAATCACTAAGTAGGAAACTTGTAAGGGATTTATTTTGCCTCAGTAGTGTCCGGGAATTTCATCAGATCGATTGAGCCCAACCTTAACTTATGTGTACAAATCTAAGGTTCCTTTGCCTAATCTTGGTCAACCGTAATATGTTAGGATTCTCTATCAAGTGTCCGATCAACCCTTTGACCAACTTGGATTTCTCTTGTCTAGCTCCCAACTAGGACTTAACCTGATTCTCAACCAGGTTTCTCTAACCCTCAAGTTAGGTCTAGTCTCTCGGTAGACTTCCACCTTGCTAACGTGTGATCTCCCCGATCCACCTAGACTTCACCTAGTGCCTAGTCCCACTAGGACTTTTCCCGTGCCAACATGTGATATCCCGATCCACTTGGACTTCACCTAGTCCCACTAGGATTTTTCCCGTGCCAGCATGCGATCTCCCCGATCCACTTGGACTTCACCTAGTCCCACTAGGTGTGTCTAGTCCCACTAGGACTTCTCCCGTGCCAGCATGTGATCTCCCCGATCCACCTGGACTTCACCTAGTCCCACTAGGACTTCTCCCGTGCCAGAATACGATCTCCCTGATACATCTGGACTTCACCTAGTCCCACTAAGCGTGTCAAGTCCCACTAAGACTTTTCCCGTCAAGTCTCCAGTCAACCTTGACCCACTTGACTCACACGATATTCAAGCATCATTATCAAACATCGAAACATACAACCATAAGCTTACAAAGCTTACCAGACATAAGCTCACCCGAGCCCAGTCAAATTAGGTCAACTCTGACCAAACAAAGACCACCAACAATCTCCCCCTTTTTGATGTTTGACAATATAATTGAGAAAGACTAATCCCTATTAGCCTTTCAATCTTCTTTCCCTTTGACATATATCAAAAACTCTTCCCGAGAGTTTATATGATCAAGGCATGCCCAATGAAAATTTCATAGCTTTCATTTGAACTCATGCTCAATCTTGAGCATTCAACGTGATGAAGATTCCCAATCTTAATTCTTTCACTTATCCCAAAAAATAAAAATTCAAACACATACTTTTAAGGAAGATCTCCCCCTCAAAACATGCTCTAAACCTCTAATCATTGCACCAACAATGATTTTTGAGTTCCTAAAACTTAAGGAAATCTCAACTTGAAGTTATGAGATTTTGAGATTCAAAACTTGAATCAAAATCTCTCCTTAACCCTATAGTTTTCACCAAATCATCCTCCTTTATGATTTTATAATGAAATTTACCAAAATATACTTATAAAAGTATTTCAAAGGACTAGGGATTGTTAGGTTACACAAAATTGTGTTATAGAACTGAAATCAAACAATTTCAGTCTTTCCAATCGATTGGCGTTAGGTGTCAATCGATTAAGCTCAGCCTTAATCGATCAACTGATCGATTACGGCGACCATTAATTGATCAACGGATCGATTACGCGAACTTCTGTGCTCGCAGAAATGGTTTACCAATCGATTGGTTACTGTCCTAATCGATCACCTGATCGATTGGGAGTTTCTGATTTCTGAAAACAATTTCAGACCGAATTCTAGAAACTCTTAAATAATTCTATAAAATTTAAAAAATCCTGAAATTTTGTGTAGACATTATTTATGACATATACTATCAAGGAAAAATAATTTTATATAAAAATAACTTCCATTTTCAAAGATTAACATAAAATTGAAAACCATTGAGATACTTAAATATTTCACTCTATTTTGTATCATTTTCATCAATGAAGAGTTCTATAAAAAAATAATCTTCGCCAAGGTTTTCCAAGATAGTTTTGAAATGAGTTTCAAAAATAATTTTCAAACATATTCTTTGGGCTAAATACACATGACTTGTATATTAGCTTTCCTAATGATTGAAGTTCATTTAAATTCATGTTTTGATAACCCTAAAACTCAATGGGATGCACATTAATCAACACCTTGAGTATTATTCATCATCCTGACATCTCACTTGTTTCTAATGTGTCTCAAAACACACACAAGCCAACTTTTGGTCTTGGTGAGACGTGAAAATCATGTTCTACCTAAACTAAGATCATCTCCAACCATCAACACCAAATTTGGTGTCATTTTCACACTAAAATAGTGCAATTTTAACACCAAACACTATTTCAACTCCAACCCATTCACACTATATATCACACCAAAAAAAATTTCATAGAATATTCTATTTTTTTCGTATTCATTTATTTATAATTTAATTATCGACCTAAATTTTAATTTAATAATCATTTTGAATATAATTATCATATTTAAAATTAATATTTCATTTATATTTAATCAATTTTTTAAAAAAATTACATCCAATTAATATATATTAAAAATTATGATTTTTATTTTTAATATTTTTATTACATAATATTCATAATTATTATAATTATTATGATTCAATTAAGTTTTTATAACTATGTTTAATAAAATTAAAATAGATTATTATATTTTTTAATTTATATTTATAATAAATAATTAATATTATTAAATACTTATGGAAAAAAGTATTTATTATAAATTAATTTTTATTTATAATATTTAGTATTATAATATTTACTAATATATATTAGAATTAATGATTATATATTATAATAAAATTTTAAAATATAAAAATAATTAAAAAATATTATCACCAAATTTGGTGTTGCTACAGTACAACACCAAATTTGGTGTTGCACTGTAGCAACACCAAATTTGGTGTAGGAATATGGTGATGGGTTGGAGAAAATGGTGTCATTTTGACACCAAATATGGTGGGATAGTGCTCGGTTGGAGATGGCCTAAGGGTTCATGCATTTTTACCTAGGCATTATAAACTTTAATCATCCACTTAGGATGTCAATTAATATCAATGTCCTTAATTACTATAAAATTAAATTAATGCATAATAATAACTATGACATGCATCATATGAGAATTTTCAAAAGATAATATTATAGCATGCGATAAATGATGCATGTATGACATTACATGTGATACTTTCATAAAAGAATATGAATGATAAATTATGATGTCATGGCATATGATAGGGCATATAAATCATGACATAATAGCATAAAAGAAAATACCTAGATTTCCTATATAAGTATCAATAACTCATCGCTAAGTCATTGATAATCCTAATTTTAGCCCTAATTTCCAATATAAGGCTGAAACTCCCCAACTTGACATATCTTTGGATTCTAATCTAGTTGTGTCAACTTTATTTAGTTCAATCTTTCAAAAATATAGTTTGGCACAATTTTACTCCTCCTAAAGTAAACAAATGACTCATTCATTCTCAAGGGTAGTAACTCCTTGAAAATGCCCCAAAGTGCCAACTTCATCAAAGTTGGGTTAACTACCCGTCCAATTTGAGTTGGCACTCCCTAGACCTATCTAGGGTGTGGCGAATGCACTTTTAGCAACCCAAAATATATTGGTCTCCTTTGGCGTTCTAGGTATTCATTAGGGATAACTTACCTTGATACCTTCCTAATGACTATTATAGGCTTCTCCGAAGCCTTAGTCATGTTGGTCTTGTCTTGGTCAACTCTAGGGATAACTTCCCTTGTGGCCTTGATTTGACTCCTAGACCTAGATTGAGTTTCATATCTATATGGAACTCTATGACAAGATGGACCATCATTCTTGGTTTTAGGTTTGTACCCCAAACCTTTCTTGCTCTTAGAGGGTCCTTGATTTCCTAAATCTAGGTTTTGAAATTTGATCCCTTAAATAGATTTTCTATTTTCTTAAGAGATTTTTTCAATTTATCAAGTTTTGCCCTGAAAACATGATTTTCAATCATTACCTCATCAAGACTTGGTTTTCTAATATAACCTTAGTGATTATTCTTCTTAGCCTTGTGTTGGGTAGGTCTACCATGGAAAATTCTAATTTGTTCCCTATCCTTAAATGTGGTGGTCCTAGCATGGAGGGCTCTATAGTTTTCTTGAGGTTTTTCATACCTCCTATTTTCATGATAAATAGCATTGAAATGATAATATTTATTTCTAACATGTATATTATCATGAATGACATTACCTAATGATACGTTAGTCTTGTTTTTGGAGGTTCCCCCTTGATTTGAGCTCCTTCTTTTTGCCTTAGTCGAATCCTTGCCCTTCAAAAATTGATTCCGATAATGTCCCTTTTGTTTGCATAAGAAGCACACAATGTGTTTCTTATCCTTCTTTACCACGGGGCCGACCTCCTTTGGCTTCTCCTTGGTCTTGGGTGCCACTTGCATATTCTTCTTGATCAAATTAGGACACTTACTCTTATAGTGTCCTTTTTGCCAACACTCAAAACAAATAATGTGATCTTTATTTTTACCAATTAAAATTTTTATACCTTCATGGGGTGTAACGGTGGCATTTGATTCTTCTTCTTCTTTATCGACCTCAGATGATGATATTGAAGCTTTTTTTTTAATTCGATGTCAATGACAAATTTTGCTCCCCTCAATCCTTGAAGTGAAGGTTTCTTGAACTTCATCTTCGGATGTTGAGCATCTCTCAACTTCCGAATCATCTTCCTCTGATGAATTTCCCTCTTTGGATTTGTTTTGATTTGGTACAGTGGAGGGATCTTCATGAAGCTTTGCCAATTTACTCAAAAGTTCTTTGGCATCTTGAAATTCTCCAATTTTGTCCAAGATGGTGCTTGGCAATAAATTGACCAATAATCTAGTCACTTTGTCGTTGGTCTCGCATATCTTGATTTGCTTCTCACTCCATTTGCTTTTCTTGAGGAGCTTCCCATTGCTACCTGTTGGAGCTTCAAAGCCTTCTGTTAGAGCAAACCATTGCTCTATCTCCATCATGAGGAAATTTTGAATCTTTGTCTTCCAAATATTGAAATTTGCTTTGTCGTACGGTGGAGGTGCTCGGATGTCGTAGCCGAACTCCATTTTTGAAGTTAACCCCTCTTGATGATGCCTTTTTGAAATTAGGGTTTCTTCAAACTTCTTCTTCTTCCTCTAGCTCTTGCTCTCTTGGCGATGAGTCCAAAGAAGAGCAACCTTGCTCTGATACCACTTGTTAGGACCCGTAGGAGAGCTAGAGGGGGTGATTAGCTTTAATCTTTGCTCGTTGATGATTTGTTGCGGCGGAAGACTTGAGCAATGCTAACACTCTGATTTTACTTGGTATCCACCTATTTGAGGTGACTAATCCAAGGATCTGCTCTCCTCACACTCTCATACACTATGAAAGATCTCCTTCTTGAGGTGAAGATACCTCTTACAAGCTTACAAAAAGATACAACAAAAAACTGTAGCATATACAATAGAAATCTTACAAAATTTACACAACTTAGATCTCATTGTTTTTCTTGCTTTCTTCAAGCTTGGAATCACCTCTTCATCCTTGAAAATGCAACGACACTAAGCTCCAAGGCCTCACTTGAAATGACGATGAAAGAGGAGGAGAATCGTCGAAGAGTTGCGCGAGTGATACTTCAAACCTGCGTGCAAAACCCTATATTCCTGACGCCTAGGGTTCCTTAACCGATTGCTCAATCGATTAACACGTCAGACTTAGCCGTTCAACGGCTATTTTTGAAGCTTAATCGATTAGCCAATCGATTAAGACAACCTTAATCGATTGCTGAATTGATTCGGCACATTTCTGTGATCTCGCACAATACTATCGTAATCGATTGCCCAATCGATTACCGGACACCTTAATCGATTGACCAATCGATTAAGGGAAGGATGAATTGATTGCCCAATCGATTCAACCACCTTCTGTTCTCGCAACTTATTTCTCTCAATCGATTACCTAATCGATTAACACCTTCCTTAATTGATCACTCAATCGATCAAGAAAGCTCCTGTTCGCAAGAAACCAACCCCAATTGATTACCCAATCGATTGAGCTCAACCCTAACTTTTGTGTACAAGTCTAGGGTTCCCTTACTTAACCTTGGTCAACCGTGATGTAAAATACGGCAAGTAATTCTAAAGTTTGAATCAAGAAATAACCTTATAGAATAAAACGGAAAATTTTAAAAAAATTTTCTGGATCCTTGGCGGAATTTATAAGGATCAATTGTATAAATAATGAAATATAATTAGGTTTTCCAATTTTTATTTTTTTTTTTGGAGGAGATGTGATATATATATATATATATATATATATATATATATATATATATATATATATATATATATATATATATATATATAATGATTAAAAACCTAATCTAGTCTTAATCCTGCCTTCACTCGTAGCCAACGCACGCAGCCGCCTCCTTCCTTGCTCTCCTTCGCGAACTCGTGCCCTAGCCGCCGCCGGAGCCACGCCGACCCGCTCCTTCTCTTCCTCTCCCCTTCGCGTGACCTAGCCGCCGGTGAAGCCCTCTCCTTCGCATGCCCTAGTCGCGGTGGAAGCCACTCCACCCCGATTCTTCTTTCCCCTTTGCCTTCTCGAGCCCTACTCGAAGTCGAGTCCTAGCCGACGGCTACTCCTTGCGTTTCCACCACCGCGGACGAAGGGCGACGCTGGGCTGCAGTTGGAGGAGGATTTGTGAGCCGAAAGCCTGAGATTTCTTGGTTGCTTCCGAGGATCCCTGTTTGCGCTTTCGGATCGCTGCTGTTTGAGGCCGCAAATCTCAAGTAAGGATCACCATCTAGGTTTAGACTTGGATGGATCTCGGATTGGGATCAGATAGGTGAAGTCATCATATTAGGTTTGACTGTAAGCTTGATCGAAGTTTTAACCGCTGGTTTGATCCTCTGTTTGCCCAGGGAATTGTAGATTTGTGGTTCCTTGCGGATCACCGAAGCTGTGAAGGTCGACGACACAAAATTTGGGTAAGGAACACCGGCTAAGGGTAACGATCTTGCTTATCGCCAAGTAGATTTATTAATACATGATGATTAGTAATTGATAGATGGAAATTTCGGTAGGGATTTGCTCTGTTCTGGTTTCTTTGTAGCTGTGTTTGATTTGAATTTCTTAGGATGATGGGTTGGTTTGGAACAGAAGTTGGATAACCTTGCATGATATATGTAATTGAGTTTGATTAGAGTTTAAATCATGTTGTAAAAGGTGAACTAGATGGATTCCTTATTTGTTGAAATTATTAGTTGGATCATTAATTCATAACTGTGTTGATTTAATTGAAGGATTATTCGATTGATGAAGGAATTATTATGTTGATAAGTTGATCAATGGATGAAAGGGTTTCTTTTGCTTTTGAAAGAGCTATGGATTAACCTACAGGTTAGGTTTTATTAGGAATGTAAGTCTAATGGGTTAATTTGATAAATTTAGGTTTCAAAACCTACTTTGGAATCTATTCGGGGTAATATGGGATAAATAAGGGTTAATCATCTAATTATGGTTAATTAGATGAAACAACGATAATTAGAACGATCCTAATTATATAGAATAGCTCAGTTAGCTATAAATTACATATTATTGTAGCTAAACATTATACCTTTGATACAGGGCATTAATTGGAGTTATCATTGCTGATTACCAGATAGGAGGTTCTTTTCTGATATGAGCATCTCTTTTGAGGCGGGTACCCCTTGACTTATCTTTTAGATATTGTCATATTGCTATGTGTGGTTTGTTATAAATAACAGTAAGCTATATGCTATATCCGCCTTAGTATACCTGTATTTGATACATGCTGCTTAACCTTGAGGTTATCTCCCGTGTAGATTCATACAGTCTCCTTTGATGTATATGTATATATGTGTGCATAGAATTAGGGATATGTTTCCTCTTGCATTTTGATATTGATAGATCACTGGTTACCTTTTTCAGTATACCTAGTAGGTTGCTTGTATCCCATGATAGAGGAATTAGAACTATACCTAGCACATGGAGGTGTTAGTTGAGGACTTGGTGGGTGTTTGTATGTGTTTGGGTCATACACCATCCTTGCATTATTACATGCTGACGATCATCGGCTCCTATGTAGTCTGAGCCCATCGTCAGTTACATGAGGATATGCACACACATCCACTCAGGGGTAGTGGCTACCATAGAGTGTGTGCATTCGCCATGTATTGCTCCGCACTGTCACTATTTGGAGGGTGGTTCCAGTGCGTGGTAGCAGCCAGGGATCCTTTCTCGTCCTGAGGCACGAGAAGATGAGAGCTAGGCTCCCCCATTGCTTGGGGTAGGAGAGTGACCTCCGCCAGCATCCTGTCCACTCGGTCATTCAGGAGCAGTGATAGCAGGGTGTGTACAGTTGTCATAGCCCTACCCACGCGGACGTTCATTTATGATAGGTGGACGGTGCCTGACTGGCATCAGGGGTGACACATGTCATTGCATCATGTGCATATTTTGCATCGTGCATTGTTTGCTGCATTTGATTTCTGCACTTGATTGACATGCATATACTGGAGATTTGTCTACTTTGGATATATGTTATACTTGTTTCATAGGGATTGATTTCACCCCTTTTTGCAGGATAGGTGGATTCGGGTATGTACTTGTATTTAGTATCTTCAGTATACCCTTTTCGATTGATTATAGGAGACTGTATTAGCGTAGACCCTA
This sequence comes from Boesenbergia rotunda, assembly GCA_024364735.1. Lineage (NCBI taxonomy): Eukaryota > Viridiplantae > Streptophyta > Magnoliopsida > Zingiberales > Zingiberaceae > Boesenbergia > Boesenbergia rotunda. The sequence continues at coordinate 803,474 of JAGFNQ010004611.1, forward strand.
ATTGTTATTGTAATGCACTATGCATATCTGCTGGGTATTCACTGAGTTTATGGACTCACACCGTTGCCATACTTTTTGATTTCAGGTTGATTTCTGCCAGGAGGGTTCGAGTCGCCAGTCTCATGCTTGAGACGACATTCGATTTGGTTTTTTTGAGTTTCTTTCTGTTTTTGAACCATGTTAGGTTTCATTTCGTTGCATTGGATTTTCGTGAACCTGTAGTATGTGACTTTATTTATGACATTGTACTTTTGAGTCTTATGTTGGACTATGTATGTGGTGTTGCTGCATTCCTGCCCCCTGGCAGCTCAGGTAAGTTCGTGGTTTGGATTTATGATTATTTTGTCATATATACTGCTATTTTGTTTGGTTTTGAGGCCTGAGGCCCATTTAAACTGCGTGGTGATGCTTTATATATTCTATGTATGTGTAAATTGTCCGTCAGACAGGGGAGGTGTTATCCGATTTTTTATTGGATCAGCGGCTCCTAGGTCTCGGGGCGTGACACGTGACCTGTTAGGACTTCTCTACCAAGTGTCCGATCAACCTTTTGACCAACTTGGATTTCTCTTGCCAAGCTCCCAACTAGGACTTAAACTGATTCCTAACCAGGTTTGTCTAACCCTTGAGTTAGGTCTAGTCTCTCGGTAGACTTCCATCTTGCAAACGTGCGATCTCCCCGATCCACCTAGACTTCACCTAGTACCTAGTCCCACTAGGACTTTTCCCGTGCCAGCATGCAATCTCCCCGATCCACCTGAACTTCACCTAGTCCCACTAGGACTTTTCCCGTGCCAGCATGTGATATCCCCGATCCACCTGCAATTCACCTAGTCCTACTAGGTCTTTTTCTCGTGTCAGCATGCGATCTCCTCGATCCACCTGGACTTCACCTAGCCTCATTAGGAGTGTCAAATCCCACTAAAATTTTTCCGTCAAGTCCCCAGTCAACCTTGACCCACTTGACTCACACGATATTCAAACATCGAAACATCCAACTATAAGCTTACAAAACTTACCAAACAAAAATTCACCCGAGCCCAGTCAAACTAGATCAACCATGATCTAACAAAGATTACACCAACATCCGCAACTATGAGCCACCCATTTCAGGATCCTCCACCACAAACCCCCAGACGATCCTCCGTTATATCGCTAACTAGAGTACGCATGATCAAAGAGTTTAAACCAAAAGAAAGTTTTATCCAACTACTAGTTTCAATAACCTGGTGAACCAGCAAGAAGCCAAGGTTGAGTGGCAAAGTAGAGCATGACTTGTACCACCCAGTGCTACTATATAAGGTAATATATAGATTAACATCAAAGTTGTAGTTGCTGTTGATACCAGATAAAACCAGCAAATGCTAGTCATCATGTTAAAATATAGATTTTATTCAACCATACAATACCAGCTAACTATCAATGACAAAAATCAAAGTACTTCCTTGGCCAAATTCATATTTTTTTAAAGAAATCCAATCATTCAAAAAGGATATGTTCCCAAATAACACTGGAAAAAAGGTGACAAATATAAAAAAACACCTTTTCTTTGACAATGACAGTTATGACAGAAGCAAACTGCCGCAATGATCTCATCCTCGCCATGAAATGGCCAGACGGCTGTTCCATAGCATCAATCATATCCATGGAACCTTGTGAAGTTAATGATGCAGAACAACCACTTCCTGGAGTTCCAATTGTAAGGTTATTACCCAATGCTGAGCCAATAATTGGCAATGGTGCACTTAGTCCATTAAATTTAGAAGATGCAACTGGTGGACTTTCTGATCTGCGAGGTGAATTGATTGGACTGGGGCTTACTGAAGAGGGAGACATATCCAGTGGGGGTCCAGGAACGATCACATAATCCTGATCAACAAATTCCACGAATCGACAACAGCAGAATCTAATAAGACACATAAGTAGTAAACCTAAAAATTATATAGTAACCAACTGTGATAGTGTGAAATTATAGATGAGACCTTTGGAGGAATTAAAAGGTTTTTGATCTATCACAAACTCTGTCTCTTTAGCAATTTGTGCAGGAGACGCACTAAAATCATGTGTATGACCCCCATATCTGGTAGGAATGGTGAAATCTTTTAATGGACTGCAAGATAGATTATTAAGTTCAGCACCAACAGTAAACCCACTAGTACGTCTCACTGAACCCTTGTTCTGGGGATCAGGAATGCTTGTTTCCTGCACAACAGGTTCCTCGTCTAAAGGGAAAGGAAGACTGTCATCATGTGAAATTTCTCCTGGTAACCTCTTTCGACTGTATTCAAGCTGTGTAAAGTCATCTCTTGTTTTAGATTTGACCCTGCAAATGCACAATTAAAATTATTAATCACTCTTATATCAGTTTTTGATCATTGAAGAATGTGAAGCGCAAGTAACACAACCTTGCTGCATCATTGGTTGGTTGCTCCAAAAGAAATTGGTGATTGAAGAACTCCTCAAATGTTAATCGTTCAACTGGAAAGGATTATTCACTTATAAACATAATTTTATCAAACAACAACAACAACAACAACAACAACAACAAAGCCTTATCCCACTAGGTGGGGTCGGCTATATGGATCCTTTTACGCCATTGAGTTCTATCCCCTACTATATCATCATCTAGATTTAAATAAAATTTATCTTGTTTTATTGTTGCCAACCAAGTCTTTTTTGGTCTTCCTCTCCCTCTTTTAATGTGCGTATTTATCATAGTTTCACATCGTCTAACAGGGGCATTTATTGGTCTTCTAAGTACATGTCCGTACCATCTCAAACGTGTCTCCCGAAGTTTTTCTTCAATAGATGCAACTCCGACTTTCTCTCTAATACTCTCATTCCTTATTCTATCCATCCTCGTATGTCCACACATCCACCTTAACATCCTCATCTCTGCAACTTTCATCTTTTGCTCATGTGCTCGAGTCATAGCCCAACATTCAGCACCATATAACATAGCAGGTCTAACTGCCGTTTTGTAGAACTTCCCTTTAAGTTTTAGAGGTACTTTACGATCACATAAGACACCCGATGCTAATCTCCATTTCAACCATCCTGCTTGTATTCTATGTAAGACATCTCTCTCAATTCCTCCATCACTTTGCAAGAACGATCCTAAATACTTAAAGTTCTCGATTTTAGACAGCTCATCATCTCCTATCTTAACAATTGTTTCACTACGTCTAGCATTGCTAAACTTAAATTCCATATATTCAGTCTTTACTCTACTAAGCCTAAAACCTTTCATTTCTAGAGTTTCCCGCCAAGATTCTAGTTTAGCATTTACTCCTTCACGTGTCTCATCTATCAAAACAATATCATCTGCAAACAACATGCACCATGGCACTGTATCTTGAATGTGCCTAGTGAGTTCATCCATGATTAGTGTAAAAAGATAGGGACTTAAAGCTGATCCTTGATGTAACCCTATCCTTATTGGAAATGCTTCAGTCAATCCACCTGAAGTCTTCACTCTAGTCGTTACATCTTCATACATATCTTTAATTAGGTCAATATATGTTACGCTAACGCCTCTCTTTTCTAGAATTCTCCATATAATTTCTCTTGGTACCCTATCATAAGCTTTTTCTAAATCAATAAATACCATGTGTAGATCTTTCTTTTGCTCCCGATATTTTTCAATTAATTGCCTAAGAAGATGTATAGCTTCTATTGTCGACCTTCCAGGCATGAACCCAAATTGATTTTCGGTTACCGTGGTCTCCTTCCTCAATCTTTTTTCTATTACTCTTTCCCAAAGCTTCATGGTATGACTCATTAATTTAATACCCCTATAGTTTGCACAATTTTGTATGTCTCCTTTGTTCTTATATAAGGGAACTAGACTACTTACCCTCCATTGATTAGGCATTTTTTTTTGTTTTCAATATTAAATTAAATAATTTTGTAAGCCATTCAATACCTTTTTTCCCTAAACATTTCCATACCTCTATTGGGATATCATCCGGTCCCACGGCCTTTCCATTTTGCATCCCTTTCAAAGCTTGTTCTACTTCTGAAGTTTGAATTCTCCGATGAAAATTAAAATTTCTATACTCATTTGAAATACTTAAATTGCCTAAGTCAAGTTGGTCCCCTAAACTTTCATTAAAAAGTTGATGAAAGTAAATCTTCCACCGCTCTTTTATTTCGCTATCATTTACTAGTACTCTATCGCATTCATCTTTAATACATCTTATTTGACTAAGGTCTCTTGTTTTCCTTTCTCTTGCTTTAGCTATTTTATAAATGTCTCTTTCCCCTTCTTTTGTATCTAAATTTTGATATAATCGTTCAAAAGTTTTATTTTTTACTTCATTCACTGCTTTCTTAGCCTCTTTCTTGGCTATTGTATATTTTTTTAAGTTTTCCTCGTTCTTACAAATATATAATTCCTTATAAGCTATTCGTTTTCCTTTCACTTTCTCTTGTACTTTCTCATTCCACCACCAAGATTCCTTCCTTGGTGGTGCATGCCCCTTTGACTCACCGAGTACATCCTTAGCTACTATTTTCAACTTTGATACCATCTTATCCCATGTCGTATTAGAGTCGCTATATATTTCATCTAATGCTTGTATTCCTACCTTCTCCTTCAATATGTTTTGCTTCCCATCCTTTAACTTCCACCACTTAATTCTAGGAGTCGTGTATATTTTTCCTCTATTGATATTATAACTAAGGCGTATATCTAACACTACTAATCTATGTTGGGTAGTTAAGCTTTCTCCAGGGATAACCTTACAATCTTTACAAATCTTCCTATCTCTCTTCCTAACCATAAAATAATCAATTTGTGATTTATTATTCCCACTTTTGAATGTGATCAAGTGTTCTTCTTTTTTCTCCAGGGATAACATAATTTTATCAAACAGAAACCATAAAATGAGATTCTTACCAAGTAGATAGAACATTGTACACAACTTGTTAAATTGATAAAGTGACCAGTGTCCCAAAAGATTTGGTCAAGGAAAGAACATTGCTTTTGGTAACCTAAGCCGGGAACCTGAATTGAATTGCCTTATTTAAGGATATATGCAACATTCTGAAAAAATTCAAACATTATTTAAGGATATTTGCAACATTCCTTGCAAATATAAATTTGATTAGGCCACTAATTGAAAAATTAATGTTGTGTATTAATTGGCATTACATTGTATATATGACATAATAGAACAGGTGTAAAAGATGGTGTCTTATATAACACTACCAGTGACTTCTAAAAGAAGAGAAAAGCTAATGTAAGATTCAAGCAAGTTGTTAAGGATAGTGTGATGTGATCAAGAAGTATTCATAGATAACTCATTGTGCAGGCACTTGCACAACATGTGCAACCATCAAAGGAATATGGAAGGAATCAAAGAAGACAACAAAACAATAATGACCTATTTCAAGTGAACAAGCCATATAGTGAGTTCTATTAAAGTTTAGCGATAAAAGCATTTCTCTTAGAAACAAAATTTCACACTTTTCCAATTTCTAGGCGTTCAGGAATTTTCCTCCTTGATTCCATAAAATTAAAGAAAATAAGCAATATGGTCCTGCCATCCATCAAAATGTCAACCATGTTTACCTTTGTAAATAGAATCCAGGATTTTGGCTTATCTTTAGAGTATGACAATCTGTGGATGAGTAATTTATTAAACAGAAAAAAAGAATATACCTGCATTTCGGCGCAACAACTTTTGGCACAAATCAACACATTCACTGCTCAAATTACAATCAAAAGGGAAATGTAGTTCATTTGTTTTGAGAACATTCTGAAGCAGCTGTTAAAGAAAGGCCTTTGTTATTGGAAGAAAACAATTTCTTACATATAAAAGTACTGGCAGAACTATATAGGCCTACCTGTATTTGACTATTCCCGGTAAAAGGTGTTTTTCCAGTCACAAGTTGGTAGAGAATAATGCCAACACTCCAAAGGTCTGCCTATTATTTAAATAGAAAGGGATCATACAAGATTGCACCAAATGTGCATGGTAATTACGATGTGGAAAGCACTGTTAACTCAAACCTTAGCATCATACTTCTGAAACTGCATCACTTCTGGAGCCATGTAAAGAGGCGAACCACAAAGTGTCCCCGCCAAGCCACGAGGTGCCAAAGATCTGCCCAATGAATTAAGAGGAAAGTAAACAAGCACCATATCATAAATAGTAATAACAAATGAATTTGACCAGTAATTTCCTCAACATATTTTCAAGTCAAGAGATTATAAGCATGTCATAGCATATTTGAATTTTGAAATGCTGAAAAAAAAAATCAATATCAAGTTGCATAAAAACAAAGTGGAAAATATTTCATATAAAAAACAGAAAATTTTAGAGGACATAGCTAAAAATGAAAAGTACGATGAACATCTGATGAATGTTTTATGCTGGTTAAATTCCTATTTTCAATTTCTAAAGAGATGAAGCCCAAATGTCATGAATGAAGCCAATAAATTTTCAATTCTTACATCAATACCTCTTTACACCACGCCAAACTTTGACCATATTTAAACATCCTTTGGATGGTTTAGATCAACTTGTAATCCTAGCCTAGGACAACAGCTGACCTATTTTTTTTTTATCCACTTGAAGATACAAACTTGACCAAACTCAACTGAATCCAACTATATGTCTAGTTAAGACAGACAACTCCAAGGAGGTTTCCCTGAATAGGGCTCAACAGAGACATGTTTGGATCCTAGATGTGTAGACAGTTGGATAACTAGCAAATTGACCTTACTAACTCTCCTATTCCTAGTCCATTAATGAACTATGATAGTTATTGTATTAGGTCGAAGAGTACATACACAAATGTGACTGTTAGAGCATAGATAAAGTATTACTATAATAAAGTTTCTCTTTAAGAATTACTATAGTTTTTGCTCCCATTTTCTTGCTAGACATTCTTTTCTTTGAATATTCTTTATATACTCCTAGAACTTCCTTGAAGGATAGCTGCTGCTCTAGAAAAAATGGTGCTTGGTAAAAGAAAATTTTATTAAAACTACCCGTGCAAATGTCAAGCCCAGATGAAACCAATTGAGAATTGCATTAGACATCCAACATTAAACTTAGATTAGACCTATTAACATATACCTTAACCTTATTTCCATAATTCCATTAAGAGCTAACCATAGAAACAATCACAGCTTCTTAAATCTAAATTCTTTATTGAATCTTGAATTGCCAATCATGTTTAAATCTTGAATCATAATTTTTATCTTGTTCATTAATCTTATTCTCGAATCTTTATCTTGTTCTTGAATATTGATTCTTTAATCGTGAATTTTGTTCCCTAACATTGACTCTTTAATGTTAAATTTTGTTTTCTAATATTTTTCTCGAATCTTGAACCTTATTCTTGATTGTTGCTCTTAAATATAGTTCTTAAATCTTTAATCTTGTTCTTGAATGTTGAATCTTGTTCTTAAATCTTGAAGTTGGAATCTTGCTCTTAAATTTTAAACTTTAATCTCATTCATGATTCTTGAATCTTGTTCTCTAATCTCGTTCTTCATCCTTGTTTTTATATTATAAATCTCATTCTTGAATATTCTTGAATATTGTTCTTGTTTATTAGTGTAATTAAATCATGAATCGTTAATCTTGTTCTTTAATCTTTAGTCTTTAATCTTTTTAATCTTGTTCTTGGATTCTGAATATAGTTTTTAAATCCTGAATCCCTTGATTGTTAATCTTTCATCTTGTTCTTGAATTTTGTTCTTTGTATATGAGTAGCATAGCTGACAAACTTAGAGAGTAGCAAGGCATTCAGGAGTTTGACACAATCACTTGCAGGGTATAAAATATGAATAATGATTGGGAGAGTGAAAATGGGAGAGTGAAAACCATAGTGAATGACGTGGCGCTTTGTATGCACGATCTCCGACGGGTTCACCGTACCCCCCAGGGTATAGTTTGAATCGGGGTGGCGGCCGAAGGCCGCCGATGGTGTCCAAGCGATAATCGAACGTGTGCATGTAAAGTGCCACGTCATGCCACATCATTCACTATGATTTTCACTCTCCCATTTTCACTCTCCCTATCATTGCTCATAAATTATACAAAGAAAAATGATAGGGAGAGTGAATATGGGAGAGTGAATGGTAGAGTGAATGACGTGGCACTTTGCATGCAGCGATCTCCGACGGGTTCACCGTGCCCCCCGGGGTATAGTTTGATTCGGGGCAGCTGCCGAAGGTCGCCGTGGTGTCCAAGCGATAATCGGACGTGTGCATGTAAAGTGTCACGTCATTCACTCAAGTGTCACGTCATTCACTCTACCATTCACTCTCTCATTTTCACTCCCCCTATCATAGCTCTTATACAAACACCAGATATTTTAATTGGAGTAATGATACGCACAGTGAAAGTGAATGCCTCAGTGAAAACTTTGACCGTCAATCGACGGCACGTCCGACGTCCGACGTCCGATCGTCGATCGGACACTACCGGCGGCCTTCGGCCGCCGCCCCGAACCAAACTATACCCTGGGGGGCACGGTGAACCCGTCGGGGATCGCCACCATTGCGATCTCGCATCATTGACCGTCGATTTCGATGGGTTCACCGTTGCCGGCGATCCTGACAAGTTCACCATCCTCCCAAGGTATAGTTTGATTCGGGACGGCAATCAGAGGCCGCCGGTGGTGTCCGATCGACGATCGAACATGTACACATTAATTGCACGTCATTCACTATAATTTTCACTCTCCCAAATTCACTCTTCAAATCATTTCCCTTTTAATTGTAAGGAACAACCATTTGCAGTAAAACTGAGACAATCCTTGGAAGGATATTCTTGGACAAAGCATATAGCACAAGAACCTACAGTAAGTTACACATTTTACAAACACTGATGCAGATGAAAATAAAATAATCAATACAAAGTTCAAATAGTAGTAAGACATTCAATACTGGAAGGATCCACAGTTAGCATGTCAAGGAGGAAGTATACAACATAACCAAGCAATAAGAGACAAATATCCAATGAAAAAAGAATTACAAGTACAGTAAGCCATACTAGATTAGTAGATTGGTTAATATCTATTCAGTACTTGCAACACAAGAAGATGCTGTTACTATAATAAAGAGGCATTAGCCAACAGCTAGAAAACATTCTTTTCAGGAATAAATAAATAAATACTAATATTGTGCAGGAATCTTTTGATCATCAAATGTTAAAACACACCTTGCAAAGCCAAAGTCAGCTATTTTCAAGACATAATTTCCTCCATGTGTTGAGAGGAGAAGATTCTAACAAAAATAGGAGCAGACTTTTAAATACACGATTGGACCAGGTTAATTTACCAAGAAATTTATAAATATTTTAACTAGGCAAAGCAAAATCAAATTTGTGGCTGCGTGAAATCATTCAAATGGATATTATTTAAGCTAAAAAGAATATCTCCCATGATCAAGTTTCGAACAAATTACATACTGTAAGCTAATGTTATTAGTGGGTCGTCATTATCTTATCTGAAAAACAACTTAATAGTTAATATTATACCAGCAACATTTAATTCTTGTTTAACAAAAAACTTACAATATGTATAAATGTGTTATCTGCCTTGAATTTATTTCATTTCATTTAAAGATGTATTATTTCATTTTATTGATTAATTCAGTGCTCTAATAAATCAAATTAGGAGTTAATAAGAGCATTAAAATGGTCAATCCAGACATAATTAGATCGTTATGGGATGATTTTCCATAGGGTTCATAAGATTTCTCCTTGTCGCCTATGGTCTTCAGTTTTCCACTTTCAGAAGGGTACAAGAATTGATTCGTCTGTGTTTTCCGTTAATGATGCTACCTGGTGTGCCTTATTTTTCGTCTTACTTTGTTCTAGCTATAGTATCCAATATGTGGTTGTAAATGAAATTATGGGTGTAAATGTCTTGGCTATTTTTTGCATACTAAGTGTTGAGAATGTAAACAAGAGTTTAAATAAATATAGGAGACTCACTGAATTTTTTTGAAAAATGGAGATGGTGATTTCAAATTAGTAAAAAAAGCATCACGTGACTTGAAGGTGATACTTCCCATCGAGAAAATATCCCTCACACGGCATGACTAAAAGGATCAATCATGAACGTTTCTACCAATCACTTATAAATCTATGTAGAAAATTTAGCTTAGCATCACTTGGGATCTTAGGCATAGCTACAATCTATCACAATGATATAGCAAACTTATAGTTATCAAGTTTAAACACTGCCGAAAGTTCCTGTCATGGATCAATCAAATATGTAAGGGTGTATATGTAATGTTCATTATTGATTAATAATATGTATCTATGTAGGAAGAACTACCTAGGGTTGTTAGTGGAATAATTCCCCCTTTAATAGCAGCATTTCCCATATATAATATAAAGTATGACAATAACAGTAAAACCTGTGGCTTTAAGTCACGATGGATGACATTGTTATCATGCAGCACCTGCAAACCAGAAGCTGTACAAAGAAAAAAAAAGAATTTCATCCCTTTTTATAGAAATATTTCATAGTGCATTTTCAATAGACAACATAGGGTACCTAGCTGTTTCATAAAATGCTTTGCAATTGTTTCTGGAACTCTCCCATGGTTTTGAATATATACAGATAGATCACCATCTTTGCAGTACTCCAATACAAGATAGATCCTTCCAGATGTCTGATACAAATGATATGCACAAAACAAGAATGTAAAATTATATTTTAAAAAGATTAAAAAAGAAAATTAAGACCTTTATATGCATCTACTCATAAGCAACTCTCATGCATAAGATTATAGGCATTATTAGCAAAACTATAACTTCAATGCTTGATCATTACTTGCTAAGACCTGTCAAAGCACTATACTTGGCCAATCACATGGGCCATGACTAGGTAATTAAATAGGCATCATTTTGGAACTTTTCCACTGCAACAGGTCATTGTGAGCAGCATCACTCCATTGCTCATCAATGGATTCTGCCAGCGAAAATTACAGGTAACCCTGCAGTGTTGATAATTTGGACAAACTCATAATATTATGTATTATACTCTTTGGTGTTATAATGGAAATCAATATGAAACATACGTTGTTTATGACATAATGTAACATTCTCAGGTAACATGAGTATAGATCTCTTGAATATGTAAATTACAAGTTCAAATGAGTTATGTGGGTGAGAAAGGATGGTCAATTGAATCAGATCAATTGGTCAACAACAAGAATAGTTGTAAACAACTTTCATGTTGCAAACCTATCGATAAATTTCTTATGTAAACTCGGCAACTGAATCTTAAATGGTTGTTGCTACCAATCCTGCACCAGACACCTAATATGCTTCTATATCATTGTGCTTGGTGTGGTAAAATTTAGTAGAAGGTTTCCCTTATGTTTAAGAGAGCATATGTATTGTGTCTGCCCTCCTGTAGTCGATCTCAAATAACTCATATGATCAACATCTGCTACCATACCAACTTATACCCTTTTGAACTCACAAGGTAAGGAACTGATTATTTTGGTCTTAAGCTTAATACGTCTCAGAATCAAACTGAAGATTTAAAAATGAAGTAAAGGTATACACATAGACTCAAAGTAACAAAATAACTGATAATTCATCCTAGAAAATTGACTCATGCACATTTCAGCAGGTAAATCGAAAGAAAATCCTACAGAACAACCCCAAGCAACCATAATTCCCGGGTTGCATCCAGAGCCAAACATCCGCGACGAGTACGAACCCGAGGAAAAGAAATCCATGTGGGAGGGGCGAAAACGAAAATAGAAAAAAAGAAAAAAGGAAAAGACAAGACCTGGATGAAGTCATAGAGGGCGATGATGTTGGGGTGGTTGATCCGACGAAGAATGAAGACTTCGGAGAGGAGGTTTTCCTGCAGCTTCTTGGATAAACGATCCATGACGATCTCTTTGACGGCCACCTCCGTCCCCCGCACGCAGTGCCGCGCCCGCCAAACGGTGGAGAAGGCGCCCGCCCCGATCTGCTGCCCGATGATATAGTCTCCGACGACACGGTTGCATCTCGGGACGATGCCGCCACCGCTGGTGCTGCTCATCGCGAGATGAACCCTAGGAGAAGAAGGATTTTTCACCGTCTGCTTGGCCAATTAAATATGTCGCCACGAAGATGAGAATCTGCCTAGAAGCAGACGGATCCCAAATTGCTGCGTTCGTGCAGTTCGGGTAGGATAGAAGAGTTTCTCCTTGAAACAGAGGGATAAATTGCAGGAGGATGATCCCCATTTTCGTTTCGTCTCGTGCGTGGTGACGTCTGCCGTGTTGCAACTTGCAGCAGCTGTTGGGCCAATTTTTAATTTACGTAAAAATAAAAATCACGTTGATAAATACATAAATTATCTTTAAATCTCTATTTAAATTTTAAATTTTAGTATCAATTCTATCTCAGAAAAAATTTATTTTCACTCCCTATATATAAAATTTTATTTATTATAACTCTCTAATACATATCGATTTACTTAATTATTCTCATTATTTTTAGATATAAATTATTCAAAATAAAATATTATTTTTCTAAATTCAATATTATTTAATTAGATTTTAGTATATTTTCTATTAAATTAAGTACACTTCTTTTGCAAATTTAGTTGATCAAGAATCGATTCTTTTTCAAATCCAATTGATTAAGAATAGATCGGAGCTACTTATAATTGATTGGAGCTACTCCAATCGATTGAGGAGCTCCAGTTGATTAGAAATTGATCATCCTTATTTTTAATAGGTAAAAAAATTTCAAAAATAAGTATAATTTTTCCTAAATTCAACACATTTAAATTAGAATTTAGTATATTCTGTATCAAATTGAATATAATTTTTTTCGTTTGATTAATTGATTAGGAGTTCATACCAATCAATTGGTTTAGGATGAATCAATTAGGTCATACTTAATTTGATAGAAAAAATAATAGATTCTAGTTAAATAATGTTGAATTTCGAAAGAATTTTATTTTATTTCAAACTATTTGTACCTAAAAAAATCTAGGATAATTAGGTAAATTGATAGTTGAAGCAAATAAAATTTCACATGTAGAGACTTGAAACAAATTTTTTCTGACGCAAAAAATGAAGAGGAAGTTGACTCTATATGCACGGAGTTTAGGACAATTTTCTCTTGATAAATTATCAAATTTTAAATGCTCTTTTTTATTAAACTTTATTAATAAAAAAGATATATTCAAAATTTATTATTATTATTATTATTATTGAAGAAAAAAATTTAAAAAGGCGGTTCACTCCACCGGGAGTAAAAAGGGTATTAGAGAGTGAAAAATAAATAAAATCCCGAGGGAGTAAATCCAAAAGGAAATATGTAATTAGAGATTTTTATCGATTTATCATTATTTTTAAAGGAAATCAATTCAATCCCACCAATTTTTTTTAACTAATAGAATCAACTAATAAGTGCTCACAGTCTCACATCTAATGGTCAGCGTTCTTAAATATGTCATCCCATCAAAGGAAGTCAATCAATTGTTTAACATGTCTGATTAATGCTTTACTGCTAATATATTCAAAATTTACTAATTATTAAATCATATACAACTATTTAGATTTTCTCGATTCTGAGAATAAATCGGATATGATCTCAAAGTTTGGAGAAGCCCACGAGCATAGTCGAGTTTATACTTAGTTGGTAGATTGTAGGGGTGTAGTCAGGATTCATAATTATATGGGGCTCATCGTCGTCCAAAATTTAAAATAATAAAATTTTTAACAAAATCCAAACTTAAAATTTCATAAATATTATGACAACTGAAATAATCACAACTTATTTCTAAATATTCAAAATAATTTTAAAGTTGTCACATTTTATTTCAAAGTCGCACAATTTCAAAATCTACACCAATAAATCAATTAATAAATAATATTAACGTAATATATGAGACGAAAATTAAACTAAATCAAATGGATAAAATTTTCACTTGAGATGGTCGTAAATCAAACATATACAACGAATCATAATTAATTCAAATTAACTAATTATTTTTCAATATCAATAAAAAAATATTTATCTCGTATGCTAAATTGATTGTTATACTTATAACAATCTCTTTGAACTAGAATATAACAAGATTAAAAAATAAGTAAAATTATGATTCCAGAGTTGTTAGGTGAAGTTGTTGATGCATGGAGGACGGTGATATATAATCGTGGTTGCTAATATGCGCTTGGACGAAAAAACAAAAAAAGAAGAGAAGGTTTTTTAAAAATATTGTAATTATTTTAAATGAATCAAATTAATTTAACTTATCATTTAATTGAGTCAAAATTCGCTTAAATCAATTCTAATTTGAATAATATACTATTTATTTTCTCTGTCTAATCATTAAATTTAATTCATCCCATCTAATTTAAACTCAACCTCCTTATTTTATGTTAATAATTTAATAATCTCTATTTTATTTATTTTTCATTCTAGATTTTATTATTTTTTTAAATACTTAATTTGTTTTTGATGGGGTTCAAAAAATAATAAAATCAAAACTTAATACATATGCTTGGCTTTGAAAAATTGGTGGGGTTGGAACCCATCCTAGCCCATGGGCGACTCCGCCCATGGTAGATTATCATATGAGAATAGAGATCAAATCTCAAAAAAAATAATTCCTTGTAAATAAAATTTCTTTCAACTAAAGGGATTGCTTAATCACCATAATTTATTGTTTTCTTTTCGCTACGAGGGTCAACAATGAGAGACATTTTAGATGAGTGAATTACTTTTTGTCACATGAAAGTTTGCAAGAGAAGCCCGGGGCAAAGTAAATTGGCATGAGGTATACCGAATACACTTAGGCTGCATTTGGTAGGGTGTAATCCACCCTGTAATGTAATCGAGATTATATTACAAGTTGAATTTCTTTGTTTGGAATCACTTTAAGATTATAATATAATGTAATCTCGATTACAAAAGAGGTTGATGGTTTGTAATCTGGATTACAAACCAAAATCTCCGTAATCTGGATTACATTACAGTTTGTAAAGTTGTCGGCCGAGCGACGACAGTCATCGGTCGCCGTCGGCCGACCACCGTTGCCGCTGCCCTGGCCGGCCACCGTTGCCGCCGCCGTCGGCCGCCCGGCCGCCCGCCGCCGCCCGCCCGCCCGCCGCCGCCCGCCTGCGGTCGGCGGCGTTCGTCTTCCGGTCAATGGTCGTCGGCCGGCCGGCGACGGTCGTCGGTCGTCGATCTTGATTACATTACAAGATGGATTGCCCTCACCAAACAAAAGAATCCAACTTGTAATGGTTATCAAAGATTACATACAACTCATTACCAAACATAATAATGTAATCAAGATTACATTATATTATATTACAAACTTAATTATATCACAGACCGAATTATATAACCCTCTACCAAACATAGCCTTAGTTGTCGGATATTTGATTTGCTAACAACACATTTTTCGAACTTGTGGTGTTTAAAACCTAATGTGTTGGGTCGTCAGGCTATAGGCTGACTCATTTTCCGAATTTGCTTGATAGATGAAATGTGAGACCAGATAGTTTGCTATAAGATTAGTTGTAAAGTCTAAATACATAATAAAAAAATAAAAAAATATTTTCCTTTCAACTACTCGTTAAGTAGTAGTTAAAAGTTACAAGAAAATTAGATGTTTCTCTAATGACCCTAGGCTTAGCAAGATAAAAGAAAGTCTAGGATGACAAATGAATTGAACATTCGTGAATAAATTTAGTATTCAGTTTAGTAAAAACTTATTTATATTCATTCAATATATAAGATTAATTAAATGAATAATTTTGAATAACTCATTAAATTAAATAATAAATTTGAATACATGTGTTCAGCTCATTAAGTATTTATGAATAATATTTATAAATTATATTCTCAATGAAACTCAAATTAACATGCTAAATAAATAAAGAAACTCTCAAATTAACAAACAAATTTATATTATCAAATTAAATAATTAGCCAAATAAATTTAAAATATAAAAGTTTCAAATAATCAAACAAACAAAGTTGAATTGAAAGCTCAAAGACATTTAAAAGAATCAAACTCAAGCCAAGTTTAAACTAAGCTTAAGCTCACTAAGTCGTGTTTAAGCAATCATTTAAATGATTTGGTTCATTTTAGACTCGATTTGTCTGAGACTCGATTATCTTATTAAATAAACTTGAACGCCACAAAATTTAGCTCAACTTACTCATTTATCACGAGGGCTAAGGTGGATTAACTTACTCATTTGTCTGAGACTCGATTGCCTTGGGAATTATGTGATGTCTAAGGTGGATTAACTAGAAGCTAAACACTTAACACGATAAAAGACCTGGGAACTAGGCAAGAGAAAATATAAGTTGGTCAAAGGTTAATCAAAGATTTCGCAGGAAGTCCTGGCATGCCAAGGTAGATTGTATGTTCGGCAACGAGAAGTCCCAACGATTCTTGGAAGGCTTTGGATTGGGTAAAGTAATCCTAGACTTGTGTTAGACAAGTTAGTACTTGGGTAAATGGATTGGGTCAATTGGCCAAAAGTCAATCAATTAGGTGATTGATTAGGAGTGCAACCTACTCTAATCGATTAGATAATCAATTAGGTGATCAATTGATAGTGTTTTCTTACAAACATTGAACTCTTAATCAATTGGGTAATCGATCATGACTGCTCCAACGATCAAAGGTTTTTGTCACGAGAACAGAATCCGTCCTAATCGACCTGATCAATTAAAGCACTTGCGTCACGAGAATATAAGCTTACTTAATCGATCAGCTAATCGATAAACCTTAATTGATTAGATAATCGATTGAGTTTTGAAAAAGAGTCGTTGAATGACTAGATATGACGTTGTAATCGATTAGGAACCCTATCTATGGGACATAAAGGGTTTTCATTGCAAGCTGAAGGTAACTCTTCTCCTTCCTTCTTCACTTGTTCTTATGTATTCTTGGAGCAAAGTGATATTGCATTTCGAAGCATCAAAGATCAAATCTAAGCTAGAAGAAAGCAAAGAACTATTGTTATAAATCTTGTAAGATTTTGTTTTATATTTGCATGTACCTTGTGATGTTTTCTTGTGAGCTTGTATGAGAGTTCTCCACCTCCATCTATAGTGGATGTGAGCGTGAGGAGTGGATCCTTTAATTAGTTACCTCAAGAGTGTTAGCATTACTCAAGTCTTTCAACAAGGTAAATCTTCATCGAGCAAAAGAGAAACTATTCATCCCCAGCTCTCGACATGTCCTAACAAGGGCATGCTCGTGGTGGGCCGGTCATTTGACAGAACGAGACGACGAGGACATCGTCTTGGGGGTTAAGAAATTTCCATCCCAATATAACTCAAGACAAGTTGTAGGTTAAGCGAGTCAACACATAAGTCTAACAAAATAAATATAAATAAATAAAATGGATAAAAATTTCCTAAAAAATAAAAGAGCATGAAGATGATAGGAACCAATTATATTATAAAATGCTTTTATTTTTTAGTTATAGAAACTAAAATCAATACTTAAATTTTAAAATCTACTGCTCTAGATTTTAAATTTCAAAGTCAGTTAAAAATCTAAACAATAATTAGATCTTCTAAAAAATAAATATTGCCATTATCTTTCACCTTTAACAATATTTTGCTCTAGATTTTAAATTCTAAAGTGTCAGCCAAAAATTTAAACAATAATTACAGCTTTTAAAAAATAAATATTCCACATGTATTCAAAATTATATTTGTATTATTATATTATGAAAAAATTTTTATAAACTTCCCACTCCTAAATTCATCTTTACATGTAGTCTCTATTCAAGTTTTTTTTACATGCAATCCCTGATGGGATTGATAAAACAGTTTAGTGAATATTATTTGAAAAAAATTAAGAATAAAAATTAAAAATTTGAGCATATAAAATTGTATCCACCACATCAAAAAATTGTATAATCAATTTTCACTCTTTTATACTAAGTTTCACTCTTTTATACTCAAACTATTAGAAAATAAATACAAAGAAAATATCAAATGGAAAGTGCATGCAATGATAAGTCATTAAATATTCCAGATCAAAATAATATTTGATCCATTAATTTTTATCGTCCAAAATAACCTCACCTTCAATATTAATGTGTTGTATCACTTTGTGAAATCAACTTTGGCATAGCGACTATAAAAACACCACTATATATCGAACGTTAAGATCTGCATGAAGTTGAGTTAAATTTAGGAGATTTTTTTTTAGATCGCAGTTGTTTAGATTGGAGGTCGATCAAATCTTTGTATATGTCTCTTGAGAATGGAATCCAAGAAAACTAAACTGGTATTATTCACCATTTCTTCCAAATAATATGATGTAGTGAGCGGAAGTTAACATCAATTCTTTAAAAATGTTGGTCGAAAAACACTTTTGATATTGCCAGGTATAATCTATGAATATTATGCTTTGGAAAGAAAACACAAAAAAATGCATAAAATCCCTTGTTATCCAAAAAATTTGTTGCAGTCCAGATTCGAATCCATCCCAGTTCTTGTTATTTTTCTTGAGAGAATTTCGTGCTGCGATTAAACCCATGCTTAGCAGGAGGATAGTTTTCACTCAGATGTATCTATTAGTTTCACCTTAATCAAGAACAAAATTAATCAGATACACATGTAGGCAGATCAGCCTACAAACAAAAGATTGCAAGAACAAACTCGAAAGGGCAAATCACGAAGTAGGAATCTTGTAAGGGATTTATTTTGCCTCAGTAGTGTCCGGGAATTTCATCTGATCGTAGCCGCTCCAAGTAGGTTCTCCCTCAAAAAAGGGAACTTGGAGCTATCTACGCCTCGAACGATTGGACAAATCATCATAGGCGAACAAAGACAATGCGACGAATTCTACAGAGAAAAAAACAGGATAGAAAAGCAAAGAACTCAGACTTTGGACAGTTTCATCGATCATCAACTTTCTGAAGCAGAACTGGTTAATGAAACTGTAATGTAGGTCATCATCGCAGGCCGGCATCAATAAATAAACTAAAAATGCGGGCTCATATCAAGAAATTCAACCATTTTCCCATATGCTTCATGATTTAATGTCAGAAGCGCGGGCAAGGTAAAATCATCGCCCAAATCTCGTCGAAGACACTTCACTTCGTGAATGAGATCAACAAAAAAAAAATGGTTTTCATTATATCAGAGATATGGCGAGAGTTTTTAGAGGCAGATTCATTAAGGAAGAACAGCCTCCACGTTAACCGCGCCGAATAAATCTGTGCCTCCATGACTGAGCTCTTTGGGTAAAAAAACCCCAATGAACTGAAGGTGAGGAGAGGCAAGATTGCTCATAAAGCGAAATCGAAAAAAAAATAATAACTTGGAAAGTACCAGAAGAAGATCGCCACTGCGAGATCGCTTTCCGGCTTTCGGTCATCAAGAACACGGTCCCTCACCAAGATGACGATGGTCGGGATTGCCGATGATCTACCAACGCCCCTGGCAGTGGAAACGTACTTTATGGAACGCTATGGAATCTATATATAGGAGAGGAAAGGATGAGATTTGGAACTGGCTCCCAAACCCTAATCGCAAAACGTCACCGCTTTAGGCAACAAGGGGCTTGCGGTGCGGGAGCGACTCAGCGGCAGTTTGATTCAGACTCGGTTTAATCGTTCGGTATGAATTGGTTGATGCATTGATTGTCAAATAATTCATATATTTACCTTCTTTTTTTTTAGAAAAAAAAACATAAAATAAATAGAGCTCAGCTTGAGTTGCCCTGGGTATATTTACAAGAGCAAAATAAAAAATATACATTATTATTATTTTGTTAAGAAGGCATCTTTTAAATAATAATTTATAATATTCTTCGTCAAAAATAATTTTATTTTAATATTATTATAACTATTCTAACATCAATCTTCTTATTTTACCATGACAAATGGATCAATTTTTTTTCTTTCATTTTTTCTTTATCTTTTTTATGGATTCTCTTTTCTCTCTTTTCCTTTATTCTTCTATTAGGCAGACGATATTTTAAACTTAATTAATTTTTTTAATAATATTTTAATACTTTCAAATAAATCAAAATAAAAAATAGCTAACATATTTAAATTTCTTATAATTTCATAAATTCAAAAAATTAAAATAAGTACAATCGGCGTGTTCCCCTAACGTTTAAACGTTAGAGTGGGCTCCATCGGACAACCTCCGGCGTGTTCCCCTAACGCTCGTGTTGATCTCGCAAGACGCGGAGTTCCTCCCCTATCGTCAACATCTACGTGGGTTGAACCCCGGTGATTGATTGTCGACGTCGATTCCTTCCGGAACACCTATAAAAAATAATGGGGTTTTTGTTCACTCGCAATAATAAAAAAAAAGTCGTGATTAATTTGATAATAAATATATTAAATTTAATTTAAATATATTGAATTTAAAAAAAATATATATTTTTAAAATTTTATATTTATAAAAAATAAAAATAATTATACTTATAAAATGAAAATAATTAAATAAATAAGTATGTATTAGAGAGTGCTAAAGAAAGTTTTCGGAATAAACTTTTTTTGGATGGGGTTAATGAAGTTGAGTTTAGTGTTGGAGAGTTTTGAGTATTACATTTGAAATTAATTTCATAAAATTTTATATATACTTGTTTTTTGAATATCTATTATTATCATAAAATCATGGTGTGATAGATGTCTCTTCCATTTCTCCGAGGGAAGGGCAATACGGGTTTGACTTTCGATCGAAGAACCGGGAGAGCAACGAGTATTGTATTTTCGAATGCGATTTCCTTATCTAGGGTTTTTGCATCTATTCAGATCAGCAATTGTGTAATTTATTTTCGCCCTGATCTCTCTACAACACTGTTTCTCTTGCGGCGTTTTCCTTCAATTCCTTGCCTTGGCAGCCTTTGCTTCAGATCTAATCGTTTCGCCTTCCGGCATTCGCAGCCCCGCCGTCGTTGCTTCTTCCCTTTGCGTTTGGGCTCAATTAAACCAGTTATCAAAGAGATATTTGTTTTGAAATTCATATGGCAGCGACCTTTTTTGCCAATAATAATAATAATAATTTTCGTGCCTTTGCAGGTGTACTTTATTGTTAATTTGATAAAAAAAAAGCTGCCCTTTTTGCAGCTCGCGCTCTCTGGATATAGTTGAAGCAAGCTATTCAGACGCTTCGAGGGAGAGCGAAGGAGGCCAGGTGCTTGGATCGAGGCGGCGAGATGTGTGGGATTTTTGCGTACTTGAATTACAATGTGGCGAGGGAGAGGCGGTACATCCTGGAGGTTCTCTTCAATGGTCTTCGGCGCCTCGAGTACAGGGGCTACGACTCTGCTGGGATCGCCATCGATGCAGATCTCCGTCCGCCAGTGACCAACGAGAAGAAGACCGACTACGGCAGTGTGGAGGCAGAGATGATGCCACCGTACGATTCACTGCCGCCCCTCGTCTTCCGTCAGGAGGGCAAGATTGAGTCCCTCGTTAGATCTGTCTACTTTGGTGCGTTGCCGTTTCTTCCGCCGCGGTCGTACTTTCCGGTCTTGCTGTAGGTTGCCTAGAATTTTATTTGATTGCATGTTTGGTTAAAGATTTGATTCTGTCCCCACCTAGAGAATAACGCGGCTCATATCTAGGGAACCATGTATGTGTTACTTAGTTCCGTTTGTTGTTTATTTGTGTTTTTTAATTAGTAGTTAAAATTTGGGTGCTTTCTTCTGAATACAGTGGCAGTTTTCTGTTTCTTGCAGTATCAGTCAGCCTTTTAGTTTGCTGAATTGTTATTTTCAATTTTATAAGGCGACTATTGTTTTTTAATTGGAATTTGATTCATCTTCTAGTCCATAATTGGCTGGTGGTCTTATAAAGTTATTGTGAATTAGTTTCAGTAAGCCATGATTATTGTTTAATATTAGAGGTCCTTTGATATGGCATTGTCATAGTAAACTATGAAATACTGTTGTTAGACAGCCGTATGTACCATTTAGCTCAGTATACTTGGTTCTCATTTGGTTATCCAGAGAAAGCATGCTGAAGTTGAAACTAAGAAACCACACTTTTTTTTTTTTAAAGTTATTCAATGAGTTTAATACTTGGTTTTAATTCCAATGGGAGACGGTGACTGTGTGTGCGTGACTGCGTGTGGTGGGAGGAGGGATTGGATTCTAAATAAGTGATCATCATGTGAAAAGAAAATTATTAAATAAATATCTGTTTCATTCTATTGATTCAATTTTTCTCTATGGTTCTATGTTGCTAAACAGGGCCTTGGAAGAAATTTCTCAATTTATGGTGTTCCAATGTTAAAAACTTTATAATACATTTTTTATATCACCAGTAACTAAACATGGTTTTTCCTGACACAAGGTTAGATAAATATTATCTTTTATTTTATTGTTAGCTGTTTAGTATCTACAAACTATGTTGGCACCTAAATAACTTAGGTATTGATATTACCTTCTATACACCTAAATGGTGGGTAAAATCAAACCCCAAAAATTTGGAATACACAACTTGACATTCTTCTTGTTGTAGTTATGCTCACTTACTTTATATAGATGATATTAGCTCTGAAACATATTTAACACTTCACTGTGGTGGTTAAATCTCTTTGTTCTGCCTCTTAACAGTTGTCTAAAAGCTGAGATTCTTTTTGTAGAGGTGGATGCAATGGATCTAAATTTAGAACAGTCCTTTCCTGTTCATGCTGGAATTGCTCACACTCGATGGGCTACTCATGGTGTGCCATCTCCAAGAAATAGTCATCCACAATCATCAGATGCATGGAATGAGTTCTTGGTTGTTCACAATGGAATCATAACTAATTATGAGGTTTATTTAGCATTTTAATTTTTTTTGCTAGTATTTTATTGTATTTTATGTTGTTTTTGTTTGTCGTTTCTTCTTAGATCTGTGGGCATGTTATTCTGTTTTGTTGGCATTCTTCAAGTTGGCTCTTATTAATTTAATTCAAGAAAATATTTGTTACCTATTTAGTTGTTGATTGACTAGCGATTTGGATGCTCTAGCTTGACTACATCATGTAAATCATCCACATAAAAAAATTGAAAAAGTTTATTTATAGGCTTATATATCAATGCCTTTTTGATATAATCTAACTTGTCCTACTGTTTCACTTAGTATCCTTTTAACTCTCTGTCAAAACAATTTTTCTGCCTTGCAAAAATTGTCATAGGAAATTCCACCACTTCCGAGACCTTCCTTCTTTGTTGAAACAATACTTGTAGCTGGCAACTTTTTGCAATATATTGTTGCATAGAGGTCAATGAAGGACTATTAAGTGTATATTGTATCAAATTTCGATACTTTAGATTAAAATATTAGATACTACAACAACAACAACAACCAAACCTTATCCCACAAGGTGGGGTCGGAGATTAAAATATTAGATATGTAATGTAAAATCGGATAAAAGATTCCTACTTATTTGTAATGTTTTTTACATCCTAAAAGCTAAAAGCACAATATAGTTCATGAAGTACACTAATCTTGGTTTATAATAAAATTATAGGTTCATAACATACTTTATGAATTGCTATGTTTCATTTAAGAAGTGACTTAAAAATGGGCAATGAGACATTTTATCATCAACTTCTCAATTGGAAAATATAATCCATCTACTCTCATTTACTCCGTGTCTCAATGACATTAACACGGCTGGAATGACGAACAGAAGACAACAATTATATTACATGAAGAGGAGTGGAATACAACTTTGAGATGACAAGTTCCTCCACCCTTACTACCAACTTGTAATGTTGGTGTGATCCGATTTGTTTTTCTTAGTCATTGTTGGAAATTAAGCCCAATTACATCATTGTCCACAGTGTCTACATTCTGCAATTTTTTCCTCCCGTCATCAACAACTTTGAGATTCCACCCTCAACTATTTTCTCCTCACTCTTTGATATTGAATTTAATTTTTAATTCATTGAATGTAATTTAATTAGTTGTTTTTTTATTGGGTCTGATTTAAGTTTTGATAACCATTCTTTCACTTTCTTAAGAATCTCGTAAAATAAGACCGTCTAATTGTATTATTTTGAGTCGGCTAATTACTGTCCTTGCAAATTTTGGTTCATATATATTGGCATCCTTCCTTTTGCATTTTTATTGTAACATATTATATGATATATATTGGCAATCATACATTTGCAAGCAATATGGGTACTTCTCATGATTTGACTAGACATGCATTTTCCCCCTTCTATTAAAGTGATCAAAATTAAGGGTGTTTTGCAAATTTATTTATTTTTTGGTCAGTAAGTTGCAGGAACCATACTATTGTCATAGAAAAAAAAAATACATGGTTTTTGTTTAAAAGAACTTCCATGTTCTATTACAATTCTTCAGTTTTTTTTTCAATGTGCCAGGTTTTAAAGGAAACACTTGTTCGTCATGGCTTCACCTTTGAGTCAGAAACTGATACAGAGGTTATTCCAAAGCTCGCAAAGTTTGTATTTGATAAAGCTCGCGAGGAAGGTACACCTTAATCTCCTCGGTTGTCTCTGCAAATATGCTAGATGTCTGCAGCTCTCTATATCATTGCATTTTGGTGAATGGCTAGTTGGCTACACTAAAAACTAATATGTTTGTTTAAATATGCACCATTTAACTTGTAGTTCTTTGTTTAGATTTGATAAAACATCATGGTAAATGAAGAAGCTTTGCTTACTTGCTTACATGGTACAAGAAAAAATTTCACTAGTTTCTTCTAATGTCTTTGTTTCAGGTGAACAGACTGTCACATTTAGTCAAGTTGTTATAGAAGTCATGAGACAACTTGAAGGAGCATTTGCGCTTATATTTAAAAGTGCACACTATCCGAACGAATTGATTGCTTGTACACGTGGTAGCACCTTGATCTTGGGTGTGAAAGTAAGTCTTGAATTTGCTCTTTTCTTTTAAGTTGATGTTTTATTCAAGGATGACTTATTCTATATTCAGCTCTGTTGATTTTTGTTTTGCATTGCTTTTCAAGTTAATAAAGAATTGAATCACGTATTAAACTAACAAGGAGAGAGTGCATTTTTTTTTAAAAATTCTTATCACATTCCTCTCATAATTTGAGGCAAAAGGTGAAATCCACACGACTGCCCGACACCATTGGGATGGAGTAAATGAGGAAACCGAAGCTAGCCATCACATGGGCGGGTAATTCCTCTGGCGTTTGTCGGGATTCGACCCGTGCTCAATTCTGTAAATCTGCCATGTGATAACCAGCTCGGTTATGCCTCGGGGGTAGTAAGTGTTTGTTAAAAGTTTATATGGATGGTTTTTATTATGATGACTTTCAATTGGCAATCTATGGCAAAGGTACAGAGGATTGCTGGAGTTGATCATTTATAAGTATTGCATAGATTTAAGGCCCAATATGTGAAATGATGCTCAAGAAACTCACATCTGAAATACATGACGTGAATTTAGTGGATACAAAGTTTGTTTTGGTATTTATGTCTATACATAATTGTATTATATGAATTTGTTTAGATTGTATTAGATGTTTGCCATCATTCAAAAACTGGGTTCTAGATTACTTGGTGACGGAAGTTGTCTATCTCTAGATTTGAGCACCTAGACTAGAACTAGGGATATCAAACTGATGTCTTGTTAGTATTTCTCAATATAAGCATTGCTACTGTCCATGTTAATTGTAACATGTAGAAGATTCCCCATCGTTGTCACCTTCATGCTATTTTGTTGTGCTATACCTTTTTTTTCCACATACTTTCCATTTTAGAATACAACTCTTCACGATGATGGAAATGTATTTTTTCAGGAATTAACTGATGATAAAGTTAGAGGAAAGTTATTTCACGATGTAAAAGATCTCACAAAAGATGAGAAGCCCAAAGAGCTCTTTTTCTCGAGCGACTTGTGTGCCATTGTGGAACACACAAAAAAGTATTTGGCTATTGAAGATAATGAGGTTGTACACGTAAAGGTAATGCATTCCATTTACCTATTTGTTTGTTATATTCTTGCTTGACTTCAACTTTACAACTCTCTTGTATTTGTGACTTTAATATTTGTCTTTCTTGTTATTAGCAATGATAACATTTTCTTTCCAATAAATTAGTTATCATCTTATGTTTTTTTTTCTGTGGGCCCCTTAAATCATAAGTTTCTTATTGCAGTTCTTGAACCCATATAAATGTGATGTTTAAAGGAAATAAAACAGAAATTGCTTCCTTCAATTTGAAGTGTGCAAATGTGGTTTCTAACTTGTGGTAGTTGGATCATATTTCTTGTTTAAATCACGGGCTGCATGATGTGGGTCTTCTACCAAATTAATGCAAGACTAATTAAGTTTCTTGAAATACTACAACTGTATTGCTTTTGCTGTGTTGAGTCCTTTATCATGCGATTTTTTTTTAAAAAAGAAGATTTGTCATGATTAATGTCTATCTCTATGTCTAATAAGCGAGGTAAATGGGCAATTGGATTCTTATGGTGATTAACTTTATTACGTCCCAATAACTGATTATGAAAACATGATCCATCTTCCTTCCTGTGTCAGATTCACGCCCACTACCACTAAGCAAATAAGCAAACGAGTATTTACTACTTACTACTTGTCAATCAATTTTTTTCAGGCTTCACTGATCCCTATGTAGTCAGGACAGCAATGCTGACGTTATGGTGTTTCTTCCTAGATTATTTTTTTTGGGGTCAAATTTGATGTATTTGAGGCTAGAGTTATTTGTGGTGTACCAGCAACTCATGGTTTTCTTTCCAAGAATATGTTGGTAGCCATTTGGATTTAGATCGACCAGTTTCTGCCCACTTTCAGTATGTTAGATTAAATTTATTTGATCATTTTGACTCTGTGTTTCCACTTAAAGATAGATCCACCAAAGAGAACAAAATAAAAGGGTTATCAAGATGGTTGTTATTGCAGTTTGCGAAACTTAATCATGTTGGCTGATGGTGTGGATCTACCTTTTCTTGTTATCTTGATAGTCAAGAATCTATTGCTATTATAGGCCTATCCAAATTTGTTGTGGGTACTTGAGAACATCCGTAAGAGAGATGTTCATTTGAAGCAATGTGGTGTGTGCTTTCTTATGTGAAGAATATGATCTTTACTTGATATATATAAACAACAACTAAGCCTTATCCCACTAGGTGGGGTCGACTATTATACTCAAATCCTAAAGACTAAACCCTAAATTTTTAGGGTTTAGTCTTTAGGATTTGAGTATAATATTTAAGCTAAATAAATTTTTAAAAAACCAAAAAAAAAAAAACACTTGGTGCTCACAAGGTGAGCACCATAAGGTAAGTTGGATAACAACCCTCCCCCTCCTCTCTCCTCTCTCCTCTCTCTCTCTCTCTCTCTCTCTCTCTCTCTCTCATATATATATATATATATATATAGCTCCCACGGGCTAGCACAATTGGTTCATGCAAGGTTATTGTTGCCAATAGGCCTGGGTTGATTCTCAGTGGGTGCGAAATATCTCGTTGGTTGCCTCAACCTTTCCTTGCATGCGCTGCTGTTGTTGGAAGTCCCTCGTGATTTACCTCCTTTATAGATCGTGAGGAGCCACGCTGGAAGGACCGTCGAGGTGAGGGTTTCATCTTTTGCTGCCAATATATATATATATATATATATATATATATATATATATATATATAGAGAGAGAGAGAGAGAGAGAGAGAGAGAGAGAGAGAGTAGGTATAGCCTGCATACCTGCTGTGCGTGCCATTCATGAGCGCCTCCCTGCAGGGAGGCGCCCATGAATGGCGCGTACATTGGGTGTGCAGGCTGTATCACCTACGTATATATATACTTCTAAGGTCCATATAGCCAATATCAGAAAGAAAATTATAGTCTATGTCATATAGATTATTTTGTTTCATATTAGATTATAACCAACATTTATGCTTTGCTATGAGACATGCTACATGATACCTTGAACTCTTCCACTTCAAGGTCCATATATTGCACCGAATACTTCTAAGGTCCATATAGCCAATACCAAAAACAAAATTATAGTCGATGTCATGGAGATATAGATTATTTTGTTTCATATTAGATTATAACCAACATTTATGCTTTGCTATGAGACATGCTACATGATGCCTTGAACTCTTCCACTTCAAAACTGAGAATGGTAATTCCTTTGAGACTGGCATTGTGTATGATATAATGTGATTCGAATTGGTGACTAGTATTGATGTTTGTTATGTTACAGGATGGTTGTGTATCAATACTGAAGTTTGATTATGGAAAAGAGAAGCCTGCATCTGTACAACGGGCATTATCTGTGCTTGAGATGGAAGTTGAGCAGATAAAGAAAGGAAATTATGATCACTTCATGCAGAAAGAAATACATGAACAACCACATTCGTTAACTACTACAATGAGGGGAAGACTTAAAGATAATAGTGTTGTTTTGGGTGGACTCAAGGAACATCTGAAAACCATCAGACATAGCAGAAGGATTATCTTCATTGGCTGTGGTACGAGTTATAATGCAGCTTTAGCTGCAAGACCATTATTTGAAGAACTGTCTGGTAAATCTTGGTTGGCTTTGTTTTTTATTACAAGGTAAATTGTCATTTTCTTCTTCTTCTTTATTTTTTTGATTGTGAGTTTTCTTTTGAAACAAGGTATCCCGGTGACCATGGAACTGGCAAGTGATTTACAGGACAGACAAGGTCCAATATATAGGGAAGATACAGCAGTTTTTGTCAGTCAGTCTGGAGAAACTGCTGATACCCTCCTAGCTCTTGAATATGCATTGGCAAATGGGGCATTATGTGTTGGTGTAACAAATACTGTGGGTAGTACATTAGCTAGAAAAACACACTGCGGTATTCACATTAATGCAGGATGCGAGATTGGTGTTGCTAGTACGAAGGTATGAGTGAGCAATTTTCTTTTCCTTGCCACCGTGGCATATTTTACATTCTTGATGTTTTTTGTGTTAGGCATACACAGTCAGATAGTTGCTATGGCTATGATGGCACTGGCTATTGGAGCTGATAGAATTTCAACTCAAGCAAGAAGACAAGCTGTAGTAGACGACCTTTCAAACCTACCAAGTATGTTCTGTCCTGCTTGCCAAGCTGTATGGGATTATGTCAAGATGTTCAGCAGCAGACTCACCTATTTCCTTTTTCCCCCCTTCTTGCAGATAAAATTTCAGAGGTTTTGAAACTTGATGGTGAAATGAGGGATCTTGCTGAATCTTTGATAGACACACAGTCTCTCCTTGTGTTTGGAAGAGGATACAACTATGCGACTGCTTTAGAGGGTGCTTTAAAAGTAAAAGAAGTTGCACTCATGCATAGTGAGGGTATGCTTGCTGGTGAAATGAAACATGGTCCGCTGGCTTTAGTGGATGAGACACTTCCCATCATTGTCATTGCCACACGTGATGCTTGCTTCAGGTTTATTTGTCTGTTATTTTCTATTGTAATCCTTTAGAAAGTGCCTATTCCCTGACTCTTTTCTTTGTTACTTGTTGTCATTAGTAAGCAACAGTCAGTAATTCAACAACTTCATGCACGTAAAGGGCGTCTGATAGTAATGTGCTCAGAGGGAGATGCATCATCTGTGAGACCTGTGGAATCTTGCAAAGTTATTGAAGTACCTCAAGTTGCTGATTGCTTACAGCCAGTTATTAACATAATTCCATTGCAGGTTAGTCCATAGCTTACAACTTTTTAACTTGTTTTTCTTTGATCTGAATCATTTACTACATTAATTTACCATTTATTTTGCCATGCTTGGTGGCGAGTTCTTGCCATTTCTGGTTTACATGTTTTTGTTTTTAATTAAATGAGAAATAAAGTTAATTTTTGATAATATTAACTAGTTAGTCTTTTATGGTCAGAAATGTGCAAAGAACAAAATTATACTTTACTAATTTTTTATTTTTTTATAACTAGAATGTTGGGTGCTCACTGTACTCCATTGCTAATTCCTTAAGTACCAAGTACCGTCTCTCTGTAAAATATACATTATCAGTAGAATATGGAAAAACTAGTCTTAAGTTGAAAATAATTATTTAATTGAATTTCAGTCGTGATAGATCAACCAATTACCTACCATCAAAGTTGACAATTACGTACAATCTACTGCCCCCTTTTCCATTTGTCTTCTTCTCTGATCAGAATCTTATCTGTTTGCTCTTTATGGTGTCATGATTCAAGTTTCGATCCATGCTAAAATTAGAGTTGTTAATTTTTTATTCTCGATTTCCTTGTGACCTTAAATTGTTCGTCTACCAACATAAAAAAATGCAGTATGTTTCCTGATTGCTTTCTGTAACCTCTAAGGAAAAATGGTGATATAGAAATGAAACAGAAGATGACAGATTTTAATATGCTAGGTTATTTTTTATTCTTGTTAAGTCGCATACTGGACCTTTTTTTCATTTTAGCATACGACCTCATTTGTTAAAATGAAAAATGAGGTCCGCTCCTCATATACTGGTCTAATTTGCAACTTGACCAGAGATTTCTTCGTTATTTGCCCTAGGCCTTCCAGATGCAATAGAAGCATCAGATATATTCGAATAACGGAGATAAATATACAAATTGATCAAAATTTAATTATAATAAATGTAAAATATACATGTAGGAACTTTAGTCAAAATAGACCAAAAAAAAAAAGAATTTGAATTATGGGGATAATTTCATGAAAAATCTCATAAATTTGATTTTCTATTTTCAATTTCAGCAAACTTGCTTTTATTTTTATTTTTTTGTAAATTGAGAATGGAAACAGAAAATTGTAAAAATTTTCAGAGGGCAAATGCAGCCAATGAATCCTAGAGGTACTTCTTAACAACAGTGTGCTGGTGATTAATTATTGATGCAGAAACAAAGACCATTTCTTCTTTTTGTATTTGTCATAGCATAGAAACTCCTGCAAATTCGAATCTAAGAATTTTTTTGGAAGATTTAGAAACGAAAATACTGAAATTTTTTGCTTGATTTTGATACCATAAAGTTTTTTTCTAGCAAATATTGATATATGTGTCCAAGTTCTTCATTGTATGAACATGTTCTTATCAAATAATTTCATGTTTCAGCTGCTAGCATACCATCTAACAGTTCAGCGTGGCTATGATGTCGATCAACCAAGGAATCTTGCAAAGAGCGTGACGACTCAATGAATCGAGGACATTTCGACATAGGGATGTTTGTTTTTGGTTTAATTGTAAATTTCGACTCTGGATTATTTACCATCCTCTTCCGTGTTTCTGACATCCCGTGTGTAAAATATGTCGATCGAGAATGGTTTGTTCTGTGAAGAATGCAATTTGTTTGGCTTTACTCACTAATTACGACATAGGTGTCAAATACTAGAAGCGTTTTTATTTTGTGGAATTGCAGTATTGATGTCCAATGGTAACTATACGAATTACTCACAAACCGTGATTCTTCAGTCCAAGTTACTTGAAGTCATCATCAAGGAAGAATTCAATCATTCATCAATCTAAACAAGAACCGTCAAGCTTCGGATGAACCAGGTTGGTTTCGCCCAAAATTTCCATTCTTAAATTATTTATTGTCTTTTCTAATCGATTTGGTGTTACTTGCATCTCCATCTTTCTTCCCTCAAGCTCCATGATCTAAGCGCAAGTTGTTCCGATAAACAAGGCTCTCTTAAATGCCTGTGTGGCAATGTGCATGAAACTGCTCACCTCATAGCCTTCCAAGGGATAGAATGGAATTCAAATTCCGGCCGTGGCAAAGAGTATCAGAAACGCATCATCAGCCAATTAACTCAGGCAAGCTATAAGCATTTCCTCATCCACCCAAACAATACTTAAACTTTTGCTGCGCGCCTACATTTTCACACCCACAGGAGATTATATGAAGAACTCCAAAGGAAATTAATGGCAACCAACTGACAACATCATCACATGGTTTCTTCCTTCACACGACCTCAATCACAAATGAGGAGGGCATGATACTGACAGGTGCCTACCTTTTTCTTCTTCTTCTTCTTCTTCTTCTTCTCACAATAAGTCAGTGTTTTAAAAATTCAACAGAAATTGATGAATTTTCATAACTTCTCCGTTTGCTCTTCACCTTTCAATCTGAAATCTGCAGAGTGATTTCCAGCCATCATATCGACTTAATCTTTGGCAGGTACATGATTGAAGGAAGACACAAATCAAAAGGAGAGCAAGTAGCACAAGGCATTCATTGATTGGTATGGTGATGAAGGATTGTTTGAGAGTGGAAGGGATAATATTGGATGAGGTAAGTAATAAGTGCATGGCAAGTGGTGCTGGTAGCGTCCCAAAGAGATAAGAAGAAGAAGAAGAAGAAGGTATACTATTTATATTTACAATGAATATTGAATGTGACCATGGGAAATTCAGAGAGATGATGCATGGTCTTTGACTTGTAATTTGGCCATTCATTTCATTTCTTTTTCCTTTTAAATTATTGCATTGATAAAATACAGCAGCTCTGGCCAGCATGCGCCATGGACAGGTAAAATAGGTAAGTAATTATTGTAATAATTGCATAACTGAAATATATTGTTAATTTAAGACTACCAAAGATAGGAGAGGGTAAATGTGAATGTATATTCCTATACTCATAACTATTAATGCCCTTTAAAATCTAATCTACACTTATGGCATTTTGACTTCGATCTATCATTGTATGGCATTTTACAAAAATTACCTTGTATATTAAGTGAAACAAAGATTGAAATTTAGTAATTGTTAGTCTTTGAGATCAAAAGGGTTGTAACTTGGAGTAAAAAGTTGATGCTTCTAATTCAGTAGATAAATATAACAAATAAAAAAAAATGTTTATGAAAATTTAAATTAGATAATCTACCAAACTCTTTCTAATGTTGAAAATGGTTTCTTCAAATATGACATTATGCTGCAATAGGATATATTATAAAAAGCTAAACTTCATCTTTTTTTATTATTTATTTTGAAGAATAAAAATATATCATTCAAACATTTTTTCTCACAAAAAATAAAAAAGGAGTTTTTTTTCTTTTTGTTTTTTTCCTTTCATTTTTAAATGTAGTTTTTAATATTGTGGAAATTAAAAAGGGCTATTTTGGGATGAACAAATCCCTTCCTTTTCTCTTCTTCTGCGGGCGGAGCTTATAACTCTTCTCGCCCTTTTCTGTCCTGCTCTACCTCCGCTTTCTCTTCTCTTCTCTGCTCTTGTTCCTCCGATTTGCCTCTTCCTTGATCTCAGATAACTTCTCCGGTGGGTTAGATCAATCTCCTGCCGAAAATTGCCTTCCAAGTGAGTGCTTCTGTCTCTGTCTGTCTCTCTATCTAGCTTTGTCTGTCTGCGCGAATTTGTTCGAGCTGTCTGGGTAACGCACATTTGTTCTTTGTTTCTGGAGTTGGTTAGTTCGACCACTTTCGTGTTTGTTACTCGAGCTGCTTTCTGACGAGCTCTTTGTCAGTTTTGGATCTCAAAATCTAGCTTTGGGATAGTTGTTTTCGTTTAGCGTTTTATGCGTCTCTTCGATTTCCTGTCGAAAGGTTCTTTCTTGCTTAAATTTGAGGATTTGATGCGATTTGAGTTAAAATTTTGCGGAAAACCGTGGATTTTATAGGATTGGCCATTGTTCATCTGTTTAATCTCGCCTGATGCTAGTGGTTTGTTTACTGATCCGTTTTAGGGAAATTTTGTTTTGTGTTCTAAGTTACTGTTCTTGACTTCTTTTCTTTTGTGTTTAAGAGTAGATCCTTTAGCGCTAGCGGCACCAGTTTTTGTTGCTCGTCTAGGTTTTGTTGGAGAAAGTGTTGGGCCTATGATTGTTGTTTTTATTCTCGGCTCTCAATTCTTCGCTAGCTCAGCGTTTCTCTCTGATTCAGCCTAAAATTCAATTTTGGACTTGTTAATGATAACTATTTTTACCATTCGGCTTTCTTTCTGGCTGTGCATTCTTTGAAATGTGTTTTATTCTAGCCCTATGTATTAATGTTTGATAGATTTTGAAAAAAATAAAAAAATATTGCTTTACAAAGCTAACTAGATTTCTACTAATTGGCTTTGCATCTATGCCCTTTATGTTTCCTTGTTGATATATTTAATTTTTCTCTTGTTGTTATTTTAGATAAATTCTAGATATATTACAGGTGGAATCTTATTTTTTTCTCATGATTTTGTTTATTTTCTTGGTAGATTTGTTGCTTCAGCTTTCCGTTCCTTAAATTTCACACAGTTTAAATGATTTAGTTTTTCCTCATTTAGTATTCACTTTCTTTCACTTGTCACTTTCGTTACTGATGGTATTCAAACATCTATAACTTTTTGTATTTAGGTTGCAGAAAATGAATCAGATGCAAAATGAGAGCGAGGAAACAAGAATTCTAGAGGACCTTATTGATTCACCATCTATTGAAGAAGGCAGCAGCTTGAGTTCACTAAGTGGAGGAAATCGGGTTATGAAGAAGGGACCTTGGACAACTGCAGAGGATGCAATTTTGTTGAATTATGTTAAGAAATATGGCGAAGGAAATTGGAATGCTGTTCAGAAGCACACAAGTCTCTCTCGTTGTGGCAAAAGTTGCCGTCTACGATGGGCCAATCATCTCAGGCCAAATTTAAAGAAAGGTTCCTTCACACAGGAGGAGGAACAACTGATAATTGAACTCCATGCTAAAATGGGAAACAAATGGGCTCGTATGGCTGCACTTGTAAGTGTTCAGATTCATTCTGATATGACAGGTTTCTTGTTCCTGCGTCTTATTAATATATTAGTTCATTGCCACCGTTTCCTAATGCTTTTTGACCTTGAAAGCTTTTTTTGAGTGATATTCTCAGGATAACTTATACTGGCTGCACTAACAATTGTAGAGTTTAGAATTTAATTTATGATAATTTCATTTTTTGCAAACTTATGCTGTACCATTTTGTATTCTCTATTATTTTCGAATTCCATGGTATTGCTTTTAGATGAATCTGGCCTTAAGCTTACAATAATATATCCTTTTCGTATGTCAAGTTTTGTGTATGTTTTACTGTATTCTCTAGATCTTTCTTTTATCTACAGGCAGTTTATATCCTTTTTTTTTTTTTTGTTTTTTGAAAGTTCGCAAATCCTTGCAGTTGTCTTTTCCCCCTTTTCTTCATGGTTTCTTAAAATGCAAACTCATAAAGTTGTCTCATATCATATATCATTTTGGAGCCAGTGAGTCACTTGTCAGTGAACTTTTTTTTTAGTTCTTGTTATTAAATGAAATATAAAATCCATATCTACATATCATGGAATTACACCTTTCATGTGACACCTTTTCCTAGTACAACTAATTTTGTGCGTATGCATTTTTTTAATGAGGTAGACTTGGCAAGTAGAACAACATTATTAGTTCTTCATTAGTGGATATCATCATGAATTTATTTATGCTTTACATGACAACTTATCCATAACTCATAGAAAATGGTTTTTAAAGAAGTATAAAATCAATAGTGTTACTAACAATTGTCATATAGGTAAACGCTATTAGATTATTGTGCCTTGCAAATATGTCATATTAGATTATTGTGCCTTACTAATCATAGTTGGCAAGTGAACGCTATTAGATTATTGTGCCTTGCAAATATGTCATCAATATCATAGTTGTCAAAATCAACCAATCTTAATACAAATAAACTGAGTTGAATCAGGATCAATAAAGCGTGATCATTTTTCTCAATAAAACAACCATTCAGTATTTTTTTTATCAGAATCACGTTCATCTATGGAAAAATAAGTTGCAATTGTGTTCCAGGAAAGTGAATCTACCAAGTTATCACCTGATTCCACACTAAAGAGTCACAACAGAAAATCAGAAACAAGGAGGAAGACATTATCAAAAGGAGAATTAGGAGAGAGGACCCACCAATTTGCAAAACTCAAAGGAGAGAAAATTGTTAGTTTTTGTCGCTTGAGTTTCAAAAGTGGGCAAAGGGATAGCAAGTAGATGGACATTGGGCAAAGGAATGCAGATCATCAAAGAGTTGTAGCAGAAGTAGGAATCACCCTTTATGAATCAAAGTTGGTGCACCTAGAAAGTGAAATGAATCGACACAATTTTATTTTTACCTCCTGTGGTATAAATAGTATACCAAACACCTTATCTGCAATTGAGAATATCCTCCTCCAACATAACTAGAGGATAAACACAAATAATAGGACAGTTCAGTCTAATCCAACATCCACTGAGGAAATTCAATTTTAGGTGCGACATCCACTAGCTTTAATCCAAAATATGAACCAACGAGATTCTATTTTTGGCACAAACAGGATTTGAACCTCGGATTTTATGCTCTAAGATCAATTTACAAATGATTGACTAATCATTAATCTTAGAAGCTGCAGCTATTAGGAAGAAAACTGATTGCTACAATGGGGCAAGGATCAATGCCCAATGGGCGCATGCCCTTTGGGAAAAACTCCTCCCACCCCCTAGCTACTTGGCAGTCAGCTATAAGCTGACCCCGTATTTTCCTCTCTTCACATAACTTGGGGATGAGCTGTGAGGGGCGCTTGGGGTAAGCGCCATCATCTTTTTTTTTTTGGCTACTATTAGGAAGAAACCAACCTATACATTTATATTCTTTTTAACTGGAACCATCTTGTTATTGCATTTTACTAATAATTAAAACAATGCTCTTTAGGCATATGTTTACCTTTTTGTGTATTCCTTAAAACTTAGTATTTTTTAAATAATATCTTACTGCATGAATTTCTTGTCAATCACTTCTTGCTATTATACTCTTTAATGACAATTATGTAAACTAGTGTACAGTAGTGTTGCATATCTTTATTTATATATTTATTGCCAAATCATACCTGTATTTTCAATGACTGCTG
Organism: Boesenbergia rotunda; assembly: GCA_024364735.1. Classification (NCBI taxonomy): domain Eukaryota; kingdom Viridiplantae; phylum Streptophyta; class Magnoliopsida; order Zingiberales; family Zingiberaceae; genus Boesenbergia; species Boesenbergia rotunda. Next base: position 840,234 of record JAGFNQ010004611.1, read on the forward strand.
TTCTTCTGGACACTTGCATGCTTTATAGATTGATGATTTATCAATGTTTTATGTGCTGTTAGTATCAATTGACTCGCTTGATTAGTTATCTTAATAAAATATCAATATGTCCTGCTTGTTGTTCTACAAAGGAGATCTAATTATATTACAGTATGATAACAGACAGTATTTGCACTTATATATTGCTTCAGGTGCAATTTCAGACTACATTGTTGTCCTTCATGTTGATTTATGTATTGATTTTTGTGGTTTATGTCAAATTTGCTTGGGATTTTCTCTTTCAAATATAGTCATTTTAAAATCTGCAGTTAATTTTAATTTTTTTTTTCCAGATGCCTGGTCGAACTGATAATGAAATAAAGAACTACTGGAATACAAGAATAAAAAGACGCCAACGTGCTGGTTTGCCTCTATATCCTCCTAATATATGCTATCAAGTTCCAGAGGAAAATCAGCAATACAAGAATTCCAATGAATATATGTTCAGTGACAAACAGCCCAATGATTGCTTTCAAGGAAGCAATTTTGAAATTCCTGATATTGTACTGAACAACTTCAATGTTAACCATGGGTCTCTATATAATGATTCGCCTTTCTCAGGTATGGAAGTTAATAGTCTACTCAGTCAGAGTTTTGGATCCCAGAACTGTGCCTTTGGAAATTCAACGTCGAGTTACATGAAGCACTCCGAAAAGCTATACCCAGCCTTCCCTGGTAGTATCTCTGATGGGCATTCTAGGTTTGAACACATGGTGCTAGAGCCTTCGGGAAAACAACTGACTTCCATGTTGGGTTATCCCTGTGATCCTGATCCCAGGAAGAATCTACCAAATTTTGGAGGAGCAATCCCTGGTAGCCATGCCCTTCTAAATGGCATATTCTCTGTTCCTGGTCCTATTCTTGGGACCTTGGATTCGGAGCTCCCTTCATTCCAATATACAGAAACTGATGGTAGTTGCTTGCCTCCATGCTCATCCACTCTTGAAGCAACTGATACGTTGGGTGATTCTCCCTCAGCAACTATTTCATGGCAATCTGAGTGTGTTTCACCAAGGCGAAGTGGTCTACTAGAAGCATTGGTTCATGAAGCACAGACAATAAGTAACACAAATAAAGAACCATCCATCATATTGAACAATGTGGATGCACTAGATCTAGAGCTAGAGAGTGTCAATGAGATAAAGTCGGAAAGCCAAAGTAATCCCCCTATTTCTTCTTTGAGTCGATCTGCTGGTGTCTTCAGTTCAAGCACCTCTCTGATCAGTGCTGGTTCTGTAGATGAGTTTCCACATCCTAACATTCTTTCAGGTAATCATACTTTATTTCTGCATTATTTTTCTTCCTTATCATTGTTTACTTTTGCATAGGAATTGATTTGCTTTCAGTTTAGTGTCTTTGACTAACAGATCATTATTATATAGTTTCTTCAGGTTCAGGCAACATGATCGCAACTGAAAATTTTTCTTGTCATGGAGTTGGGGAGAGAGGCAGTTCATTCAAAGTTGATTTCTCAAGGCCGGATTCTATACTCGGATCAGTTTGGCTTGACTATGATTCTTGTCGTGTGAATGAGCACGCTGTCCTGAATGACTCCCTTGCAACATTGCTAGGTCAAGATGTGTGCAGCAACTACAAACCTGTACCTGTACCTGTTGGATCATCATCTTCTCTCGTGCAGGGAGTTGGACTCGACTCATACCAGTGGAATAAAATGCCTCATGCATGCCAAATGCCTTGATTCCTTTGAGGTGCTATAATGAGATGGTATTTGGTCTTAATTCTGTGAGAATAATGCATTGTTTCTATTCCATTTCATTTTGGGTTTTAGTTGTGGTGGAGAGCTGCTGTTCTGAATGACTGTTTTGTTCATGTGCAGTTTAAATGTCTACGACAACAAATCCTAAGACATGCTATATGAATCTTATTTTGTCATGCCCTTCCATATCAATAATAATACGTAGTTGGAATGATAAAAGTACAATTAGTTTAATTTGTTTTGAGTTTAAGATGATGATACTATGCTTGTTTGACGTATTAGTGGAGTGTGTCAACAGATTGTTTTATGGGAAAATTATTTTAAACTCTCTGTCCTTCCATATCAATTTTATCTAAACGAAATTTTAATTAAAAAAAGTTTCAAAGCGTGCGGGATGAAAGTGATTCGATTGCCGGTCGACTAATAGGAGTAAAATTAAAAATAAATACACGATTTAATAATTTTATAACTATTCTATAAAATTTGGATATTTTGTAAATTTAATCATGTGATTTAGTAAATTACTGACATACATATTTCCAAATGCAAGCAAAGTCACATACAAGTTTGGAAATAGAAAAATGTCCCGCATAATGTAGTCAAATTGATATTTAGATGATAGATTAGTTCATGAAAAATGGATTGAATTCTTAGGAAATAATCCTTTGATAAGTAAAATATAGTGTTCTGTAAATCGGATCGGTCGGTCGGACCGATTTAATCGGGAACCGATTTAATCGGGAACCGATTAGATTTTTGATCCGAGTTGATTCTGAAAATCGGTTATTCAAGAACTGAGTGTGAATCGTTTTGAACCGGTCGAGAATCGGTAAATCAGGCAAACCAGCTTGGTTTATTTTATTTTTTATTTTTTGATTTTCCCCCCTAATTTTGTTTTTTTACTAAAAAAAATTAAAAAATAAAAAGTCAAAAATCTAGTTTATTTTCATCTAAAGTCCTCAACGAATAAACTTGTTATTTGCTTGAACCCAATAGTTTTAAACTTGAATTTTTCTTTGAAATTAACTCATTTTTTTTAGAAATTAACTTCTTTTTTTTTAGAATATTCTGTTGAGTTACTGACAAAAATATATCACATACTTGACCTAGTTAATCTAATCTCGAAGAAAATAGTTAAGTAAGTTGTTAGTTTTTATATAAATATATATTTTGTTGTATATCGTTTGAACCTTTAAACCTTTGAATCTTTGTCCCAATCGATTCAATATTCGGTTCGATTTTCAAAACCTCAATAAAATCTCTTTCATTTAAAAAAGGTCATCATTGAGATTTATTTCCTTCCTTTTATTTCCTTACTTTTCGCTGTGGAAATTGGAATCACGAGGACGAACGAGTTACTTATTTTTGTACTTTACCATTATAGAATAGAAAGAGGAACTAACGATGGGGTTTAGGGAAATTGAATTTCAAAGCAACAAAGGAAATTAATTAAACTTAAAATTAACTAACATTCATCATAAGATAGACAGACATGGTGAACAATATTCCTTTCACCAGTCACAAAATTCCTCCAGTTCAGCAAAATTGTCCGGCGTTCGACTGCTCGGCGTCTGTGCGCTTGCCTGCGCAAAGGCGAAGCAGTGATCGTCCACGTCCATATCCTCCTCCTCCATCTCTCCATAACTGGGCTCGAACAGCAGGGACTGCTCCAGAATTGGGAACGCCTCCGGCTCGATTATCGTCTTCTCGCACTGCAGGAACAGATTCACGTCGGCGTAGTCGGTCCCGGAGGGCAGAGCGTGGCGAATTAGATACCCGCAGCTGTCATGCAGTTGGATTTCGTGGCGGTACGATATCTGGTGGGGAAGGGGAAAGTCGTCGCCGTCGTTGACCTCCATTGTCAACGAGTAGCGGGTCAACGACACGTTCATGCTCTCCTGCTGATCCGTAATCAACGGAGTCGTCGGGGCCTCTTGCGGCTTGTCCTGATCAGCGAGACGGTAGTTCTCGAGCTCGTGCCTCAAGACGGCGTGGAGGATCTCGATCTCCTTGGCCGTGATCTTGTCCTGCAGTCCCCTGCTCTTCTCCGCGAGGCGTCGGATCTTGTCGACGTCGGGGATCAAGTGCTTGATGACGGCGATCAGCACGCTGACCTTCCACGCCTTCTTCAAGTCGTGCGGCTTCTTGTAGGGCGGCGGGCTGGGGTCCTTGGGCGCCCCCGTCTCCGGCCACCATTTCTCCTCCATGGTCGGCCACCACGGCGGGCGCCTGCCCTTGTCGAGCGGGTACCGGCGCTGCGGCGGGTTGCAGTAGGGCATCAGCGCGGAGAGGAGCGAGCCCAGCGTGGTGTCCTGCATCTCCTGCAGCGCGGCGGGGACGGAGAAGTCGGCGCCGATCGCCCTCCCGACGAAGCCGGGGCACGTCTCCTTCCGGTACTCGCTGATGGCGGCGGGGCTGCTCCGGTCGAACCGCACCGTCGCCTGCCACCAGGAGCGGAGGTCGTCGGAGGCGCCGCTCATGGGCTTGCCGCGGTTAGGCACGACGCCGTACACGAATGCCCGGGCGTTCCCGTTGTTTATCAGCCGGAGCATCTCCTCCAGGATCCGGTCCAAGATTTGCGCAAGCTTCTTACGGCGGAGCTGCTCCTGCGCGTAGTCGACTACGGCGGCGGCGCGGCGGTCCGGGAGCTTCTCCGACCGTCGACGACGGCGACCCTTGAGCTGTTTCAGGCGGCGGAGACCGTCCCAAACGCGGAGTCTCAGTCTCTCCTCATCCATCTCTGAGCCTAATTCTTCGTCTTGCCGCAGTGGCTCGAGGTCGAAGAAACTCGACGGCGGGGCACCGAGAAGCTCGTCCAATTCATCGTTTCCATGCGATTCTTCGACTGCTCTGCTCCGCATCCTCAAAATCTACATTAATAAATATGATAATTAATTCATCAGAAATAGAATAATCAATCTTCTCAAATTGAAAATGTAACAATTGCAGTGAAAACGATGATGATGATGACGACAACAACAACAACATCGTGATAAAAATTGAAAAGAAAATTAACCTTATCTTGGATTTCAAATGTTGTCTGCAGGGCAAAATGCTGAAAATATTGGGCTGAAATGCAGAGCAAAATGAAAATTAACTGTATCTTGAAATTTATATAGTCGTGGTTGGAGAGATTTGTTTCAATATCTGTTATGGAAAGAATTAAACACTGTATTTTTTCTAGGATACACTTGTTGACTTTGATTTGTAAAATGGCAGCCACATTGATTAAAACACTGTATTTTTAGCATGAATATTCAGATTATTTATTTCTAACAAATTCTTTTAAAAATATCAAGAAGTACTGAATAACTTGTACGATAATTATTTCTTAATTTTAAAAAAAAATAAAAAGGGGCATTCTCGACAATAAATATGGGAAAATACGTACTCTTTTTTTTCAGTATTTATTTAGATTTCCAAAATCTTATTATTATTATTATTATTATTATTATTATTATTATTAGGGATGAAAACATGTCATGCCATGCCATGCCAAGCCAAGCCAAGCCAGACTAGGACAAGCATTTACCTTAAAAAGCCAAGCTTGTGTAGTAACAAAATGACCTGAGTTTGATCTGTGACTTATTATAGGTTTTATTCTTAGTCTAAGCCTGATCTGTTCAATAACCTAGCTTGGCCTACGGCCTGTTTACAAAATTTATAATTTAGAACATTTTATATAGGCCAACAGACCAAAACATTAATCAGGTTGAAAATCAGACTTTTGTATGTAATCAGGCTTTACATCATACATGTTTCAAAAGAGACCCAGATCAGTCTATCAGACTTAATAGTCTTTTTCTTATTAGAAGACATGAGTTTGAATCATTTATTAGACATTTTGATAATTTATACAATATATACATATGTGTCTAATTTTAATAAATCCAGATTAATCAGTCAGATTTGATAATTTTTATATTAAATTTGAGCTTGATCTGATAAAAAAATAAACTTTAAAATATACTTGAATAGAATCCTATTTTTAAATGAGTAATGATTGGGACAGTGAATTTGGGACAGTGAATGGGACAGTGAATGACGTGCAATTAATGTGTACACGTCCGATCGCCGATCGGACACCACCGATGGCCTCTGATTATCGTCCTAAATCAAACTATACCTTCGGAGGACGGTGAACTCGTCAGGATCGCCGACAACGGTGAACCTATCGAAATCGACGGTCAATGATGCGAGATCGCAATTGCGGCGATCCCCGACGGGTTCACCGTGCCCCCCAAGATATAGTTTGGTTCGGGGCGGCGGTCGAAGGCCGCCGGTAGTGTCCGATCGACGATCGGACGTGTACACAATAATTGTCACGTCATTCACTGTCCCAAATTCACTGTCCCTATCATTACTCTTTTTAAATAGACCATGCTAGACTAAATACAGATCAGATCATAGATTTTTGATAGATCGTCTGATCTATTTCCGCACCTACTTCGTTATCAATGAGAACTTCCATTAAGGTCTCTTTTATAATATATATTGATCCCGCCCTACCTTTGGCACCGTACGGACAACCAACGTGGCAAACGGCCTGGCCGACTTCAGGGTCCACGTCATTGGGCGGGTAGCCAGCTGGACACCCTAGCCGGACCCAGGGTCTATGCCAGCCAGTCGGACTCAAGGTGGCCGGTTAGAATAAATATAGCGGTTCATCCTATCGGTAAAACCTGGCCGACCACATTAAGGCTTACACGCCTCGTTTAGTCGGGTACTGCCGCCCGGCCACTTTAAGGTTACACGCCTCGTTTAGTCGGGTACTGCCGCCCGGCCACATAAGGGTTACCCCTAATCGTTCGGGTGCATCCGCCCGGCAACCCTTCATATACATAGTCCCCCCAGGCTTGCACGCCCTGTGCCCACTCGGGCACTCTCTCGGAACCACCCTGGGGTAAAGACAAAACACACCTGCACCAGCTGCAGATAACAGGCTGTCACCATTCGTGTGAACTGACTCCCTGGCACGCCGCCCTGTCACGCCGTTGGTGTCAGGCGGCGCCGGTTGGAGACTTACAGAAACCTATCTGTGTCCTCACATAAGACAAGGAGTATACAACAAGGAATGTTGGCCACAAATCGACAGAATCATACAATATCTCCTGACTCCGTCAGAGAATCCTGACACCCGGCAGACAATCTTGGAACATCCCTCGACCAGGTCAGAGAATCCTGACACAGGTCAGACTTGGTCCTTTTCCCCGGCTATATAAGCCCCTCCCCTCCTCATTATCAGGTACGCGCACGAAGCCCCTCGTCTACATACTGCATCATTTTTCCTGTTCATCGGAGTACTGACTTGACCGTCGGAGGGCCTTGCCGGGACGTCTCCCGGCTAGGTTGCTAACGGTCATCTTCCTCAGCAGGTCCACCTCCATCCGGTCGGCCGTGCACCAGGCGACATCCACTTCCGTTCGGTCGGAGGACACCCCCTACGGCGCTGTCATTTTGCGCGAGGACGTCCCGTCGGCATCCACGTCACTCATCGCTACACCGTCATCCGGTTGCGGCTCCACTACGCTCGGCGACAGGATCAAATCTGGCGCTAGAAGAAGGGCTTTCTGCCTGATCGAGAGCGAAGAATGGAAAACCCCAATCCACTGACGGTTACTCTTTCGCCAGAAGAATATGAAATGCTGATGGCTGTCCGGACACAGAAGGCACAACAATCGCATCCGCCGACCGGTAGTCAAGGGGCCCGGCCCCCTGGGCCCTTTATACGGGGAAATTCAGAAGGTATGGCTGCTCAGCCCGACCCCTTCATTCCTAATTTTCCCCGAGCACTTTTTCGGAACGAGACCTACTCAGCCCCGACCGAAGCTTCAGCGTCCAGCCTGGCGCATCAGGCGCGCCCAGATAAAGGGAAAGGCTATTGATCCCGCCCTACCTTTGGCACCGTACGGACAGCCAACGTGGCAAACGGCCTGGCCGACTTCAGGGTCCACGTCATTGGGCGGGTAGCCAGCTGGACACCCTAGCCGGACCCAGGGTCTATGCCAGCCAGTCGGACTCAAGGTGGCCGGTTAGAATAAATATAGCGGTTCATCCTATCGGTAAAACCTGGCCAACCACATTAAGGCTTACACGCCTCGTTTAGTCGGGTACTGCCGCCCGACTACTTTAAGGCTTACACGCCTCGTTTAGTCGGGTACTGCCGCCCGGCCACATAAGGGTTACCCCTAATCGTTCGGGTGCATCCGCCCGGCAACCCTTCATATACATAGTCCCCCCAGGCTTGCACGCCCTGTGCCCACTCGGGCACTCTCTCGGAACCACTCTGGGGTAAAGACAAAACACACCTGCACCAGCTGCAGATAACAGGCTGTCACCATTCGTGTGAACTGACTCCCTGGCACGCCGCCCTGTCACGCCGTTGGTGTCAGGCGGCGCCGGTTGGAGACTTACAGAAACCTGTCTATGTCCTCACATAAGACAAGGAGTATACGACAAGGAATGTTGGCCACAAATCGACAGAATCATACAATATCTCCTGACTCCGTCAGAGAATCCTGACACCCGGCAGACAATCTTGGAACATCCCTCGACTAGGTCAGAGAATCCTGACACAGGTCAGACCTGGTCCTTTTCCCCGGCTATATAAGCCCCTCCCCTCCTCATTATTAGGTACGCGCACGAAGCCCCTCGTCTACATACTGCATCATTTTTCCTGTTCATCGGAGTACTGACTTGACCGTCGGAGGGCCTTGCCGGGACGTCTCCCGGCTAGGTTGCTAACGGTCATCTTCCTCAGCAGGTCCACCTCCATCCGGTCGGCCGTGCACCAGGCGACATCCACTTCCGTTCGGTCGGAGGACACCCCCTACGGCACTGTCATTTTGCGCGAGGACGTCCCGTCGGCATCCACGTCACTCATCGCTACACCGTCATCCGATTGCGGCTCCACTACGCTCGGCGACAGGATCATATATTATAGCCGTATACATTATTATTTATGCATGTACCAAATAAGATTAAAATATTTATTCACCGAGACTAACTTATTTGGGCAATGTATGCATCTCGCCATATATTTCCATTAGAATTTCTATACAATTATTCTACGAGAAATATAATATAAAAAATTAGTTTATTTTTATTTTCATATATCTATGAACATTTATAAAACATATCATGAAACACAATTTGGCAGTTATTTGGCACGAGGATGGCGGTGGACAGAGGCGGCCACCTCCTTTGCCCATGAACGTAGCTGATTCTTCACGTCAGTTCCAAAGACTGGAACACTGCTCGCCGAGAACCATCTGCGTTCATTGCTCGACCAGGCCTCCGAAAGGTACGGCCTCCCTTTACCTTCCTCTTCCTCTCTGCAGCTTTCCTCGTCCATTAATGCCAGTCTCTGTAGCCCTGGTATCATGCTCATGATCTCCAAGCTCAGTTCCTCCTTGCGGAACACAAAGCCCAGATCCATAAACCCCTTCACTTCGTAGTTCTCCAGCTCGCTCCGGCTCTTCTGTCTCCTCAGTTCCTTCCTCTCTCTCCCGTCGAAGTTGCAGCTCAAAGCAGGGCTGCACGACTGCGCTTCTCCTGCAGCAGCACACAATTTTGCTGGCCTCATGTTGTTAAATCTCGGCTGCAGATATGTATCAGTTTTCCTCCGTCAGTTTAATTACAGGAGGATAATTATGAACCGTAGTTATTCATACCTTTTGTGGATTGCAGTTTGGAACTGGTTCCGGGGATGAGCATGTGATAAGGAGGATGTTTGTATGGAACCAGCTCTTATCCATGGCCTCCGGGAAGCAGAACATGGAATCCATGAAGCCAATGGAGTTCAGTTCTGTACATGGCACAAGTAGCAAAGAGGAATTTGCTCAATAAAAAGGTCTGTGGCTATTCATCAATTTTTCATGGCTGAGCATTTTGAAATTTTCATGAAAGTGATAGTTGAATTTCCTCAGCCAGGAATCAGAGCTTTTTCTTCACTCTGTGCTGCATTTAATGGCGTGGGTTTTAGAAAGATCAGTGTCAACTTTTTTTCTTTCCTTATCCACTTGGTTGATTTGTCAAACGAGCAGAAAATTAACAAAATCGCTGGCCACAAATATCTTATTCGCATCATCATTGTACAAAAATTATTTAGAATAATTCATGAAGCATGTCGATCGAAGAGATTGACTGAGGATTTGGGAGTTGACTAGCTATTGGCAGCACAAACGCTTGTTCGCGTCATCATCCTCGCGAACAACCACATCAATGAAACACAAACAGTCAATCTTTTCATTGGTGGCTACCTCGATTGCCTCTTTAAGCTCCTTCTCACTCTGAACCTGGAAGAATCAAATTCCAAAATCTAAATTAATCGATCGTATTGTAAAATAGACGTACTACTGCGAGTTGAATCCGGCAGACACATGCCTTTGTTGTCCAGCATTTGCCTTCCCGATTGTGGATGGCATCGATCAGAGCAGTGTAGTTCCACTTCTTGAAGAAGGCATTATTCTTTGGGCCATTGTTTATGAGGAATACGATGCTCCTTTGCTCGCATCTGAGCATGGTAGAAACATCCTGAGCTGTCACCTGAAAGCTACCGTCGCCGATGCAGGCAATGACACGCTTATCGTTTGCAGCTTGAGCATAGCCGAGCGTCGCGCCCACTGACCAGCCGATCGAGCCATACTGCATTTGGAATTCATATCTACGGAGGCAGAATCTAGCGATTATGATCAGAGTTTGAACTGAGCTAGAGGAGGGAGAAGTTGAGTTCGAGGTGTGAGTTCTCACCCACATCCCTCCGGCAACCTCAGCTTCTGGCAGTTGAACAAAGAAACGCCGGTCTCCGCGATGACGGCCGTGTGGCTCGACAACATGTTCTGGATGTGCTTGAAGAGCACGTTGATCTTGAGCGGCGCGTCGGGCTGGGACTCGAGCGCCTCGCCGGCTGGCGCGAGGATCCGCCGGTAGTTGTCGTGGGCCATCGTGTTGCGCGTGACCCGCTTGGCGAGCGCCCGGAGGAAGTCCTCCATGAGAACGCACCCGAAGGCCGTTCCGTCGGCGACCACCACCCGGTTAGGCTGCACGACGATGGCCTTCTGCTTCTTGAGGGAGTAGCCTACGGAGCTGTGGTCGTTGAATATGGGCCCGACGAAGAGGTAAGCGTCGGCGGACTCCACGATTTCGGCGCAGCAGGAGGTGCCGACGAACCGCGGGTGGTTCTCGGGAACGAGGCCCTTCGCCGACGGCATCACGGCGATCGCGTAGCCGCACGCGTCGGCTAGTTCCACGAACGCCGGGCCGGCCTTGGCCACCCGGAGCTTCGGGCCCCCTATCATCACCGGCTTCGCGGCTTTGTTCAGGAACTCCACGGCGGCTTCGACGGCGGCCTCCAGACACATTTGATTACTCAACCTACAGCACAAATTTTAATTTGCTTCAAGAAATCGATGAAGAAACAGGGGATCGAAGAACAGAGAGAAGCCGTGAGGATCCTAACTTGGGAGAGAGGAAGAAGGGGACTGGATCGCCGCTAAAAGTGGGATGTGGAATTCCCGGTAGATTGCAGCTGACGCTGACGTAGACGGGTTTGCTTTCCTTCAAGGCGGTGGAAATGGCGGCGTCCAAGAGCTGGTGCGCGTCGTCGAGATTGTTCACCGCCGCCTGGAAGCAAGTGACCGTTTGGAAGCAGCGGATTTCCTGGGAGAAGTCCGGGAGGCCGATCGTGTGGTGGAGGATGCGGTTGGTGCCGTAGTCGTTGGAGTTGGGCCCGCCGACGATGCAGATCAGCGGGAGGCTCTCGCTGTAGGCGCCGGCAATGGCGTTGAGGACGCTGAGGCCGCCGACGGTGAAGGTGACGACGCAGGCCCCGACGCCGCGGCAGCGGGCGTAGCCATCGGCCGCATAGCCGGCGTTGAGTTCGTTGCAGCAGCCGACGACGCGCAGCGCGGGCTCCGCGATGAGGTGGTCTAGGAGGGTGAGGTTGAAGTCGCCGGGGACGGCGAAGACGTCGCCGACGCCCACCTGGACGAGGCGGCGGGCAATGTAGCGGCCGAGGGTGGAGTCCGGGGAGCAGGCGCCGCCGCCGGGGGCGACGGTGTGGCAGGCGCCCCAGGGGAGCCCGCCCATGACGCTGCACATCGGCCGCGCTACTCCGTGGACGCTTCCCACCTTCGTCTCCATCGATCGATCTAGAGAATATGCAAAACAGTTAGCGAATAGCGATCGATCATTCAAGCGATCGATTTTATATAGAGGAGCACATCCATCGATCGGGTAACTTCGTCTGATTCCCGAATTCGAAGGCAAAATGCCGATGTAAATGGACTCTCCGTGGCGATCCCTTCAATTCGTTTGTCCATGAATGGTCGCTCAGCTCAGCGCTCTGGTCGGACACACACATACAAGCAACCATAAATATACACATAATTAAAATTATGCACACAAATCATTGATACTTCTAAACTCAGGAATTTTGGCATTAAAATTTTAGATATTAAAGGAAATTTTTTACTAGTAATCATTCTATAAAAAAAATTAATGATATTATGCAAGAAAACCACTTATTTTCGGCAATGCAAGGAAGAGAAGCAGTTGAAAAACTATTAAACATGGTAAAAAATTTTGACATTGAAATTGATACCCCCATTTCATTGAGATAAACAAGACCTATTTATCACAAGAAGAAAAAAATAAATGCAACACTAATAAATTTATAAGAGATTATTTGAAAAATAACACCATTAAATCTGATTCCAAATCAATTCTTATAAATGTGAAACCAATGTGAGAAATTTAGATACTTAAGAAGCCATGACATATATATCTTGCTATCTCGTTAAAAGGTTCTATATATCTGTCCTTTCTCATTACAAAATAGTTCTCACATCTTAGAACATGGAGTGTGAATTAACTACAAATTTGAATTGAAACTGATATATTTATGCAAGTTCTTACCTAGTCAATTTTACCAAGCCTTCGCGATTCTATTCTTCACTGTTATTTCAATTTTTCTTGTTGTTCTTGCTTGCTATTTTAACTTATGGCCTGGCAAGAACCACATTGAAGATGCCACATGGTTTTGACGGCAATTGGCTTCGGGCTCGGGACAGTAAAGCTTCAATACTGCTGAGGAACACGGAATATTATTTATAGGAAAACAAAACATGATTACTAGAAACATAGTTGATTTCGCACAAACCTAGTCTACTAAAGCATGAATTGCTAGTAGTTTGCATTGTGAAGAGTTCACCACCATCATCATCATCACGGTGGCAGGGGCATCTGGCCTCTACACTGTGGTGCTTAAACTAAACTGCATGAATCTTGATTGTATATATGATCTCATTTTCAGAGGTTTAGTCTACTAGGACGAAAACTAAACAGGAATCATCTGGGGGAATGTTGGGTCGATCGATAACAGCAGTGGTCGATTTCAGAATTCAAGAGTGCAGGCCTCTACTTCTCTGCAGCATTTGCAAGTTTCTTTTGTTTATACCACGTCTGAATGTTGAACTAGCAACGTCAACTTTGGGATCTGATAATGAACTGGATACTTGGCCTTCTTGTCTACCTTTACTGTTTAAGTACTCTGCCGTCCGAGTCTGAACTGGTTTGTCACAGAGTGCAAATATTAGTAAGGCTACCAGTGTCATTGTAAACCTAAAATATCTCAAGTTACAATGTAGATGATAAATGGATTGCAATCTTAGTTCAAATAGCGATAATGAATAGGCTAAATATAAACCGAGTTGCATAAGCTTAGACAATTTCTGCAGTGCCATAATTATTTCTTTTGTTTTTTTAAACACATTGCCATAAGCCAACTGCCTAGAGACACTTTTGGTATAATTCCAAACAGTTTGCAGTAAATTCTACATTTCTATTGTTTAAGCTGGCAGTATCAGTCAAACCTAACCCTATATGGCCTATCCTTCAGCAGACTGGTTAGCATAGTCAAAAGCAATATTGTAAAAAGCGGACTAGGTAGCCGCCTAGGAGCCAATCGGCCCCTCGCCGCTCCGCACAAGTGTAAGTCGCCTTGTTTGTGACGGCTGGCCGCCTAGGCGGCTTGGACGGCTTGGGCGTTTGCAGGTTCATCAATTTTGCATTTTCGTGGTATATCAACTTCACTGCTCTTGACTTTTTCTCCAATTGTAATTGCTGCTGTCCTGCTGATGAGAATGAACAAATCAGGTAACACATTTAATGAGCTCACATTTTTATTATGTTTTCTTCCATATGAATATCGAGATTAGTTTTTGAATTTTCATGTACTACATGAAAATATTCATCTTATGGAAATTACTTTCTAGAATAGTTATCTATTTTTTGTTCTTTGAATTTTTATTTTGTTAGTCATATCTTATATTATAGGCTACTCATTGATACTGTCTAGTTCTGTTATCATTTGCACCATTCATGAAATATATGACATCCTAAAATTCCAATGACATCCTTGGAGTTTTTGTTCGGAAAATAGTGAAAACGCCCCGCTTAGGCGTCGCCGAGGCCGCATAGGCGCTAGGCAGTAGTCCTCCGCCTGACTGCCGTCTAGTGATTTTTACAACCTTGGCCAAAAGCCTTACGAGATTGTCATGTGCACCTTAGAGTAGAAAGGTTTGAAAATGCTACAACCCTTTGTTCTTGTATAAGAATGTCAAGATGTATGTTACTAGAAAAAAAAATTGTTAATGTCTACAAGTTGATAAAATGAGAAAACATACATCAAGATAGTATGGTTATGTTAAAAAAAAAAAGAGTAAATGACTAATAAACTCTATGATTAGAGAATTAAATCAACTAGAGTATGTGGGAGGGTAGAAGGGAGCCAAAGAAAACTTTAGTTAACGTAACAAAAAATAATAATAATTTGAAATATTATCAGTCATATAGCTTTGCAGTTTGCATAGAACTAAATGGTGAGAAAAACTATGCAGTTCACCTCAAGTAGTTGGGACTGACTACCTTAGCTTGTTGATGATGATGACAACTAGAATATACTTTTCCAACATCTTTAACAAATGTGTTTAACAAATGTTCCCTCATCATCCTCTCACACATTGAAAAACAATTCTACCTAAAAAAATGAGTTGATAGATGCTAAACTAGTACATCAAATGCTTATCCACAAACCTATTCTATAGTAAACCAAGTGGCATTAACATCTTGTGTTTGAACTATTTAGCTATGAATTACCATGAAACACCATTGAAAAATGCAAAAAGATGAAGCTAAGGTATGACCTCTGCATTATTTTTTAGCATGAGAAATACAACTTGACATTTAAAACCATATTTCGTTGGATAATATCAAGTATGCCCCAGACCCAAGATTTTTTCATGAATCTGGATTTGTCAAATTTCAATGCAAAAATGAACCTTTTCCCACACAAAGAACATGAGCCACAAGAGGATTGCCTTTCTCATATTCTGGATTTCTGGTTTCCTTTGATATACCTATCCCATATTTACTGACAAACTTCTTTAATCAAATTTCCATTTCATATATTTTCACAATGCTAATGCAAGTGCACAAATATATTGGCATTTAGTTTGAATTTCCCAGAGAAATCCACTATCTTCATTTAACATGATTATATCTATATTGAAATCATTGCCATATACTGCTGGACACTCTTTTCATGAAAGACAAAAGGGGAAAACATTATTTTACTGGTTATTTTAACCTTGCACTGCTTTATGCTTTTGAACTAACTCAACGCAAAACATTTCGTCCCTGTATGATAGTCAATGTCAAGTGACTGACCCATTCTAAAGCATATTACCTACTGTCTTACATAAAAGTGCATGCAATGGCATTCCTAGTAATCGTGATTCTAGAAGTCCAATTATACATTTATTAAGATCAAGTTCCAGACATCCTTTTCATTTGAATTGTAAACATTTAGGGGGCGCTTAGTAAGCGAGTTTATAAGGTGAGAATGGAAATGAAATCTATTTCATTCCCATTTATGATGCTTGGTATATGGGAATCGAAATCAAAATATGGATATGATACTCTTGATTTTATAACCTAACCCTCACTAGGTTATCACTAAACTCATAAACCCCTCAATCAAAACCCAATACCATTCCCATTGCTGAATATATACCAAGCACCCCCTTAGTGATCGAGAAATGAGAACAATATGCTCTCCATCAAACTAACCAATATCTAATCAAACAAGATACCAGAACGTTCTGAAGTTAATGATGTTGCCATGTCTCTGAGTTTTTCTATATTCTTGAGAGTTAGATGCTTGTTCATGGAAGGCATGACATCTTCTCTATGTTCAATCTTGTTACTCTGGATACATTGAATGGCCTTTTCAAAACCCTACAAAGTTACATAAAGAAAAGGTGAAAAGAAGAATCATCACAATTACGAAATTTGGTTACTGAGCATTTATTGTTAAGTCTTCGTTGAAGAAAATTTCACAAAGATACAAATGTATAGAAGTTGAACAGTAGGAGAAAAGAATAAAGTAACTAAGAATAACAAGATTCGCCTACAAGAAACTGGTTAACTTGAAATCCTATATTTTCTATCTGAAATTGAACTTGAATGTGCAAGCGTTAATTGTTGGAGATTAAGCCAACAATGTTTATATTGTACTGTTGCATTTGAGATTTGACTCATAACATTGTAACTGTAAAGATTCACACATTGTACCGTATAAGTATGTGTGTTTGTTAATCAATAGAATTCTTGGTAATTGACTTATAGTAAATTGGTATTTATAAAAATACTAAAAAATTACATATGGATCTAGTTTTATTAGCACTATGTTCGCTCCTTGTGAGCCAACTTTACATTCAATACTCTCATGTATTTGTTAAATAAGCTTATAATGTTTGTTTAGTTTAACTTCTTATAGCTGCTATGATATCAATTATTAGGACAAAAAAGAATTTAGATATCTCCACAATGGTATGATATTGTCCACTTTTGGGCCTAGGCCCTTATGGTTTTGTCCTTGTGCTCTTTCCAAAAGGCCTCATACCAATGGAGATATCTTTTTCCTTATAAGCCTATGATCTTTCCAATGTGTTTTCAATGTGGGACTATGTTTGCAACCTTGCAACTCCAACAATCCCCCCCAAACAAAGGACCACAGGCCCCCCCCCTCGAGTGGAAAGCATTTGATATCCCATCCTCAACCCACCAAGACATTCTGCCTTTCGGTCCACCCGACCTACAGGACTTCACTGTCTAGCCGCAACTAGGACTTCTTTGTCTGATGTTTGGTCCTCTTGATTAAGACACGGGAGCCCACACTTCCTTTGTTCAAGGCTTAACCCACATGGATAGATTTGGATCATGGCTCTAGCTCATGCTTCTTCCAGCGGTTAGTCCGGTGAAAAGTGACCTGGTTCTGATATCAATTGTTATGACCAAAAGGAATTTAGATATCTCTATAATGGTATGATCCACTTTAGGTCTAAGCCCTCATGGTTTTGCTCTTGGGTTCTCTTCAAAATGTCTCATACCAATGGAGATATCTTTCCCTTATAAGCCTATAATTTTTTTCATATGTTTTCAATGACCCCCTTCAAGCGGAAAGTCTTTCCATTTGATGTCCGATCCTCAACTCACCAGGACTTTCTGTCCCTCGGTCCACCCGACCTACTAGGACTTCACTGCCTAGCCACAACTAGGACTTCTCTGCCTAGTGTCTGGTCCTCTTGATTAATACACGGGAGTCCACACTTTCTTTGTTCAAGGCTTAACCTACATGATTAGATCTGGATCATGGCTCTAGCTCGTGCTTCTTCCGGCGGTTTGTCCGGTGAAGAACGACCTGACTCTGATACCAATTGTTATGACCAAAAGGAATTTAGATAACTCCACAATAGTATGATATTGTTCACTTTGGGCTTAGACCCTCATGGTTTTACTCTTCAGCTCTCCCCAAAAAGTCTCATACCAATGGAGATATCTTTTTCCTTATAAGTCTATGATTTTTTCCATGTGTTTTCAGTGTAGGACTATGTTTGTAACCTTACAACCCCAACAGTTCTGGCATGTAATGAATCCAATAGATAAACACATGACATGAAAAATTTTCTAAAGAACAACCATTCTATCAAAGAAAGAACAAATTAATCGAATAACAAACCAAGTTAATCACTAGTGGAAAGACACAAGCGAATTGCACTTTACCTGTATGGCAATTGGATAAAATCCATTATCAAGTGAATCCTTAGCGAAAGTTAACCATTCATCATATGAAACTTCTAGACCTTGAACTTTAACACAATTTGATTCTCGCAAGATCAAGGCTTCATATTTTAGTGCTAAGCAACTCTGCAAAAGAACATAGTGGATACATGTTACAGGCTACATAAATATGGCCAAACATGGCAGATAAATCTCAAATAAAAATAAGAACCATTAATGTTCAGTTCAAATTCTTCAATCAGAAGTGAACAATTGAATAAATCAGACAACAAAATAATAATAAAAAAATGTGTTGAATCACCATCTGAAATCTTCTCGCTAATTTTAATCAACTATCAATAAGACCTGAAAAAAGTCAAGGTTATTCCATTAGATTTCTATCATCTACCATTGTGTAACTTATATAGCCGCCTCCTTACATGGACATAGCTAATAGCTGCTTGTCGTGTAACAATTCTCCAATACCTTTATGGCATTCAAAGTTGTAGCTTCATTAACTGCAATATCATGGGTATCATATTGATTGCATAATTTGATGATACAAATATATCATCACAATTTTTTGTGCCACATGTTCCCTAATATATTGCAAATGAGACATCCACAATCACAAGAAAGAGAAACAAGATCTCTCACTTAAGCTGTCATGGATATATTCTCCATGTGGATTAGGCTTGAGAAGGATGAATCAATCAACCAAATGGACTTATCTAAAAGAAAGATTAATCAATCAACCACGTAGACTTGGCTCACAAGGAATCAACCCATTAATTATAAATAAATCCTAATCATTTAATCATGATTGGATTTTTAGTTAACACTAGGTTATGTAAATTGGAGTAAGTTATTTTACTAGCGCGCAATGTAATTCGACAAATAGACAAACAATAATAATGAAAAAGGGGGGAAAGAGGAGAATCGAGAGCTATCTATGTTTCTCAATGCTTGATCATACAAATCAAAAAAACTAAAGCGGAAGGCTCACTTCACCATCGCCGATGAGAGCAAAAGCTCCAACGAAGAACTGAGCTATCCTGAGCTTCTTCTCCACGGTCATGCCCGAGGCTCCTCCCATCACCGACGAGGCTTCGGATATCAGAAGGCCCCGCAGAGCCGCTCTGCTCACGAGAAGAGATTCAACATCGCGTGAAACCAGAATCGACTCCAAAATACGAAGCGTCGTGCCGTCAAACCTAGCGGATGGATCACGATCAGAAGGCAGCAGGGAAGGAGAGACACAGGAGCGGAGATAGAGATGGTACGCGATATCGTACCTGCGTTGCTGGAGATAAGAGCGAAAGAGGGAGACGGCCTCCGAGATCGACCGAGACATTTGAACTCGCCGCGGCGACGGTCGACGGAGAAGAATAGCGGCGTCATTTGCTGCATCAGGGGCTCTGTTTTATAGGGCGACGAAGGAAACGCGCAAATACCTTCTTCGCTTGAGAAACACTAAACTCGTTGCCTTCTTGTATGCAATAAATAAATAAATAAATAAATAAATAAATAAATAATAATACTAAATAAATAATAATAATAATAAATAAATAAAAATAAACTGGACAAAAGATAGAAGAAAATTTTATAACCAAGAATAAAACAATAGTACTATTTATTTTATCGACATGCAAAACTCATAATGAAAAACAAAAAAAGAGTTGTTTACAAAAAATTATTTTAGAGATTCTCTTAAGGTTAGGACGAATCGAACAAATTTATTATTTAATTTGATAAAAACTTATTTATATTTCATCAAGATCAAATAAATAAAAAGTTTAAATAATTCATTAAATTAAATAAATAAATTTAAATATATATATATATGTTTGTCTCGTTAATATTCGTGAATCATGTTCATAAATAAAATTCTTATTAACGTACTAAATAAATAAAAAACAGTGTCAAGATAAACAAATAAGTTTGTATTATCAAATTCAATAATCAATCAAATAAACTTAAAACGTAAAGTTACAATCAATCAAACAAATTTGAATTAAGAATTCGATAATATCTAAACAAATCAAGTTAAGTCAACTTTGAACCAAACTCAAGTTGTCCCCATGGTATAGTCCAATTTGTACTTGGGTGACAGAGTTGCTTCATTGGCGAGGGTGGATTCCTGTGGACTTCATTCCTCTGAGGATTAATATCATCCAACCTAGGAGGTTGTTGGGTATGTGATTTATCTACCTTTATCTTGTTGTGAGATTGACGATGAAGGGTGCTCGAGAGAGAGTGAAATCACTTTTCTGCTTCATTGAACCAAGCTCAAGCTCATAAAAAAAACTAAGTAAAGCTTGAATAATCATTTCAATGACAATTCATTTTAGACTTGGTTAGGCTTGACTTTGATTACCTTATCAAATAAGCTCAAATACCACAAAGTTCGGCTCAATTTGACGCATTTAAAACCCTACTTAATATGAGGGCAAACTTTTGTTATCTTAAAAAACTTCTCTAAGCAATCATAAAAATATCGTACTTGATCCGATCCAAGATTAAGGGATGGGTAGACCACCAAAAGTCAATAGGTATAGTATTTACTATAGTGAATTTTAATTAACCTTATGCTGAATCAACTTTCGAGGGTCGACTTCTAACAGGTCAGCTTTTGTTGAGGTTGGTCGAGGAGCCAGCTTCTCGTGGGTCGTCTTCTAGCAGGTCGGTTTCTCGCAAGGTCAGCTTATGGCGGGTTGACTTCTGGCTAGGTTTGCTTTTGACTGGTCAGCTTCTTGCAAGTTTGGCTTTTGGTGGGTCGACTTCTGGCAAGTTGGCTTCTCTCGAGGTTGACTTATGGCGGGTTAACTTCTAGCGAAGTCAGTTTCTAAAGGAGTCGACTTCTTGTGAGGTAGTCTTCTGGTCAGGTCCTCTTCACTAAGAAGGATTAACAGGGGTTAAAGGGGGCCAAGGCAAAACTTATGTGATCTCTCTAGCATTTAAGTCAATCCCCGAGTAATGAAGGAGTAACAAAGAAGAAAATGAAGTAAAAAAGTAGAATAATAGTATAATATGTTGTTGCACCTCCCTCTCTCGCTAATACCATCACCTTATATACGATATGGAAAGAGAGGATGTGCAGGAATCTTAACTGGCATCCTGTTGCAACAACATTCTTGAACAACGTTCGTGAATAATGTCGTGAATAGCGTTCACAAACCATATTTATCAATAAAACTCTTGTTAACATAATAAATAAAAAAAGATTTTGAGATGAACAAATTAGTTTATATTGTCAAGTTCAATAAACAATCAAACAAGCTTGAAACATAAAGTTACAAACAATCAAATCAATTTAATTGAGAGCTCTATAACATCTAAATGAATCAAGTTCAAACCAACTTGAACCAACTCAAATTGTCCCCACAGTGTAGCCCAATTTGTACTTAGGTGCCAGAGTTGTTTCCTTGGGCAAGGACGATTCCCGCATAGTTTATTTCTCTGAGGATTAATGTCATCCCACCTAGGAGGTCATTTGGTACGTGGTTTATCTCTTCTCATCTCGTTGTGGGACTAGTGATGATGGGCGCTCAGGGTGAGCGAAATTACCTTTTCACTTCATTGAGCCAAGCTTATGCTCATAAAAAAAAACTAAGTCAAATTTGAGCAATCATTTTAATAGCTTGATTCAGTTTAGTCTTGGCTAGGCTTAACTTGGTTATCTTGTTAAATAAGCTTGATCATCACAAAACTCGCCTTGGTTTGGCTTGTTTACTGCCTTTCTTAAAACGAGGGCAAATTTTGTTATTTTAAAAGCTTCTCAAAGCAATCACAAAAATATTGCACTTGATCCAAGGGGAGAGTTGACCATAAAAGTCACTAGGTATTGTAGGTACTTAAGTGGATTTTGATTAGCCTTATGTTGAATTAGCTTTCGCAGGTTGACTTCTAACGGGTCAACTTCTAGCGGGTCAACTTTTAGGGAGGTTGGCTTCTAGAGTAGTCAACCGTTGGATTTAATTCATTTGGTAGATTAATATGTAATTTGTTAATATATTGATTCATGCCATTTACGAATCTAAATCTGTTAAGTGATCTAATTATTATTATAGTGAGTTTGAGAAAATCGATGCGGAGATGTGTAGAATCCACTAGGTCACTCTGCTATTATTGATGGGTTGATAACAGATGTAGATCTATAGTATATATGGGTTTGGTCCCCGCTGGATTAGGGCATCCTAACCAATCTTTTTGCTCCTCATTAGTGAAGAGATTCCAGAGCTGTCGCCCTAATTCTTCCTGAAGACTAGCCCCCTTCTTCTTCCACAGGGTTTCAGAATCAAAAGTACTACACAAAGAACAATGACAATTCTACTGCATTCAGGTTCTTCATAAATTTGGGTTTATATATTTGAGTTTTTGTATTCTTTTAGAATTCATGCAGCTTAGGATTTACATGATCTAACATCAATCTCGTGACGAGTCAGCTTCTCACAAGGTCAGCTCAAGGTGGGTCGACTTCTAGCGAAGTCGACTTCTTGCAAGGTCGGCTTATGGCAGGTTGACTTTTGGCGAGGTAGATGTTGGTGCAATCTACCCAAATTTGATCGGTACGATCATGGGTTTTAATGTGTGTGCCAATATGATTAAGTTAGGTTTTCATATTTGTTTGATGTATACTTGAGTCATGCAGGACTTGGCGGAACACACATATGGGAGATCTCATCCTGGTGCTCGAGTCCTTGAGTCGGTGAAGGATGGTACATCCGAGGGTCTATCGGACGAGGAGGATCGGAGTGGAGCTGAGGGAAGTAGATTTCAAGGCATACGCGAAGGATGACATAAGGATGAGCCGAAGGCTTGGATGTATCCAAAGGATGAGGGCCAAAGGAAGAGAGCTTCAAATGACGATTTCGGAGAGAATGAGTATGAGTGTGTAAAAAGTTCAGTCAACTGATATGCGATACTAGTCGACTGAACCTTCTGTGAGTTTCGATTAGTAAGATCAGTCGACTGGTCTAGATGACAGTCGACTGGTCTTTTTGAAATCTAGCCATTTGGCTAACTGCTAATTGTTGACTGAGCACCAGTCGACTGGGATTGACATTAGTTGACGGTATCGAGGTTAAGCTGTTTTGTTAACAACCCTCTCCCCTATTTAAAGGGAAGCTTTAAGACTTGAGAAGGGTCAAAGATTCTGTGATAAATCTTTTTGATCAAGTGCTCAAAGCTTCCAAGCCTATTCTCTTCCTCAAACCCTAATTCTCATCTTGTAAAGGGAAGAGAGACATTGTGAGAGGTTATTCTCCACTGAGAATGAGAAAAATTAGTCGGAGATTACCGAGGACTAATCCATCGAAAGATTGATAGTTCATCCATTTCAAGGACACGCCGTAGAGTAGGAGCAAATAATCTCCGAACCACGTAAAAGATTAAGTGTTAGCATTGTTCTTAATTGCTTAGTTTGTATTTCCACTAGTGCAACTAACCTTGTAGGAAGAGCAAGTGATTTGGGTAATGAACTATTCACCCCCCTTTAGCCGGGATATCGATCTTAACAGTAGAGAGAAGTCGACTTTTTGCGAGGTCGGCTTATGGCAGGTTGACTCCTAGCGAGGTCGATTTTTAGAGGAGTCGGCTTCTCGCGAGGTCATCTTCTTGTAAGGTTGGCTTCACTAAGAAGGATTAACAAGGATTAAAGGATCAAGGTGTAACTTATGTGCTCTTTCCGATGCTCAAGTGAATGCATGATTCATAGGATAGGATAATATGTTGTTTAACTTGTCTCTCTTATCAATACCATCACCTTATATAGAGGAAAGAGATGACACATAAGAATCTTAACGGGTCATGAGGCAACAACTATGCCTTTTTTCCTATAACTGTTACACCTCATTACTACCAGCGAAGTTATCATTACTTGCTTCCGTAATATGTTGTCCAACCTGTCTCTCTTGTCAATACCATCACCTTATATACGGGAAAAATATGACATATAAGAATCTTAACAGGGTCATGACGCAACTATACCTTTTGCCATGTAATAATCACACCTCATTACTGTTGGGACAATCGGCCCAAGTATGATCTGGAGGATCATGGGTTTTGATGTATGTGTCAATATGATTGAGTTAGGATTTTATTGTGTTCTAATATGTGTATGTGAGTGTGCAAGTTTGCAGGTATACATAGATTTGGTTGGATGTCTTCAGGTACGGTGAATGGTGGCACGGAGGCAAGCCGTGAGCTTGTGTGTGCATCCGAGGGACCATGGACGAAGCAAGGACGATGAGCCGAGGGAAGCAGATTTCGAGACATACGTGAAGGATGACATGGAGGCAAGTTGTGGGCTTGCGTGCGCATCTGAGGGACGAGGGTCGAAGATGAAGAGGGCTTGAAGGCGATAGATCGAGACTGCTGGAGCAGAGACGATGAGTTGAGGGATGTGGACTTCGAGGCATGCGTGAAGGATGACATGGAGGCAAGTTGAGGGCTTGCGTGCGCATCTAAGGGACGGGAGTCGAAGATGAAGATGGCGTGAAGGCAACAGATCGAGACTGCTATTTGAAGAGTCAACCAGGTCGTGAGGGTCCGAGTGTTGAGTGATTGTACTCGGGAACTAAGCCAGGAGGGTTCGAGTGAGGAGAGAAATGTACTCGAGAAGGATAACCCTAGGCTTAGGGAATGACCAGTCGACTGGTGTGGCCAGAATTCGAAAGGTCAGCTATGAGAATTCGAATTCATGAAAGGCCAGTCGACTGGTGACGGTCACATTTCAGCTCGAGCTCTATTTAAGGGAGCTAGTTTCAAGCTGTTTACCCTTGGCGAAACCTGCTTGGATAGAGCTGGTTAGTAGCCTTTGTTGCTCATGTAGTGTCCAGAAGTTGTGGTGAGGTTTCTCCACCCACAAGGAGCTACGAGATCTAGCTGGAGGTGCTCTGGGGAATCATCCACCGAAGGATTAGAGATCGTCTATCTTATGGACTGCCGTGGAGTAGGAGCATCATCTCCGAACCACATACATCGGTGTGTCGTTCCTATTCGTTAGCTTTTGTCTTTATTTAGTATATTCCGCTTGTGCACTACCGATTGTAGGAAGAAAATTGAAAGAAGTTATTCACCCCCTCTAGCTTGACGATCACGGTCCCAACAATTACTACTGACGATGTTATCATTACTTGCTTCCATAATCGACACGCCTCTCCCTCGTGGCGCTTTTATTATTGTCGACGAACACTTGACATCCTTTTTAATCCATAACTTCTTGGTTCACTCAAATCTAATATAGGACTGACTAAATAAATCGAGTCTCTAATCATACCATCTGGCACAGATAAATGGTTAATTCAATTTTATCAGTGCATGCACTATCTGCACCCATTCAGAGTGTGCCCCGTATGCGCACTCTAATAATTTTTTAAAAAACTATTATTTTTGTTAGTGGTGCTAGTATTGTCTGCACCAGTATGGGCATGCCATGTGGAGCCCATACACTCTCTTGTATGGTTACTAACCTCTTATTTTCTTAGTCACCATGATTTATCTTCTCCATGTTAATCTGGAATGGACTAACATGAGTGCTCAGGCTAACATTTTGCTTTTTTGCCACTAAGCGCTGCAGTTTCTTTCCATTCAAGCAATCACAAAAAGCTTCGGAAAGCAGTCTGTTCTTAATTAGCTTTCCGCGTCAGTGATCCTTCACCATCCCATCCTTAGACACCAAACGATCAACACCACAATAATGCCTCCACCACACACTATCAATTCATGTCTCTCTCTCAACAATTCAGTTATTCATACAGTAATTCGCCAACATATATGGCTTGGCACAATTCCTTCACTTTAGAGCAAGCAACGCCATTTCCCAACCATCACAATTGGCGTTTCACCAGAAATATGCGCAGAAATAAAAGCACTACTGCGCTAGTGTTGAGCATGCGTGCATGCATTGAATGACATGGCTAAGAAGAACAACAATGCTGCTGCTCTTCTCGTTCCCTTCTTGTTCTCCTTGATCTTAGTTTTGGTGATTGCCATCTCGCTTTCCTACGATAAAGTGAATCGCGTCCTCCAAATTAGCACACTCGAGCACCAAGAGCAAGAGGCACTGAGAAGTAGTACTGTGAGTGATGAATCTAGCACCGAGTTGGATGGCTGTGATTTGTTCTCCGGGAGGTGGGTTTTCGACGACGAGAGGCGCCCATTGTATTCGGGGTTACAGTGCGAGTACATGCATGATGAGGTAGCTTGCGAGAAGTATGGCAGGAGGAATCTCAAGCATCAGCAATGGAGGTGGCAGCCAAATGGATGTGACATCCCCAGGTATGATACTTGAAGAAATGCCTCATCTGTTTCGGTTCTAAGAGATTATGATTTCTTTTAGGAATTTAAAGCATGATGGGATCATTATTGGAGATCAGTCACTCACTCTAAAGTTAACTTTTCTAGACAAGTATAAGAAACCAAAGTATATATCATATTTCTTAATCGTTGGACAATAATCTGCCTGCCAAATAAATCAATGAAACTTGGCAAATTAAACAGGTTTGATGCTGGCAAATTTCTAACAAGATTAATAGGAAAAAGAATGGTGTTTGTGGGAGACTCCCTCAACCGGAATCAATGGGTATCAATGGTGTGCATGGTTGAGTCTTTTATAAGCAGCGAGAGCAAATCTATGATCTATAATGGCTCACTGATGTCCTTTAGAGCAAAGGTATATATATCTGTTCTATGTCTGCACTGTAACTTATGTTTGAGCTTCTGAAACTTATGTTTGACTTGGAGTATAATTTGCAGGATTTCAATGCATCGATTGACTTCTACTGGTCTCCTTTTTTGGTAGAATCTAACTGTGATGATCCAGTGCACCACAGAAAGACAAACCGCATCATGCGGGCGAATTCGATCGAGACGCATGCTCGACAATGGGCAGATGCAGATATACTCGTGTTCAACTCTTATTTATGGTGGAAAAGGCCTGGGATGAAGATGAAGGTCTTGTAAGTTACAGAAAGAACACATTTGTGTGCTCTATTACTCTCTTTTGTTGGCCTAATTCAGTTTCATAATTCTTTGGCCAGGCATGGATCGTTTGAGGATGAGGTCAAGAACGTAGAGGAGTTGGAGATGGTAGAGGGCTTTGAGTTAGCACTGAAGGAATGGTCCAGTTGGCTCGAATTGAATCAGAACCCCAATGCCAAGCTTTTCTTTGTCAGCTTGTCACCAACACATGTTTGGTCAGTATTGCCATTCAGATTCGTTACTACATTGCCTAGCTAATTGATTGATAATGAAACTCAGAAGGAAAGGTGATTTTGACAGGGGAGATGAGTGGGGTGCAGCAAGCAATCAAAATTGCTACAACGAAACAGAACCAATTCACAGAGAAGGGTTTGCAAGTAGAGGATCAGACTACAAGATGTTGCACATGGTTGAGAACACCATCATGAAAATGAGGCGAAAAGGCGTAAGGGTGCAGTTACTTAACATAACTCAGCTGTCTGAGTATCGAAAAGATGGTCACCCCTCTGTTTACAGGAGATATTGGGTTAATCTGACGCAAGAACAACTAGCCAACCCTACTAGCTATTCAGACTGCACACATTGGTGTGTTCCAGGAGTTCCTGATGCATGGAATGAGCTCCTTTACAGTTACCTTATTTTGTAAACAGGATGCAATTTCTACCTATTTTTCCTGCTCAATTGAAGCAACAACAGAGTTTCTTTGAATAGTTTGTCTAGTTAAAATTCTCACCGTCTCCTCCTACCTTCACTAACAGTAAGATTTTAATGCAATAGCAACATACTTCTTCATTAGTTTTTTTTACTGAGATTAGATCTTAATCATAAAGTATATACGTACACTGTGTAGGCAAGCAAGGGTTAAGCTAAGGCAGAGTAGTGCGGGTTAGAACTGAAACGAGTGCATAAATCCATTAAATTTTGATCATGAAACAGGGTAGGTCAGCAGTGGTGTCATCTCCTTTTGACTGAACTACTAGTCTACTACCTCGTTTCAAGATTTGATGGTTGTTGTTCACCAGCTAATAGATAGTGTAATCACATTTCCTTCCCATTGAATCCATTGATCGATGGACTAGTCTGCCTTTCAGTATGTAAATGTCATCGTCAACTTTATGGTCGGTAATAGCTAGTTCATCCATTCACCTAATTAGTTACTATATATCAAACTGATCTCTCTTTTAAGATAAACCTTTAACAGTTCGTGGAAATTTTAAACTAATTAAATTCTTCAAACGCAAGTTACATGAGCAAAGATAAACTCTAGCTACTAAGGAAAAGAATCCTCACTGTTGACTTTATAAGCCAAAAGTCAGATCGTTGAGAAATTGAAATTAAGGTCAGATCGACGAGATCAACTCGGCCAAAAGTTGCTTCTTGTCCACCAACCCTAACCAAAACTGAGACTAGTTAATCGATTACTAATTACAAATTTCAAAAGCAATCTCTGTTGGTGCAGCATGTGAAAGAATTGCTAAATACATGAAAATATGATTTATATATATAATATATATTTTAAGAAAAGGAAAGGTTAGAAACATCATTATGATGCGTTTGTCTAAAAGAGTTTACTTGCAAACTTGTGAAGGAAGCTGAAATTATACTATGTCTAATAAAGACCCTAGCGAAGTGGGTGCACCAAGCCACCAACTGCCTCACGGTTCAACGAACAGTTGGATCATATAATATATATATGTATATATATGAACGATGTAAAAAATAACTCAAAAAACATGCACAAAATCCAAACCTAATCTGCCAACCACAGCAAATTTCTCGTGCATGTTCACTATCTAACCGCTATATAAGACGACGTATACGTTCTTCTTTCCATTCCACATCGGTCACAGCCACCCTGAAATCTCAAACTCCCAAGCACCACTGCCTGTATGGAGTGTTTCGCCAAAATCAGTCTTCTTCTCACCTTCCTTTTAGCTCTCAATTCACATCTCTATTATGGAATCGACGCAGAAGTGCAGCATCACGAGTTTGTGGTGAGCACTCGATCTTCCTTAGCTATACTCGAGTAGTGAATCAAAGCCATGATTGAATGAATGACTGCGTGCATATGCAGGTGCAAGAAACGCCGGTGAAGAGGCTGTGCGTGGCTCATAACATCATCACCGTCAACGGGCAGTTTCCGGGGCCGACCATAGAGGTCAAGAACGGCGACACGATCATCGTCAACGTCGTCAATCAAGCGAAATACAGTGTCACAATTCACTGGCATGGAGTGAGGCAGCTGAGGACGGCGTGGGCAGACGGGCCGGAGTTTGTGACGCAGTGCCCCATCAAGCCCGGCGGCAGCTACAGGTACAGGTTCACGATCCAGGGACAGGAGGGGACGCTGTGGTGGCATGCGCACAGTTCCTGGCTCAGGGCCACTGTCTATGGAGCTCTCATCATCCGTCCCAAGGAAAACACTTCCTATCCATTCGCCATGCCTAAGAGAGAGATCCCTCTCATACTTGGTACGTATGCCACCTAACATTGTCTGTCTGTCCATGGCTTTGCAGCTAAAGGTTTTAATTGGTGACCAAAACAGGGGAGTGGTGGAACAGGAATCCCATTGACGTCGTCAGAGAAGCAAAGCGCACCGGTGGCTCTCCCAACATCTCCGATGCCTTCACCATCAACGGCCAGCCCGGTGATCTCTATAACTGCTCCAACAAAGGTCCTCGTCCATCAGCTCCAATAGTATATATAATTACCTACCATCACCTGAAGTATTATTCTTGACTGATGGATTGATTGCAGAGACCACTGTGATTCCGGTGAAGGCCGGCGAGACGAATCTCCTCCGTTTCATTAACGCTGCGCTCAACACGGAGCTTTTCGTCGCCATCGCTAACCACAAGATGACGGTGGTGGCCACCGACGCCACGTACACCAAGCCCTTCACCACCTCCGTGCTCATGCTCGCTCCGGGCCAAACCACCGACGTGCTCGTCACCATGGATCAACCTCTCTCCCGCTACTACATCGCGGCGCGCGCCTACGCCAGCGCCAAGGGCGTTGCCTTCGACAACACCACCACCACCGCCATCCTCGAGTACGACTGCGGCTGCGCCCAACCGGCGCCACCCCCACAGCCTATCTTCCCGGCACTCCCGGCCTACAACGATACCGCCGCCGTCTCCGCCTTCAACGCCGGGATTAAGAGCCCCTCCTCCGTCAAGATCCCCGGCCCCGTCGATGAGAACCTTTTCTTCACCGTTGGTCTCGGCCTCTTTGACTGCCCCAAAGGAAAGACTTGCGACGGGCCCAACAACACCCGCTTCGCCGCCAGCATGAACAATGTCTCGTTCGTGTTCCCGGAGGTCACCTCCCTGCTGCAGGCCCACTACCATCGGCAGCCGGGCGTCTTCACCACCGACTTCCCGGCGGTGCCGCCTGTGGCCTTCGACTACACGGCCGAAAACGTGAGCAGCAGCCTGTCGCAGCCGGTGGAGGGGACGAAGGTGTACAAGCTGAAGTACGGCTCGGTGGTGCAACTGGTGCTGCAGGGCACCAACATCGTCGCCGGCGAGAACCACCCGATCCACATCCACGGCTACGACTTCTACATTCTAGCGGAGGGGTTCGGGAACTTCAACCCGGCCAAGGACAACGCCAAGTTCAACTTGGTGGACCCGCCGACGCGCAACACCGTGGGCGTGCCGGTGAACGGCTGGGCCGTGATCCGCTTCGTGGCCGACAACCCCGGCATCTGGCTCATGCACTGCCACTTGGACGTGCACATCACGTGGGGGCTGGCCATGGCCTTCCTGGTGGAAAATGGAGAGGCGGAGCTGCAGTCCCTCGAATCCCCGCCCCTCGATCTGCCGGCTTGCTGACCAACTTCATCATTTTACATAATCGCTGCAGAAAATTTAAGAGTTCACATCATTTGATTCGATGAAAACATCTCTGATTTTGTCCCCTGTTTTATTTTCCCCCCATGTAAGTGCATTCAGAAATAAAAATTAATGGTAAATAAAATTTGCTTCAAATTATTCTCCCAGCAGTGCCTTGGTAGTTGACTAGTTTTTAAAACGTTTTGACTGAGACCTTGTCGCTCAATTTGGCAATTCTGCCATGTTTAGCAAGTAGTCATTAGTCCCAAAATTAAATGCCCAAAAGGGTCCAAAACCAGCCGGCAATCTGTCGTCTCCAACTCACTCTCCATACATTAGCGCGCGTAATCATTGTCCCTTGCACGCTCGCGTTGTTGTTCTCCGGCCATCGTCGGTGGAGTCCTTCCCACTGGTGAAGCAAATTTTCCTTTCCCTGCGTAATTATCTTCCTCAAAATTCTCTCCAACAAGATCCTCTCTTTACCTTTCCTCGCTACAAAATTCTTAATCCTTTATCCACTGCTATAATGGGACGCCGCGCCTTTCCCTTCTTCCTCCTCAGTCTCCGCCTCTTCCTCCACTACTGTGCATGCTCTGCCTCGACCTTCCCCACTGGCGGCCGTGTCACCGTCGGCTTTCCTTACCCGTTCCAGGCAGGCTTCGTAGGGAGAGCCTACGTGCTCACCGCCGGGAATCCCCCGCCGGGATTACGGGCGGCGCTCAGCGTCGAGGCCGTCCAAGGCCGCTACTCCTGCTCCGTGGTCGTTATCCTCGGAGGCTTGAAGGTGTGGTCATCAGACCATTCTGCGAGATTCACTCCGGCCGGAAGCTGCATCCTCGATCTCACGTTCGACGGCGACCTGCAGATCAAGGACAGCACCGGCCGCGTCGGATGGCGTTCGGGAACTCCGGGCGCAGGCGTGCAGGTAACTCGCCATCTTCGTCGATCGGCATCATCGCATTGAATTGGACGCGTACAAACCATTCGCCACGCGTTTACTTGAAACAGAGTCTCCGCCTCAAGAAGAGAACAGGCAATCTCATCCTCACCGACGCGGCGAACCGAACCAGATGGCAAAGCTTCGACCACCCGACGCACACGCTGCTCTGGGGACAGCAACTCAATTCCTCGGGCAAGCTCACGTCCTACCCTCTCAATTCCTCTGCGTCCTACTCCTTGGAGGTGGAGCCGGACAAGGTCGCCGCCTACCTGCATTGGAAAGGCAACACCTACTCCTACTGGGAGCTCAAGCCTCGGCCGGGCAGAAGAATCGCGTTCGTCAAGCAGGCATCCAACGGGCTCAAAGTGTTCGACAAAAGATCCAAGAAAATTGCTCAAATCCCGGCGATGAATTCTGAAGCTGTTAGATTCTTGTGCTTAGGGAGCAAAGGCAACGTCGGCCTCTACTACTACTCTGCCTCGCGAGGCGAGTTCGAGGCGTCGTACAGAGCTCTCCGGCTCTGTGACCTTCCGCTTCCTTGCGGACCTTACGGCGTCTGTTCTCCCGCCGATGAAACCTGCTCGTTTCTGCAAATTCCCGGACTGGAATACCACGCCAACTTCTGCGAGTCGGCGACCGGTGACTTCCAGATGGTGGAACTGGAAGGGATCGTCACTGTGCTGAGAAGCCCATCGCCGACGGTCAACCTTAGCAAGAAGGATTGTTTGTATTCCTGCTTGGAAGATTGTTCTTGCGCTGCCGCTTTTTACCTGAACGGCGATAGCGTGGTCCGTGCGGGAGGCTCTTGCTACCACTACAGCCTCGTCGGCGGCGCACGAGAGGTCGAGATGGAGGCGGCCGGCCAATCTAGCTATTGGATCAAAATCGCGAAGAAAGCGAGTGGGCGCGGCGACCCGTCGTCCGGTCTGATGACGAAGATCCTTGTCGGTGGTGGGATCGTCGATGCGGTTGCGCTGTGTGTGATCATCGCAGGACTCTTATACTATTTCATCAAAGTTCGTAAAAGATCGATCGAATCAAGAACTAATCATTGAGGAATCTCAAAATATATTTTTATTCCCTTAATTATCATTCAATTTCTTCTTTCTGAAAATATCAAATATTTAGAGAATGACTAATATGATTTTCAAATTTAAAAAAAATTTATTGTTTTTTTATAATTGTGTAAATTACCAAGAAGAGTATTTGAAAAAAAGGAGATATTTTGTACTTTAGCCTACGAACGATATGAATAAGGAAATAAATGCGTTGGGAAAGAAGAGCACGGGGAAAAATTCAAGTGTTCATTTGATAGTTAGATCGTGTCTCTACTCTTCTTCGCGTTCTCCTACAAGCCTCCTCTCTCTCTCTCTCTCTCTCTCTCTGAGCCATGGGCGCGGCGGACCAGCCAGAATTAGGGTTTTCTCGGTGAGCCGCCCCGACGGCATCATTCTTCGCTCCTTCGTCTCCATTTTCGTTCGGCATCCTCGCTTTATTTATTCCTGACTGCGCTGCTCAAGGAAGCTCTCTCTCCCTCTCTAGGTCGCTTGCTCCATCAGGGTTCCGATTCGATTATGGCTCCTTCGGACATTGGATGATTCTAGGGTCTTTTCGCCGCCATTGGCTTGCTTGCCGTATTGGGATTTGGGGATTCTTCGACTCTGCGTTTTTTTTTAATTCTCTTTTTGGAGGTCGAACGCGCCGAGATTGAACGGTGGTTGAGGAAGAATCGAGAAACCGTGTAGCAGAAGATTCGGCTTCCCAAGCTTGCAATTTTGGATATTCAGATAGTCTCGTCTGGCTAGGGCGCTGGCTCTTGAATAATGTGCATACTTTGTGTAGTTCCGAGGTGGTCGCGGAAGATTGCCACCTTGTTGCCTTGGCTGTTGTTCCCGGTTCTTCTGTTTTGGGGCATGTCGCCGCTCCTCCCTCCGAGGCTCCGCTTTGAGGTCACCTCGCCTAGGATCGCTTGCCTGAGCGTCCTCGTCCTGACCCTCGTCTGGTACAAGGCTTTGGTGCCTCTATTGAATTATTTGCAGGCTTGTATGGCAGCTCGCGAACGCGAGCGCCAGAGGGCACTTGCAATTGAGATGCAGACGCTTTTGAAGACTGCCATCCGCCGCTGCCGGAACTGTCACACCCCATACAGGGACCAGAATCCTACTGGAGGCCGCTTCAAGTGCTCTTACTGTGGCCAATTTTCTAAAAGGCCCATCTTGGATCTTCCATGTTCTGTTAGGAGCTCTTCGTTCAGTGAACTTATGAGGAATTGTGGATGGATATGGAGTCAGGATCGGCAAGCTCAGAGAAACACCAATTGGGGTTGTTCTACAGTTGCGAAATTCTCAACATTTCTCGTTTTCTTCCCTTTCAATCTGATTTTCTATTTATTTGTCAGTATGAGATGGCTTTGTAGAGTAGTATTCAGAAACAGTTCGTCAGATGATGGTTCTGACACAGACCACAAAGGGGCGTTATATAAGAGAGATGATGATGGAGGAAACCTGCATGAGAGAAGATGGGAGAAAACCAGGAGGAAAACTGAAGAGAAACGTCAGACAAAGATGGAAAAAGAGATGCTGGAAGAGGAAGAGAGAAAACAAAGAGAGGAAGTTGCAAAGCTAGTAGAAGAAAGAAGAAAGATGAGAGATGAGAAATTGAAAGCTGAGAGAGAAACTTCAAAGGGTTCCATTGTTGACGAGGAAAGAGACAATAATAAGCAAGGAAAGAAAAGAAGAAAAGATAGAAGAAACGACAAGGATAGGGGATCCAGCAAGAGCAATTCTGATGTTGAGGATTTAGAGAAAAGGGCGAGCAACATGAATGAGAGAAAGCATGGGTTTTACAACAAGAATCGGAATGAGAGACATGATGCAATGAGAAATCCAGCAGTGATATCAAAGGCACATGCCTTGGATACTTCACATGGAAATAAAATGATAACAGGCAGAACAAGATACTCTAGTCATATAACTGGCAGTTTTTCATCAAGAGGTTTTGATGGCTCCATATTTTTTGGGAGAAATGGCCAGAACCCAGCTAGTGCGGTAAAGAAACCAATTAAACCAGTTACAGTTTTCATGAATCATACTTTCAAAAATGTAAGAAATTCTCAAGTGGCTGGAGATGTAAGTGTTAATACTATGTCACGTGGAGATAGTTTTCTCAAAAGCAACCTGCATCAGCCTGTAAGTTGTCATGCATCAAGCTCTTTAGTATTCTTGTTTCTGATAACCGTTTGTTTTGATCGTTGGAGTCTTTGCATTTCCTAGATGAATTCATATGTGCAACCACGCCAAGCTACTCTGAAGAAACCATGGCATCAACTATTCACTAATCCAGCTCCCACAAACCCTGCAATGACTTCAACAAGTCGCAATAATAACAGTCAAGTAGAAGCTCAGATTACAGACCTAAATAATCAGAAGTTGCTATCGGACAATTTCTGTGACAGTCAAACTAACTTTGCACAACCGTTTCCTTTAATTTCTATGACTTCATCCAGTGTCTTATTTAGTAGTACTTCTCCCAAAAGCTTGTCAGCAGAATCCTTATTTACTCCCATTAAGGATTCAACATCAAGTTTCACATCAGAAGATGCAGAAATTTTTGAAGATCCATGCTATGTGCCGAACATGATATCCTTGCTTGGTCCAGTTTCTGAGGAGCTTGACAATTTTCCATTAGATACAAGGTCTGATTTTCTTTGCAATGATAAGGTGGTGGAATCTCAAGTGTTAAAGAATCCTTCTGCTTCTGGAATCATATCCAAGCCTTCTCCAATTGAGTGTCCTATTTCCAGATTGCAAAATTCAGAAGAAAAGCAGACTAGTTTTGGCCAAGTTTCATGTAACTTAAAGTCTCAGGATTTACATTTGACAAATGTTGATGAGTCACTAGGTACATGGCAGATGTGGGAACCTCCATTGGATCAGAACATGGGGTTATTAGGAGGGCCTTCCAGATGGCTTTCAACTATAGGACATCAGAATTCAGAACAAGAAGATATATCAAATATTTTCTCAAACAACTCTTTGATATCACAAAGCATGAAGGGGAGCCCTGCACTTTTGAGTGTCAAATCTCCACAGCATGTTCTTGGTGGTATTCAGCAGAATGGAGTCACACATGGTGCATATAGTGCTGCAATGAATGGCAGTGATAATCCTTGGATGCAGATACGACCTTTACAATCACTAGCTTCTGATGAAGAAAACCATTTACTTCATCCGAGTCTCATAGATAATATGCAGCAAAATGATGCAATGATAATTAGTCCAAACAAGTCAAAACATGATTGCTCTATTGTATCTCCTATTAGTTGGCTGAGGTGAGTCCTCCATATGTATATCAATGGTTCCTTGCAGATTCTATGCTTCTGTATTGGAATTATATATTTATATTGTTCATCTTCACTACATTGAATCCCTCTGAACTTTTTGATATTGTGCTTCTGAGTGTACTTACTGGCTGAGAAATAGCTGCAAATGAGTTACATTCCATCAAAAACGAGTATGATTCCATCCAGTGATCTCGTTATCTATTTTATTACTACAATTCAAGTTCCAGTGATCTTTTGTGCAAGTTCTAGACTTTGCATCTTCAAAATTAATTAAAGTCTAGTTATCACAATAAAAGAAGGGTGGTCCATCATTTTTATGATTCCACATGTAATTTGAATAGACAATTCTTGGTTGTTTTTTTTTGTTATCAGTAATCTGGAACAATGTTCCATGGTTCACAATTCTTAAATATTAGGGTGAATTAAGTTACCTTAATTTGAAACATTACACAAATGGTTTCTTTTCCATGTTCTTACAGTTGGTTATATTAATCAATAAGTGGTGATCAGATCTACAGGCCATCTCTCTCTATCTCTTCTGCTCTTCTAGCATGCTTTGTCTGGCATCAATCAGCACTTTGCACTCTCTCTCTCTCTCTCTCATGATTCGCCAGTAACTTTTTCTAACATTGTTCAACTCTTAGCTAAGCTTTTTGTCATACCAATTTTTCCTGCTCTTGCATGGGGCAATTAGATCCTTTATATGTGAATGATAAAAGGCTCATAACAGGGTTGGAAGTGTTAATGTGTTATTTCCTCATCTATTTGGTAGTGGTTCCTACACATTCTTGGTGACTCCCCTCTATCCATGGTTGGCAAAATCAGTTGATACTGTTTGAGTTGGATAAATGACATTGAATGCCATTCTGACCTTTCCTAAGAAATGGATCATCTCAGGAAGAATGATTTTAGAAATTCAAGAAACAAGGGAATTGAAGATATTGCTGGAAATGAGTTGCATTTAACTAGAAAATGTATGGAATCAATTTGAATTGGTTGAAATGGGGCCAAGTCAACTGATTTTCGGAAACTCAAT
Source organism: Boesenbergia rotunda (assembly GCA_024364735.1). Lineage (NCBI taxonomy): Eukaryota > Viridiplantae > Streptophyta > Magnoliopsida > Zingiberales > Zingiberaceae > Boesenbergia > Boesenbergia rotunda. Next base: position 877,248 of record JAGFNQ010004611.1, read on the forward strand.
CAATCTTGCTGAGTTCTCACTAATCTCAACTCAAATCCTATTGAATTTGCACATGGAGATAATTTGTCTCTTGCCTAGATCGCATCTGGAATTGCTTAGCCTAGCTATAGCTCAAGATTTATCATGAGCTTGAGGATTGCAGTCACTAGACTTGATACCTCAAAGCATCTCTCTCACTCGTTGAAAGAGAGATTGTTGATAGAGACTATCTTGATGTATGACCTTAAGTCTTCCTTTAAATGAAATCTGAGTCAAATGTAATCGCGTGGTTAAGCCTAGTGACATATGGTTTGTGTGCATAATGAACTAGTGTAGGTGTCAGTAATACCGTTAATGCCACCAAACACAGATAACATAGCGTGTTTTCTTTGACTATGAATATCCTTGTGTTTTAATATCCCAGTTTTTAGATATAATAATATGTAAGGCTTGTATTTGTTGGGCATCTTCACTGCCCTCTGCCCAAAATACTCATTGCAACCCCTCAACAATCAAATACCTTATTTGCTAGATGGCTATCCCATTGATCTTGCTCAGTGTATTTGACCATCCATTTTCTATTTCTTAACTGCATCCTATTGATGATGCACAAGCTATTATTCTCTTTGGACTGCAAAAGTGTAAAGTTTGTAAAGTACATGCAGACCAAGTTAGACTCCTCAACCATGAGTTTTACTAAATGGATTTTTTGTCTGTTGAAAATTTTAACACTATTCATCAGTCACTGAGCTCAGTCTAGTTTGTTGCATAGAGATGTCTCCATTATCAGAAATTGGATCAAAAAGCATTTTGTTCTGTCATTGTATTTTTCCATAGATTTTATTATTTTCTTTTCTTATTCTATATTGCAAAGATAGTCTCTCATCCATGGAACTCTTATTATCATCTGGTGGTTTAACGACCCATGGGCAAGTGTTGTAATGTTGATTTATCTGTTTTATCGCATGTTCTTAGGATGCATTCTTTTCTCTTGGGTGATCTTGTGCTATATATATACATAATCAGCGAGCTACTTTCTCTGCAAGCATTGTCATCTAGTTCTTTCCTGATGTTTCTGGCAGTTCAAAACCTTTAGATCGAATTGGGTATCACAATTTGATTCCCTGGCTAATGGTGTATTTGATTCCAAGCTCTTGTGCTAGGAGATTGTAAATTCCTGACTTTTCTCTGACTTGCCAAGTACCAACAGACAGAGAGAAATCTTCATGGGCTCGTCAGACGCCCACATGTTAGCGGTGAGTTGACAATACTTGTCTTGTTAGAGCTGTTTGATCAACAATCTTGTGTTTGCTTAACAATGGTGGAGATATCTTCATTAACTTTGTTTCATGAGGATCTAATACAATTTTGAATTATTTATAATAATTTAAAGAAAAATTTTATATAAAATAGAGGAAAAATTATCAGCCCATTTTTATCATTCCTTGTTTGTGTCCACCTCTCTTGCTAGATGACCTAAAATCTCCACATACTCAGATATGGGCATTAGGCCTTGCCCACTCCCACTGGTGAGGTTCAGAAGACAACTTATATATGTTTAGTTGAGACTTAGGCAACATTAACCATATGATTCTAGACCATCGTCTTAAAAAGGCAATTACAATATGTTAGTACTACAATTGAAGATTGAGGGAGCGTTTGGTTCAAATTTATTAATTGGAATTATAATGAGATTTATTGAGGGGTCAATGGTAATGGGAATCATAATTATATTGGTAGTGTTTGGTTCAAATCCTAGTGTGAAAATTAGTGTTATTGATAATGTTTGGTTCAATTCAACTTTGACAATGAGAATCCATAAAAATTTTAAAGTTAACTAAAATAATAGAATTACTATAAAATAGAGAAAGTGAAATAAAATTGGTTGAGAGATAAAGTAGAAAAATAGAGAGAGAGAAATTATGATAAGAGAAATTAGAAGAAAATAAGAGAAAATATGATAATAGAGAAAATGAAGATTAAAAATAGAGAGAGAAAGTAAGATAAGATAGACGTGATAAAAAATAGAGGGAGGAATCATTAAAAAAAATATAGCGAGGGAAAATAAGATGAGACAAGTAGAGAGAGAAAGTGATATAGAAAATATAGAGAAAAAGTGAAAAAAAAATATAGATAAATTATGAGAAGAGAGGTAGAGAGAGAAAGTGATATTGAAAATATATATAGAGAAAATGAGATGAGAGAGAGAGAGAGAGAAAGTGATAGAAAATGTAGAGAGAAAGTAATATAGAAAATATGGAGAGAAAGTAAAAAAATAAAGATAAATAAATTATTAAAAGAGAGGTAGAAAGAGAAAGTGATATAGAAAATATAGAGAGAGAAAGTAATATACAAAATATAGAGAGAAAGTGAAAAAATAAATATGTAGAGAGAGAGAATAAATAAGAGAGGTAGTGAGAGAAAAGAATAAATATGTAAAGAGAGAAATTTTAAAATATAGAGAGAGAAAATAAAATGAGAGAATGTAAAAGGAGATAGTAAAATAAAAAATAAAAAAAAGAGTGTTTTGGATATATGAATATGACTTTGATAAATGAGGAGGGAGTCGGAATGAAAATGAGGAAATAATTTTTTTATTTTCATTCTATTGACACGTATGGATTCTAATTCCCTATTCCTTATTATCCAAAACCAAACAGCCCTGAATTCGTTTTTTATATTCAGATTTAAAATTAAAAAATATATATAATGTATTAGATTTGAAATATATATACATAGTCACCATGAAATTTTTGGAATTTATATTTTCAAAGTCACTAAATAATTTTAAAAATATCATATAACAGTTTTAAATATGAATAAATAAATGTACCGTAGAGATTTTGGAGTTTACTTGTATTTTCAAATCAACAAAAAAATAAAATAAAATAGTCATGTAGTAATTTTGACAACATGACCAGTTTGGATAGAATTATTAAAATTTATATCACTTATATTTTTATTTTTTTATTTAAAATTTTTAAAATTTTAATCTATAACTTTATAGTAATTTTAAAATTTTATAATATACCTTATATCACTTTACTTTCTATTATATTTCTAAATACTTTCTATTTTTTAATAGATCAAAATTAAAAAAGCATCTTTGTTTTTATTATCATTAAAATGACATCATACTTTTAAAAAGGTCGACAAAGGAGGGCCAATCATATTTATTATTCCAATATTATTATACGAGTGTCCAATTATATTTTTTATCTCAAAAATATTTTTATTTTAATGTTATTGCACAACATGAAATAAATTACTATAATAATATTGAAATAATTTTGATTGTATTAATTTGTATTGAATTGTTGAAAAATTAATATTATAATGTTACATGTGTACTGACTTTGAACCAGTTGAATTTTATTTAATGTTATAAAACTATGATGCTTTTTAATTCAACGCTGAAGGAAGAGTATTTTAACAATATCTAAAACGTCTTTTTTATATTTTTTATGGAACCGAACCATTTCAAGAAAAAAAAAGAAAAAATGGGCATTATCACAGGTTAACATCAACAAACGAAGATCAAATTGATTGTTGCTCGGATTTAACCATCTGGAAGCAATTTTAACTACAAAGTTTATATACAGAATTATATGTATACCGAGGGCTCAGCTAACGTTCAAATGTTTCTTCTTGGTACTGAATAGAACAGTACCATAAAGCATGTTTTCCCTTTGCTTTTAGGAAGCTGGACCAAATGTAAGAAATAAATCCCAATTGTGTAAGTAAATTAACTACCTTGACATGCCCACACAATGTCCCGAAGAGCTGGCCTTATGCCATCCTCCAGCAACTTCTGATACTCTACAGTGTCACCATTTGTCTTCTTTAGCTCCACCAAATGAAGTGCAGGCGTCATCTCAAATATCTCAGCGTCAATGGATAAAACACCCTTCTTGCCTTCATACAGCTGCTCCATTTTTAATATTCCATCCTCTTTCTTTGTTACTGTTAATCTCAAATGCTTTGCTAAATCCTTCAACTTCGATATTATACTTAGCGCCGTTGACTTGGACGTGAACCAAAATTCTTTCTTATGGTTTCCCTCTTGAAACAAACCTGAAATGTCAAATCCTGGTGAAAGAGCAATGATGTCAAATGCATTCAGGTTCTTGATTTCGCTCGAGTCTTCCTTTGCCTCAGAGCTGTTGCTGCTGGAGCTCAGGGCTGCTGAAACATCCATAACAGCATCTTCTTTTGCTGCTATGCCTTTCAGTTTCTTGTCGTCCAATGATTTCCGGAACCATCTACTTTCCATGACTTTGGCAATTGAAATTCTGGTAATTGGATCTGGATCTAACATTTTTGAAATCAATCTTCTGACCTCGAGAGAAAACCAACTAGGGAACCTGAATTCGCCTTTTCTAATCTTTCTGTACATTTCCATGAGATTAGAATCGTGAAAGGGGAGATACCCAGCCAAAATCACAAATAGAATTACTCCACAGGACCAAGTATCAGATTTTGCACCATCGTATCCAAACCTATTTATTACCTCTGGAGCAACATAGGCTGGTGTCCCACAAATTGTGTGTAGCAAGCCATCTTGTCTCTTACAATCAGCAACTGCGCTCAGACCAAAATCTGATACCTTTAAGTTTCCATTCTCATCTAATAGTAGGTTTTCAGGCTTCAGATCCCGGTGATAAATACCTCGGCTATGGCAGTAATCAACAGCAATGACAAGTTGCTGAAAGTATTTTCGTGCAACATCCTCATCTAGTTTACCTTTGGCAATCTTATCAAATAGCTCACCGCCTTTTACATGCTCCATGACAAAATAAACCTTTCTCTTGCTAGCCATGACCTCAAACAGGTGCACAACATTTGGGTGCCGCACTAATCTCATCACTGATATCTCACGCTTGGTCCGTTCAATAAGACCCACTCTCATTAATTTCTCTTTGTCAAATACCTTAATCGCAACACCCTGCCCAGTTTTGAGATTCCTGGCATAATAAACCTTTGCAAAGTTTCCCTGTCCAAGCAATCTCCCTAATTCAAACCTTTTCATCACTATTTTCCCAGCATGTTCCATAACAACTCGATACTAAAAGTATTTACTGCTGTAGTATAGCAAGGTAGCTAATGTCATAGAGCTGCTTTAACCCTGTGTTTCGAGTAGTCCATCTGATAAACTTTCCCAAATGCATACCACTAAATGGCATACTCCCAATTTACAGCCAGAAAAAGGGAGAACAGCAACCACAATCAGTCAGAAGTGTTATTGAAGCATATTTTCAGCATTGACAGGTATGCTCCTTTATTTTCTGCAAAATGATGAAAGGAAGGAAAAGATCATCATTAATGTGGAATTATCATGCGAACTAAAAAATAGAAAATCCCTAATGCACTAATTTCTTAGGCACACTAGCTTAGAAATGATAGTTTAATAATTAGCAAATACCTGATAAATCTAATCATGCAATAACTTTCAGTCAAGGGGATGCCAGTGTGAAATAATGTACAAAGGTTGAAAAGAATGATGGTGACTAAAGACGAATTGTTAGCTGTTGTTATGACGAATACTGTAAACTCCCATTGTACATGGAAGATAGATGCACTGATTCAGAAGTAAAACCTAGAACCAAATGGCAAGAAATTCTAAAAAATGGTGATAAATTCTATTCCTTATTCAGAAGTAGAACCTGAAACCAAATGGAAGAAATTCAAAAAAAATGAAAAATTTTATTCTTGCAACAGAGAGAACAATGGTACCATCCAAGGATTTCGGGCAAAAAAAAGGGATAGTTTTTCTAATAATTCTTGCATTTAATTCATGTCCCTGAATTAAAGATAACCCATTATAGTTAATGCTATCGAACATATGTTTAACAATTCGGATTAGCAGCTTCTTTCATTCCCTGACTTCCTTTTTTCTGTCGACTGGTTGTTCTAGGAAATGAGAGCATAATTGACTGGTAGTTCAAAGAAAAACAATTAGCAGCTAAGAAGCTGGCGCACGGAACAGTAGATTTTCAAGAAATCAAACCGAAGAAAGTAAACGAAGACGAATTTCATGTAACACTAATCCGAGTGAAAGAAGAACAAGAAGGGGACAAAATGAAGCAGGTGAACAATCAAGATCTAGAAACCCAAAAGGCAAAAACTCTGAAGGACGATGCAGAAAAAAAGGAAAGTAAAAGAAAAAACTAGATCTCTCAACAACAAAGAAACAACAAATTTAAAGACAAAAAAGGGGGCAGATTTGCATCGCAAATCCCACAATAAAAAAAAAAATACATGACTCTATCTACTCATCCGAAACCACAGCCAAAATGAGAAGATCGAATTGCTAGAGGAGAAGAAAATCTCGGGAGAAACGATTGAGATCTGCCGCTACCTTTGGATCGACTAAAAACAACGTCACGCGTCGACGATCTTGCCCCATCACATAGAAATCAATCCCAGCCGTGGCCTCCTTTTCCCGGAGAAAGAAATCATGGCTGTTTATATTGAACGAAAATAAAAAAGAAAAAAATTGTTTAAATTGAAATAGAAAAAAATCTCCGTTACGTTATGAACCTCCATTCCATACGGATGCCCCCATTTGGAAGGTTCTGGATAGGGAACCGCCCCATTGGTCTAGACGATAATAATCACATGACTATTTTTAATTTAAATTTTAAATCTAAAAATGGATGAATTATAAGAAAATATTAAAATCTAACAAACATTTTAAAATAATTAAATGGCTAAAAAAAAGCCATATAATAATTTTGGGCTTCTATAAGCGGTTAATTTAATTTAAATTATTATATAATAACAAAGTATTGTACCATGTCGTGGAATATCTAAATCATGTATTTAAATTTGAAAATTATTAATCTCGTATCTAATACTATTTTTTATCTTCTGAATCAATTATTATAGTGCAACAATTGATTCGGACAGGATTCATCACTAGAGTAATGTCCTGAATCAATTGTTACATCGTAACAATCGATTAAAAAATTTGATTCGTATTTAACAATTATTGCTCTTAGAAATAATATTTAAGAACATGTATATAATCAGAAAAACTAAATGAACATATATGATGTATTATATCATTTTGAGTTTTTTATGTCCATTCGTTGATTTCTACTAAAATCGATAGATGGACCTAGAGAACTCAGAATGATATAGAATCATGTCATATGAATTTGACTTAGTCTTAAAATTATATTTATACTCTCAAATATCATTTTAATATGTTGTATTAAGAGTAATAATTTTTTAACACTAATATGTATAGTGTATGCAGGGTCATATATTTAATGAGGCCAAAGAGGCAACTGCCTCATGGCCCAATCTAGAAAGGGACCTTTTTTTTTAATTATACCAAAAAATGAAAGGCGCGGATCTAATCCCCTATTTAAGAGGAGGTGAGAGAATAGTAATAAGGGAAAAGAGAACTTTAACTTTAAAGCATGTATGAGAGGAAATGAGCTAAGCGTTAACCTTCTTTACTCGTTAATTGAAAGATTTTTTTTATACTCCACCAAAAATATTATTGTTTCAATTTTATTCCTTCTCAATTTTAAACCTTGTTTCAGAGGAAATGAGCTAAGGAAGGCTAAATTTTAACCTTCTTTACTCATTAATTGAAAGATATTGTTATACCCCACCAAAAATATTATTATTTCAATTGTATTCCTTCTCAATCATCTCCTCCCCTTCCAATTTTAAAACGTGTGGGTAATTTTGTAAGTTTATATATTTAACTTTCGTTATCCTTCCTTTCTATGTTACTTAATAAACTTTCCCTCTCTTTCAAATATAAATACTACCTCAGTTACTTTTCCCTTCCTTTTCCTTTTGTTAATAAATCATCCCTCACTCTATTCAAATAGAGGCTAAACGACTGTTAAACCCTATTCTCAAGGTTTCGAGGCACGCATGGACGAATGACTCTTTTTTGCACATGATTTCTTCTCCGACATTCTTTCCACCGATTTACCGAACAAGAGGTAATTCTATTATTCTTCTCCAATCATTTTCTTCGTCTTACAAGTAGGGTTGTAAATGAGCTGAGCTAGCCTAGGCTTGACTCGATTTATACTGGCTCGACACGAGCCGCCGGGCCAGTAATAATTTGGTTAGAGCACGGCTCGATTTCTAATCAAGTTGGCTCGAGCTCGGTTTGAGCTCGGTCAACTTTGAGCTTGAGTCGAGTTTTGACCGAGCAGCATATGAGCGTCTTGACTCATTTGCACCCCTACTTACAACACACAAAACCAATTGCATCCAAATCATGGGACGACATTACGGTTGTCGTTCGTGAGACCTTATTGCATGCGTTGATCCTCACAATAGTTGTCACACGTGATGCGGGCTGACGGCCAATGCCCGCTCGCTTGACCTAATGGCGAAGCGCGATGGCTATCGTAAGTGATGCCAACCACTTTTTTTACCACAAAAGTACCTTTTTATTATTCACTTAAGACCCCGTCGAATACAGGTCCGACTCTAAGTGTATGAAAATGATGTTAGAAGATATGAATATAATCAGGAAAACTAGACGAACATATAAGACTTGGTTTTATATCATTATAAGCTCTCTAGGTCTATTAGTCGATTTTGATCAATTCATGCCCTTAAATATTATTTTCATATGTTATATTGAGGAATAATAGTTTTTTAAACACGAATCGACTCGATTCATGTTAAAAAAATCACTGTCCTCTCAATAAAATATATCAAATTGATATTTGAGAGCATGAATATAATCGAAAAAACTAGACGATCAAAATCGACTAATAGAATTAAAGAATTTCGAATGAAATAAAATCATGTCACTTGTATTCGTCTAATTCTCAAATAATTATTTTTCCGATCCGTTTTCCATCGTTTCGTCAATTGATGGCTACACTAAATAATCCCTTGATGTTACCTAGCTACGAAATTATTCTAAATTGATTGACAGATTTATTAATAAATTGTTATATAATAAGAGAGATAAATGGATATTGAATACTCATTTAATAATATTGAAATTTGAATAAGTGATCTAAGATATTCCAGCAAGTACGTGCTTCAGTAACACTTTGATGTTACGACCAAACTAAGCCGAAAACACTCGACGCTTCCGGAACAAGAAGAAAAGAAAAGAGGAAAAGGGAGAAAAAACTAATAATAGCATACTGTAGATCATGCAAGTCGTTTGAAGGGAGGATCTTCAACGAGGTATGGCAAGCACGATCCGAGTCTCCCCTGCTCCAGACATGCATGGTTCCACCGAAGAAGCCTGCTAATTTGGCGTCGTCGAATTACTCAATGGATCGCGCCGCTTCGTGTCGAAGATATTTCGGAAGAGTTGAACGGTGGTGGCGGCCGGCCGGCCGTCAGGGTATGTAGAGCTTATTGGCGCACTTGCACCGCCACGCCTCCGGGTAGTACTCGTCGACCGCCGGCAGGCCCGGCCGCACTGCCTCGTGCACCGGGTTGCACGGAATGCACGCCCCGCACCTGGCCGCGCACAGCGGAGGGTTCGATCCCGGCCTCCCGTCGCTGCCGCCCAGCCCCTGCACCGGCCAGCGCAGGTTAGCATAGACAGCGCACATAGGCTAGGATGCGCTCCTAAGAGAAACAGAGATTGGATTCGAAACAGAACCTGGACTTGAGGAATCCTCGTTGGATTTCTAAGATCTGTGACAGAGAATGATAACAAATCGGTAAGCATGGATATCGATGTTGCATCATTAAATTTACTCGAATATTTTTAGGGAAAGGAACCAGATAGCTTGGGGAAATGCACGAACACGTAAATGGTAGTAAAGTTCCACGGGAAGGAGAGAAGAAAGAAGCATATATGCTTGAGCAAAAATGAAGCACCATAAACGTACCGGAGCGAGCAGCGGCGAACAGAGAACAAATGGAGAAAAAGGCTATGAGAGAGCACCAGAGGAGTGTCCTCGTCGTCGTCGATATTGGTGATCTCTGTTTCCTGGAATCCATGGACGGAGCGTGGCGAGAGCTGATGATCAAGCAGATTTGGAATCTCCAAAGGTTTTCTCCTCTTTAGTAGCAGCTGCAGCTGCGGCGGCCCTCACCGACACTGTAGCAGCAGCAACAGCAGCATTAGCAGATCACTGGCACGGGCACTGTCACTGCCACTGCCATCGGCAGAGTAATTTGATGCCGAATTGACGCGCGCAAATGCATAGGTACGGTAACTTCCTAATTTTAAATTCAACTTTCTTCATTCAAAATTTTTTTTTGTTGACAGTCCCCGATAAAATTGATAATATAATTTTGTGAATATTATTTGAAAAAAATTTAGTATAAAAATTAGAAATTTGAGTATATAAAATTACATCCATTATATCAAAAAATTATGCACTCAATTCTCAATCTTTTATACTCACTTTTCATTTTTTTATATTCATTTTTCACTGATATATATTCAATTTTTACTCTATTATACTCAATTTATCAGAAAGTAAATGCAAAGAATTTATCAAATGAGGAATAAGAACAAAGATCAAATGGGGATTAAAAAGTTTTCTTTAATTTACCATTTTTTTAATAAGTAAACTGTAAAAATAACGTTTTCATATCTAACTAAACTTCTTAAAACATTTCAAATTTGACTCGATTTGGATGCTAAACATGGCCAAAAAGTTAGGAAAGAACGAAAGCTTTGGTACATACCATTGGATCCCTTCGACATGTCCTCCATTCCCATTACTGTTGAAAATGGAAGAACAGAAAAAGAGCCCGACAGACAGTTGATATCCCCCAAGGACAACTATATTAAGATATTGATCGAAACACTAGAGAATGCAGCCTGATGTAGGTCTCCTACTTGGAACCTGTTAGCCTAATCACCCTTTACGAAATGTCAATATTAGAGAAAATTTAAACAAAGAAATAAAAACAAGAAAAACAGCAACAACTAGTAGTTCATAATTTTTCTTATTAGTTCTCTACCTACGTTTATGGATTTCAACCCCTTTTTTTTTCTCCGTCTTTTTTCTTTCAAACGCTTGTTTATAAATATCTCTAGAAGTGATATTTTACATTGCCTTTCTTTTTTTTTTTAAAAAAAAGTAATCATTAAATCTACTCTATGATGCTACTTGACCATTAGGATGCGTTTAGTTCAAGTTATCATATAACTCGTTATTGATTATCAAATAATCACATACCAAGTTATGGAATGAAATAACCTAAAGTTGTTTGGTTCATTTAGATAATCAAATAAATTTATTTGTTTGGAGTTAATAGTCTATAACTTAATATAATATTTTACCATATTACCCTTAGAATTTGTTAGATAATTTTATTTGTTTATACTTAAAGGGTGTCGCGTTGATCGTTGATGTCCACGTAGTCAGTCGGTGTCCACGTAGACAGTCGGTGTCCAACATGGTGGCCGACTGTCGACGTCGTCGACGATCGGCGCAGATCGCCGACCGGCGACCGACAACGCCGCAGGCGATCGGCGGTGGTCGTCGACCGCAGCCGGCGATCGTCGTCGACAATCGACGGTGGTCGTCGACGACGGCGATGGTCGCCGGTGATCGCGGTGGTCGCCGACCGACAGCCGGCGATCGTCGCTGACGATCGGCGGTGGTTGCCGGTGGTGGTCGTCGGCGGTGGTCACCGGGGTGGTCGTCGGCGATCGTCGTCGCCTGTGTCCCGGTGGTCGGCGGCGGTGGTCACCGGTGAACGTCGCCGGCGGAGGTCGGCGGCGGTGGTCATTGGTGACCGTCGCCGGCGGAGGTCGCCGGCGTGGTCTCCGGCGGTGGTCGCCGGCGGTGGTCGCCGCGATCGTCGCCGGCGGTGGTCCCGGCGATCGTCGCGACGGTGGTCGCCGGCGATCGTCGCGGCGACCACCGCCGGCGATCGTTGCCGGCCGGCAGTGGTCGCCGACGATCGTCGCCGGCCGGCCGTGGTCGCCGACGATCGTCGCCGGCCGGCCGTGGTCGCCGGCGATCGGTGGTGGTTGCCGACCCGCAAGCGGCGATTGGCGGTGGTGGCCGGCGATCGTCACCGGCGGTGGTCGCCGGCGATCGTCGCCGGAGGTGGTCGCCGGCGGTGGTCGCCGGCGATCGTCGCCGGCGGTTGTCGCCGGCGATCGTGGCCGGCGGTGGTCGTTGGCGATCGTCGCCGGCGGTGGTCGCCGACGATCGTCGCCGTCGGTGGTCGCCGGCGATCGTCGCCGGTGGTGGTCGCCGGCGGTGGTCGCCGATCGCCGGCGGTGGTCGCCGCCGATCGTCGCCGGCGGAGGTCGCCGGCGATTGTCGCCGGCGGTGGTCGCCGGCGATCGTCGCCGGCGATGGTCGCCGGCGGTCGTTGTCGGTCGTCGATCGTGAATAATGCTTTCGGATGTTAATAAATTGTAATGGTTATTTTCGTCTTAAATGTAAATATTGGAGGATAATTTTGGAAATATAAGTTCCATAACCTGGGAATCAAGAAAAACCTTACTTCCCTAAGGTTTTCCGATTACTGGTTGCATGCCTCTTTTGCTGACGTGTCGGGCATCGATCATTACTTGGGAATCGCTGATTATCTAAACCAAACAAGGTTTTTGTTGATAACCTGAGATGGATAACCAAGGTTATCAAGGATAACCCTCAACCAAACGCACCCTTAGAGTATTTGCGCCGGGACCTCTTGGCCAGTCTCTCATGGTTCGTTTTCTCATAGATCGTTGGCGTACGTCCCTTCCCAAGAGTTCAGCCGGCCACTCCGACCGTTCGACCGGCCACTCCGAGCGTTCGACCAATGAGTCAGCAATTAGTCTTTGATCTTCGGTCAACCTCTCAGCAGTATCATAAGCCTGAGAAGCTTGCTCCCATGGGAAGAGGATGAGATAATTCACTTCTATTTGCTTTCTCATCAGTCTCTTATACTACTTGTCTTTTTCATTTGCTAGAGGTATAACTTAAGCGTCAAAGTGCAAGACCGGGGCACTCACCGATCTCTTTGCAGCTACTTCCAACAATGGGGCAGCTCCGACAATGCTACATGCTTCCCTCTGGGTCATAGTGATCTGGTCAATATTCAAGTCATTCACCGCCACTGCTTCCAAATAGGATCAAATTTGACGTCATTTGTGGGAGCATATGCCTAACCTGGAACGTGAAGACGGACTGCGTCGGAAAACTTTTTACCATTACAATGACCCCAAAAAATTTCTACAAACAAAAACATCACTAAACATAATAAGGGAGCTAGAGATCCTCCACTTCAGTATTTAACAATATCTAATTGTAAACTTCTAATCACTCGGTATTTTCCAAATAGTCATTGAGCCGATAAATTTTAATTGGTCACTCAACCGGTCTTCTGAATGGTCGCTCGGTCGGCTTTCTTCTGAATGGTCTTTCGGTTGGTCTTCTTCCGAATGGCCATGTAATCGGTCTTCTTCCAAGTGACCGCTTGGCTGGTCTTTTTTCGGGCAGTCACTTAGCTGGTCTTCTTCCAAATGGTCATTCGATTGGTCTTCTTCCAAATGGCCACTCGGTCGGCCTTCTTCCAAACGGGCGCTTAGCTGGTCATCTTCTGGACAGTCACTTAGCTGGTCTTCTTCCAAATGGTCACTCGGTCGGTCTTCTTCTAAATAGCCATTTGGTTGGTTTCCTTCCGGATAGTCACTCAACTGATCTTCTTCGAAATAGCTACTCTGTTTGTCTTCTTCCAATTGGTCGTTCAACCGATATTCTCCAAATGGTCGCTCGACTGATAATTCTCAAATACTCACATGACCTGTCTTGTTAAAGAGACACTTAGATGGTACACCTCAATCGTTATTTCTGAAAGGTTGCTCAGCTCAACAATTCATGCTCTTGCTCTTTAGCGAGTTATAAGTGTCGTTCCTACACGTCTAACGATCGCGGTAGATCAGACGTGGCTTCCCTATGATCCAAATGATGGCCCCTTCGGATATTCCAGACTTTTGCTTTTCAGTAAGTTATAAGTGGGCATGCTCCAACGTAGCTACTGACCTCGGTGCCGACCAGATGTGGCTGCCACTCTCCATCATGGTCACCTGAGCGGCGTCCAGATTCTCGCTCAGTGCGAGTTATAAGTGGGCATTCTCCCATGCACCGGTCTACCTCGGTGTCGACCGGACGTGGCTGCCCATGCTCTATCAAGATCGCCCGAGCGGCGTCCAGACTCTCATTCAGTGTGAGTTATAAGTGGGCATGCTCTCGCGTACCCGTCTACCTCGGTGCTAACCAAACGTGGCTGCCCACACTCCATCAAGATCGGCTGAGCGGTGCCCAGACTCTTGCCTAGTGCGAGTTATAAGTGGATGTGCTCCGACGCACCCGCCGACCTCACGACAAACCGGATGTGACATCTCACACTCCATTAGGGTCTCCCGAGCGACATCCAGACTCTTGCTTTTCAACAAGTTATAAGTGTGTCTGCCCACACACCTCAGTTACTTTGTTCAGCCACTTAACTTGGCACTCAGCCACTCAGCTTGACACTCAATCGCCTGCTCGACACTCAGCTACTCTACTTTGTCGCTTGCTGGGCACTCAGTCGCCTGTTCGACACTCAACCACTCAGCTTGGAACTTAGTTGCCTGCTCGGCACTCAGTCATTCTTCTATGTCATCTGTTGGGTACTCAACCGTCCGCTCGACACTCATCCACTTAGCTTGGCACTCAGCCGCATGCTTAGCGCTTAGTCACTCTACTCTGTCACCTGTAGGGCACTCAACCTCCTGCTCGACACTCAGTCACTCCGCTCAGCTATTTGTTCACCTTTGCCGTATGCTCGACACCCGCAACCACTCGCTGAGTTCTATTTTCGCCAATGCTTCACTTAGCTTGGCACTCAGCTGCATACTTAGCGCTCAGTCACTCTGCTCTGTCGCCTGTAGGGCACTTAGCCACCTACTCGACACTTAGCCACTCAGCTTGACACTCAGCCACTCAGCTTGGCACACAGCCGCCTGCTCGGCACTCAGTCACTCCGCTCAGCAGTTTGTTTAGCTTTGTCACATGCTCGATACCCGCAACCACACTTGCTCAGTTCTATTTTTGCCAATCCTTCACTTTATCGGTGCTCATTCAGTACATATACTTGGTCGTTGGTCATGCTCAAATTTGTCACTTGTCTAACACAATTTAATCGCTCGCTTGATATAACTAAATACTCTAAGTGACAACATTCCAAGGGATGAAATTGCGATCGACTTGGTAAATATCCAATCCAGTACAACTTCTAATAGGTTGTCTTTCTATTTGAGGAAATCCCATCCAACCCAATTCTTGGAACCACTAGAATTAGTTCAGTCAGTCAGACTCGTGCCTCCTTCGACTAGACTTGAAAGGGAGGCATGTGATCCAGAGAGATGTGGGGGGAGGCTCTACAGTTTTTCTATTGTTTGCATTCTCGCTCGCTCTTCACAGGAGTTCTAACTTGATCGTCGGGGTCCTACACCGGGACCCCGTAGTCAACCTCTCATGGTCTATTTTCTCATAGATCGCCGGCGTACGCCCCTTCTCGAGCGTCCGACCGACTACCCCAAGCGTCTGACCAAAGAGTCAGCAATTAGTCTTCAGTCAACCTCTCGCAACGTCATCAACCTGAAAAGTTTGCTCCCATACGGGAAGAGGCTGAGATAACCCATCTCTATTTGCTTTCTCATTAGTCTCTTATACTGCTTATCTTTTCCATTTGCCGGAGGTCTAATTTGAGAGTCAGAGTGCAAGACCGAGGCACCCCCGATCTCTTTGCAGGAACTTCCAGCGATGGGGCAGCTTCAGCAGTGCTACTTGCTTTCTTCTGGGTCATGGCGATCTGGTCAATATTTAAGCCACCTCATCGGCGCTACACTCTTCAGTGCTTCCAAACAAGATCAACTAATTTGATCATGTCTTGAGAATTAAACTTATCTCTTGGAATTTGAAAAAACAATATATAGTATCTCGTTCAAGTACTGAGGCTGAATATAAAGCTATAGCCAATGCAACATCAAATATTATTTGACTTCAGAAAAATTTGGTATGATAATATTGGAGCAGCATATCTTACGACAAATCCAATATTTCATGCTCGTACAAAATATGTTGAAATTGATTTTTATTTTGTTCGTGAGCGTGTGACAAACAAACAATTATTTGTTTCTTATATCTCTGCAGAAGATCAAATTACTAATATCTTTACCAAGCCATTATCCAGACAATATTTCAGCAGACTATCATGCAAACTCAACGTCAGAGATCTCCCATTAAGTTTATCGGTGAATAAAAGAAAATAATTATTTAACAAGATTTTTGATTAAGTAAAATCGAATTTATATTATGATTATTAGATTAGTCCTTTTCCTTATTAATATGTTAATTGACTGTTTCTGTATGAATCTATTAAATAATAATTTCTTTATTAATCTTTTATTTGACTATGCATCCTTAATCTCTATAAATTATATATCCCATGAATAAGTTATTAAATCAAAAAAATTATTTTATTATCTATATTTCTCTTTACTTCTATTACTCTAATATATATTATGCGCGACAACATAGTATTGTGATTTGTTCCTGTTTTTAAGAATTTGTTTTTGCAATATATTTGTGACAGCGGGCCAATTGATGGTTAGCCTCGTTGATAATAGAGTCACATTTATACAAAGGATAATGTTAAATAGTCAGAATTTGACTGACCATAAAAGATAAAAACAAAATGTTAAAAAATTTAATTTAATATCCATTTCTAATTTTAACCTTTCTTATTTATTTTCTTATTAAATTATATTATTTGCTATTTATTTTCATATTAAATTGTATTCTTTCTAATATATTTTTATATTAAATTAATTTTTTAACTTATAAAAATATATAAATTAATTATAAATTTTTTTATAATTTTTAATATCATTATTAAAAATACCTAATCCCAATTATATTCTTCCTTATTTATTACATATCCAATTATATTTTTTTCATATTTATATTTTTCTTAAATTATTTTTTATTTATTTATAAAAATATATTTTGGACGGTCAGATTTACTTATAATACAAAAAGCTGGTCAATTTTGACCAAGAGAGCGTGAGAGAGAGAGAAAGGATAACCGAGAGAGCATGGCCCATGTTTCAGTTACCAACGAATCGAGCTTGGATTGCATGCCCCATCTCCTTCAAACAACCCCCACACGCGTGCACTCGTGTCCAATCTCCTCGATCTATATAAAGCAACCGCGACGCTCAGTTTTTATCTCATCGCGGCTCCTCTCCATCGATCCCTTGCTCACCCTCTCTTATTGTGTCATGAGGAGCCATGACCTTGCCGTCTTTGCATGCTTAATCTTAACGCAGCTTGCTCTCGGGCCTCACTCAGCCCGAGCTCAGATCCTCTTCCAGGTGATCATGGAGGATCTGTTTTAATCAGTCATGCCGTTCCCGGTTGAGTTCGGTATGCTAATTAAAGAAGTTGTTGCAGGGGTTCAACTGGGAGTCGTGGAAGCAGCAAGGCGGTTGGTACAACTTCTTGAAGGACAGAATCGCCGACATCGCCGGTGCCGGAGTTACTCATGTGTGGCTTCCTCCCCCTTCGCACTCCGTCGGTCCGCAAGGTGGCCCAGTCTTTCTTCGATCACGAAAGTTTGAGGGTTGTGATTGTTCATTCCTTCCTTCCATGTTCTACTTGAGCAGGCTACATGCCGGGGAGACTATACGACCTGAATTCTTCCAAATACGGTAACCAGAACGAACTCAAGTCGCTGATCAGCGCATTCCACGGCAAAGGCGTCAAGTGTTTGGCGGACATCGTGATCAACCACCGGTGCGCGGAGAAGCAGGACGGCCGAGGAGTGTGGTGCATCTTCGAAGGCGGCACCGACGACGCCCGGCTCGACTGGGGTCCCCACATGATCTGCCGCGACGACACCCAGTACTCCGACGGCACCGGGAACCTCGACACCGGCGCCGACTTCGGCGCAGCGCCCGATATCGACCACCTCAACGCCCAAGTCCAGAAGGAGCTAACGGACTGGTTGAACTGGCTGAAGACTGGCCTCGGATTCGACGGGTGGCGGCTCGACTTCGCCAAGGGCTACTCGTCGAGCGTGGCTAAAGGGTACCTACAGAGGACGCAGCCGGAGCTCGCGGTGGCAGAGTTATGGAGCTCGTTGGTTTACGACAGCGACGGGAAGCCGGATTACGATCAAGATGGCAGTCGGCAGCAGCTGGCGAACTGGGTGAAGCAGGCGGGCGGCAGCGCCACGGCGTTCGACTTCACCACCAAAGGAGTGCTGCAAGCGGCGGTGCAGGGTGAGCTGTGGAGGATGAAAGATCCGCAGGGGAAGGCGCCGGGATTGATGGGATGGTGGCCGGAGAAGGCGGTGACCTTCATCGACAACCACGACACGGGTTCCACCCAGAAGCTGTGGCCGTTCCCTTCCGACAAGGTGATGCAGGGCTACGCCTACATCCTCACCCACCCGGGCATCCCGTCCATCGTAAGCGATCCATTAATATTTGCAGATACAATTTCTCCGATCACTCTGCATATATCAATTACAAAATTGTTGCTCGTCGCGATGTGTTCTGTAGTTCTACGATCATCTGTTCGACTGGGGACTGAAGGAGCAGATAACTGATCTGGCTGCGATAAGGATGCAAAACGGGATTCACCCTGCAAGCACACTCACCATTCTGGCGGCGGATGCAGATCGCTACGTCGCCATGATCGACGGAAAGGCGATCACCAAGATCGGTCCGCGATTTGATCTTGGGAATCTGATTCCTCCTAACTTTCAATTGGTTGCGTCTGGGAAGGACTACTGTGTGTGGGCCAAGAAGTGAGTTGAAGAAACAGTATTTATAAATTGGATTACAATAAAATGATCTCATAAGCCCATATATATATATATATATATATATATATATATATATATATATATATATATATTAAATGTAGAGAAACTAAAATTAAGGCACCTTTGAAGCTGCATTTTAAACAAGAAAGAGACGGTTTACAAGTGCAGTCAGTCAGTAACCTTTGACTTCCAGCAGAAAACATCCTTTGTTCAATCTATTGCTTGAATGACAAATGATTGTTAAACATGAGGATTTACTTTAACTGGTAGATTTTCTCATGTTTGAAATTAAATGCATAAGTTTGATTCCCTTGGGAGCAGGTGAACGAATAGAACCTGCCATTGTTTTCGACGTGGGAGAGAGTGATTGTCGGCGAGGAAGCCTGCTGAATGAATCGAATGTAGCTTCGACTAGCAAACATTAGTTGAATCTACTGCTCAAGTGAATTTTAACATCTTTTCTTGATTAGCCAACTCCAATTCTTGCTGCTCCTTTAGGTATCGTTTTGCCGTAGCGGTCACTATTTTCACAAAGAAGTTAGCAAGCACGAGCAATATCACCGTATTCCATATCATCGTGAACGACAGGTTCCACCACTGCTGCGCCTGAAGAACCAAAAACATTGGGATCAAAATGCTGCCCTGAAAGAAGTTCCATGCCTGCCTTAACCACAACAAGCCGAGAAGTATAAATTCTCTCTTCTTGTTTTTACCTACCGTTCCGTCTGGTTGGGGCGATTCTGGAACCGGGGTGGATAAATACTTGCCCTGTACCGTTCGTAATTTAGCAGTAATGTTTGGCAGCACGGAAGATAGACCGGGGATAAGACCAAGCGCCCATATTAACTCATTCTCCAAACATTCCAAGAGTTGATTATTACACAGCGAAATAATGAAAACTGTCTGTAAAAGAATATCAAAGTTTAGTAAAAAGGATTAAGGAAAACAATAATGAAATTCAAACTTCGCCCATGAAATCAGCTATAAATTGTGAGTACTTAGAGATGAGTACTTGAAATCAGCAATAAACTAGTCCCCGTGAGAGTGCCAGTTGGCTAGAGGGTGACAGATTTGTTACAATGGAACAAGAATCAATTTCCAACGGAAACATACCTTAGGGAGAAAACCCCCTTCACATAGCGGTCAGCTAGAAGTTGACATTTACCTCCCTTCACATAATCTGAAGGGCACTTGAGGTGAACGTAATCACCTTTTGCTACAATTAAAGAGAATAACTAATGTATAACTAGATGAGAATAAGATAATGGTTTTTCATCTTATGCCTACTGTAAACACAGGCAAGACCAGTTGGATAATCTATCATTCCACACAAGACTGCCTATGATTTTTGTTTTTCCATTGGAAAGATTCAGTGCTAATGTACACCATCCCTGTGTCATTGAAAATTAACATTTTAATGATAACCGAAGACCATATTCCCCATATTTTGAGAACCACATACATTGATGTGGATTCTAAAACACAACTATTCATCTTCATTGTTCCTCCACATTCACTGCTCTGATCTTGCTCTATCATTCACTTATCATTATCACCCCTATTTTTGTCTCCTTTCCACAGTGCCTAACCCGTCCAAAGTTCCTTCCCTCTTCCCATATATTGCAAGGACCAATGTAGTAGACCTCACTATGCTTCAAATGCCACACAGATCCAACCATTACAAAGAACTTCAGTATTCTTAACAAATGTGGATTGCATTAAAAGTATGTAGGATAGTTTCCATTAGGCCTCTTCCATTCCCATAAAGCTAAAGAAATTATCCTTCGATCTTCTAAAAATAAATGGTATAAATTTGTTGTACAAAAGAATACAATTCTCTATCTTTTCATAGCTATTGTGTAGATTAATATATGGAAAATAAAGAATACAGCATCAAACAACATCCCTATTTAATTAATTTGAAGATTCAATATTACCACATAGAAGAATAAATAATCTTAAAAGATTATGGGAAGTATAAACTACTTACTTGAATATGAGTCTTAATCAATGCCTTTCCGATCAAGGTTGCTAGGAAGAATTTCCAAAATGGGATCCCAAATTGCCCACACATAATACCAGCAAGATCAAAAAGTGGGTTTGGTACCTAAATTGCACCATTAACCATAAACTAATAGGTCAAATTTCAAGTACTAATCCTTTATGTAAACATAAAAACATGACATAAGGATGCTAGAATAAAAAAGTGCTCCCACCAAAATGACCTTTCCATGCCAAGACTAAGACGTGAACAAGCAGCAATTAGAAACTAATGCAGACATAATCTGAAAGGAATATAGAAAACTTACTGAAGCAAGTATCAAAATTGTTAGGAAGTTAAGATGCTGGGAGTGAGTGAAGAGCCCGCGTTTAATTTTCTTTAGAAAAGCAGATATCAAGCCGTCTTCTTTTGTTGACACTGCATCCAGTTCCTCCAACTCCATTTTGTTTCCAGACAAGCTTGCTGCATTGCATATTTTGTCAAAGCAAATAAAACTAATTAATCTATGATTGAAAAGGAAGATAATTGGTGTACAATTAAAGAAACAAATTCAATGCACGACAGCAATACCAGCTCCTGGAATACAGGAAAAGGATAAATTGTG
This sequence comes from Boesenbergia rotunda, assembly GCA_024364735.1. NCBI lineage: Eukaryota > Viridiplantae > Streptophyta > Magnoliopsida > Zingiberales > Zingiberaceae > Boesenbergia > Boesenbergia rotunda. The sequence goes on from JAGFNQ010004611.1 coordinate 898,622, forward strand.
ATGACATGCTTTTGAATGATTAATTAGAAAGAGGAAACTCAGAAAAGCAATGCTGTGATTAGAAAACAGAAGGCACAGATTAGTTCCTTGGAAATTATCCCAAGAAATTACACTCGTATCATAGTATCGCATAGTTGACATAATTAAGATTACTGAATGGTTGATGTTAGATTGTTAAATCGTTTTGGTGAATTTGTGAAAAATGAATCATATGGCTCGTGTTAAGAAAATAAACAAGAAGAAAAATCCTTTACTAATGTTTGTAAGGATATTATATTTGGCATCTAGTATGATTAGATATCATTAGATTATCATTCCAAAATATTTTTTAAAATTTTACCTATCTTCTGAACTACCCCGCCCCCACAACACACACACACAAAATCCATTAAAAGAGTCAGGACACTGATTCCTCCATTGTAGTTAGGTCTAGCCATAATGTTTTGATAGTTTGCCAATATAATTTAAGTTGGGTGTGTGATAATTTGTATAAAATGTGCATGTAAATTGAAGATTATGCATATTATTTAGTTTGTTTGATTAGAACTAATTAATGGCTAAGTTCATACTCGGGAATCAATTGATTGGTACTGAATTGGTTTGAATCATGTCAAATCAGACAAACAAATGATTCCCCCATACAGTTCGAACCATTTTGAGTACAAATTGAATTGCATGATTTGAATTGTAAATCGTATGATTCTGATAAGAAAAATGATAGGCAGAGTGAAAATGGGAGAGTGAAAGGCAAAGTGAATGACATGACACTTTGCATGCAGCGATCTCCGACGGGTTCACCGTGCCCCCCAGAGTATAGTTTGATTCGGGCGGCAGCCAAAGGCCGCCGATGGTGTCCAAGCTATAATCGGACGTGTGTATGTAAAGTGCCACGTCATTCACTTTGCTTTCACTCTCCCATTTTCACTCTCCCTATCATTGCTCTTCTGATAACTATGCTAAGAAGTGACGACTTCCACATTAGATCCTTGTTTTCGCAAAAAATGACTAAAGCTAACGTGCATTCACAGCAAGCATAAAGCCTATCACAACTGTAATTAAAAATGGAAACAAGACCAATGTGTTTCAAGAGGCAGAATGACATCAATTATAGGGAAATATTGTTGGTGAAAAAGGAAAATTATTTAGAATAAGACATTCATGAATAAACTAATGAAGATTCCTCCATTCATACTACCAGATTCATCAGAGCATAATCCGAAAAATAGCCTAATATTTAGATGAAAGACCTTCAACGACAATACAAGAAAAACATGCGTGTGCGGGAACGTAGACGAAATACAGATAAAAATTTCAATAGAAACCAACGAAGAGTTAAGTCAAACTGTCACAGGAACCTGGATTTTGATTTATGGTAAAGAATTGGAAAAACTTACCTGCTCTTGAGATGAAATAAGGTGGAAGCTCCCCAAGGGCAGTACCCAAACCCCAAAGAATCGCCTCCAGCTGAACCTGAGGAAGAATACTGCAGATTGGAATCCTAACTAAACTGCCAGATAAGGCATGATACACTGGTGGTCCAAACTCAGAACACCTTTTTTCAAGCCATGAAGGTCTTCTTTTTAACTGTATGGTATCATATGAGGCAGTTTTGAGATCCACTCGGCCACACTTCATGGCCTTGATAGTGAAAAAAGCAATATGGGGGCCCAAATACAGCACAAATGTGTGCAAACCAGATCCTATCAAAACACAATGTTGTTCAGAATCTATGAAATGGATCCATCTTTCAAACAAGAACTCATGGATCAAATATAACAGAACAAAAAGAACTAAAAAGTATTTGCATGAGGTGGAGGTTGAAGTAAATTTGGCTCATTGGAATTCCTAAATCCTAAGGAGCCGATCAGCGGCAAATTACACAAGTAAAGCTTTCCTCAGCATGATCTATATGGAAAGGAAGCCAAATAAAGCTATAGTGAACCAATATGATTATTATGTTTCTTATAAGAAAGTACTTTGCAAATTTTTTTCAGACCAAGTTACTGAACAGGCTTGAAACTGAGTTTAGAGGAGCCTCAAATTCCATATCTACCTACCAAGCCCGATCGATGATGCCACACCTAGTGCCACCCACCACAGAACATAGTTTGTATAATGAAGCAATTCCACAATATGCTGAAATCAAGGACATGAACTGAGTTAATCAACAAACATAGTAAAAGATCTAATTCCAAAAAAAAAGAAAATTAGAAATACTAAAATACTAGCTAGTTAAAATAGAAGATGCAACACAACAAGTGGTTTAATGATGATAACACCCAAGAGTTACTATCTACTTCAGCTACAATGAATTTAGTTTGCTTGTTTCCCACATTACAGGAAATTTGCAATTGTTTTTCACCTTTCATTGTGGCTTACGAACGAGTGAACAATCAATATGCTAGTAAGATACCTTCTCACTGGAGCCATAATCATTCACAAGAAAGAAACCCAGAGCAGCAGAAAGAACAGTTAAAGCCATGATCCAACTGCCCTTTCTTAAAAGATATATAAGTGATTGCCTAAGATATTGTAGTGTAGCAAACACAAACAAATAAAAAGTCTTGAAAGGTTGAGTGGCCAAAGTCAAGTTCTGCAAATCCCTTTGATGTTTCTTCTTGAGTTCTGCAAAAGAAAATTATGTTTGAAATAGATAGAAAACCAAAATCTAACAAAACACTAATGTACTGTTGGGAACAAATAATTAGTCATTAAAACAGGAAAAAGGTAATATCTCAGTCATTTGATTTGGTGGTTGATTACTGTAGAATCTCAAAGGATAAGATCCACATAACACACCACAAAAAGTTGTATATGTTAGCTCCGGAAATAATTTCAGATTTAATTTAATAAAGTACAAATCATTTTATAAAAAAGATAATGAAAATAAAAACAGGTGAAAATAGGCAACAACAAACTAAGCCTCGTGTTCTAGTGTGCAATGTGCATACGTTCAATACCAAACTCCAAAGGTAAAGATGGAGTCGCAAATCCATTATGTTGGTTTTAAGTTAAGCTATTTGTCTCAACCTCAAAAATAAATATGTATATCCACAATGTGCCCATACTTCATAGAATCATTCTAAACTGAGCAAAAACTGGTCCCGGCACTTGTACTTAATACAATAAATGAAGTAAGATTGTAGCACTATCGCAGTACTCAAGCTAGAAGCGTTTATAGCCAGTGCTATATCATGAAGTCAATTCAAATTTGAAAAATGCTAAAATCTAAGAATCCTCTTCCATAGTCCCAAAAATTGATCAATCTCGCGAATACAAAAAGTCTTCTTCCATAATTTCAAAATCAATCAATGCCACAAATGCATGAAAGTAACTTGTTCTTCCTTAATTTTCATGAGAAATTTCAAAAATGATTGCCTTCTCTTAATTGCAAAGCATCTGTCGTATTTTCTTATGAAATATCCAAGTTATCTTATAGTAAATATGATTCGGACCTCAAAACAGTCACACAAGAAAAAAAAAGGTGATACTTGACAAGGAAAAAAAAAGTAAGTACGGTGATAGATTTGTCAGAACGGATACTAGAATAATACATCATCCCTATCCGTATTTTTGACTCTCACGTCAGCTCCCTGGACTTCATAATGCCGGGTTCAATGCATTATGTTTACCATGTAAGATCCAACAGAATGATGCTTCCACATCCATTCGTATGAATTCCCTCCATGCAGCGGAGAAACATGAAGACACGCCTAATTTTGATAAATCAAGCCAAACAAACGAAACTGGAATCCCAAAATTTTCCGAACGCTCCTCGAACAAAGCAAAGCCAATTGAAAACTAAAAACAAACTAACAAACGCTCCCCGAACAAACCGAAGCCAAATGAAAAGAGAACAAATTTATCAGCCTGACGACAAAACTAACAAAAGAACAAGGAAAAAAAATCACACCTTTTATCGACGGGTGCAAATCCTCGGTGAAGTCAGGCGCCCCAGCCTCCCCGGAGTCCATCTCTCCCAAACCCTAACGAACAAATCCGGATCGCGAGAACGAAAAGAAAGACGATGCGGGGGAGGCCAAGCCTTGCCCGTGGACGGGAATCTAAAGTCGCAGGGAGCGGAGAGAGAGAGAGAGAGAAGGAGAGAGATCTCAAAGGCAAAGCAAGAAGCAAATGCCTAGCGCATTAATCGCGCACCAGCAGCAATTGACTTGAGGGCAAGGCAGAAGCAACGGAAAAGAAGTTGCTTCCGTTTTACGGAGGTTAAAATAATAATAATAATAATAATAATAATAATAATAATAATAATAATAATAATTTCCAAAACATTAAATAATAATAATAATAATAATAATAATTTCGAAAATACAATATTGAAACTCATTTTGAAATTGAAATATTTGCGCCTAAAATTTAGTAATAATAATAGCTTAGACTAAAGTGTTCTATACATTGAATCCACATTCAATAATCTGAAATCCAATAAATATAAGTTAGAGACTTTAAGGCTCAGATTATATTTACACGTGCAACTTACAAATAATCTCACCTAATAGGGATAGTAATATCCAACAATCTCCCACTTGAGCTATATGTGAGTTGTATGTTAAATACAAGTAAAACTTTAACTGATATCAAACTTTATGGGTACAAGATACCCGTATAAATAATCTGGTCCATTAACTTCATTGGTATAGGAATAAAGAGATCATATTTACTATATATGATCATAACAATCACCAATAGTAATTACAATATCAATGCCATTAATGACATAAATCAAGATGTGGATGTATAGAGTGAGAATTACATAAAATGTGATCAATACATTGTTAGTGCAAGTTGCATCAGTGATGTCCTCCTCTAAGTGTTTTAATGTTTGACAGTATACTTAAGTCAGTGATACATTAAATAAAAGAAGGGGAGTTAAGAGAGGAGTAACAAAATGGACCAAAGTCCTAGTAAATCTAGGCAATAAGCACTGGTTCGAAGAATTGGGCATTAAGTCCTGATCATGGATTGGGCACTAAGTCCTGGCAAAGGGCTAGACACTGAAGACCTGCTCGGAAGGTGGGCACTAAGTCCTGCTCGAGGACTGGGAAGACCTAGCCGAGGGTTGGGCACCGAAGACCTGGTTCAAGGAATTGGGCACGAAGACCTGACCGAGGGTTGGGCACCGAAGTCCTGGTCGAGGACTGGGCAAGAAGACCTGGCCGAGGGTTGGGCACTGAAGTCCTGGACTTAGGGTTTGGACACGAAGTCTTGGTCCGAGGGACTGGGCAACTTAGCTAAGCGATGACTAAGGACAGAAGTAGAGACAGGTTAGGGTTCGGGCGTCTTGAGATCCGAGAGTATCGGAAGTTAAGCAAAAGTCCACCCGAAGGACTGGGTGGTAACCGTCTCCGGAAAGGAGTAGTGAAAGACGCGTTCTCAGGGGTGAGAACTTGTGTCGGTTCGACCTAGGGTTTCATGGAAATCCGAAGTCAGAACCAAGTCCTTAAGACTAATATTGTGTGTATATGTGCTTTGTATTTGTGTATCTTTCAGGTACCAAGAATGGAAGACAAAGCAGGGAAATCACACAGAAGGCAGCAGGAAGCATTGAAGTCGGGCGCCCCCATCAATAGGGGCGCCCAACAACTTCCAGGCGCCCCCATCAATAGGGGTGCCTGGCCCAAAGAGCAAAAACACAAGTTTCGTGGAGAAGGCAGAATATGCTTCCATTAAGGCGCCCGGGATGATACAGGCGCCCAAGTTGAAAGCTGTATTTGCTGTTTTGAGTTTGAAACACAGATAAGTCTTCACTCAGGCGCCTGGGAGGTCCGAGGCACCATGGTCAAAGGTTTTATCAGGTGCGACGAGTTCGGCGCGGAGATAAAATTTGACCAAGCCAATAGGGGCGCCCCCATCATCACAGGTGCCCGTATGAAGCCTATAAAAGAGGCTTCGACCCCTCAGCTTGAAACAGAACTTCCAAGAGCGATTCTGATCATTCTGACCAATGACAATGCGCTAAAGACGAGACTCTACGACCGGGAGGCTCTAGGAGGAAGTGCGCGGCACTTCGGAGATCCAGATCGGTCGAGCTTCAAACCTTGTTTTGTTCGGTTTGCGTTTATTATTCTGCATTTAAATTTCTATATCTGTGCTTGTAATTATCAACTGTAAGACGGGCTTTCTCCGCCTCCAGAAATTCCGGAAAGGAAACCAATAGTGAACTCACGCCGAGTACATAGGCCTTGGACGTACTGACCCGGGGGGTGGGGGTCGGGAACTAAGTAAATAAATCTCGTGTGTCTGCTGTGTTGTGTTTTCTTCGTTCTGTTTATTTTCCGCTGCACTAACGTTCTGAGTCTAGAAAGATTGAAAGTTTACGAGTTTCCGCAAGAAGATTTTCACGGTCGATATTCACCCCCCCTCTATCGACGGTACCGGTCCAACAAGTGGTATCAAGGCCAGATCGCTCTTCACCGGACTAATCGCCGACGGAGCAACTACGCCAGGAGTTGAGGGGGAGCCCAGGGGTGAATCAGGTATAATTTATTTTTAAATGTCAAATTTTAAATTTCATATTATATGCTTCACGTGCAAGGAGAGATGACACTATAAAAATCAGTGCCCTACTTGTAAGAATCATTCCTCACCGACGGCAAAGGAGGCTCCAACGCCCAAAGTCCGGAGAAACAAGGACCACATCAGATGCTTTGTAGCGGCCCCGCCTCTATGGTCCCCGCAGGCAACCCTCTAGGCCGGCGACCCTACGGTCTTCCCACCCCTGGCAGTGGGTTTTTGCCTTCCCCAGGATTCGAACCCTTGACCTCCAGGACAAGTACAATAGTTCCTGAATCCTGGTACCATGTGAGCTGTAGCTCACATGGTACCAGGATTCAGGAACTATTGTACTTGTCCTGGAGGTCAAGGGTTCGAATCCTGGGGAAGGCAAAAACCCACTGCCAGGGGTGGGAAGACCGTAGGGTCGCCGGCCTAGAGGGTTGCCTGCGGGGACCATAGAGGCGGGGCCGCTACATAAAAAGGCGATGTAAAATACGGCAATTCAAAAATCCGGACCAAAAAATTTTTCAGGATTTTTCCGGATAGAGTCTAGGATTTCCGGCCCTACGAGAGGAGCCAAGGGGCTTTCAGGTAGACTCTTAAATTACGAATGGATAAAGAAATTATCCCTAGAAATTTATTAAAGTGAATTACAATAAGTTGGAGGGTTAAATAGCTAAAACCCTTACCCTAAGGGTAGAATTAAAATTACCGAAAGTGGAGGGGTCTTTCTGTAAAAAGCCCCTCACAATAAAAAAAAACCCCTCCCTTTATTAAAGCTTTATCTCCTCGAACCCTAAACAGCAGCCGCCGACCCGATTCCCTCATCTCTTCTTCGCGAAACCTAACCGCAAGCGCCGATCGTCCTCTTCCTCCCCTCGCGAAGCTCACAGCCAGCGGACGACTCCTTCCTTCTCCTCTCTTCTCTCTTCTCGCGTGCCCTAGCCGCAAGCCGCAAGCCGCAAGCCGCAAGCCGCAAGCCGCAACCGAGCTTCTCTTCCGTTTTCCCTTCCATCATTGCCGCCGTCGCTGCACTACCCTTCATCGACGCCGATCGATTATCAGGCACCGGAGGCTGTCGCCTTTTCCCTTATACACGCGAGCAAGTCGGTATTGCAGTCTCTCCTTGCGCTACCCTAAATCGTGGCCCTCCCTCATTGCGATTCTTGTTCTTCTCTTGATCCAGAATCGAGCCTAGCACTCATTGCATGCCATACTTTCTGGCGCCAATCTCAGGTAAAGTTTGTGTGTTGTTAATTGTTCCTATGGGCTTTGCCGATTGATGATGGGTGGTGGTATAAATCCGTTTTTGAGATCATTTTGGTAATAGGTGGTTAATGAAATGGACTGGAGCTTTAGGGATAGTTCTGTTTTTGGTTGTTTTATGGTGTAGTGCAGTGGAGCACACGGTTGGGGATGTGTTGATCGATTAGGTTGCTGGAAATGGTAGTCTTGCGGTGATGTTGGTTTTGGCAGGTGCTTTTGATCTTGTGAGATGCCGTGGCTTGAAGGCTTTGATGTGGGATTTGTTAGAATTTGGAAATCCCTATTTTGTTTAGTTGTTCTGTTCTAGGAATTTTGGATTTCTGCTGTGGGTTTTGATTTGGATGAGACGATGTGGTTTGGATTAGGCTGCGATTGGTGGTTTACGATCTTGAGGATGGTGGCGTGGTTGATTCTCCCATCTTGCCATGCATTTTCTTGGATACGAATAGGCTTTTGGTTTATTAATCTTGGATGGTCGATTTGTTGTGTTAGGATTTTTGGTTTGTTACCATAAGATGTTGTTAAGTTCTATATCTTGTCCAATTGGAATTTAAATCAGTGTACATGTGCTATATTGGATTGTGGCTGTTGATTTGGTTCTGAATGCATTTGATGTTTGGATAAGGGTTTATTAGGGTTGTTTTGATCAGTGGAGGGTTTTACCATGCTACCATGAGGTAGAGGTGAATTAGCTTGTGATTATAATAATGGATGGGGTTCTCAATGATTCTGGATTTGTGTTTGGATCCTTAGAGGTTAAATCGAATATCCTTTGGAATCAATATGTGATTGCCGTGATTGTACTCGTTGGAGTTGGTTTTAGCTTTATGTGTGGTGTGCCTACTATAAGTAGTGTTTGATCCATAGATGGTTTTGGTAATCGGTTTGTAGGATTTGGAATCGAACCTAATCAGATTTGTATGGTTCATCTATTTGATCTATTGGGGCTAGGTTGTTAACTTAACATTTAGTTCTTGGATGTTGTCACATGATACTTGGAGTTGGGTTGAGCTAAGGTCTAATGTGAGAATTAAATCTCATAATCTAGACGTGATTAAAGGAAAGGGGATAAATGGGTTAACCCTAATATGGTTTAGGGATTTATTAGCTAGCTATCATTTGTATAATAGCTAATTAAGTACATCCTTGATACAGGAGCTTGATTGAACTATTGACGGGTGGTTCTTTCGACTTTGATACGGACTTCTACTCTTTGGAGGCGGGTACCCTTTGACTTATCTTTTAGATATTGTCATATTGCTATGCATGGTTGGTTATAGATAGTAGTAAGATTATACGCTAGCCTGAGTTATTATGCATGTTCTGGATACATATTAGTTATCCCTGAGTTATTATGCCTGTTCTGGATACTTGTTAGTTATCCCTGAGTTATTATGCATGTTCTGGATACATGTTAGTTATCCCTGAGTTATTATCCCTGTTCTGGATACTTGTTAGTTATCCCTGAATTATTATGCATGTTCTGGATACATGTTAGTTATCCCTGAGTTATTATGCCTGTTCTGGATACTTGTTAGTTATCCCTGAGTTATTATGCATGTTCTGGATACATGTTAGTTATCCCTGAGTTATTATCCTTGTTCTGGATACATGTTAGTTATCCCTGAGTTATTATGCATGTCCTGGATACATGTTAGTTATCCCTGAGTTATTATGCCTGTTCTGGATACTTGTTAGTTATCCCTGAGTTATTATGCATGTTCTGGATACATGTTAGTTATCCCTGAGTTATTATCCTTGTTCTGGATACATGTTAGTTATCCCTGAGTTATTATGCATGTCCTGGATACATGTTAGTTATCCCTGAGTTATTATGCCTGTTCTGGATACTTGTTAGTTATCCCTGAGTTATTATGTATGTGTATCTATTATACACCATCCTTGCACTGTTGCATGTCGGCGATCAGCGACTCCCTTGTGGTTGAGCCTAATCGTCTTTCGATACATGATATGCACGCACGACCACTCATGGGTTAGTGGATACCGTAAATGTGTGCATTTTCCCTGTATTGCTCCGTTCGACCACCATGAGGAGGGTGAGCGCGGGCGTAGTAGCAGCCAGGGGTCCCTTCTCGTACTGAGCCACGAGGAGATGAGAGTGGAGCTCCCCCATTGCTTGGGGTAGGGGGGTGGTCCCCCGCCAGCATCTTGTCCACCCGGTCACTCAGGAGCAGTGATGTCAGGGTGCGTACAGTTTGTCACAGCTCTACCCACGCGGACGTCGTGGACGATATCCTGACTGGGACTAGGGGTGACACATGTCATTGCACTATGTACATATTTTGCATCGTGCATTGTTTGCTGCACTTGATTCTTGCACTTGTTTGACATGCATATTCTGGAGACTGGTTATTTGAGATTATATGTCTAACGATATTCCCTTGGTACTGATTACCCTCTTTTCAGGTTAGCTGGATTCTGGTATGTATTCTACCTCAGTATTTCCAGTACTAGTTTTTCCCTATTGTTGATATGAGACTGTATTAACGTAGATGCTTATTGTTATTATAACATACTATGCATATCTGTTGGGTATTCGCTGAGTTTATGGACTCACACCCGTTGCCATATGATTTTATTTCAGGTTGAGATACTTGGAGTCGCCAGAAGAGCCCAGCAGCCAGTCCCTACCCATCGCGACGGCATAGTTTCGTTTTGTACTTAGTAGTGCCTATTTGTATATTTACTTATTGGATTTGTATATGTCTTGGGAGTGTTGTCGTGTGCCCTAAGGGGTTTTTGTATTGGTTGTTTCGTCGTAAGTCGGACTGGTCCGCAGTCAGGTATGATTTACTTAGTTGTCTTGTGCATTTGTGTCGTGTCTATATATATTTTGAGGCCTGAGGCCAAATATAACTGCGTGGTATTGTTATATTGTGGTGTGTATGTGTAAATTGTCCGTCGGACAGGGGAGGTGCTGTCCGATTTTATATTGGAACAGCGGCTCCTGGGTCTCGGGGCGTGACATGCTTCAAATGCGAGAAATGCGAACACTACAAAAATAAGTATCCGACAAAGGTACGTAAAATTTATGTTCCGAAAATTTTTAAATTTGCTGCACTTTCTTATGTAAATTATTTAGATAATTTTTCTAAAAAAATAAATTGTATAAATAGACAAATTAATGTCTTGCATGATCAACTAGATAATGTAGACAGTAATAAACTATCAAAAATTAACTCTTTAATTATCAATATCAATAAATTAATCTGTAAAATTAATTCTGAACTTCCTAGAGATAATACAGATTTTAATTCTGAAATCAGATCTGATAAAATTACAGAAATTAATTATGAAAACCTTAAGGATAACTCTGAATTCAAATTCGAAAACCTTAAGGATAACTCTGAATTCAAATTCGAAAACCTTAAGGATAATTCTGAATTCGTATTTGAAAATCTTAAAAATATTCCAAAGGATAATCCTGAAACTAATAATAAAATTATTGAGGATAATTTTGAAATTCTTGAGGATAATTCTAAGGATAATCCTGAAATCTCTAAGGTTAATGGAGATGAAATCTTCTTAGATGATAATTTAATTGTTAAATCCCTAGATAATATTGAAAATTATTATAAAATATTAACTAGTGACCCAAATTACTCCACCTATGTTGAGGGATGTGATTTTGAGGATGAGGAGGAGATGCAATTTTCTAAGATTAAGGTCAAAGTCAATAAAAATCACAAAAATTCAAATAAACTAGAATTATTGGAAAAACTTGAAAAGATGAATAAGGAAGATATAGTAGATGAGTCAGAAATTTTCGAAATAATAAAAATTATGAACTTAAACCCACAACTATTAATTAATCATTTCAACCTTAATTATTCAAATCTTAATTAAATCAAATTCAAATTAATTCAAATTAATTCAATTAAATCTTAATTAAATCAAATTAAAATAATTCAAATTAATTCAATTAAATCTTAATTAAATCATATTCAAATTAATTCTAATTAATTCCATTAAATCTTAATTAAATTAAATTCAAATTAACTCAACTTAATTCAATTAAATCTTAATTAATTCAAATTAATTCATCTTAATTAAATTAAATTCAAATTAATTCAATTAAATCTTAATTAAATCAAATTCAAATAAATTCTAATTATTTAAATCTTAATTAAATCAAATTCAAATTAATTCAATTTAATCATTAATTAATTCGTAATTAATTCAATTTAATCTTTAATTAATTCAAATCTTAATTAATTCGTAATTAATTCAATTTAATCTAACTCAAATCCTAATTAATTCAACTTAATTCAATTTAATCTTTAATTAATTCAATTAAATCTTAATTAATTTCAATTAATTCTTAAATAACTCAAACTCGAACTAAAATAAAATTTTACCCAAACCGCAATAATTAATTTAATAAAATTAAATATGTCAAAGTGGGTTGACATATTCGCAGGTTCACACGACGTGTATCAAATCGAGAATTTGATACATTTTTAGAAACTTAAATAAAATGATTTGAATTGCTTGACTCATGCATAACTGTCATGCCATGCATATGCAATTTTCTTAAAATATATGTCATGTTGTTCACGTTTAATTTTATGCATAAATTAGAATGGTTATAGGAAAATGAATAATTGAAACTTGAACAACCTAGTATTGGGTGGAGGTGAGATGATAGTACGTTAGAGAAGCCATTTTGGTGGAACTAGCCGAAGCTACCAATCCAAAACTCAAGCTAGTTAGACCAAAATCTTTCAAGGAGTAACTTGAAGATGAATTTTCAATAAAAGGCTTTGTCAAGGAAAGGGTTGATGATCCAATAAGGCTACGACCAAAGAAGGCCTAGTGCCTCGCCAAGACCTGAAAGCCAATTATTGAAAATCAAATTCACTTTACTATTGCTAGATTTGAATCTAACACAAGTTTCAATTAAATTTTAGATTTAATAATGAGAAAAATGATTCAAGCATCTCACAATACACCCAAAAGGTAATCATGCTTGCTGTATTGAGACATCTAGAATGGGTGAGATGTTAAGGACTAATAAATTAAAAAATATTTTCAAAAATATTTTTCAAAATTGTTAGGATATTTTTCTAAAAATATATTTTCAAAATATTGATTCAACATAATAATGTTTTTATGGAATTCATGTTTGTTTGATTGGTATACATATTATACATTTTTCAAAAGTATATCTTTTCAAAAAATTGTTTGACTCACACAATTAGCCACAAGCCTCTTAGGTCAACTCTAAAGTTTCTTAAGGCATTTAGATAGAGTCAAACGGTGTTGGATGCAAGGGGAGTGTTTTATTCTTTTTAATCTTTAAAAATACTTTTCGAAAACTGCGCCTCAATTTCTATCAAATATGTTTTCGAAAAAGCTTATACTTTAAAAATTATCTTCTGTCCAAATTGTGGTTTCAAAATTTATCTATCTGAAAATTATTTGATTTTGATAATCCCTAAAGACATAGAGGAAGGTCCACTACATAATCTACAAGGACTCCTAGGATGTGTTAAATTTAGGGGGAGTTCAAATCAAATGAAGATTTTCTGATAAGTTTTTTTAGCAATTATTTGTTGTAAATTATTAAATAATTCTTGTGGTCTGAACCAAACCCTGAGGACTTAGAGGAAGAGTACTTGTGGTCAACAAGCTTCATAGAACTGGGTCAAGTTAAGGGGGAGGTCAAATCGCAAAGAATTATTTAATATATTTTCATGCACTTCATTATTAAGTCATGTTTGAAAATATAATTTTTCTTTAAAATACTATTTTTAATCATATTAAATCTCTATCACTTTCAAAATAGTTTTTTTTGGAAATAATATTTACTTGGGCTTGAGAATTTCCAAGACACTTAGGAAAATGTCCTTGTAGCTAACAAGTTTTCCTAGGATTGTGTCAAACTGGACGATAAACCAAGTCAAGTAGAATATTGTGTCATCAAAAAAGCTCATACATTTTTCAAAATGTACTTACATATATTTTCAAAGTACTATTATTTCTTTTCCTTATCAAAATTCTGGTTGGAAATAGTACTTACTTGAATTTGGAGAATTTTCCAGGACACTTAGGAAAATATCCTTGTAGTCAACAAAGTTTCGTAGGATCGTGTCAGACTGGAAAAGAAACCAAGTCAAGTAAAATATTATATTTTAAAAATAATATTTTTCAAAAGTACTTATACTTCTCAAAAACCTCATAATATTTTTCAAAATACTTATATTTTTCAAAAATTCTTATATTTCTCAAAAAGTACTTGTATTTTTCAAAGATCATAATATTTCTCAAAAGTACTTGCATTGTTTTCAAAAACTCAATTTATCTCACAAGTACTTGCATTCTTGAAAAATCTTTTCTAAAATTTTTCTAAGGAAATCTTTTCAGATCAAACACTTTCTGTCAAATACAAAATATTTTTCAGAATTGCACAATACTCTTCAAAATGGATTTATTATGGAAATATAAATACTTAGTATTACTATGCTTTCAAAAAGTTATACTAAGTATTTTCAAAAGAATAAAATATTTTCATTGTTGGTGCAAGTTTTTTTTTTTGTTTCTTTTTGATGTATGATAAAGGGGGAGAGATGCGCTTAAGTTAGAAATAATTTTTTTTAACTTACCAAAGGATCAAAAATTCAAAATGTTTTTCAAAAAAGGGGGAGAGTGAAAGTTAGAATTTTTTTTTCTATTTTTCCCCAGAGGATCAAAAATAGATTTTCAAAACTTAGATCATTTTTTATTTGATCCCAAGAGTTAAAATTTAGCTCTTTCAACCAATCTAACTTAAGATATTGTCAAACATCAGAAAGGGGGAGATTGTTGGTGCAAATTGCATCAGTGATGTCCTCCTCTAAGTGTTTTAATGTTTGACAATATACTTAAGTCAGTGATACATTAAATAAAGGAAGGGGAGTTAAGAGAGGAGTAACAAAATGGACCAAAGTCCTAGTAAATCTAGGCAATAAGCCCTGGTTCGAAGAATTGAGCACTAAGTCCTGATCATGGATTGAGCACTAAGTCCTGGCAAAGGGCTGGACACCGAAGACCTGCTCGGAAGGTGGGCACTAAGTCCTGGTTAAGGACTGGGCAAGAAGACCTGGCTGAGGGTTGGGCACTGAAGACCTGGTTCGAGGAATTGGGCACGAAGACCTGGCCGAAGGTTGGGCACCGAAGTCCTGGTCAAGGATTGGGCAAGAAGACCTGGTCGAGGGTTGGGCACCGAAGTCCTGGACTTAGGGTTTGAGCACGAAGTCTTGGTCCAAGGGACTGAGCAACTTTGCTAAGTGATGACTAAGGACAGAAGTAGAGACAGGTCAGGGTTCGGACGTCTCGAGATCCGAGAGTATCGGAAGCTAAGCAAAAGTCCACCCGAAGGACTGGGTGGCAACCGTCTCCGGAAAGGAGTAGGTGAAATCAGAGTCTGAATAACCAATTACCTCCAAGTGATTTAACCTCTGATACGTGAGCATATGTTTTTTAGTTCTTTGCAAATATCGCATCACTCTTTTAACTGCTTTCCAGTGCCACGGTCCTAGGTTACTAGAATATCTGCCTAACATCCCAACTATAAATGTTATATCTGGTCGAGTGTAAACTTGTGCATACATAAGACTTTCGTCTACTGACGCATATGAAAATTATTTTATCTCTTTTATTTCATGTTTAAGTCGTAGACACTGCTGCAAATTAAACTTGTCACCTCTTAACACATATGTGTCACCAGGTGTATAGTTCTGGATGACATACCTTATAAACACCTTCTCAATATAAGTCTGTTCTGAAAATCCAAGAATGTCTCTTGAACGATTATGACAGATCTGAATGCCTAGAACAAAAGATGCTTCACCAAGATCATTCATTTCAAATTTACCAGATACAAATGCTTGATTTCATGCAGCAGACCCTTATTATTGCTTGTAGACAATATATCGTCCACGTACATAATAAGTATAACAAACTTGCTCCTATTGAACTTGACATATATGTAGAGCCATCAATTTGGTTTAGGCCCGTCGAGTTGGCCTGCCCCGCCAAACAATTTAAGCGGGCTAGGTTGAAATTTTATCAACTCAAGCCCGTCGTAGGCCGACCCGCGTAGGCCAGCGACCCTCATGGGTCAGCTCGCGACGGGCTCGGGTTGACCTGCTGGTTGAGAAACATATGTTATTAAGTTTTATGCCAATTTATTATCTTTGTTTGTTATAATTTTAAAATAAAAATAATACTTTTTCATCGAATATGTGTTCTCATTTGTATCCATTTATATTTAAAATACAAGTTTCTAGATATATTTGATTAATAAATCCTAAAATGTTGATGATATGAATTATTTTTAATTTTTTTAATTTTTGATGGGCCCACGGGTTGACGACCCGCCTAACCCACGACCCGCCTTGGATTGGGTTGAGTTGAGGATTTCCCAACCCGCCAAGATGACGAGTTGGCCCGCCCCACCCCGCCAAATGGTCGACCCGTTACAAGCCAGCTCGCCTCGTCACGAGTTGGCCCATCTGATAGCTTTACAAATATGCATTGATCAACGGGGTTCTCTTTAAATCCAAACGAGATAACCACTTGATCAAATTTTTGGTGCCATTGACAGGAAAAATGTTTTAAACCATAAATGGACTTTTTAAATTTACATACTAGGTGCTTTGAGTCTGAGGACTCAAAGTTTGTTGGTGCAAGTTGCATCAATGATGTTCTGCTTTAAGTGTTTTAATGTTTGACAATTCACTTAAGTCAGTGATACATTGAACAGACAAAGGGGAGCAAGAGAGAAGTAACCTTAGCTGAAGAAAAGTCCTAGTTGATCTAGGCATCGAAACCCTAAGTCCCAGCGAAAGGCTGCTGGGCACCTAGCGAAGGGCTGCTAGGTATCGAAACCCTAAGACCTAACGAAGGGTTGTTAGGCACCTAGCGAAGGGCTGCTAGGTATCGTAACCCTAAGACCTAGCGAAGGGCTGCTAGGCACCTAGTGAAGGACTACTAGGCATAGAAGACCTAGCGAAGGGCTGCTAGGCATAGAAGACCTAGCGAAGGATTGCTAGGCACCAGGCGAAGGACCGCTTGGTAACAAAGACCTAGCGAAGGGCTGCTAGGCACCTGGCGAAGGGCTGCTAGGTAATGAAGTCTTGATCCAAGGGACTGAGCAACTTAGCTGAGTGATGACTAAGGACAGGAGTAGAGACGGGTCAGGGTTCGAGCGTCATGAGATCCGGAGTAATCGGAAGCTAAGTAAAAGTCCACCCGAAGGGCTGGGTGCCAACCGTCTCCTGAAAGGAGTAGGTGAAGGGCGAGTTCTCGGGGATAGGAACTCGTGCCGGTTTGACCTAGGGTTTTGTGCAAATCCGAAGTCCAAACCAAGTCCTTAAGGCTAACATTATATGTATCTATGCTTTGTGTTTATGTTTCTTGTAGGTATCAAGAACCGGAGGCAAAGCAGGGTAAAAATCATGGTTGGCAGGCCTTAAGGGGGGCGCCCCCAGCAAGGGGGGCGCCCCCAGGTAGTACCAAACAGGCAGTTTTTGTGAAGCAGGGTGACAGGTGTCAACCGGGGCGCCCGGAGCGTCCGGGGCGCCTCGATTAGAAGCTGTTTTGCTGTTTCGAAGTCAGAACACAGGATAAGTCCTCACGGGGGCGCCCGGAGCATCCGGGGCGCCCTGGTCAAAGGTCTTATCACCTGCAACGAAGTAGGCGCAAGGATAAGAGTTGACCGAGTCTTCCGGGGCGCCCCCAGCGTCCGGGGCGCCCCGAGGAGGCCTATATAAGGGGTCTCGACCCCCTTGCTTCAGAAACGACTTCCAAGAGCGATCCTAAGCTTTCTGATCAACGACAACACGCTAGAAACGAGGCTCTACGACCGGGAGGCTCCAGGAGGAAGTGCGCGGCACTTCGGAGGCCCAGATTGGTCGAGCTTCATCCTTGTCTTGTTGGTTTGCATTTTGTTAAATATCGTACTTAATTTTTCTATATTATTGCGTGTAATCGTACACTGTAAGACGGGTTTTCTCCGCCTCCGAAAATTCCGGAAAGGAGACCAATAGTGGACTCACGCCGAGTACATAGGCCTTGGATGTACTGACCCTGGGGGTTGGGAACCAAGTAAATAATCCCGCTGTGTCTGTGTATTGTTTTTATTTTATTCTTTATTTGTTTTCCGCTGCTACTAATATTCTAAGTCCAGAACGAAAGATTTACGAAGAATTCTGAAATATTTTTCACGTTTGATATTCACCCCCCCCTCTATCGACGGCACCGGTCCTACAATTGGTATCAGAGCCGAGCCGCTCTTCACCTGACTAACCGCCGACGGAGCAACGAAGCCAGGAGTTGAGGGGGAGCCCAGGGGTGAATCAGGTACATTTTTTTTAATGTCTAATTTTAAATTGCATATTATTTGTTTCACGTGCAGGGAGAGAGGGCACTACAAAAATAAGTGCCCTACTCGTAAGAATCGTTCGTCACCGGCGGCAAAGGAGGTACCAGCGCCAGGAAACCGGAGGGACAAAAGTCACGTACAATGCTTCAAATGCAAGAAATGCGGACATTATAAAAACGAATGTCCGGCAAAGGTACGTAAGATTTACGTTCCAAAAGTGTTACAATTTCCTGCACTGTCTTTAGATAATTCAGTCAATTTTTTTGATAAATTAAATTTACTGGATAGTAGATTAAATATTTTGCATGAAAGATTAGAAAATACAGATATGATTAAAATATCCAAAATTAACTATTTAATTATTAATATCAATTCAATAATTGCTAAAATTAATTATGATAATTATTCTAATGAAATTAATTCTGATAATTATTCTGATAAAATTAATTCTGATAATTATTCTGATAAAATTAATTCTGATAATTATTCTGATAAAATTAATTCTGATAATTATTCTGATAAAATTAATTCTGATAATTATTCTGATAAAATTAATTCTGATAATTATTCTGATGAAATTAATTCTGATAATTATTCTGATAAAATTAATTCTGACAATTATTCTGATAAAATTAATTCTGATAATTATTCTGATGAAATTAATTCTGATAATTATTCTGATAAAATTAATTCTGATAAAATTAATTCTGATGAAATTAATTCTGATAATTATCCTGATAAAATTAATACTGATAATATTAAGACTGATAATTTTAAATCAGATAAAATTAAACCTAATGATAAATTTGAATTCAAATTCAAAAATCTTAAGGATAATTCCGAATTCAAATTTAAAAATCTTAAGGATAATTCTAGTGATATCGCTGAAATTATTGAAAATTTTAAGGTTAAAGATGATTATGTTGAAAATATATCTGAAGATAATTTTCTCCTAGATAATAATTTAATTATAGATAATACTGAAGATTATTACAAAACCTTAAATAGTGGCCCAAATTACTCCACCTACTGTAAGGATATTGAAAAATCTAATCCTAAGGAGGATATGGAACTATCTAAGATAAAAGTCATAATCAATAAAAATTACAAAAATTCAAATAAATCAAAATTATTAGAAAAACTTAAAAAGAAAGATAAAGATGAAGAAGAAATTTCTGAAATAATGAAGATGATGAATTTAAACCCACAATTATTAATTAATCATGATAATCTTAAATTCAAATTAAATCCTAATTAAATCCAAATTAAATTCTAATTAAATCCAAATTAAATTCAAATTAAATCCAAATTAAATCCAAATTAAATTCAAATAAATCCTAATTAAATTTAATTAAATTCAAATTAAGTTAAATATTAATTAAATTCAAATTAATTCAAATTAAATATGAATTAAATTCAAATTAAATTCAAATTAATTCAAATTAAATCTTAATTAAATTACAATTCAAATTTAAATTAAATTCGAAATTCAAATTTAAATTAAATTCGAAATTCAAATTTAAATTAAATTCGAAATTCAAGCTTAAATTGAATTCAAATTCAAATTTAAATTAAATTCAAATCCTAATTAAATTCAAATTAATTCAAATTAATTCCTAACTAAATTCAAATTAAATCATTAAATTCAAATTAAATCTTAATTAAAACATAAATTAAATTCAAATTAAATCTAAATTAAATTCGAAATTCAAATTTAAATTAAATTCAAATTAAATCTAAGTTAAATACAAATTAAATCTAAATTAAATTCGAAATTCAAATTTAAATTTGAAATTCAAATTTAAATTAAATTCGAAATTAAGTTAAATTCAAATTCAAAGTTAAATTAAATTCAAACTTAAATTAAATTCAAATTCAAACTTAAATTAAAATTCAAATTTAAATTAAATTCAAATTCAATTTTAATTTAATTTAAATTCATTTATTCTCAATTGATTAATTTTCTAATCCAATCAATTCTTAATTAACCTGAACTCAACTAAAATCTTAAATGACTTAAACTCAAACTAAAATAAAATTTTACCCAAGCTATAACAATTAAAATTAATTAAATATGTCAAAGTGGATTGACATATTCGCGGGTTCACTCGACATGTATCAAATCGGGAATTTGATACATTTTAGAAACTTAAATAAAATTATTTGACTTGTTTGACTTATGCACAACTGCCATGACATACATCTGCTATTCTTTTAAAATATATGACATGTCATTCATATTTAAATTTTATGCATATATTAGAACGGCTATAGGAAAAAGAATGATTGAAACTTGATCAACCTAGTATTGGGTGGAGGTGAGATGATAGTACGTTAGGGAAGCCATCTTGGCGGAACTAGCCGAAGCTACCGATCCAAGATCCAAACTAGTTAGACCAGAATTTTTCAAAAAGTAATTTTGAAAATGAAATTTCATTAAAAGGCTTTGTCAAGGAAAGGGTGGATGATCCCATAAGGCTACGGCCAAAGAAGGCCTAGTGCCTCGCCAAGACCTGGAAGCCAATTTTTGAAATTCAAATTCAAGCTACTTCTTGTCAAATTCAAATCTAACACAAGCTTCAATTAAATCTTAGAATTAAAAATAAATTAAAGAAAAATGATTCAAGCATCTCACAATACACTTATAAGGCAATCATGCTTGTTGTATTGATATATCTAAAATGGGTGAGATGTTAAGGACTAATAAAATGAAAAATATTTTTCAAAAATATTTTTCAAAATCATTAGAATATTTTTCTAAAAATATATTTTCAAAATAGTGCTTCAACATAATAATGTTTTTATGGAATTCATGCTTGTCTGTTTGATTATATATATTATACATTTTCCAAAAACATATCGTTTCAAAAATTGTTTGACTCACTCTATTAGACACAAGCCTCTTAGGACAACACTAAAGTTCCTTAAGGCACTTAGATAGAGTCAAACGGTATCGGGTACAGGGGGAGTACTTTTCATTTTTTTTTTTTAAAAAAAATTTCACTTTAAAAATTACTATTATTTGAAAATACTTTTTGAAAATTGAGCTTTAAATCATTATCAAGTGTGTTTTTCGAAAAAAAATTTATGTTGTAAAATTTACCTGTCTTGTTTGATTTTGATAAACCCTAAAGACACAGAGGAAAATCCACTTCATAATCTAGAAGGACTCCTAGGACGTGTCAGATTTAGGGGGAGTCGAAATCAAACTACTGAAAAAGTTTCTTTTAATTAATTGTTTTTGAAATTATTAGAAAACTCCTTTGATCTGAATCAAACCTTAAGACTCAGAGGAAGAGTACTTGTGGTCAACAAGCTTCCCAGGACTGGGTCAAGTTTAGGGGGAGGTCAAATTAAAAGAAGTATTGAATATTTCAAATGCTTTCATGCGCGGTATTTTCAAATCCTGTTGAAAACATAAGTATGTTTTTTTTACTATCAATTTGTTAATAAAAATACATATATACTATTACTTTAATAACTTGGGTTGAAAAATTTTCAGGACACTTAGGAAATGTCCTTGTAGTCAACAAGGTTTCCCAGGATGGTGTCAGACTGGAAAATAAACTAAGTAAAGTCTAATATTCTTTCAAAAGTATGGTATATATCAATGTATTTTTTCAAAAGTACCTAGTTTTCAAAAACTCAATACATTTTTCAAAGGTACTTATACTTTTCAAAAAATTACTTATTATCTTTCAAAATCTGATCTTTCTTCAAAAATAACTTACATTTTGCAAGTACTTGCATGCTTCAAAGATCATTTTTCAAAATATTGTCTAAAGTTTTCTGAGCTCATAATACTTAAGTATTAGTTTTATGCTATGTTTTTAAAATTTTATACTAAGTATTTTCAAATACTGTCATTGTTGGCGCAAGTATTTCTGTTGTTTTTTTTTATGTATGACAAAGGGGGAGAGGTGTGCTTAAGTTAGAAATATTTTTTTTGGATTCTTACTAAAGGACCATTTGATCAAAATGTTTTACAAAACTAAGGTCATGTTTTAGTTTGATCCCAAGGATGGTAAGTTAGCCCCTTAAACCAATCTAACTTAAGTTATTGTCAAACATCAAAAAGGGGGAGATTGTTGGTGCAAGTTGCATTAATGATGTTCCGCTTTAAGTGTTTTAATGTTTGACAATTCACTTAATTCAGTGATACATTGAACAGACAAAGGGGAGCAAGAGAGAAGTAACCTTAGCTGAAGAAAAGTCCTAGTTGATCTAGGCATCGAAACCCTAAGTCCTAGCGAAGGGCTACTGGGCACCTAGCGAAGGGCTGCTAGGTATCGAAACCCTAAGACCTAACGAAGGGCTGTTAGGCACCTAGCGAAGGGCTGCTAGGTATCGTAACCCTAAGACCTAGCGAAGGGCTGCTAGGCACCTAGTGAAGGACTACTAGGCATAGAAGACCTAGCGAAGGGCTGCTAGGCATAGAAGACCTAGCGAAGGATTGCTAGGCACCAGGCGAAGGACCGCTTGGTAACAAAGACCTAGCGAAGGGCTGCTAGGCACCTGGCGAAGGGCTGCTAGGTAATGAAGTCTTGATCCAAGGGACTGAGCAACTTAGCTGAGTGATGACTAAGGACAGGAGTAGAGACGGGTCAGGGTTCGAGCGTCTCGAGATCCGGAGTAATCGGAAGTTAAGTAAAAGTCCACCCGAAGGGCTGGGTGGCAACCGTCTCCTGAAAGGAGTAGGTGAAGGGCGAGTTCTCGGGGATAGGAACTCGTGCCGGTTTGACCTAGGATTTCATGCAAATCCGAAGTCCGAACCAAGTCCTTAAGGTTAACATTATATGTATCTATGCTTTGTGTTTGTGTTTCTTGCAGGTATCAAGAACCGGAGGCAAAGCAGGGTAAAAATCATGGTTGGCAGGCCTTAAGGGGGGCGCCCCCAGCAAGGGGGGCGCCCCCAGGTAGTACCAAACAGGCAGTTTTTGTGAAGCAGGGTGACAGGTGTCAACCGGGGCGCCCGGAGCGTCCGGGGCGCCCCGATTAGAAGCTGTTTTGCTGTTTCGAAGTCAGAACACAGGATAAGTCCTCAAGGGGGCGCCTGGAGCATCCGGGGCGCCCTGGTCAAAGGTCTTATCACATGCAACGAAGTAGGCGCAAGGATAAGAGTTGACCGAGTCTTCCGGGGCGCCCCCAGGAGGCCTATATAAGGGGTCTCGACCCCCTTGCTTTAGAAACGACTTCCAAGAGCGATCCTAAGCTTTCTGATCGACGACAACACGCTAGAAACGAGGCTCTACGACCGGGAGGCTCCAGGAGGAAGTGCGCGGCACTTCGGAGGCCTAGATTGGCCGAGCTTCATCCTTGTCTTGTTGGTTTGCATTTTGTTAAATATCGTACTTAATTTTTCTATATTATTGCGTGTAATCGTACACTGTAAGACGGGTTTTCTCCTCCTCCGAAAATTCCGGAAAGGAGACCAATAGTGGACTCACGCCGAGTACATAGGCCTTGGATGTACTGACCCTGGGGGGTTGGGAACCAAGTAAATAATCCCGCTGTGTCTGTGTATTGTTTTTATTTTATTCTTTATTTGTTTTCCGCTGCTACTAATATTCTAAGTCCAGAACGAAAGATTTACGAAGAATTCTGAAATATTTTTCACGTTCGATATTCACCCCCCTCTATCGACGGCACCGGTCCTACAATTGGTATCAGAGCCGAGCCGCTCTTCACCGGACTAACCGCCGACGGAGCAACGACGCCAAGAGTTGATGGGGAGCCCAGGGGTGAATCAGGTACATTTTTTTTAATGTCTAATTTTAAATTGCATATTATTTGTTTCACGTGCAGGGAGAGAGGACACTACAAAAATAAGTGCCCTACTCGTAAGAATCGTTCGTCACCGGCGGCAAAGGAGGTAACAGCGCCAGGAAACCGGAGGGACAAAAGTCACGTACAATGCTTCAAATGCAAGAAATACGGACATTACAAAAACGAATGTCCGGCAAAGGTACGTAAGATTTACGTTCCAAGTGGATTTTTGTCTTCCCCAGGATTCGAACTCTAGACCTACATGCTAAGTACTACAGTTTATGAATCCTGGTAGCCAAGTGAGCGCGGGGTGGGAAGACTGTAGGGTAACCCCTATCAGGATTCATAAACTCTAGTACTTAGCCTGGAGGTCTAGAGTTCGAATCCTAAGGAAGGCAAAAATCCACTGGCCAGGGGTGGGAAGTTTTTGTGAGTAACGACGGTCGATAACCAAAGGGGCCAGGTTGTTGGGTCGCCAAAAATGGAATTTGGCCGCCCAAGGGGCCGAGGGGTCGGGTCGACAGGCCGGGTCGTTACACCAGGCATGGTATATTGAGGTACAATCCCACATTCAGCAAGGTAATTTGCAAAAGACCCTGGATGTTTTTCACCTGATCCATCATATCGACTGTAATATTCTCCTCCACGGTTGGATCGGAAGGCTTTAATTTACTTATCTAGTTAAAGTTCAAGTTTAGCTTTGAAAATTTTGAACATGTCCAAAGATTGCGATTTCTCATGAATAAGGCACAGATAGCCAAATCTGGAATAGTCGTCTATGAAACTAATAAAATATGTGTTCATTCCAAGATACCTTAGGGAATGATTCACAAATGCCCGTATATGTTGCCAGTGATTTCAATTAAAATCATCGCCGGGTATAGTTAATTATAAAACAAGAATGAAATTCGTGTACAGTTAATTGCTTGAATATAATTGAGCTCTAGGGGTCTATTTATAGCCCGGTGAAATTTATCCGATCGTTGAAGTGACCCTACATGGGCACCTAAGTGCCTAGGGGAGTCTAACATGTAGCTCAGAGGTTATCCGCTTTACAACGTTCACGAACGACTACTTTTGGATCAATATTGGCTTCTCGGGTGCCTGTATGCACTGGGACGTCTGGAAACACGGGCGCTCGAGTGCATAGGGGCGCCCAAGTTGTCTTCGGTTATTATTGTGCTGACCAGTCTTTAGCGGGTCTTCTTTGGTGATCTCGGGCTTTCCGGAGTTGGGCTCACCCGAACCCTTCTCCGGCCTTCTCCTTGAGCGTGCTTCCCCTCGGCTTCTCGTTCTTGGACGTCGCACGCTTCCTTCGCGTTCCTCGGATGCACCGAGCTCATCGGCTTCGTTCCCGTGCCATTCTTCTCAACCACTGTGTCTTCCGTTCGACTTCCTACGCTCTTAAGCTCCTGCACACTTAGAACATGAATCAAATACAACAGGACCTAACTTGACTCGGTTGACCACATCAAAAGTCACCTGGGATACTTACACCTATTGGCATAATGGGCACGAAGGAATTGAAGACTTCACGAGCTCGACTAGGCTGGTTTTCCCATTTTGCTGCTTTTGGCACATGCTTTCACCATTTACATCACATCACTTCACAAAGTGGCCAAAAAATATTTAGCTAACAATGTCTTCTGAGCAAGGATTATCCTCCTATATAATTGTCATACGACCCTTCATATATCTCTTCTAATACATATTTGACTCCCTGGGTCCCAAACATATTAATAATGGTTCTGTGTTGGATCGTTTGTATAATACTCCTGGTAGAAGACAATTTTTCTACTCTATATCGAAGTTACCGAGCTAAGATTTTGTCTGCGGGGATGATAAATTTAGTTTGCAAATCACTTGATACTAGACTTGAATGATATTCTAGTTGTGGCATTATCTCCACCTGAGTGATGATTTCTCTTGACGCCCAATCTCCCAAAGAACTGGTCAACTTCGCTAATTTATCAGCTCAAGCATTATCCGCCTAAGCAATTTTCTTCGATGAGAGAATTCCAAAAAGTGTTCCTTAGCTTTTTCCAGTAACTCACAATATCTTTGCATTTATCATCTTTTATCTTAAAAATCAAATTTATTTGTTGTACTATTAGCTTTGAATCAACAAGTGTTTAGCCGTTAGAGTTAAGCTCATATTTAATTTTTCTAGACCAGTTTATCGAAGCTCAAGGGCATTGAATAGATAGCTTACATAATACATAGGTTGTTGGCTTCCATTTTTCTTTCGAATAAGTACAGAGCTCATTGCTATTTCTGAAAGAACTAAATAAACGAACAATCTTTCACCATTTTGAGGCTTGGCTAAGGCAGACAAGTGAAGCAAATAATCTTTTAATTCTTGGAAGGTGAGATCACAATGCTCATTCCATTTAAACTTGATAGCTCAACATAATATTTTGAAGAAAGGAAATCTCTGATCGATAGACTGAGAGATGAAACATGTTAGGTCAGTCAGGCTCGAGCAGGATTCTCCTCCAGCAAGATATTATTCGAACGAGGTGTCATTGGTGATGGACTGATAGGTGTATCGAGGATCGGACGCTTATCATGCCGATATTTAGAAGTAAATGTCAGAACTATGGGAGGCGAGGGTAATTACTAGTGATTTTTCGATAGGAAGCATATTCTTTCCTCCAGATGGACGAGGATCTTCTACGGGTCGTCGCACTTCTTCCAAGATAGTCGCCACTAAACGCAAGATCTTTTTTGCAACCTTGAATCTTGACTATCTTCATTAGGATCAGGCAATGAAGGCTGTGAAAATCCAACCGAATATTTCGGCTAATCCTCCATCACCACTTTTCCATATTGAGTCATAGTAACTTTTTGTAAGAAGTTTCCACATACGACGTCAATTTTGATGGTCTCTTTTCCCATTCGCTTGGGCTCCTCCTCTCCAATAAGATGGATCAGTCCCCCTGCGAGATATGACGACCTGAGATATCAACACCGATTAGCGCTTAGGTGGGCTTGCCGGCATGACTCCTCCAATGCTCAAGTCAATCATTGATAGTGGAAGAGTAATAAAAATGAAAGTTAAACGAAGAAGGGAGTTGGAGTGGAGAAGAGTCGTCTCCGCTTGCCTCAAAGCTATCGCCGAAGATGCTTATATAGCATATTAGAAGGAATCTCCATGTCATCCCCCCTTAGTGTCTGCTGACTAATTCCCGCCTAAGTAAGGCGATCCGTTACCATCCCTCCACTCGCAGATCGCCACGTCGAATGAGGAGGGAATCAAAGGAACTACTTTTGTAACCCACTTCTTGATAACCATATGCTGATTGCCATGCGGCAAAGAAGGAACACTCGAGGAAACCCTCCTTGATCTCCCGTTTGTGCTTTCCACTCAATGACAGCCATGTATCTATAACCAAAAGCTTCCATCTCCAACGAAGCTATTACTCGGAGATCATATTTATATCGCTTTGAAGAAGTTAATAATATTGCCTAGTGAATCTTAGCATTACCACCCAACGAAGCTTCGATATTAATGCTCTGAGAAGAGCCTCCATCACTTTGCTTTATAAACATTGTAATTACGTCCGACGGTGTTTGTTCTATTCTGAACTATATTCTTGAAGGAAATCTCGCTATTCAATCATATTACTCGGGAATGTTCACTATTCCTTTATATTATTTAGGATAAATTCGAAGAATATAGTTCAGACTAGAATATAGTTCAGAATTTCGTAGATTTAGCCTGGCGTGTTTTCTTGCAGTTCTTTGCTTCATATCATTAAAAACAAAATCTATTTTTGTTTGATTCATGCGCGATGATATTGAGATACGGTGGTTTTTTATATGATGCAGTAACTTATAGCAGCTTAGTTATGCTGTTTTCTGGTTAATATCGAGATTGAGATTTACACTCAGAGATATCTCCTGTTTATGTTTTGACCTTCTGTGTGTGTGATGTTTGTCTCACCAGTGGTTTTCTTTATTTTAGCCGTGTTTGTGGCAATTCTCATGCAATTACACCATAGCCAAAGCAATTGGTTTTGTTAAGGTACTTAGATATCTTCTTAGCTTATATCTTCAATCTAAATATATGGTTATATGCTAGATGACCAGTCAACTTCTTCAGGATAGTTTAGATGTTCAGCATTTTTTTTGTTTGTCTCTTCTATCAATACAGTCGTCTCTTATGCGTGTCTTGGCAACCGTTACTAGACGATAATATAATTTACATAGCGTGCCAATTTACGCTCTTGGTACCACTTAATTTGGATATGTTATTTTTATTCAACCATATTATTTATTCTTTCTGTCATGTTATGGGTAGATTTCTGGCGTCATCAAAGGGGTAGAGAAGCTTAATTATCAATTGATAGAATAAATTGGGTCGAAAAATCTCAACACAAAATCCTGAACTCTATTCAATTCTTAAGAAAATATACACTTAATGTACAGAATTGAGGAAGCGTACAAGAATCCTTTGTTTGCATTCGATGGGGAACAAAATATAAAGGTATCGTTCTACAAATGGGGATCATAGCCCTTATTTATAGAAATTGTTTCTAATTTGGCCCCTCAACAAATTAGAAATTGCATACGCGGTATCCACATTATTATATTCTTAACAATTAAGCCCTTAGGTTAAATTCTTTAATTACAAAATTTGATCACATTATTATGGCTTATTTAATTGATGACATAAACCTTTATAATTATAATTATGATCCCAAAATTTTAATAATCTCCCACTAGGTCATATATGTAAACTTATAAATGTGTTAACCTTAATGAGCTCAAAAACTTTTGTCATCATAGTCATAGGGCTTCTTTAACAATCTCGTCCATTAATTATATAAACATAAGATCAATATAGTCTTCGGTGTATCTTTCACAACTAAACCATCAATAGTCACGTACATTAATACAATCAAATGACATAGATCAATTATGAATGTGTGACATGAAGATTATATGCAATGTGATTTATTCATGTCAATTTTCAACTGGTCCTCCTTAACCAAAGTGAGATCAAAACTTTATCTTAGGTTATACAAAGTGTAATGAAGTAAACATTGAACTTTACATCTGATTTAAGTTTCAATAACATAGCCAAACATATATAGAAAACATATATAGCACAAACTCCCACATGATCTAGATTTCACCAAATTAAATAATACCCATATGAGTGGTATACTCATAGAAGATATTAGGTGG
Organism: Boesenbergia rotunda; assembly: GCA_024364735.1. NCBI lineage: Eukaryota > Viridiplantae > Streptophyta > Magnoliopsida > Zingiberales > Zingiberaceae > Boesenbergia > Boesenbergia rotunda. The sequence continues at coordinate 927,747 of JAGFNQ010004611.1, forward strand.
TAGATCCTTCGTAAAAGGATCTGCTATCATGGATTTTATGCCTATGTGTTCTATCAAAATCTGTCCACTTTGTACTCTTTCTTTTACAACAAAGAATTTGATATCGATGTGCTTCGATTTTGTCAAGCTCCTATTATTGTTTGAATATAATACAGTTGGTCTATTGTCACAAAATAATTTTAGTGGTTTTTCAACCCTTTCCAAAATACGCAGCCTAGAGACAAAATTTTTCAACTATATTTCATGATTAAATGTTTCGTAGCATGCTATAAACTCTGTTGTTATGGTGGAAGAAGTTGTCAATGCCTGTTTGACACTTCTCCATGAGATAGCTCCACTCGCCAACAAAAAAACATAGCATGAAGTCGATCTCATGCTATCTTGGCATCCCGCAAAATCAGAGTCAGAATATCTCATGATCTCAAGAATATTTGACGTCTTATATGTGAGCATGTATCACTAGTTCTCTTTGAATATCTCATTACCCTTTTGCTGTTTTTCAATGATCCATTATTGAGTTGCTTAAATATCTGTCTAATACTCTAACAATGTACGTAATATCTGGACTCGTACAAACTTGAGCATACATAAGACTTCCTACTGCCGAAGCATATATAAGGAAATCTTTTGTATTTCTTGAGTTCGAGGCTTATTTTAAGGCAATGTTTAAGACTAAACTTATCTCCTTTAGCGAATGGGGTGTTTCCTAGTTTGCAATCTTACTTGTCAAATCTTTTAAGCATCATACCAATATAATTCTTCCGTGATAATCCAAGCCAAATCTTGCAGTGCCTTTTTGTCATTTTGGTCCTCTTACAATGGTTTCCGGCATTCACATGCCCCAACATGGAGATCACCGCATGTCGTCGGAAATTAGAATCCATAGTTGGCTGATTTTGTTGGAGGATTTTTCCGAGATTTTATACTAAATTGAAATTACAAAACAATTTCAACTTATCTCTGTTGAGTGGCCGAGTTGAAAACCGAAGCTGCCGAGTGGGATCCGAGTGGCCGAGTGAGGTCCGAGTGGAATCTCCCGACCCGAGCAGGTTTTCCCGAGTGGCCTAGTGAGATCCGAGTGAAATCTCCCGAGCGGCCGAGTGAGCTCCCGAATGAAGTTTCCCGAGCGGCCGAGTGAGCTCCCGAATGAAGTTTCCCGAGCGGCCGAGTGAGCTCCCGAATGAAGTTTCCCGAGCGGCCGAGTGAGCTCCCGAGTGAAGTTTCCTTAGCGGCCGAGTGAGCTCCCGAATGACGTTTCCCGAGCGGGGAGTTGCTGTGGCCTGCGCAGCGCAGTTTCCTTGAAACAGATTCGTCCTCCTCCGGCGGTGCTTCGAGGCTCAGATGGACTTCCGTCTCTCAGGATACAACAGCAGACCACGGGCACAACGGAGCACTCGTTGCTCATAGCGAACTGAGGAGGTACCCGACTGCTATCAGCAGGGTCGGGAGCGAGGTGGAGTGGAGAAGAATTTTGCACTGCGTCTCTGCCTGTGAGTCCCCGTTTGCTCTCGGTCACGGCCTCCTTTTATAGGCTCAGACCTCGCAGTATTAAATGACGAATTAATCGTCATTTAATGGCATTTACCCGACCAGATCCAAACGTCTGGGGGTTACTGATCTCGCATTAAACAAAATTAATGCATCAGTTACATTCGAGCAAAAAATCAAATCGGCAAAACTTTGGTTCATCTGCTTGGACAAATTTTGCCCCGACCGGTCCGACATTCGACGTTCGCGGGTCGTGCATGCACACGAGTTCACTTGGTTCAGTACAAATCCAGGCCCTGGATTTGCACCCCCCCCTGCGCACCCACGCGTGAGAGAGAGCCTCTCCCTAGCATTTGTTCACAACTACCATGCTTGTGATACAATATAAACCAAATATTTTGCCTTAAGCTCCCAATGTGGGACTAAAGCCCCCCCTCTCAAGGGGGCCCTTTTATTCTCCTCCTCACTTTCTACTCAAGAGAAAGTAACCATGTGGGACTAAAAGTCCCTCCACCTCTTTTTCATTCACACCATATATCCTAAGATATATAACAATCCCCCACATGAATGGAAACATGGTGATAGCATTCAGCAGTTGAGTCGTGTATAGGATAGGTAGATTTCACCCTTTGAACCTTCCCTTGTGCAGATCTATTTGCTTCCTGGCTGACAGTAGACACGATGTCCTTGAACTGTGCTGCCGTTTGTGTAAGCATTGATACATCTCACCCAGGACTCTCCCTGATACACCTCAGTTCTCATGAGTGTGTTCTTTCTTGGCCATGAACACGCCTGATTCTGCGAGAAGTTCTAAGAATTGTGCCTCCAATTCTCTTCGAAGCGGCCCCACTTCTTTCTCACATAGGTGATCTCTTAAGAGTTTTCCACGTAACTCTATTGAATCATTAAAAGCCGTATGCTTAACCTTCATCCTTCACTGTTTCAAAGGGTCATTCCCTTATAGTGAACACTTTTGTCAGTGCAATTAGGTTGTCCCTTTGAACCTAGTTCTTGGGATCTCCAGTCTGCATAGGTTGGGTTTCCTTTGCACCAACATTTTCTATCGGCATCAAACCCATCCTCCTTGATGAGCTTGCAACTAACTCTCGATTTAACCCTTTGGTTAGCGGATCTGCTAAGTTATCCTTTGACTTCACATAGTCAACAGTGATAACTCCAGTTGAGAGTAGTTGTTTAATAGTATTGTGTCTTCGACGTATATGTCTAGACTTACCATTATATAGATGACTTTGTACCTGACCAATTGCAGATTGACTATCACAATGTATGCAGATTGCCGGCACGGGTTTAGGCCATTTCGGTACATCTTCTAAGAATTGCCGTAGCCATTCAGCCTCTTCACCACATTTGTCAAGAGCTACAAACTCAGACTCCATCGTGGATCTGGTTATTACGGTTTGCTTAGAAGATTTTCATGAAATGGCTGCACTTCCCAGAGTGAACACATAACCACTCGTAGACTTCGAGTCTTTTATATCAGATATCCAACTCGCATCGCTGTATCCTTCGATAACAGCAGGATATCTCATATAGTGCAGTCCATTTCCACGAGTATATCTCAAGTACCTTAGTACTCTTGTTATCCCTTTCCAGTGCTCAACACCGGGATTACTCGTGTATCTACTCAATTTGCTTACTGCGTAGGCTAAGTCTGGTCGTGTACAATTCATCAAGTACATCAGACTTTCAATCACCCGAGCGTACTCTACCTGAGAGATTCTTTCGCCTCGATTTTTCGATAGATGTTGGCTTGTATCTATCGGTGTTCGTGCCAACGCAGTATTACCATTGGTGAATTTCTCAAGAATCTTGTCCACGTAGTGGGACTGACTAAGAACAAGCCCTTCAGCTGTTCTAAGAATCTTGATTCCTAGAATCACATCAGCTAGGCCCATGTCTTTCATGTCAAATCTTGAGTTCAACATGTCTTTCGTGGATTTGATTATCTTATCATTACTCCCACTGATAAGTATGTAGTCTATATACAAGCACAAGATGACAAAGTCATCTTCTGTAGCTTTCGAGTAGACACATTTATCACATTCATTGATTTTGAATCCACCTTCTCGCATGGCATTATCAAATTTCTCATGCCACTGCTTTGGAGCTTGCTTCAAGCCGTATAAAGACTTTACCAATTTGCAAACCTGGTTGTTCTGTCCTGGCACAGAAAACCCTTCTGGTTGCTCCATATAGATTTTCTCTTCTAAATCTCCGTTTAGAATGGACGTCTTTACATCCATCTGATGTATTTCCAGGTTCCATAGAGGAGCAATAGCTAACAACACTCTAATGGACGTTATTCTCGACACAGGAGAATATGTATCAAAGTAATCAAGGCCTTCTTTCTGTCGGTAACCTTTAATTACCAACCTGGCCTTATACTTGTCAATTGTGCCATCTGATCTTATCTTCTTCTTGAAAATCCACTTGCAACCTAATGGTTTACTTCCCGGAGGAAGGTCCACAAGTTCCCACGTGTGATTTTGCAAGATAGATTCTATCTCAGATGCAATTGCCTCTTTCCAGTGAGGTCCCTCAGAGGGGTTCGCAGCTCCTGAGTAGCTTTGGGGTTCACCTTCCAGTATGAAAGTGATAAAATCTGATCCATAAGATTTTTCTACCCGAGCTCTCTTACTCCGTCGAGGTGCATTCTCAACTGGTTCATCTTCCTCTTCTTCTTCCTCTGATATTTCCTTTACCTTTTTTGAGGAGCTAGCATCCTCTCGGGTCTTATATGGAAATACATGCTCGAAGAATGAGGCATTTCTCGATTCTATTATCGAGTTCTTGTGTATATCCGGTAATTGTGATTCATAAACGCAAAATCGATATGCACAGCTGTTATGTGCATATCCAATAAATATGCAATCAACAGTTTTTGGTCCTATCTTAACCCTTTTTGGATCAGGCACCAAAACTTTGGCAAGACACCCCCACACTCGCAAGTATTTGTAGGATGGTTGTCTTCCATTCCATAACTCATAAGGACTCTTATGTATTTTCTTCCGAGGGACCTTATTTAAAAGGTAATTAGCTGTTAACACAGCTTCCCCCCACATCGAGTCTGGCAGTCCAGAGCTCAATAGAAGAGCCTTCATCATCTCCTTAAGAGTTCTATTCTTTCGCTCAGCAATCCCATTCTGCTGAGGGGTATAAGGAGCTGTTGTCTCGTGTCTGATCCCATGTTCAGCACACAACTCAGCGAATGGTGATACATATTCACCACCTCGGTCACTTCGAACCACCTTAATTTTCTTATTAAGTTGGTTTTCAACCTCATTCTTATAGAGAATGAATTTCTCTATAGCTTCATCCTTGCTTTTGAGAAGATACACATAACAATATTTTGTGTTATCATCTACAAAAGTGATGAAGTACTTATTCCTACCACGCGTCGGTGTGCCTTTAAGGTCACATACGTCGGTGTGAATTAGGCCGAGAGGTTCGGTGCTTCTTTCAACGTGTTGAAAGGATGACCTAGTCAACTTCGCTTCAACACAAGTCTCACACTTGTGTGTCGGGTCAAGGTGGAATGTCGGTATGCTTTGCATGTTCATTAATCTACGAATCACATCGTAATTCACATGTCCTAGTCTACCATGCCATAAACACGAAGACTCAAGCATATAAGTGGAAGAGCTTTCAGTTTTATTTATCTTAGGCTTAATGGTCATTACACTGAGCTTAAACAGCCCATCAGATACATAGCCCTTTCCTACAAACATTCCCTTCTTCGACAGAACAACTCTGTCGGACTCAAACACAATGCGAAAGCCATGCTTGCTTAAGAGTGATCCGGACACTAGATTCTTTCGAATCTCCGGAACATACAGTACATTGGTTAGAGTCAGATCCTTGCCCGAGGTCATCTTCAGCACCACCTTCCCTTGGCCCACGATGTCCAAGGTTGCCGAGTTCCCCATGAACAGCTTCTCTCCACTAATTTCTTCAAAATTGTGGAGCAGCTCCTTATTACAGCATACATGTCTGGTGGCTCCAGTATCGATCCACCATTGCCGCGGGTTTGAACCCACCAGGTTCAACTCGGAGACCACAGCGCAGAGGTCTTCCATTTCTGGTCCCTCGTTCAGGTTGGCCTCCTGCTTCTTCTTCGATTTCTTACATTCCGAAGATTTGTGGCCCACTTTGCCACAGTTGTAGCACTTCCCAGAGAACTTCTTGGCGATGCCTCCTTTGGGTGCCAGCTTGGAAGATTTAGAATTCTTCCGTTTCGAGCTTTGTCCGTGCTCGATCACGTTGGCTTTCACAGTAGCCTGAGAGAATAGTTTTCTCTCCGAACCCTTGTTGTCTTCTTCGATGCGAAGTCTCACAACAAGTTCCTCCACGTTCATCTCTTTCCGTTTGTGCTTCAGGTAGTTCTTGAAATCCTTCCAGCCGGGGGGCAGCTTTTCAATGATGGCTGCTACTTGGAAGGTTTCACTCAGAACCATACCTTCTGAGTGGATCTCATGTAGAATCACCTGAAGCTCTTGGACTTGGCTGATCACAGTCTTAGTGTCAACCATCTTGTAGTCCAAGAATCGGCCCACGATGACTTGTTTCGTGGCAACAAGACGAATCTTATACCTTTCGATATTGCCCTTCGAATCCCGCTTAATTTTAAATATCCATTTACAACCAACGGGTTTCGAATTTTCAAGCAATTCGACAAGTTTTCAAACGTCATTGTCTGCTATAGACTTCAACTCTTCTTGCATAGCGTTAATCCACCTTTGAGGGTTAGAGCATTGTTTGACTTCTTAGAAAGATGTAGGATCACTTTTCAACCTTATATCAAAATCATGCTCTTGGAGATAAACATAATCACGAGAATTCGTGGTTCTCCGTTCTCTTGTAGATTGCCTTAAAGACACTTGTGTTTGAGGTGGTTGAGGTACTTGCTCATCAATATGAGGCAACACTTAAATTTCAGTGGTAGCCTCCTCCAATTTCATTAGAGATGTCATGGGAATATATTGGTTCACTACGCTCACCGGATGTGCAATATCCATAATGTGCGGTATGATAATCGTATCACTACTGATCGCACTAATAGTGACCATAAGAGGATTGCTAATGCTTTCCTCAAAATATACTTTCCTGATTTTATCATTCCCACCGTCCTCAATGAATTTGGAGTTTCCTGTTTCGAAGAAGGATCTATTAGAGAGATCATAAAATTTATACCCCTTTGATTTCTAGAGTAACCTACAAAATTACAGCTAACAGTTCTTGAATCCAGTTTCCTTTCATTAGGCTTGTAAGGCTTAGCCTCAGCTGGATAACCTCAGACGTATAAATGCATAATGCTAGGCTTCTTGCCCATCCACATCTCGAATGAGGGTTTCGTTACTGTCTTACTAGGTATTTTATTGAGTAGGTAAATTGTAGTCTTGAGTGTCTCGCCTCACAAAGACTCTGATAGAGAAGTGAAAGTCATTATACATCTTACCATGTCTCTTAGTGTTCGATTGTGATGCTCAATTACACCATTCTGACTAGGTGTACCAGTTGTAGCAACATGACCCCTCTAGCCCCATCAGGCGGCTCTCTAGGCCATTCCCTACGGTCTTCCCACAACCGGCGGTGGGTTTTTTCCTTCCCCAGATTCGAATCCTAGACCTCCGGGACAAGTTCTAAAGTTCCTTGAATCTGGTAGTCAAGTGAGCCGTTCTAGGGTTCGAATCTGGAGGTCTAGGGTTCGAATCTGAGGAAGGCAAAAACCCACCACCGGGTGTGGGAAGACCGTAGGGCATGGCCTAGAGAGCCGCCTGATGGGGCTAGAGGGGTCATGTTGCTACATAAAAAGGCGTCTTTTTATTGTAACGACCCGGCCCCTCGGCCCTATGGGCAGCCCAACTGGTGGCCCATTTTGGCGGCCCCTCGACCCCTTTGGCGGCCCCTTTGGCGACCTCGGTCGTGTTGTTACTCACTAGGTCTTTCCACCCCTGGCCAGTGGATTTTTGTCTTCCCCATGATTCGAACTCTTGACTTTCATGCTAAGTACTACAGTTTATGAATCCTGTTAGCCAAGTGAGCGCGGGGTGGGAAGACTGTAGGGTAACCCCTATCAGGATTCATAAACTCTAGTACTTAGCCTGGAGGTCTAGAGTTCGAATCCTAAGGAAGGCAAAAATCCACTGGCCAGGGGTGGGAAGTTCTTGTGAGTAACGACGGTCGATGACCAAAGGGGCCAGGTTGTTGGGTCGCCAAAAATGGAATTTAGCCGCCCAAGGGGCCGAGGGGTCGGGTCGACAGGCCGGGTCTTACACCAGGCATGGTATATTGAGGTACAATCCCACATTCAGCAAGGTAATTTGCAAAAGACCCTGGATGTTTTTCACCTGATCCATCATATCGACTGTAATATTCTCCTCCACGGTTGGATCGGAAGGCTTTAATTTACTTATCTAGTTAAAGTTCAAGTTTAGCTTTGAAAATTTTGAACATGTCCAAAGATTGCGATTTCTCATGAATAAGGCACAGATAGCCAAATCTGGAATAGTCGTCTAAGAAACTAATAAAATATGTGTTCATTCCAAGATACCTTAGGGAATGATTCACAAATGCCCGTATATGTTGCCAATGATTCCAATTAACATCATCGCCGGGTATAGTTAATTATAAAACAAGAATGAAATTCGTGTACAGTTAATTGCTTGAATATAATTGAGCTCTAGGGGTCTATTTATAGCCCCAGTGAAATTTATTCGATCGTTGACGTGACCCTACATGGGCACCTAAGTGCCTAGGGGAGTCTAACATGTAGCTCAGAGGTTATCCGCTTTACAACGTTCACGAACGACTACTTTTGGATCAATATTGGCTTCCCGGGTGCCTGTATGCACTGGGACGTCTGGAAACACGGGCGCTCGAGTGCATAGGGGCGCCCAAGTTGTCTTCGGTTATTATTGTGCTGACCAGTCTTTAGCGGGTCTTCTTTGGTGATCTCGGGCTTTCCGGAGTTGGGCTCACCCGAACCCTTCTCCGGCCTTTTCCTTGAGCGTGCTTCCCCCCGGCTTCTCGTTCTTGGACGTCGCACGCTTCCTTCGCGTTCCTCGGATGCACCGAGCTCGTCGGCTCCGTTCCCGTGCCATTCTTCTCAACCGCTGTGTCTTCTGTTCGACTTCCTACGCTCTTAAGCTCCTGCACACTTAGAACATGGATCAAATACAACAGGACCTAACTTGACTCGGTTGACCACATTAAAAGTCACCTGGGATACTTACACCTATTGGCATAATGGGCACGAAGGAATTGAAGACTTCACGAGCTCGACTAGGCTGGTTTTCCCATTTTGCTGCTTTTGGCACATGCTTTCACCATTTACATCACATCACTTCACAAAGTGGCCAAAAAAATATTTAGCTAACAATGTCTTCGGAGCAAGGATTATCCTCCTATATAATTGTCATACGACCCTTCATATATCTCTTCTAATACATATTTGACTCCCTGGGTCCTAAACATATTAATAATGGTTCTGTGTTGGATCGTTTGTATAATACTCCTGGTAGAAGACAATTTTTCTACTCTATATCGAAGTTACCGAGCTAAGATTTTGTCTGTGGGGATGATAAATTTAGTTTGCAAATCACTTGATACTAGACTTGAATGATATTCTAGTTGTGGCATTATCTCCACCTGAGCGATGATTTCTCTTGACGCCCAATCTCCCAAAGAACTGGTCAACTACGCTAATTCATCAGCTCAAGCATTATCCGCCTGAGCAATTTTCTTCGATGAGAATTCCAAAAAGTGTTCCTTAGCTTTTTCCAGTAACTCACAATATCTTTGCATTTATCATCTTTTATCTTAAAAATCAAATTTATTTGTTGTACTATTAGCTTTGAATCCACAAGTGTTTAGCCGTTAGAGTTAAGCTCGTATTTAATTTTTCTAGACCAGTTTATCGAAGCTCAAGGGCATTGAATAGATAGCTTACATAATACATAGATTGTTGGCTTCCATTTTTCTTTCGAATAAGTACAGAGCTCATTGCTATTTCTGAAAGAACTAAATAAACGAACAATCTTTCACCATTTTGAGGCTTGGCTAAGGCAGACAAGTGAAGCAAATAATCTTTTAATTCTTGGAAGGTGAGATCACAATGCTCATTCCATTTAAACTTGATAGCTCAACGTAATATTTTGAAGAAAGGAAATCTCTGATCGATAGACTGAGAGATGAAACATGTTAGGTCTGTCAGGCTCGAGCAGGATTCTCCTCCAGCAAGATATTATTCGAACGAGGTGTCATTGGTGATGGACTGATAGGTGTATCGAGGATCGGACGCTTATCATGTCGATATTTAGAAGTAAATGTCATAGAACTATGGGAGGCGAGGGTAATTACTAGTGATTTTTCGATAGGAAGCATATTCTTTCCTCCAGATGGACGAGGATCTTCTACGGGTCGTCGCACTTCTTCCAAGATAGTCGCCACTAAACGCAAGATCTTTTTTGCAACCTTGAATCTTGACTATCTTCATTAGGATCAGGCAACGAAGGCTGTGAAAATCCAACCGAATATTTCGGCTAATCCTCCATCACCACTTTTCCATATTGAGTCATAGTAACTTTTTGTAAGAAGTTTCCACATACGACGTCAATTTTGATGGTCTCTTTTCCCATTCGCTTGGGCTCCTCCTCTCCAATAAGATGGATCAGTCCCCCTGCGAGATATGACGACCTGAGATATCAACACCGATTAGCGCTTAGGTGGGCTTGCCGGCATGACTCCTCCAATGCTCAAGTCAATCATTGATAGTGGAAGAGTAATAAAAATGAAAGTTAAACGAAGAAGGGAGTTGGAGTGGAGAAGAGTCGTCTCCGCTTGCCTCAAAGCTATCGCCGAAGATGCTTATATAGCATATTAGAAGGAATCTCCATGTCATCCCCCCTTAGTGTCTGCTGACTAATTCCCGCCTAAGTAAGGCGATCCGTTACCATCCCTCCACTCGCAGATCGCCACGTCGAATGAGGAGGGAATCAAAGGAACTACTTTTGTAACCCACTTCTTGATAACCATATGCTGATTGCCATGCGGCAAAGAAGGAACACTCGAGGAAACCCTCCTTGATCTCCCGTTTGTGCTTTCCACTCAATGACAGCCATGTATCTATAACCAAAAGCTTCCATCTCCAACGAAGCTATTACTCGGAGATCATATTTATATCGCTTGAAGAAGTTAATAATATTGCCTAGTGAATCTTAGCATTACCACCCAACGAAGCTTCGATATTAATGCTCTGAGAAGAGCCTCCATCACTTTGCTTTATAAACATTGTAATTATGTCCGACGGTGTTTGTTCTATTCTGAACTATATTCTTGAAGGAAATCTCGCTATTCAATCATATTACTCGGGAATGTTCACTATTCCTTTATATTATTTAGGATAAATTCGAAGAATATAGTTCAGACTAGAATATAGTCAGAATTTCGTAGATTTAGCCTGGCGTGTTTTCTTGCAGTTCTTTGCTTCATATCATTAAAAACAAAATCTATTTTTGTTTGATTCATGCGCGATGATATTGAGATACGGTGGTTTTTTATATGATGCAGTAACTTTATAGCAGCTTAGTTATGCTGTTTTCTGGTTAATATCGAGATTGAGATTTACACTCAGAGATATCTCCTGTTTATGTTTTGACCTTCTGTGTGTGTGATGTTTGTCTCACCAGTGGTTTTCTTTATTTTAGCCGTGTTTGGTGGCAATTCTCATGCAATTACACCATAGCCAAAGCAATTGGTTTTGTTAAGGTACTTAGATATCTTCTTAGCTTATATCTTCAATCTAAATATATGGTTATATGCTAGATGACCAGTCAACTTCTTCAGGATAGTTTAGATGTTCAGCATTTTTTTTGTTTGTCTCTTCTATCAATACAGTCGTCTCTTATGCGTGTCTTGGCAACCGTTACTAGACGATACTATAATTTACATAGCGTGCCAATTTACGCTCTTGGTACCACTTAATTTGGATATGTTATTTTTATTCAACCATATTATTTATTCTTTCTGTCATGTTATGGGTAGATTTCTGGCGTCATCAAAGGGGTAGAGAAGCTTAATTATCAATTGATAGAATAAATTGGGTCGAAAAATCTCAACACAAAATCCTGAACTCTATTCAATTCTTAAGAAAATATACACTTAATGTACAGAATTGAGGAAGCGTACAAGAATCCTTTGTTTGCATTCGATGGGGAACAAAATATAAAGGTATCGTTCTACAAATGGGGATCATAGCCCTTATTTATAGAAATTGTTTCTAATTTGACCCCTCAACAAATTAGAAATTGCATACGCGGTATCCACATTATTATATTCTTAACAATTAGCCCTTAGGTTAAATTCTTTAATTACAAAATTTGATCACATTATTATGGCTTATTTAATTGATGACATAAACCTTTATAATTATAATTATGATCCCAAAATTTTAATAATCTCCCACTAGGTCATATATGTAAACTTATAAATGTGTTAACCTTAATGAGCTCAAAAACTTTTGTCATCATAGTCATAGGGCTTCTTTAACAATCTCGTCCATTAATTATATAAACATAAGATCAATATAGTCTTCGGTGTATCTTTCACAACTAAACCATCAATAGTCACGTACATTAATACAATCAAATGACATAGATCAATTATGAATGTGTGACATGAAGATTATATGCAATGTGATTTATTCATGTCAATTTTCAACTGGTCCTCCTTAACCAAAGTGAGATCAAAACTTTATCTTAGGTTATACAAAGTGTAATGAAGTAAAACATTGAACTTTACATCTGATTTAAGTTTCAATAACATAGCCAAACATATATAGAAAAACATATATAGCACAAACTCCCACATGATCTAGATTTCACCAAATTAAATAATACCCATATGAGTGGTATACTCATAGAAGATATTAGGTGGTAGATCCTTCGTAAAAGGATCTACTATCATGGATTTTATGCCTATGTGTTCTATCAAAATCTGTCCACTTTGTACTCTTCTTTTACAACAAAGAATTTGATATCGATGTGCTTCGATTTTGTCAAGCTCCTATTATTGTTTGAATATAATACAGTTGGTCTATTGTCACAAAATAATTTTAGTGGTTTTTTCAACCCTTTCCAAAATACGCAGCCTAGAGACAAAATTTTTCAACTATATTTCATGATTAATGTTTCGTAGCATGCTATAAACTCTGTTTTATGGTGGAAGAAGTTGTCAATGCCTGTTTGACACTTCTCCATGAGATAGCTCCACTCGCCAACAAAAAAACATAGCATGAAGTCGATCTCATGCTATCTTGGCATCCCACAAAATCAGAGTCAGAATATCTCATGATCTCAAGAATATTTGACGTCTTATATGTGAGCATGTATCACTAGTTCTCTTTGAATATCTCATTACCCTTTTGCTGTTTTTCAATGATCCATTATTGGGTTGCTTAAATATCTGTCTAATACTCTAACAATGTATGTAATATCTGGACTCGTACAAACTTGAGCATACATAAGACTTCCTACTGCCGAAGCATATATAAGGAAATCTTTTGTATTTCTTGAGTTCGAGGCTTATTTTAAGGCACTGTTTAAGACTTAACTTATCTCCTTTAGCGAATGGGGTGTTTCCTAGTTTGCGATCTTACTTGTCAAATCTTTTAAGCATCTTACCAATATAATTCTTCCGTGATAATCCAAGCCAAATCTTGCAGTGCCTTTTTGTCATTTTGGTCCTCTTACAATGGTTTCCGGCATTCACATGCCCCAACATGGAGATCACCGCATGTCGTCGGAAATTAGAATCCATAGTTGGCTGATTTTGTTGGAGGATTTTTCCGAGATTTTATACTAAATTGAAATTACAAAACAATTTCAACTTATCTCTGTTGAGTGGAGGAGTTAAAAACCGAAGCTGCCGAGTGGGATCCGAGTGGCCGAGTGAGGTCCGAGTGGAATCTCCCGACCCGAGCAGGTTTTCCCGAGTGGCCTAGTGAGATCCGAGTGAAATCTCCCGAGCGGCCGAGTGAGCTCCCGAATGAAGTTTCCCGAGCGGCCGAGTGAGCTCCCGAATGAAGTTTCTCGAGCGGCCGAGTGAGCTCCCGAGTGAAGTTTCCTTAGCGGCCGAGTGAGCTCCCGAATGACGTTTCCCGAGCGGGGAGTTGCTGAGGCCTGCACAGCGCAGTTTCCTTAAAACAGATTCGTCCTCCTCCGGCGGTGCTTCGAGGCTCAGATGGACTTCCGTCTCTCAGGATACAACAGCAGACCACGGGCACAACGGAGCACTCGTTGCTCGTGGCGAACTGAGGAGATACCCGACTGCTATCAGCGGGGTCGGGAGCGAGGTGGAGTGGAGAAGAATTTCGCACTGCGTCTCTGCCTGTGCGTCCCCGTTTGCTCTCGGTCACGACCTCCTTTTATAGGCTCAGACCTCGCAGTATTAAATGACGAATTAATCGTCATTTAATGGCATTTACCCGACCAGATCCAAACGTCTGGGGGTTACTGATCTCGCATTAAACAAAATTAATGCATCAGTTACATTCGAGCAAAAAATCAAATCGGCAAAACTTTGGTTCATCTGCTTGGACAAATTTTGCCCCGACCGGTCCGACATTCGACGTGCGCAGGTCGTGCATGAACACGAGTTCACTTGGTTCAGTACAAATCCGGGCCCTGGATTTGCACCCCCCCTGCGCACCCACGCGTGAGAGAGAGCCTCTCCCCTAGCATTTGTTCACAACTACCATGCTTGTGATACAATATAAACCAAATATTTTACCTTAAGCTCCCAATGTGTGTCTAAAGCCCCCCCTCTCAAGGGGGCCCTTTTATTCTCCTCCTCACTTTCTACTCAAGAGAAAGTAACCATGTGGGACTAAAAGTCCCTCCACCTCTTTTCCATTCACACCATATATCCTAAGATATATAACAATCCCCCACATGAATGGAAACATGGTGATAGCATTCAGCAGTTGAGTCGTGTATAGGATAGGTAGGTTTCACCCTTTGAACCTTCCCTTGTGCAGATCTGTTTGCTTCCTGGCTGACAGTAGACACGATGTCCTTGAACTGTGCTGCCGTTTGTGTAAGCATTGACACATCTCACCCAGGACTCTCCCTGATACACCTCAGTTCTCATGAGTGTGTTCTTTCTTGGCCATGAACACGCCTGATTCTGCGAGAAGTTCTAAGAATTGTGCCTCCAATTCTCTTCGAAGCGGCCCCACTTCTTTCTCACATTGGTGATCTCTTAAGAGTTTTCCACGTAACTCTATTGAATCATTAAAAGCCGTATGCTTAACCTTCATCCTTCACTGTTTCAAGGGTCATTCCCTATAGTGAACACTTTTGTCAGTGCAATTAGGTTGTCCCTTTGAACCTAGTTCTTGGGATCTCCCAGTCTGCATAGGTTGGGTTTCCTTTGCACCAACATTTTCTATCGGCATCAAACCCATCCTCCTTGATGAGCTTGCAACTAACTCTCGATTTAACCCTTTGGTTAGCGGATCTGCTAAGT